>JBAPLH010000017.1:3472500-4672500 GCA_037897445.1 Ceriops zippeliana
AAAAAAAAAAAAAAAAAAAAAAAAAAAAAAAAAAAAAAAAAAAAAAAAAAAAAAAAAAAAAAAAAAAAAAAAAAAAAAAAAAAAAAAAAAAAAAAAAAAAAAAAAAAAAAAAAAAAAAAAAAAAAAAAAAAAAAAAAAAAAAAAAAAAAAAAAAAAAAAAAAAAAAAAAAAAAAAAAAAAAAAAAAAAAAAAAAAAAAAAAAAAAAAAAAAAAAAAAAAAAAAAAAAAAAAAAAAAAAAAAAAAAAAAAAAAAAAAAAAAAAAAAAAAAAAAAAAAAAAAAAAAAAAAAAAAAAAAAAAAAAAAAAAAAAAAAAAAAAAAAAAAAAAAAAAAAAAAAAAAAAAAAAAAAAAAAAAAAAAAAAAAAAAAAAAAAAAAAAAAAAAAAAAAAAAAAAAAAAAAAAAAAAAAAAAAAAAAAAAAAAAAAAAAAAAAAAAAAAAAAAAAAAAAAAAAAAAAAAAAAAAAAAAAAAAAAAAAAAAAAAAAAAAAAAAAAAAAAAAAAAAAAAAAAAAAAAAAAAAAAAAAAAAAAAAAAAAAAAAAAAAAAAAAAAAAAAAAAAAAAAAAAAAAAAAAAAAAAAAAAAAAAAAAAAAAAAAAAAAAAAAAAAAAAAAAAAAAAAAAAAAAAAAAAAAAAAAAAAAAAAAAAAAAAAAAAAAAAAAAAAAAAAAAAAAAAAAAAAAAAAAAAAAAAAAAAAAAAAAAAAAAAAAAAAAAAAAAAAAAAAAAAAAAAAAAAAAAAAAAAAAAAAAAAAAAAAAAAAAAAAAAAAAAAAAAAAAAAAAAAAAAAAAAAAAAAAAAAAAAAAAAAAAAAAAAAAAAAAAAAAAAAAAAAAAAAAAAAAAAAAAAAAAAAAAAAAAAAAAAAAAAAAAAAAAAAAAAAAAAAAAAAAAAAAAAAAAAAAAAAAAAAAAAAAAAAAAAAAAAAAAAAAAAAAAAAAAAAAAAAAAAAAAAAAAAAAAAAAAAAAAAAAAAAAAAAAAAAAAAAAAAAAAAAAAAAAAAAAAAAAAAAAAAAAAAAAAAAAAAAAAAAAAAAAAAAAAAAAAAAAAAAAAAAAAAAAAAAAAAAAAAAAAAAAAAAAAAAAAAAAAAAAAAAAAAAAAAAAAAAAAAAAAAAAAAAAAAAAAAAAAAAAAAAAAAAAAAAAAAAAAAAAAAAAAAAAAAAAAAAAAAAAAAAAAAAAAAAAAAAAAAAAAAAAAAAAAAAAAAAAAAAAAAAAAAAAAAAAAAAAAAAAAAAAAAAAAAAAAAAAAAAAAAAAAAAAAAAAAAAAAAAAAAAAAAAAAAAAAAAAAAAAAAAAAAAAAAAAAAAAAAAAAAAAAAAAAAAAAAAAAAAAAAAAAAAAAAAAAAAAAAAAAAAAAAAAAAAAAAAAAAAAAAAAAAAAAAAAAAAAAAAAAAAAAAAAAAAAAAAAAAAAAAAAAAAAAAAAAAAAAAAAAAAAAAAAAAAAAAAAAAAAAAAAAAAAAAAAAAAAAAAAAAAAAAAAAAAAAAAAAAAAAAAAAAAAAAAAAAAAAAAAAAAAAAAAAAAAAAAAAAAAAAAAAAAAAAAAAAAAAAAAAAAAAAAAAAAAAAAAAAAAAAAAAAAAAAAAAAAAAAAAAAAAAAAAAAAAAAAAAAAAAAAAAAAAAAAAAAAAAAAAAAAAAAAAAAAAAAAAAAAAAAAAAAAAAAAAAAAAAAAAAAAAAAAAAAAAAAAAAAAAAAAAAAAAAAAAAAAAAAACTTACAACAAATATATATATATATATATATATATATATATATATATATATATATATATATATAATTGATAATATAATTCAACAGATCCTAAATCAAGAAGAATAACATTACTTATTATTATTATTGCAATAGTTCTTCATATTCAATTTTTTCTTCCTCTCTCTCTCTCTTTTTTTTTGTCTAATTGACTAGTTCTCTAAATTTGAAACTTGTAAACAAATTCTGATACCAGTACAACTCATAGGTATTTTCTATTAGAAAATTAGTTGGTTTGGTCCGAAACCAAATTCAGAAATTAAAGAACACAGAAAAAAAGTCTTTGCGAGAGAGAAAGGAGGGAGGACTAACTCAATCAACACCTGAATTGAAACATATCATCAAATGGCTACATCCAAATGAAAGCCTAATTAACAGTCAAGAATGGGCTACTTTTCATCGTCGCAGAGCTTAACAAAAGTCCATTAATCCAATGTAGTCACAGAAAAATAAATTAGAAGCATGGTTTCTAGCTGCAACCTGACACCGACCTTCTACACTGAAGCTCCAACATCGTGTATGATAAGCGGCTCCCTGTCGGCCAGCCTTGTTCGTTGTTGTTGAATCACTAAGACAGACGCCGTGCATCTAAAATCAGGAGAAGCAAGCATATCGCCGATGACTCCAAGCTCAGGGCATTCGCTCCAGTCTGCAAGCCCCGCAAAAAGAAGAGACCCCGGATGATATTTCCCCACTAGTATTAGATCAAAATAGGCAACCATCTTTCTCAGGGACGATGAAAGCTCGACCCCATCTCGCACTACCTCTTCGACGTGCATGAACCGCTGGTTTCCTATGTTCGCCTGCCGGTATTCGTTAATCAGATCGCTATCCCGCTTCCTGTCCTTGCTGTTCTCGTTCCCAAACAGAAGGATTTGAACTACTGTTACGTTGACCATCTCGTTACTCGCCATCCTCGATCCATAAGCAAGCGATTCCGCGTCATCTGGGCCGCCGATGAAGAGAACGGCAACATCGAAAGACGACCTGCTGGCTGTTACGGACAACGACCCTTTTAGGATCCCGCGGTCTACAAGGATTCCGACGGAACAGGGAGCCTTGTCGAGGACCTCGCGGTTCAGGTTTTGTATGGAGCGGTTGGTGGAACCGACGGAGCCATCAATGGCCCATTGTCTGTGAAACGGCATGATCATGATGGTCGCTCTCTTGTCGGCTGCCAATCGGCAGATGTCTTCGTGCATGGTATCGAAACGGCTGATGGAAGTAAACGACTGGACGGTAGCACTTTCCTCGTGTTTACACTCGTATTGTCTCAATGCGTTGACGATCCTGCCTGTCATGGATGGTTGTCTCTCCAGAGCGGCTTGGCTCTGGTTTGCTACGAGAACCGGGGCGTTCCGCCCCACGAGCTCTATGAGGATCACCGCAATGACTGCGAGCGGATTGTCTTCGGTGGCGTGGGACACTTCCAGGAGGTCTAAGATTGTGGGCACGCTTTCTTGGTTGTGGATGCAAACCAGCAGTCTGAGCTCTGACTCTCGCTTCATATGCTGGATGGTACTCCTCCTTTGAGCATGGTATTGCATCGACGGTTTGTTTAAAGCGACTATTAATGGCGTTATCAATACTGTGTTTATCAGCACAAAGATTACGCACAAAGTGAATTCTTCGTTATGTATCATCTGCAATAACAAGAGTAGCAGCTGGTAATCTCATCAACAATAGCTGGTTTGATTATTTGCATGAACTGTAAATTGAATTAGACTGTTGTCACTGTTGTCAAGAGAGTGTCAGCAGGCCTACCTTGGTATCCATCCACAAGTTGTAGACAGTAATCTCCAGGATGCCCTTCACATTCAAAATGAGACCAAGCACAATGGTGTCCCTTGCGGGCACATCACAGTACAAGGCCGGCAAAATTGCTCCTGCCATCCTAATCACGAAGCCGAAGAAAAAGACGAGGCCAAGAATCCATGTAGACCGGAGCGTAGTTTTGAAGATATCGGTGTGCAGACCACTGTTGGCAAGATAGATGGGATAGAGGAGGCCATTAACGAGAACATCAAGTTTGGATACCAAAGCCACCCCTAGCGGTGGTCCATTTGGCACAATCAAGCCTAAAATCAATGGTCCATAAAGGTAATGTTGGCCTATTATCTCGCCAATCAATGAAAATACAAGAATGAAGAAGAAAACCACAACGATATGCTCCTGACCCACCGGTTTCCCGGTTGGCATATACTTTAACAGCCACAAAATTGTTGGCCTCACTAGCCACACAATAAACAAAAGAAATACGACGGATGACAAGAGTGACCAAAATGGCGTTAGGGGATGGGCCTTCACGTCTCTCATGGACATCAAAACAGCTGCTAAGGATATATTTAGCAAATCCGAAAACAATGAGGAAGCAATTGCTAGGCGACCCATGTCTGTGTTTTGCATCCTGAGCTCGTTTAAAAAGCTTGTGATGGCAGGAAAACCTACAAATGCCTGTGACAGACCTATCAATACTATCGAGTTTTGGAGGTTAGAGTCCATCGCAAGGAACCTCTTTAGGATAAGGGTCATTGAGACGGAAACTGCTGCCGTGAATGAGAAGATAAATGCACCGATTATCATGGCCGTTCGTTGTGGCCGCACCATCATTAGAGGATCCGTCTGCACTGAAACTAGGAAGTGAAAGAACGTATTTCCCAATGCTGCTAACGTTCCTATGACCAGATTGCTTTTCGCAGGGAACAAGGTTTCTCCTATTTCCTTTTTACGTCCCAGTAGTGAAGGCCCAAAGACCATGCCTGCCTGTTCATAAAAAATGCACCAATATGTCGTAATTAGGCATCAATGTACGACCAATTGTGACGTTATTGCAATTTTGTTCTTGCTTGCAACTCTCTGCCTATAAATACTAAATTCAAGGTGATCTTCAAAAGCTTTGGTATGTTTAGTTTGACAAACAATTCCATAGCCAATTTCACCGAAAAAGAGATGGGAAATGAGAATCATGTTGCTGATAAATTAAGCAGCGAAGGGAGAAAGCATTACTAGAATTTGGGAGACAACGCAGGTTTGTCCCAGAGGCCGTAGACAAATTTCAATCAACCTTGAAGCTGCCGTTATCAATATAAGTTGTGACATAAGAAGAATCGTTGGTGATCCCAGAATGTGGTCCCGAGAGACCCAGATACTAGAAGAGGTGTAATTGATGGATGAACACACTCTAGTCAAGTTGTTTTCCATGGCTACGCTCCCCCCACCTGCCCAATTATCTCAACTTTTTCTTGTCTGATTAATTAGAAGATGAAAAATGTGGAAGAAGAAGAAGAATGAGACAGTAGAACGCTACAAGCCTGCCTGAGACACCGTGAGAAAGATTGGAAGAGAGAGAGAAAATGGGAGGTCAACGTTCTATTTTGGGTTATCTAACTGCCATAACATACGTATGGCTGTTATTCAAGTTTGTTCTCAACGCGGCATGTGGCCTATGAATTGTCTAATTACTGTCTCGCCCACTATCCCCCCACCCTTTTTTGTTTCCACATGCGTGCACTCCTATACATCAATTACATCGTCAAATATATTATATCAAATGTGGATCTCAGCAGTACATTCTTGACAAGAGAAAAATTCAATCTAACCATTAACTATAAACCCAGTAGTCATATAGCTACTTAAATTACTCTCAATCTGATAAAGCATCAGCGTGGTATATAGCTCTTGGAGACATTGAACGTATTGTAACAAAATTTCAGTTTTCGACTTGGGATCTGCAAAACAAGCTTGAACTTTAATTTTACAAGATAGATACTTTCCTTTCTCGTCTCCTAACAAATTTTATAGGCTTCAAACAAAGAGTGACCTTATCCTGAGTTACCATTTTCCTGTTTGACTAGCCAAGTGATGCTTGAAGAGTCCTTTTTGTTGGTTTTACGAAAAGAGGAATATGACAGAGGAGAATTTTTATTCTTCCGTAAGCTTTTATGTAGAAGTTGAAAATAAATAACCTAATGGCCAAAAAATAAGTCATGAACAGCAATATAATTTTAACAAACTAATTCCTAAAAATTAAGACAAACCAAAACAAAACGTAAAATAATTATAGACTTAAAAAGCAGTTAACTAACACTCCTCCATATTTTAGGAGCTGCAAACTCCAAACCTTTGCCTAAGAAGCTCGAACTTATTTGCTAGTAAAGGCTTTGTAAACATGTCTGCAAGCTGATCTTCAAATCGACAATGAATGAGATTCACATCTCCTTCGTTTTGCACTTTTCTTAAAAAGAAAAATTTGATCTTGAAATACTTAGTTTTTTCACGAAAGACTAGATTGTAAGAGATTGCAATTGCTGCTTGATTGTCCACAAATACCTTTATATCATTCAGTTGCTTCAAGAGTAAATCACATAATAATTTTTTTAGCCACAATGCTTGATTCACTGCTGCTGCTGTAGCAGAAACAAATTCAGCCTCTGCAATAGACTGTGATACAATATCTTGTTTCTTGTAGCAACTTGTGAGGGCCCTCCATGATGACTTTGGGAATGGTTTCCGATTTTGTTTACGGTATTGACAAGCATGACATCTCGGTAAGTAATCTCCAAAAGTTGGTAAGCCAACTGTGAGTTCCCTTTCTTTCATAAGCTGCATCCTTTTCAATCAATTGGCCTACACTTAACAGATTTTGATCAATTTATGGTACGTAAAGAACATCAAAAATATTATTTGAGCTTGTAATACTGGTTATGGTGATTGTCCCTTTCCCTTTGACAAAGATGTAATCTTCATTGCCAATTTTAACTTTCGTAATGTCAGTTAGCCTCAAATCTTTGAAGAGTTTTTGTCTTTGGTCATGTGGTTGGTGCAACTACTATCAATTAACCAACTTTCAAACAAACAACTACTTACAAAATAAGATGTCACAAAAAGCTGATCATCCTCTTGTTATGAAATTTGGGCTTCAACCTCCTACTGATGAACTTTTCCTTTGCAAATTACTGCTTCATGTCCCATTTGATTGCATTTGGAACATTTTGAGTCAGGTCTCCTTCAATATTTGAATGGAGGATGACCTTGCTTTCTACAATGATGGCAAGAAGGTTATTTAACTTTGAAGCTTCCTTTTGGCATTTGTTGTTACTTCAAGTAGGAACAAAAGAATTTTCATCTTGGCCTTTGTTACCAATTGTTGGTTTTGCAAATAAGGCTCCTTCGGTGTTACCATCATGTCTCATTTGCCTTCTTTGCTTTTGTGCCTGCAGAGAATCAAGTAATGGACAAGGAAATCTTTAATTCTTTGCAGGCACAAGAGCCAAAAATGCAAATGAAGCATGAGGTTAACACCGAAAGAGCCTTCTTTGCAAAACCAACAATTGGTAACAAAAGCCAAGATGAAAATTCTTTTGTTTCTACTTCAAGTAACAACAAAGGCCAAAAAGGAAGCTTCAAAGGTAAATACCCTCCTTGCCATCATTGTGGAAAGCAAGGTCACACTTCATTCTTGGAGGAGACCTGACGCAAAATGTTCCAAATGCAATCAAATGGGACATGAAACCATTCCCAAAGTCATTATAAAGGGCCACTCACAAGTTGTAGCTAATCCATACAGATGTATTGGGCCCTTAAAGAACTCCATCATTAGCAGGTAATCAATATTATGTTGTTTCTATTGATGACTTTACAATAATGTGTTGGATTTTTTTTCTTAAAATTCAAGTCAGAAGTGGCTAGAGTGTTTTGGAAATTCAAGAAGATGGTGGAAAACCAAAGTAATTGCAAAATTCAAGTCATAAGCTCTGATACCAATTATTGGTTTTACAAAAAAAGGATACGATAGAGGACAATTTTTATTCTTCAGCAAGTTTCCATTATATGAAAGTTGAAAACAGATAACCTAATGGCCGAAAAACAAGCCATGAATAGCAACACAATTTTAACAAACTAACCACTTCCTAAAAATTAAGACAATTAAAATAAGGCGTAAAACAACTACAATTCTAAAAAGCAGCTAGCTAACACTTTTGAGCAATTTATGTAAGTGGTAGTGATGCAAAATTATCATCCCCCTCCCCATTCGCTGCTGTTCATCATCCTCCTGAGCAAATTCTTATGCAAATTTGCCATCTTCAAGCGCACATTGTCTTCATGATTGCCAGTGTTTCCAATGCCTTGTCCAGACAAAATCAAAGCTAATGGACCAGAACCTGTAAAAGGTGCAGTTTTTGTGAATCCGGATTGGTGCATTTTATATCTAGCTGGAATGTAGAATGGGAAATGGAGAATTATTAGTTAAGTGAGAGAGATCGTCCTTCTGTTCTTCTTTTTCTTCAAAGCGATGCATGGTTGTTATTATTGTTGTTTAATTACTGTCTAGCCATTGATGTGAAACAGCGCATCCAACAGATTGAGGTGATTTTGTCGTACCTTCTATTTTCAAATGATCTCAACCAACAAAGCATTAATTTAAAGTGCTGCTGTGACTTGCTTTCATGATTTGCTGTTGTACAACCAAGACTGAAACTTTATTAAAATCTTCAGAAGCAAGCAGGTCTCCTAATGTCCCAAGCTCTGGAAACTTAACCCACTCTGATAAATGAGATATAGCTTCTGCCTCAGTTTCATGGTGACGCCCCACCATGATGAGGTCATAGCTTTCTCGAATTGACCGAACAATAACAACCGTGTCAATACCACTTTTCACAGCCGCCTCTGTGTATTGGATATTAGTCCTCCTGGTTGCTTCCTGTTTCAACATCCTTAGAGACTCTTTATCAAGCATAGTTGCCCAACTTTCATGGAGATCATTATGCGGCCTGACTAGATGGATAACAGTTAGCTGAACTCTGGGGCTTCCTGCCATCCTCAAGGCAAATGCCAGTGCCTCCCTGTCATCTGCACCTCCGATGAATAGCACAGCGACGTTGTAAACTTTTGATGTGGAAAACATAGAAGATAGGCCAGAGGTTCCACGATCAATAATGATGGCTACGGAACAGGGGGCTCTGTTCAATACACTAACATTCAAATCTCTCATTACAGTGCTGCTCGAAATCATTTTGCCTCTGCTATTCCATTTCTCATGAAACGACAGTATTATTAGGGAGACAGCCTTGTCAAAAGCCAGCCAACATATGTCTTCATGCATCTGTTTGAGCGGTGATATTGCAGTAAAGACATGCACCTGGGTTAGTTTCTCATGCTGTGTTTTGAAGTACTTGAAGATATCAATGATTGGCTGTGAGCAAGATCCCTCAGAAGAACGGGTTCTTTGCCCTAATTGGTGGTTGATTATTATGGGGGTGGATCTACCGACAAGCTTGTCAAGGCAGAGTCCATAAAGGGACAGTGGGCTTTCTTTTGTTGGAGTGCAGTAATCTAACAGCCTGACTGCAGCCATGGCATCTTCTTGCCTACGAGCGCAGGCCAGTATCTGGAGCTCCGAATCCTTTGGAGCATGCTCAATGCTTTTTTTACAGTGGCCAATGTATATCTTTTCAGGGTCATAGAGGTATTTGACGGCCGGTGGCACCAATGACGCTAATACAACTAGGAAGATCCCGCTGGTAGATTCTATATCCCGTAACTGCAGAGGTTGAGAAAGAAAGCAAGTTAGTTTGCTTATTGAATGGGAAAGAAAATAATTTTAATTTTTTTTTTAAATGATGACACCAGATTTTTTTTCAACAATTATTTCACATGAAGCAAGCTGCTTGTTTCACGATCATTTATATATATATAAAAACTAGTATGGAAGGTAAAAATGGCAGAAAATCGATTGTTTGATACCTCAAGGTTGCCAAAACTCAGAAGTATTCCTATCTCAAGAACTCCTTTCGCATTCACAATGAGTGTGAGAGCGGCAGCATCTCTTGCTGGCAGATTGCAACAGATTGCTAAGACAAATGTCACTAGCAACTTGACCACATATCCGATCAATGAGATCTGAAGAGTAAGAACCGTGCTAATATTGCTGAAAAAATCCCATAAATCTAATTTGGTAGCAGAGAATATGGACAAGAGAGGTATCAACAATCCTGCCACGATGGTATCGAGCTTTCCTATGAGGTGTGATGCTAAGGGAGAACCTGCAGGCACTAGCAAGCCAAATATGAAAGGACCAAACAGATAATGCAAACCCACGGCATCGCCCATTGTACCCAACAATAACACAGTCACCAGTGCAGCCGTAGTGTAAATTTCCTTCACGGGCTTACCTTCTGGTGTTCTCCTAATGGACCAGAAAATCAAAGGTCTCAAAACGACTACGATGATCAAAATGAAGCCAACGTGAGCAACAATGGCATCCCGTACTATTTGAGACGATGCAAATTCTGATAGAAGTGTGAAACCGTGCACAGTTGAGTAAGTAAGCCTGGCCAATTCACAAACCAATGTTGATGCCAAAGCAAAGTGTCCCAACCGAGAATTGGTGATCTTTAGGTGCATCAAAAGGGCACTGACACCAACAAATTGACTGGTTGTGATTGCACTGAGATATACCATCAAAAAAGACTTCCTTGCACCCCTCACTGTCGAATTCAAACCGCTACTCTCTGGAGACTTTACTTGGAGCGATTCTATCATGATAGTGGGAATTGCAAACATCACAAGCCCAAAAATGAACGTACTTGCCCCCGTTTTAGCTACAAAGCCTGGGTCCATCCTTACTCCCGCCAGAAATGTGAACAGCGCGTATCCAAGTTTAGCCAACGACACAAGAACTTGGTCCGGTAATGGCGGGAACAAGGCATTCGATGCATTGGGAAGGTATTTTCCCAGTATGGTTGGTCCCAGAATGATGCCACACTGCAGGCAGACGATGAAAAAGGAATGATATACGCCAAATAACTGTTGTGATCTAAGTGATGAGTTAACAAATTGAAAGAAGTCGCGTGTTGAAGAAAAAAAGGTTTTTTTTTGGGGGGGGGGGGGCGCGGAGAAACAAGCAGCGAGTGCTTTAAAGTTTTTGGTAAAGGCGCGTGGTCAAAAACCCATTAAATGTTGCTTGCGCCGACCCTCCAAGATTGTTCTCCTGCGTTTGTCCGAGCCCCCGCAACAATAGCAACACTATAAATATAATAGCATTGTGTTCACATCGTATCCATTTCAAGCGACAAATTAAGTTGGAAAGGTAATTATCTAAACATGTTTAAACGGATATCCAACATATGCAGATCATTAGAAAAATGGGGTTTGTTCGAATTAATGGTATGATTATGAACGAAGATGGAGATGATCATAAACATTGAAGGAAACTGCATTAATTACCAGGATCTCCGAAGTGAAGCGTGGCAGGCAAAGACGCTTGAGGAGAAGGTGGAGGGAGCTGGCAAGTGCCACGAACAAAGCCAGTTGTGCATGCATACGTGGCAGAGAATGTTCAAAGATACTCTCGCCATGTTTTAGCCTCCAAAATCCTTCCGACACAGGCCTATTGTAATAAAAGCAATCTCCGCTCAGGTTCGGTATGAACTGCTGCTGCTGCTGCTGTCTGTCCATCATGGCTTCAAACCTTTCTCTTCTCTAAAAATTAAAAACGCAATGAGTCTTAAAATATATAGGAGTTGAAGATTATTGAAACCCCCAACAAGATGAACACTTTAAAAGGTGCTGGCCTTTCATTAGTTTTTCCTAATTAGTTGGCATCTCTTTACTTAGCCTTAAGTTTTTGCAGTTAATTATTTATTTTTTTCGCTCTCTCTCGTTTACGTCCCGCCAATTTCTTTTAACTTGGCGGCCGGTTGGTTAGTTGAAACTTAAGTTTGTTGGCACTTTGATAACCAAGCTTTTACTGGCTTTATTTTACTCCGTCTTGTCCTACAAGAGTCACTAAAAAATAGCAGAAACGGGTTTGCTGTTAGATCACGCTGTAAGTTGTACCAAAAAGAATTAACACCACGCATATATGTTTATTTGTTTCTACTTTTGCTCCCAATTTATCCTAATTTATCCCTTTTTTCTTTTTTCTTTTTTCAAATTCCAGGAGGACAACAGGCCCAACCGATAATAAGGTTCTTGTAGAAGATCCAATGATTCGTCCCTTTAAAAATGTCATGCACTCGACCTCCCCTTGCAGTCCCAAAAGGCCCAAAATGAGCTCGGCAACGAAACCCGCCCGTTTCCTTAGGTAAGCTATCTGGGCTTGGTTGAACCGTGCAGGAACCCATTCACTGTTTCTAGAATACTGTTGACCCCAACTCCGACATTAAAATCTTGCCAGCCATTCCATTATTACTTCCGGCTCACATCTTGCATTGCCAAGACCATCGGCAATGTGGTTAGCTGATTCAGTGGTTTGCGAAGAATTTGTAAGCAGTAACAAATGAGCTATAGTTTACTGATTTTGGAGTCGTCTATGTCTCGAATTCAAGTTACATTGGAAACCAATTAAAATTTAAGAAAAAAAAATTGTAGCACCAAGCATAGAAGTTAAGGCAAAAGAGGGAAAAAAAAAAAAAAGTAGTAACATATAAAGCGCCTACTATGTTACGTTTATTGTATCACCCGAATGTATATTTCTTTTCTCTACTACGACTAAGGTTTGCTGTTTTCACGAAACCGCTAATCTCTACAAATTGATGCACCCATTGGACCTGACTGGCTTTCCTCTATCATTATCCTGGCCTGCCTGCCATATTAGGTGAAGCAGTAGATCTCCATGCAAATATTAACCGATAATCTTTGATCTGATCTGATCTCGCACGCGCTGGGAAGTCATTGATCTAGCAACTAATTTCATCGGCCCCCCATGTGGTGGCTATCTTCCCGATTTTTTGAATAACTCGGATGACTTCTTCTGTGGTGACGTTACCTGTTACTGTGACCTTATTGAGCTGAGTATCCACGTCGTACGTTTCTATGTCTGTAAAATGAAAGGACCAACATATCAATATATTGAATAGAGTAGTTCACAAGGGAAGAGACAGACACTAGATGGGATTAAAAATGAAAAGAAAAATAAAAAGATAAGAGTCTACCTTGTATTTTCTTAATAGCCTTGAGGATCTTCTTAATGCATTCATCACAATGCAAACCCACTTTCAATTCCACGACCTGTTTTAAAACAATATTAATCCCTTCAATTTAGCCACGGATCAGTGATGGTGAAGAATATATACATATAGATATAACTACTACAGGGATCCATTTGATCAAATTACGAAGGTGCATTCGATATTTACTTACGTTGGTCATTCTGGTTAATGTAAACTGCAAATTGCTGGAACTTGAAGCGAGACGGTTGGAGGGTAAAACGAACGACAGAAGCAAGCAACAAATAATATTAAAGCTAGGAACAGCGATCCGAGCACATAAATATACCAGAGAATTACTTTTTTTTTTTTTTTAAAGGTGGGGGCAATCAAGACAGACGTATTGGATGCTTCACTCGACTCATGGGAATTTTACTTTTGTGAAAAGCTAACTTTAATTTATTCCCGTGGCTAGTGTTTTGACTTGTGAGAACCAGTCCTCCACCAATGTAGACAAATAAAGGTTACGAATTTTGAAGGCAGTGGAAAGTGGGATATGTCATCTCCATTGCATTTTTGCTTGAGATTGATGCAGAAACTTACCTCTCAAGCTTATTAGCCCATTGAGTTCAGGCTGTCCAAGTAATTTGACATTTCTGTGATTTCGTTATTCTTCGATCGAAAATAATAGTAACAAATAAATGGCTATAAAAAGCCTAGTCACGAGTTGGTGGTCCGATAAGCGACAACTAAGGTGAGTGTCTAGAAAAGGTCCGATTGCTGGAGGCTAGCAGCTGGAAAGAACGGACGTGGGAGAGTCACCCTTTGGGCATAGGGTAATGGAAATATGCATCGCGATCATTATCCCTGGAAAAAGTGGACAGAAGCAGATTGTGCCGTCCCTTTTTAATTTGAAGTGGTGGCTGTGGATCCCCTCTAGACTGCAAGAAAGCGTGCCTCGAGTCTTTTTACAAAGAAAAATAAAAATAAAAATAAAATAAATAAGAGCTGGATTGTTCGACGTCCAGAACCATAACGATTGAGGTCTTTCATGATTTTAATCTAATGAAAAACCAAGAAAATTATTGGGTGCACAAAATTTCCCCTTGTCCAAACTGATTCGTACGTAAGGCTTATACGCTGGATGGACCACCAACGTCCCATCCCGTCCACAGAGATTCCATGGGCCTCCCCGTTGCGCTGCGCACTTCCCCGCCCTCATTAGCGCTTGCCACACACAGGGCATTCTGAGACTCTTAACAAAAAATTTGTTTTCTGGTAAGACCAAAATTATAAGAAAAAACAAAATTGTTTCGCGACATGTACAGCATTCAACTCTGAATTTTTCGTACCTTCCCCATAATGCTACAACTTGGACTTAGTGGATGGCTTGAATCTAATGTCTCTCTGTCAATTTTCTTTTCGGTTGCTACTACCTGTGCACTATTGTGTGTGACTATAAAGGGCAATGGGTAAGGCAGGGGCGGGCACCAACGTCCCAATCTCCGCCCCCGAATTGTAACCGATCCCCGTTCCCGCCTCCAATTTCCGTTGGAGAAGGAATCTGGATTCTCATCACCCGTGAGGACGGGGGAATTCCCCCAAACCTAGCAAATAATAAGCAATAGCTACAAAATCTACACATGCTAACCATATTTATTCTCACTTTCTGCACAAATAAAGACATGCAACTTAATTTATATACAAAACAATCAGAATATTTTGTAATGAGGGTATCAGAATTAGGGAACCACTGACTTCATGCTCACAGAGAAAGAACATGGAGAAAATTAGTGTAGATTAAAAGACAGGAAAAGAAGGGTGCGTGGTCTATGGATTTAGCAGAAGGGTACGATTATCACACACTTGCTCTCTAGCAAATGCCTCTAGTCCTTCAAATGCAAGATGTGCACAAGGAGTCCTCTCCATCGCTAATCACACTAGAAATATAGCGTTAATGACAATGGTTAGCCCAGAAAGTGTCCAAGAATACTCGTCTTTGGTGAAAACCGGTATGGGCATTGCGCTGGCAAAAAATTTTGCAATGGCAGGTTTGTACAGGTAACAGCACTCAAATTGGTATCAATATGGGGCTCAGTTAACACATAGGTACTTCTCTGCCGTGCACAAATAATTGGAGGTAATGCTGAAGATGGGGTTGGCGTGGCATTATACTGCCTATGATCAATGGTTGGAAATAGCAATCAGTACATAACTTGCTTTCACCAATCTGGGTGTTTTCTCCCCAAACAGTAAACCCTTTCTTGGTCTAACAAACATGTTTCTCATACAAGTGGGAAGAAGAGGTTCGAACAGAACAAGTGGGCTTCATCTGATCCTGACAACCCATGGCAATGGAGAAAAGCCAGACAAGGCAGATGACATTGTCCTAAATCTCAACCACCAGAAGTGTGACATAGCATCTCACCTGAACCATATACCATTGGCATCAACAAAACTGTAGCAGTTGCACCACAAACACTACTAATAAAATAGAACAATGGGAACAAAGCAAATGTATCAGAAATTCCATGTGCCAGAAATACATAGCAATGTTATTTCCAATGTTGTACCATATCTCTTTCAGGCTCTTGTAATTTTATAGCAAATATAACTTAACTGATCACAAGACTGCAGATTCAAAATCAATGAACCATTTCCCTATGTTTGTTCTTTTTGGTCCACCGAACACAGATTGATATAAAGCAGCACTATTTCGATCATGAAGTTGACACTAATGAATGTATTGAGTATATAACCCCTAGAACGCAAGCCAGACAAAAACAAGAAAATACTTCTTACAAGCAAGACCTCAAAGAAATAAGCACAAGAAAATCAAATTTCAAATGATAAGCAAAGAATATGCATCAAAAAATTAAACAAAAAATGGAAGGGAGGGGAGGGGAATCAAGTAGAAAACACATAGGACACCTAACAATAATTTGAGTAGATAAGAAAGATACATTCTTATCTTGGTTACAGTTAAGAGCCGGAGGTAAAGCCCAAGCACATGGTATCAGTGCAAAATATGGGTGATGTATTGAAAATGATGCAGCTAGAAATTTAATCATGCCAAACATGCTTATATTATTCAAATAGTGATACAAGAATATTTGTTTATACATTGCAGTGGAATCACTACTCAAAAAGAGATCCAGTGTTGTTTTCTCCTCAATTACAATGGCAAGTCAACCAGGAAAACCACCCCACCACCAAAAAAAAAAGAAAATCTACACATTTTGTTATCTCCAGACATATACAAGAAACTACCCTAAGCACAAAACCACCCCTTGTAACCTGCGGACTGTAACCAATTTGGTTGTTGCCTGACTGATGAGCTATACATTAGAGAATATTGCACTTTAGTTATGTTATAATACCTATCTTCCCCTGTTGTCAAAGTCTCAAAGAAAGAAGTCAAATGTTCTCCACCTATTCCAACTGCAATGGTGTTGTGATTCAAAGTAACAATTGGGCGGGGCTTTTGCAACATTATTAGTAATAGTGACAGTCTTAAAACCAGAAAACCATCTGGGCGTATTGATACACAGATTCTGGCCCAATATGCATTCATATTACTCAGATAACCTATCAAACTTCCAGCAAAAGTTGGCGTTTGGATGGAGTGGAAATCTAATCTTGCTGGTTCAGTACTTAAGATTAAGAATGTAACTGTTCCACAAATCATGCTGGTGGACCTTCGTTGTTTACCATGTCAGCAGAACTTTCAAAAAAAATGAAGTTTTGAAGGCCACTAGGAAAGAAAGGTTCACTTTCAAAATGCAAGTGGCTGAAAGAGAGAAAGAAAACCAAAATGGCAGGGGCTTCTACTAAGCAATCTGAAATTCATCATAACAGGAACTGACTCTATTGGCAGGCAAGGAATTCAAAAGCTAAATGTAACGAAAATGAGCATTTGTGTTATCCAATCAAAAATCAATTATACTCAATATAATTGGCTTGTTGGGAGGTTGGGGGGGGGGGGGGAGAAGTTACCTGCATCATATCTTACTTTGTGTCGCCATTTGCTTCATCTGACTCCGAGTCGCTCGCATTGTAACCTAAAGGAAACCAAACAGAAAATTCCTCAAAACAACAACATTCCGACGGCCGCCAAAAGTTGAATTAACGGAGAAAGGGCCTATACCTGGCTGTTTATTGCTTACTTTCCACACGGAAGGCCGAGTCCTTGAGGCTCTGTTAATCCAAGCACGCCCCTTTAATCACCAATAAAGAAACCCCAATTCAACATATGCAAATTCACGACTAAAAGATTGATGGAACGGAAGGGCAAAACAAAGAAAATTGAAACCTTTTGGGGATCTTTAGGGACGCCAAATCCGGTGGAATACATCTGGCCAACAAGGATTTGCATGGCAACATCGCCGGCCTTGGCCTCCGCTAGCGTGTCCTGAAACCACCGCCTGACGCAGTCGGAGACGACATAAAGGCACCCTTTTCTGGCCATCGAGAGAGATAGAGAGCGACGACGAGCTCTCTTCCATTTTCTTCAATTTCGCCCGCTCTGACGAGTCGGCGGCGCGGACTTCTCTGGGTCTCAATGGAAGGATGGATGGCGGTGCTGTTTTGGTGCGTTTTGGCTTGTGCGAGGAGACAATTTTGGCCAATTCTTGGAGCCTGCCAGTGGCAGCAGCTGACTTTCCCATGAAAGAGAGCCCGATTTTTGAATTGAATGTGGAATATCCAATTGTTATTGTTGGGGTTAATTCTGAAATGACAGACAAAACAACAAAAAATGGATGAAAAATGCTTTGGGTTTCTCACTATCGGAGCATAAAAGCAAATTTTTTTTTTTCTCTCCTTATTGTAATTTTTGAATTTTTCATTTCATAGTTAAACTCACACTTAATTATTATCCGTTTCTTTGGTTATTGATCTAACAATAACGTAACTGTCCCGCTACTCAGCACAGTTAGACAGTTAAAATTTCTTAATGGTTCGACCATTGTGCTAACAATGGTCTGCCCTCAACAAACTGTAAAAGGCCCAAACTTGCCGAAAGCAATTAGCCACGCCAAAGCAAATTCGGTACTTTCAAAAGAAAAGCGCAAAATGCGCAGGGTCACGCTTTCAAGTAACATTGCCCCACTAAGTCCGCTTTTGACAGGAATTTTCAAAATTCGGTACAAAAGACACCGAGTCCATTCAATCGAACCCCTTGTGGCAGAATGCCAGGTTAAATCTACTGGCGAACAAATGAATAAAAAAGATAGAAAAGGAATTTCCCATACAATTCGGACAGGAATTCGATACACAAACACCATAGGAATTGGATTGTTTCTGGCTCAATCCTTCCTATAGTATTTGGGGGAACTCAATGGAAATTCCTAATTGGGCTTATGGGGTCCCTCCCGTTAGCGTTATTGGGGATCGCTTCTGCTTTCCTTACCCTATGGAGCTGATCGTCAAGAAGAAGATCAAACCATTGTCTGATGCAAGGTTTGATGTGTTTGACTCGAGTGGAAATCTTCTCCTCCAGGTTGAGGGTGGCGTCTGGAATTTGATGATGAAAAGGATTCTACGTGATCCTGCTGGCTTTCCTGTCCTCACAATGCGCGGAAAGGTAAATGAAAACATCATTTATTCAAAATGGAAACATCAATGTTAATTGGATTTATTATCGTTATGGTTGCCTCTGTATTGTACGCAATTCAGGCACTTACCTTTTGGCATAAATGGACGGCTCATGAAGGCCAAGGCTCAAAGGAAAGCAAACCCATCTTCAGCGTGAAACAATCCCATCCTCTCCAGCTTAAGAAAGATCTCAATGTCTACTTGGCAAGCAACTTCAAGAAAAAAGTGCCCGACTTCCATGTCGCTGGATCTTACACTTCTTCGTCCTTCAAAGTGTTCGCAAGCCATAGGCTTCTGGCAGAGGTTGCTTGCTATCATTTTTAAATTTTCCTCCGTTTATCCGTATATTCCCTTACAATATGCATACAAGTTTGACTTCTGATATAGAAAAAACGTAAAATTTTTCAAAGCTATTGACGTAGATTATGCGATGCCATTGTGGAGGTGAAACATAGCTACACGTTGGAAAGTTTCTGCAAGGGAAAGGAAAAATACAGGGTTAGGGTTTACCCAGAGGTTGATTATGCATTCATTGTGGCATTGCTCGTAGCCCTCGATGAGAACGACACTCCCTGATAATTTCATCTCCGTTTTCTTGGACCCAGAATTTGAAGATTCTTTGTATAATTTATTGCGATACATTTACTTTATGCATTTCCAGCATGCATTTGTGCCATGTAAATTGTTTCACTTGGTGATCTGTAAATGGCAAATTGAGTACCACCGACGGTACTATTTCGCAGTAATTTCAATATGTGGTACGATTCCTGTTTAACCCAAAACACTGAAAAGAAAGTGACCATGGGTCAAGAGATATTTTCTGTTATTTATATGCATATGGGTTATGATTTTATTGCGAAACTTCAAATATTTCCTGGAATTTCACAATTCACATCTAGATTCTAATATCTTTTCAATATATATATATATATATAATCTCTATTTCATATTTCCTCCCCCCCCCCCCCCAACTTTTGTCATTTCTGAATGGCCACAATTACACTTGTTTCTATCCTTTGTTTTTACCCTTTGGTGGCTTGGAATTAAAAGACTTGCATATTGCTAATTGGACTGATAGATTTCTGGGACAGTCTGATTTCTTGCAGGTTAGATTCGTCCTTGGTTTCTTGAATTTTCAGGCATCTGTTTTGTTGGGAGTTAGCAAAATTGATGTTACAATTGAAACATATAATTTTCCAATTTCCATTCTGGATCGAAATATTACGTCTAATTTTTTATTGTTAAGAAATTACTTACTAATAACAAATGCTTAAAAAAAAGATTATCAAAAATAAAATATAATTATTGATGAAAAATATAATTAAAAAAATGGATCGCGGAGAGCTCAGATAGACGACAAAAATGGATAATTATTCAATTACCCATAGAGTTTAGTTTTTACTTACTGTCACATGAATTTTGGAAATTTGACTATTCGGCCGTTCCTTTCCGTGGGCAGACTGCATAAGAAAACAGATTAATTGGTTGTCTTTGTCTTATCTGCCTAAAAAAAAAAAAAATTAATTTAACTATCTGTCCCTGTCTCGGATTTCGGATGGGGATAGGTAAGAAGAATGAAGGTGCAAATTACGTATCGTGCTCTTTAATTAATAAAACCAGCTTTGGTTTACAGGTCTGGTTTCGCTTTCGATGAAGTTCATGGAAAGCGATTTACGCAGTTGGAGGAACGCTAAAAACTACAAAATCAAGTGATAATAATTTGAAGAGTTTGACCGTATAAAAGACACAACGATAAATATTCAAGTGGTGTGCAATCTAATAAGTGACATTTTATTTTTTTAATTCAAAAATGTTTTTTTTTTTTTACCACGTTACATAAATCAGCATTAAGTCTACCATATTACTCTCACTCCATCTTCATCAATTTTTTTTCCTAATTTTAACACCAAAATTAAAAAAATAAATCTATTTTAATAAAAATAATGTAAAATATTAATTATCATCATTTATAAATTTAAATTAAATGTTATTCATTGATATTATAATTTATTTTTTAAAAAATTATCATTTGAATAATAATAATAATAATTCTGAGTAGAGTATCTCTATACTCAATCATGGTATATTAAATGTAAATTTTAATGTTACATCAATTATAAATTTAAACTCGTACCTAAAAAAAAAAAAACCTAAACTACAGTGCTGCTACGTTATAAAAAAATTAAAAATTTAAAAATTATATTTGAAAAAAAAAAAACAGAGAGAGAGAGAGAGAGAGAGAAAAAACCACAGACGGCGCCTGCCGGCTATAATTTGGGGCCCCTGAATGAACGAACGGTCACTTCATTTCTTCGTCCCCCATGAGAGTCTTCCAAAGCTTCACAGTCACATGCACATAGCAGGGCGAGAGGCTCGATTTGTGCCATTCAAAAATTAGAAAAACTTCTTGCAAAGCCCAAAAAAAAAAAAAAAAAAGGAGTGGCCACAAAGACGTTATAATATAAAATATTTTATCTATCTCACAAAAAAAAATTTCTTTTTTCTTTTGTCGATAATTACTCTGTCCTTAAAAAATTCAATGCTCCTGTGCACGCGATGGACCCTCTTTTTTGGTGTTGTTTGGATGTATTAGCTGATCAAAGAAATCATAGACAGTCTGCCGGCCAACGAGCAGATTCCGACCCGCCAATTAGGATCCGCCGAGTCGATTTTGCTGGGTGTGGTTTTTGGTCAGTATTTGTGAATTGTATCAATTTCTGCCGTCAATTATTTAATTTAACTAATATGCGAGTGAAGAGTACTTGTTGCCAACGAGTGACACTTGAATTTCCATTACCGATTGTTGATTTGACTAATTAGCGTCACCCCACTTCAAAAAATAAATAAATAAAAGGGAGAGAAATTCTACTCACTCAAAAGTGATTCCTCATATTTCCTACGAAGATACGGGGGGCATCATTTCTGTTGACAAAAGACGGGTGTAACACACATTGGTTTCTTTCTCTCCCTCTTCTTCTTCTTTTTCTTTTTTTAAAAAAGGTAACTTGAATTAGTCAAAGTGAGGGTTAGTGGTCCGGCTGTGGATTTATTTCTTTTGTTTTAAAATGAATATGCTAGATAGGATTACGAGTCACATGGACAAGAGAAGGCAAATACTGAGTACATCCGTGGGGATTAGGGACTGCTTTATATGCAAATAGATCTTATTAATAAATCCATTGCGTGTATCATTTAGTCATTGGATGTCATTCATGTCTCCAATGTGCTTGCTTTAACTTGAGCTTAGGTATGCATGTTGTCTTCTGCGATTTGTTTACGAGACACACCTGTAACTATGGTATCATTCCTCGAATAAAAGGCAACAAAAGTAAAGTAACGTTCGGCCCAAAGTAGCAAAAGCCAATGAGTTTTGCGGCATCTAAGTTATTTTGTGGGGCGAGTTGTTGAAGCTAACGATAGCATTAGGTTAGTTCCTGGTTGATGCGCAACAAAATTGATATTCTGGATAAATTTTTTATTTTTTTACTTTTTTTTGGGGGGGGGGGGGGGGAGGGTGGTGGAACAGATGAGCGGCGGCTGTTGATTTTTTTAGCCAGAGGCGATATCCATTGGAAACTATAGTTTTGAAGCAGCACTTAAAATTAGTAGTTAATTAATCAACCGTAATCGAAGTGGTTAAAGTTCCCCTTTCGTTGGTTGGGTGGGGAGGGGGTGGGGGGGAAGAGGCGGTTTCTTTGAAGAGTGTTTCAATCTTTCATCGTGTTGCTGACAAATTCCCCAATCAATGAAAGTCAATGTTGCAAACAAAAACAGATTCGGACTCTTTTGCTTATTGGTGATCAAGTATCTCCAGCGGTAAGGTAAGCAGTAATTTCCCTTTCTCGGTTTTATTAATAGAAATTATTAAGATTTTTGAGGTGAGTTAACGTCAAATTAGAAGCATCTATAAATACAATGTTTCAAAAATTTTAAATTAAAATATGATGTAAAATTTACAAATCTTTTATTTATTTAAAATGTATTTAGATTTTATATTTTCTAATTTAAACCTCTCGTATTTTTTAGAGAAAAAACATAAAAATAAACTTGAAATAAATCCATTTCCGCGTCAATCGCGGTTCATGGAGTTGAAAAAGTCATCCGTAAAAATCAAAAGTGTCAAAGAGTAAGCATGATAATGAGGTTCATGGTCGGCAGGAGAGAATCACAATCACACATCCTCTTTATTATACAACGGAAACACCGTATCACACTAATAAAACAGAGGCGGGAACCGGACCACATGGTTCTGACCATGTTTGACACAAACATCGGAACCGGGAGCACGACGACGACGACGACGACGACTGCCCTCCAAGAATAAAAACTGCAAAACCAAATGAAAAAACGCAAACCGCAAAGCCAAACCCAAAATAAAGCGAAGACGTTCTTAGAGGTCTCCCATCTCCATAGGCACCGGAAACACGTGCACCCTTTTTATTCTGCGTTATTATTATTATTATTATTATTATTGATTAATATATGAGAGATATAATAGTATCGGCTGCACTGGATCGGAGATGTGGAGAGCGAGACTGAGAAGGAGCTAAATTGCCAGGACTAAACCGGGCACGGACTTTCCGACCCCATTGGAGAATCGGCTCTCCCAAACGGCAGGGCAATGCAAGGGAGTGATTTCCGCGGCCGATGATTTAGCCTTGGAGGGGAAATCGGACGGCTGAGCAGCAGCAGCTTGGTTTCCAAGACGAGTCACGGTAAGAGAAGTGTTGAAGTACTCTCTAATCTGGGTAATTATCCCATGAGTGACAGTCCAGGCGTGGACCCAGGAAATGGAGCGGGGACAATCGCAGCCCTCGGCGATTACGAGAGAACCGAAGGACGTGAAGCTCAAAGGATCGAATTTGAAGGAAGAAGATTGCGGGGAGTCAGCACCTGTGAGGAGACGCATCAAAAACTGGTGAGACGGCGGACCATGGAACCACCACTCGAGGTCTGGGGCAACGATCTTGCTGACAGTCTCAACGTCCCGGCAGTTTAGGGCATCATAGAGGGTACGAACCACCTCTTGGTTCTTTGACGAAGAAGACCATTCGCTGCTTTCCTCTGAGTTAGCCAGTTCTTGCACGAAGAAAAACAAAAACGCCTAACGAAAAGTGAAAACCAGAAGAGACCGACGGAGAGTTCTAGAGAGAATCTTTTTACGAGGGAAGCGAGGTGGAAAGGCCTTGTTATATAGAGATGATGACTTCGAGGGTCATGATTGTCTGCGGCGAATGTGTACCATATTTCTGAATTATCGTGGTCCCATGATTTCATGATTTTGATGTTTGGGACCCAAAGTTATTTGCTCATGACGTGGCGCCATCAGAGTGTGTTGGCAATTCGAAACTCGGAGGCACGTCCTGTGGACTCCCATCCGTTTCTTTCTTTCCTTCCAGGCTGCGGATACGACGGACAAAGCCTCTACAAACGGCAGGGAAAATTATTCAAGCCTACCTTATCGACTTTCAGTTGACATGTAAAATACGCCATGTCATGTTAGACGCGACCCTCGTCATACGGTACTAAATTGGTGTCGTGTTTAAGTTAATTTTTCAATGCTTAATTTCGTATCTCGTAAAATTAGCCTTTTTTAAAAAAGATAATTATTTTTTTAAAATTAATATTTTAAAATTATTTTGATTATTAAATATTTAAATGTCATATCTAAAACAATAAATTATAGAAGGTGAATTCTTTTTATTTAAAAAAAGAAAATACAATCAAAATATTTTTATATAAATTTAATTAGTAAAACTTGAAATTTTAATCAAAATAAAAATGAACATTTGAAATAAAATAACTAAAAATTATTTGGAGAACACAAAATAACTAAAAAAATTAATAGATTAAAAGAATACAGAATAAAATATAAAATGCTGAGCAACGACTTATTCTTATATTTTTTTGTTAATTTTTTAATAGTTTAAACATCCTTAAATTATACATATTAGTAAGTGAATTTTTTTATAGAGATAATTTTTAAAATCTGAATATATAACAAAAACTTTTGAAATATTTTTCAAGATATTAAATAATATAATAATTATTATTATTTTTTAAAAGGGCTTAAAATGAGTCATGCCTGGACTGCGACCCATCACAAGACTTGGGTAGGAGGTCAGGTGGTCGTGCTCAGCAAGACCCGACATTGTTCATTGTGGGTTGTATTTGATCCGACCCATACCAGTCTAACTTGTGCCACTCCATTTTATACGTCTAACTTCCGTAGAAACATTGTACACTTTCGTAGAAACATTACTCGATCAAACAATTTGTAACAAATATAAAAAAATAAATTAAAATACAGAACTAACGTTTATAATAATGAATATAGTTGATTATTATGTTATATGTAAATTTTAGTAGAAAAATAAATATTATCGAATATAAAAAAATAATTATCTATTAAATAAAGAATTATGTACAAATAAATTTTAAACTTTGTATGCTTTAATTTTAATAATATTTTTTTATTGTTTGTTTTTTTTCGGGATAAGTTTTTGGTTATAGATTTAGCCCGCACACCTTTAGCGAGTACTGACGATTTCATCGGCGTCCACGAATGAAAAGGCATTTAATTTAAAATTTTTGAAAGATATAAATTATTTTTAGTTATTAGAGGGGTTAGTTTAATTTAATTTGTTTAGGCTTGGGCTCCCAATTCCAGAGCCCAATTAGCCCAAATATGAGAGCAATTTCCTTGAATTTATTGAGAGGATGCCCGACTTCGAGAGCATCTTTTATTGAAGTGTAATAATCCCAGTAACAAAATGTGGGGTATTTTCAGCATGTCGGTAGAGGCGCCAGAGGCCTATCTTGGCCACCCGATTGAAATTTTGGGCCGCTAGGATTTAATTTATCATCTTCTTTTTGTGCGGCTCGCATTCCAAGGACCAGCGTTGAAAGATTGAGACGTGAAAGCAAACGGGGCTTGACGGCGAGCTAACCATGAATTGGCAAACCACCTGTCTTCCGTGGTGGTGGTGGTGGTGGTGGTGGCCGTGATGGCTACAGCGCTATGGTCACTTGCGTATACAGATAGCTTATTAAAAAGCAAAAATTAAAAGCTAAAACTCTTTTTAATTGTGCAAGTAAAAATTGAAACTTTGGTGTGGCGGTGGAAAGTCTAATGGTTGAGGCTCTAAAATTAATAATAAATCAGAAAGTTACAAAATCGGAGCGTAACTCACCCAAAATTTAAAGTGATTTAATTTATATTAATTAAAAAAAAATCATGACCTATTATCTGAAACATTAGAAGCTAAAATAATTTGAATTTTCAATAACTCAAAATTTAAATAATTAAAATACATTAAAAAAAAAAACTTGAAAATCACAACAAACTTGAAACTTGAAATAAAGGGAATAATAGAAACCATCTCATTGTAACCTAATTCTTTATGGGTGTTAGAGGTTTTGAAAATAAAATTGAATTCGTTTGTATGTACATTGAGGAACGACTCTCAAAACCAAAAGCCGGACTTTATAGCCTTATTTTAAGATTTAAGATTTTTAGTCTACAGGTTGACGAGCATCCACTTATAATTAAGCTTCGATCTGAAACAATTTTATTTTTTTAATATATATATATACTTTTAGTAAAAATATTAAAAATTAAAACTTTAAATTATAAAAATTTTAAACTAATTTCTACCATCCTTTAATTTTGTTTTTTTTTTTTTAATTTTTTTTTCTTTTGGTAACATTGGAAAGAAGCCATCCTTGAATTTGTCAAGCCAAAAGCAACACTCCCGGGTCAAAAAAAAAAAAAAAAAAAACAAAACAAAAAGAAGCTAATTTCTTCCCTGCAACAGTTGGTCTGAAAGTGGATACCATAATACGGTGATTAATAATTGCGTTAGCAACGAAAGATGCAATGCCACTCAGACTTTACAGCCAAAAGAATATGTTACAGTTACAGCCAAAATATGAACAGCTGGAATGATGGCCCGTTGGAAAAGCTCTGGGACAGCTCAAAAAATTTGGCCACGATTGCGATAGGTGGTGACAAAATGAAGTAACAGTACCTAGAAACTCACATCAGGGGCCCTCCACTGTCATATTGCAGCAGGAACAGGTTGCTCCATTATTGACCAATAATGTGCGGGTGCGTGAGCACGCACGAATTGAACTGAACCAAGCATATTCATTTATTCACCTGCGCCGCCGCCTCCTTTAGTCGTGGCGCTGGATTTTGGAAGGTATGGCAGTAATGTGGGTAACGTGGTCACAGAATGAACACGGAAAGAGATGTATGGGATACTTACGATCTCACACAAAACCAACGTAGATTGCCCACCACAAAAGTAAAATAGTTACCGCAGTAATAATACCTGGAACGACGCGGCTATGATCTATATATATATATATATATATATATAAAGCGCAGCATTTCATTTGAGGAACACCGCACGAAGTGTGACAAAAAAGACCAGAATACTGATATTCCAAGTAATCAGAAAGGCCATGGCACCCCCACAAAAATAAAAATAAAAAAAAAAAAATATATATATATTGATAAAACTGCCATTTTTCATTTTTTAATATTGCCATCAGCCATACGTAATGTCCCATTAACGACGATATCAGATGTACCATCCAAGTGCCAAGCTCTGTGTTGCCATAGTGGACCTACATGACCCAATAAATTGTTCCCAGTGCAGTATACAGTATACTCCATTATTGCGACTGTGCAGCAAGACAACAAGTATCTAGTGGTTATATGGCAGCTCTACCTCCAAATCCTGCTCTGCCCATAGCTTTTTGCAATTCGTAGATTTGAAGCTCACTCAAGGCCCAGTAAAACGTCCGAAAAGACTTGAGCGGATCACACGGGTAGCACAAGGAACGAGGGTTAAAGGCAGATTCTCACAAGTCCAGAACAAAAGGGTGCAACTTTATGTTAAAACAAGAGTCCAGAGCGACTGCATTTTTTAACACGTACCATAACTCAGAAACAAAGTATTTCCTCAAATTCAATCTAAAATGGAATTTGAGCGTACGTGTGAACAATAATGTGTTTGGGATGAAGCACCTGTTCGAGGCCTTTGAATTCAGTTGCAATACGTGCTTCATGTAACAAAAATAATAATAAAAAAAAAACGACATTCTATATCAATACATAGTCCGTAAATAAGACTAAAGACTGCTGTCTACATTGGTTCCCTGCTAAATGGCTTCCCTTTTGATCAGAAATGGAGCAGGTGGCATCATGGTTTGATCAGGACCTCCTGCAGAAGAGTCTTCTGTCACTGTGTAGAGCTGCCTATCAGTCTCCTTATGCCCCTTTGATACTGCGGTGGGACTTGGAGAATCAACCGAGTTAATCATGGATGGGCTAGAGTTGTCGGCAAGTGGAGAACGTGGCACCGCACCATCTTCGAAACTACCGTCAAATTGTTTTAAGATAAACTTATCTTCCACAATATCATAGGAATTCCCGGTTCTAACTTCCTGAGCAAGAGAGCACCACCAACAACACAGCCACAGTGTGCAATCTGAAATAGACGGTTCCCCAAAACAGAAGGTGTAAGCTGGCAACTTAAATCTCCTTCTCATTTGAATCCTCCAGAAGCCGCCATAGAGTAAACCAAATGCACAAAGAATAACTCCAGTAAGTCCTAATGCTTCCCTGACAGCCTCATCATTGATATTAACAGCCGCCAAGTTGAAAATCCAGAATGGAGCCATACAGAAGAGGAGAAAAGTAGCGACATGAACATACATATTTCCAAAACCAAGCCTTTCCATGTTCCAACCAAAAACGCAAAAAGTGCAAAAAAGGGATAGATACGCTAAAGAAATGTCATCCCAAATGTCCAGTATACGTCCACTCCATTGTGGACTAGCTTCAACAACTCTTTGAGCATGTCTGGTTGCAAAGGAATATCTTTTTTCCAACGATGTGGACCTCAATTGCTCTGGCCTGCTGCTCTCACCAGCGGTAGCCTGAACCTGTGCTTCTTCATCCACCTCAGAATTGTAATCCCTACCAAGGGGACTGAACATGGAATATAAACCAGCAGCTGCAGGTGCGCCTATTGCAAAAGATATGCATATTCCAACTCCTACCGCGGGCCGCTGAGATCTCTTGTACCCCAGGTTCAGGCCGCAAAGTGCATATTGAGCAAAACAGTTGATGTGGAGCAGAACAACAACAACCATCATGTGCGTCCACTCGTGGGGCTTACGAGTTCCGTCCTTGCAGTAAATCTTTCTGAGATTAGAGATGTCTTCAGGTTTCCATCTGAAAAGAAGTGTAAGGTGATAGAATCGCTTTGGATGCTGGTACAGACACATAAGAGTAAAAAGTGCATTGAGAATTTGATTATTGACTTCAAACCATGTATTTCTCTGGGACTTCTTAGGCAGCACGCTGTTTAGCATCCCAGTCATGACTAGAAAGAGAAGTGCGCCGGAGATGGCAACACAAGCAGTCCACACGAAAAGGGCCAAGTTCATCGGGTTCCGGAACCATTCTTTGCTCATATTAAAGAGCATAGTCCAATCAATCTTCCGAATTCGATCCCGAAAGCCAAGACCACTCGAAGATGACACCGAACGTGAAATCTCATCTCTCGCCCGTGCCAACTCTTTGAATTTGGCGGAGGCAGAACCAAATTTGAGGAACTTTATTCTGTTGGGAAGGGCAGATAAAGTGTCCCGGAACTTTCTTGTTCGAGTGTTCTCTTTGCCTAACAGCATCCTGCTAGATCCTGAAACTTGAAGAGGAACTTGAACCCGGGATGTCGTAGCATTGGATTCCTCGATTTCCTCTTTCCGACCTCCATTATCAGGTGAACCCATTTTCACCCTCAAAATTAATCTTTTCGTTCAATATCACAGTTGTCCCATTATAATCTGCTTAGAGCACCTCGAAATACCAAACCTTCACGCTATTGTCTAACGTTGACACCTAAACAACAAAAGCTGCAAGTTATTTCAACAACAGAAGCCAAGAAAATGTCAAGGCAATAGGAAAACCAGAAACCAAGAACAGGACATGACCGCAAACATCTAATCACTCGCTCAAGACAACAACTGCAAAGAACAAAACCCAAGGTCTCAGTCTACTAATCTCCAAAAGCAAAAGACAAAAACCCGACCTCATTCAGAACCCCAGAAAACCAATCTTAACAACCATATTGAGATTAATTACAGTATCAACAGAAGCCATTACAGAACACTGAGTACCAGCGAAATGAAGAAAACAAGAAAATAACTGATGCAAAAGACATTTAAAAAAAAAAAAAAAGAAAAGAAATCTAACGCATGCCAAGCCAGTGACGGAGAAACAGAAGAGTCTTTTTGAAGAAGAGATCGATCATGTTTTCCGAGCAAGATTGTTTGGTTTGTTTCACGTAATATTTGACTTTGTGTGGGATGCTGGTAGTTGTAGTTCTGCCGCCGTACGGCAACTGCCTTGTTTTGGCGAAACAATTCGTCGTCAGTAGCACGACGAGGACGAGAGCATCTAACTTTGTCCAACAGGCCAAAAAGCGCTCTCATCTCTACTTCTCTCTCGAAAAAGGTCCGCTGCTTTAATCATTTCGGCTAATCGAGATAGTTAATTGTAAATTGAGATCGGCCCAAAATTTTCCAAGTTCTCTCATTTTGGGTTCTGACACTTCTCGATTCTCGCATTCAACTTTCTACACCTCTTACGTAAATTTTTAATTTTTTAAAAAATGTTAATAGGTCTATTAATTAATTTCTTAAAAATAAAAATAAAAATAATAGAGAAACAATCCTATTAACTAAAATGCAAATAGACACGAAGAATTTAGAGAAATGAAGAATTTTGCTAATAATCTATTTAAAATTTTGCACATCTACAGTCATCTTGTATAATTAAGTAAAGCCCTTCGTTACCAGTACTATGGTGTCTATAAATTTATGGATACTCCTACAAAATTTTATAACTGATACGAAAGATTTCAGGAAAAAAATCACGAGGTTAAGATAGAGAGACCCAGTGCTCAGTCGCGAATGAGCTGGAAGCTAAAGCCACTGATATATATTCGTGGGCCAATGGCTACTATAGCGGGCGGGCGGGCTCATAGCTTAATCACTAATTTAACCCCTTCAATGTATGGGAAAACCCATGTCCACCTTGATTTCTTATGTCAACAACTCTTTCTCACTTCCACTCAATGACACTGCTAGACTTCACCACAGGTTGGCTCGATTTTGGAGCCAATTGTTGTGGTTGTATGGTTAGGGGAATCAAAATCCCGCAATTTGATTTTGATTTGAGTTCCGAATTGATTCTGCTTTCAATTCTTGACCGATTCTATTGTCTGTCTGATTCTAATTCTAGTGTGTTCTGATGGGTTACTTGCTTTCTTGCAATTTCTTCTCAAGTTTTTGGCACCACCGCTTTGAATCTCTTCCTTTGCCCGCGGCTTCAACTTCGTGTCCACAAAGTCTTTAAGATGTTAGAAGAAGCGTTGAACAGGCTAATTTTATAATGAAACCAATGTGACTTGTGAACCAGTCTTGTTCATAGTTTGCGTTTCAAGCCAATGGTTCTCAAATCTGGAAGCTTCATTTGCCAATTTTGAATTAGTATTCTTGAGCTTGAGAACATTCCCGCTCACTTTCACACTTGGTCTAGTCTTGAATGAGACTTTGTTTCTTCGATGAATTTCTTTTATCTAGGCCTTTTTTTCTGCTAATCCAAAGACAGTCTTGGCCTGGGTTGCTCAAGAGACCCGCAAATTGGTAGATTTCCAGACCGCAACACGGTGTTAAAGAGTAGTGATATCGCCACTCAATTTCTTGACTTTTTTTTTTTTATTATTTTACATAATATGCGATTTTGGAAAAGAGAGACTCCAAAGGAAGTCGAAACTTTACACGTCTAAACTTACTTCATTACTTGAAGCTAACTTATCAATAAGAACGTCATTTAATTAACGATACAGACCTAATTTCCCTTGACAAAGAACAACCTAACCTAGATCAGTGAGTACATACCAAGCCCTAACAAAGTGAGCATTTACAAAGCCCTTGACGAATTCAGTTAGAAATGGAGAAAAGCATTTAGTTTGAAAAATATTATATCAAGCAAGACAGAGATGTACTTTAGTATTAATATATATAATTGCAAATATGCAGTACTTGAAATGAAACCAAGCCTAAGATGCTCAGCAAAAAGCTTGTGGCCGAATCACTTGAAAACTTAACAAGCCAAGCTCAAAATTATTCAATGTTGGCTCGTTCAAAGCTTTGCTTAAGCATCAAATGAACCCGGACAAAACTATCTAATTTTTAAGGAACAAATGCTCATTTGCATGTATAATTGAGCAATTAAATCAATGCAAAATACAAACAGTAACAGTGGGCGGGGAGGAGATGAAGGAAGAAAATACAGCAATCACAGCAGCCCTGCTCATATGCAACATCAGGGTGATCAATTCAAGAAATTTTACCTCCGCCCTAATAGTGCAACCCTTATTGACCCACATATGGCATGAAAATGCCATAATATCCCAATCCATCCACTTGACCAATTGCAAGTATAACCTCTACGATCACAACCCAAATCAAGTATGCTTAGTAACACAGAACGTTGTAAAAAAAGCATAACTGCAAACAGACTCGTAATACATCGAAATCATCAGTTATGGACAAAACAAACATTTGAATGAAAACATGGAAATTAGGTAAGGTCATCCTCCTCCATTTCCTTAGCTTTAAGCTTCTCTTTCACCCTCAACAGAAGGGTTGTCTTCCATGAATCCTGCACAGCAATTTAGGGCAAATGATCACCATGAGAAAATTGAGAATAATGATAAATTGGGGTTAAAAACTCCAACTATATTGCAAATTATCCAATAAAAGTTCACTTCTCAAGCAAGCAACAGAATGTATGGCATAATGAACCAAATAAATAGATATAATGCCAATTCAACAACTGCCAAACATCATCATCAGTCAAGTTATGAGGAAATGCAGGTTTCACAGACAAACATCCCTTGACTCTTTATTTGCATTCCCTAAAAGAAAAGATGTAAACCATGCAGAAAATTGTACCAGTGGCGTCATGCTATCAAATTCCTTGACAACATCAGTAAACTTTCCAACATCTTCCTCATCAAGGGCAGTGGCAATGTCCTGCCACAACCAAAAAAAAAAGAGGATTACTGACTGGCACTGCCACAATTTACCATATTAGACAAAGAAGGTCAACTTGATATTAATAAGGTGTATGCAACATGCAATTTCTATAGCATGCAATAACAGAAAGCAACTGACAATTTTCCACAACATATGCAACCTACCGACAACAGTCTGTATTCACGAGTTCCTGAAAAAGTAGGATCCAACTCCTGCAACGGCAAATTTGAACCTTTTCATTTTGACAGATTACATGTTATATAAGATATCGTACAAAGATATCTAACAGGAGCCAAATATCGACCTGATATCGTTCTAATGCATTTGTAATTGCAACAACATCGCCTTTGCAGAGATGGCAAATGCCAGCATTAAGAAGATGGCCTTTGACTCCATACTTGAGCAAATTGTTGTTAAGTGACTGTCGTGCTATCTCTTCATAAATCTTAATTGCTTTTGGGTATCTGGAGAAATATGACGATATATCATTGAAATATCAAAAGACAATGGATCAATTCTCTATTAATAACAATATCAAGGAAAAAAATTGGACATTTCATACTTAAACGGTAATCCTTGTGTGAAGTACAGTTCAATCAACCTACTGAACTCACCACCCATATGCTTGTCGCTAACATTATCCAAACAGCCAACAAACTATGCTCCAGTAATGCAAAGAACAATTTGAAAACAAAATTCAATTCAATCTACAAAGTCATTAAGAAAAAAAAAAAAAAAATAAAAAAAAAAAAAGAAAAAAGAAAAAAAGGTTTTATAGGAACCTTCACTATTGATTTCCTTGTCTATATTCCCCCAATAATGCAGGAACATCAGTGCGTATATGAAATCATAGTCTAGGCGCATATATGAATGGAAATCAGTCACCATCTAAGCATGTGTCAAGCACACAATGGGAAGGCTTTTACTAATATAAATAGATTTTCAAAATCAGTAGGAGCACAAATGATATCACATTAATCTCAATTACTGATTTCAAAAACGAGTGTCCGATCCCCCCCCCCCCCCAAAAAAAAAAATAAAGGCAACAGTCAATGCTGAAAGTGAGCATAGAAAACCAAATAAACAATTTATATGACAGAACAAGACATTCAAATGCAACATTGTTAACATTCAAAAACCTTAAACTCTTACTGTTCTAATTGAGCAGCAAATTGTGCTACTTTTTGATTGCATTGGTTGGCAGAAGTTGTTATTTCTTCATTTTGGAAGAAATCAGCTGCTCTTTCAAAATATTCCATAGCCTTCTCAATATTTGCTTCTGACTCATACAGCTCAGCAATTTCCTGCAAGCAAAGCAATCCCAGACTATTGCAAATCACACAGAGTACCATTAAGCCATACAATGAGTGAACAAATAGACCAATCATAAGCATATATCCCACACTACTCCAACATGAATTCCTAGATAGTTTAACATCAGCAATGTCAATCATAGGATTACAGCATTAGGAACAATTTTTTTTTTTTAAAAAAAAAAGTGAAATTGTGTTGATGGTATTATCCTTACAAATATTAAATAGCATCTCAATTGAAAAAGTTACTTCCTTATGTGTCAATAATGACAGCAAGTATATACCTTGTAATATCTAGCAGCCATATTGATCCTTCCAATATCACAAAACATATCTACCGCCTGGCCTAAGCAAGATATTGCCTCTGCATGCAAAGAACATCAAGAACTGAGGCAATACAAACAGATATGCCAAGAAACCAAATAATACACTGTACATAAAATTTCAGCATATATAAATGGCACACAAATGCTAAAAGGAAAATTTCACTGAAGGATTCATTGTTGGTCCAGCTTAACAGAGATATCAAAATACAGACAACCTCTAGATAACCTTCATATCCCATAGTTGGACTCAATTTTATAACTTTCATGAGAACAGCATGAAGAATATGATGCGCAAAATTCAGGGAAAATTGTAATGCATGGCGTATGGAGAGTGAATGAAGCTACTATGGCGATGCCATAGAATTTATCCAGAGCAATTTGCAATGTTGAAATACTGTGATAAAGAAGACTAGGCATGATTTGTAGGATGTCAAAGTCCGTTGGTTTAAACATGAGCGCATACCATTTGTAGAATTTTTCTTATAGCAATGAGCAGCATCAACATAAGCTTGGGCAGCTTCATGTTTGCTATCCAGCTACAAAAATCAAATGCACAACATAACTATATAAAACTGTAATGAAGATGCAAGCAAGATCAAACACAATGCTTAATTCAAAATATGAAAAAACTCTTACCTTCAAATGACAGTTTGACAACTTGATGTAAGTTGATCCAGCCTTATCCCCTGAAAAAAAAAAAAAACTCACGACAGATATATTAGCAGACCATGGAATGAGCCAGCGATGCCTGTAAATACAGCAACATTTTCACATCATATACACTAATATATATATATATATATATACACAACTATACACTAGAATTAAATTTAACATTCTTATCTTTGAGTCGATTATTTTAATTCTGTTCACCACAATAGAGTTTTATAATTTTAATTATTTTAGAACTCAAACACTGACTCAAAAAAAAAAAGAAAAAAACGATATCAAGTCTCAATTTTAAACTCATTTATTAAACGAATCATGAAGGGGCGAAAAACAACGGAAAATCAAAAGCAATCGATTTAGGTCTTTCTTTGATCCTGATAAATAAGGGCTACATCAAGATTGTATCCATACGTCGATGAATTAATAAAAAATAAAAAAGAAGGCTCGAAGAAAAAATAAAGAAAGGGAGACGGAAATAGTTACAAGATTTGGCGAGCTTGAAGGAATTGGCGGCTTTATCGAAGAGATCGGCGGCGTCTTCGTATTTGGAGCCGAACAGTCCCCATCCGTTCAGCTTCTTCTCTGCCTTCTTCTCGAATTCCTCTGCTCTTGCTAAATGATCTCCCATTTTCGCACACAAAAAACAGAAATTTCCAAACCAAGCTAAACCGGGCTTCCACCTATCCGGTTCGAACAAGCTCTTCCCCGAAAGTTTCTGGGTTTTCCGTCGGAGACAGGGAGAGAAAGAGACAACGAGAGAGAAAGAGAGAAACAGAGAGAGAGGTACTTTCTATTATCGGTGAATGAGAATTTAAAAGAACACTTTTGTTGTTTAAAGTTTCAAGGAAGGGAAAAAGTAAACTAGTTTTTTTTGCAAAATTACAAAAAAGGACATCCATATTTAAAGAATTGCTGTGCAAGGTTACTTGAAATAAAGAGATAGAGTAAAAATAATTTTTTAAATAAATATATATATATATTATTTATTTTTTTCCCCCTTCCCATCTTTGTTCTTGTTTTTCAGAGTTGTTTTTACTGAAACTATTAAAATAAAATATAAATATATATATATATAGAGAGAGAGAGATTAGGAAAAGAAAAGAGACAGAGACCAATGAGCTTCGCTGGAGTGGACAACAGGGCTGCCACTTCCGTCTAATTTCGTCCAAGGGCCACGGAAAATACGGGCTTTGACGTTTCCGAGGTTTGTTTCTTAGTAGACCCGGCCCTAAATTTTACATAAATTTCAACAACGATGAGCAAATGTCTCCAACCCAAAAAATAATAATAATAAATCAAAGATAATAATTCGTAAATACAAATTTAAACTTTTTTTAATCTCAGTTCGCAAATACAATCGACGGTATAATTGCAATACCTTTTTTTTTCTGTGTTTGTTCAAAGAAAAAAAAATCCAAAAGGAATTTGATTGCTTTGAACAAACGGCAGAATTCGTTAAGTAGATTAAAGTAGAAGAGAGCAAAACGACAGCAAGAACTCTAAATAGACAACAATAAATCAAATTTAACAACCTATATCAAACTTGTATAGGCAAGGGCTGTTTCATGATACGATAAGCCGAAGCTTCTTTTTTCCGACAGCGTTTTCACTTTTCACCGACCGGTACAAGCTTCTTGTTATAAAGCATAACAACTCGGCAACGGGCAATGCTGCGACACGCATTGAAAGACACCATTTCGTTAACTCTAAACCTACGACAAAAGATACATGGCGCCCCAGCATCAAAATTTTCGTCTTGAATTCTATCCTTTACCTCTGCACACCCCCTCCTCAACAGACGGCGGGGGATTGCTTCGCATTTAATTTTAAAAAAGTCGATCATTCCTTTTAAAAAAGACTTCAGTTCTCTTTCACTACATTGGACAAAAAGGATAAAGAGACAAGAGGCACTTCCAACAATCCTTGGACTGTAAGGATTCCTCAGACATGTCAAAATGACTTCTTGGCTTACTAGTACCTCAAACCTACAATTAGAAGGCATGCCATAAACGCAAATCAAGATGTTCCGTCATATCTTAGATCTTGAAATCTCTTCATCAACCTTGATTTATATTTTTCAATTTCAGCTTCTTCAGCAGAATTTGGAGTGGATTTAATGATTGGAATTGCTCCAGCACAATGTAAAGCTCCGGCAGCTTTATCTACAGTTATCAGATACATTAAACAAACAATGCAAAAGTTAATAAATTAATGTACAAAGCTGACACTTAAAATATCTTAAATTGACTAATGTGATAGAGTGTAAGGTTTTGGTCTGTCCTAAAATCAAATTTACCAGGAAAGAGGTTCCTTAGATTTATGACTTCACCAGTAACCACAGGTTTTAACATAGTAGCATCCTAAGTCTGTTTGAATGGTGTTCATAACGTAATCCTAATTGATCAAATTACTAATCTGATAAAATAACAAGACTAAAGTTCGTGATATTTCCAAGCCCTATCGTCCACAAATTCAAGCCTCCTTAAAAATATTTATTAGCTCCCTGCATCATTAGTCTCAACACGAAATCAGCAAAGGTACAACATAGCAATTTTCCATCCACTCCAAAGAAAAGAAGTTGTTTGATATGCCTTCAGCTCCCAATAATTAGTTCAAAGAACCATTGCAGGTGGCATAATTCATAAGATGAGAAAAGAAGCAAAGTAATGATTGCAGAGTCAGAATTTTGACCTGAATACGAAAGGGCGGCAAGAGCATCCAGAGCTGCTTTCCGAGTGCGATCATCTTTAGCAGCCTCCAGCATGTTTAGCAACTTTTGGCCCCCACCCATCTCCACTATTTGTATCCTCTTTTCATCTGGGAATCATGAGCAATTAGAGAGAGAGAGAGAGAGAGAGAGAGAGAGAGAGAGAGAGGCTTTGCCAAATCGTCAAACAAAAACACCATGCCCTACTAAACTCCTTGTTATCTCAGAAAGCTAGAAATCCACTCAATCAAAAGAAAAGGCCTTACCATCTATAGCAAAACGGGCCAATCTAGAAGCTCCTACCCTTTTAAAGAAGGGATCCTCCACTCGCAAAAGTGCTACAGACTGTTGCATCAAATTCTCTCCTGATTTGTTAAACATAATTGCCAATTAGGAGGTTTCTTCTTTTTGCCTTCACATTTATTAGCGTAAGCTAAAAAACAGAAACTAGTCAAAGATGGCAGCGACTGTAGGTCGGACATACCCATGTATGGAAAGAACTGATAACCAATAGCTGTAGCAACCCCAGCAAAGATCAGTTTCAATAGCCATCCTATTTTCCTTTCAGCCTCTTCTTCAATGGACAATTCATCTGCAAGTCAATATGACATTTTTTCAAGCATAAATAATTTCATTGGAGTACTTTAGTCTTCTACTTATTATTTCCTTTAAAACCAAAATAGGGTGGTGGATATTTGGGGGAAGGGGGTGGGTTTGGAGCAGATAGAGAGACCTTTCCCATTGTACGATGAGAAATTGTGAGATTGCAAATTCCGAGGTTTGCCCCGACACAGGTACTGCACATATGAAAACAAATTAAGAATCTGGTTCTAGAGAAACCGTAGACAAACAAAGATTTGAAATATTTTGTAATTTAAATAAAGTAGGGTTTCAAAGTGTGAAGAAACAAAACCCTTACACCATGGAACTGGGCTGCTAAGGAGCGCATGGATTCAAGAAAACCTTCACTCTTCCTATCTCTTTTCTGGAGGTTTCAAGAGAGAAGTTGTATAAACAGCCACAAACAATTGAAACATGGCAGCAACATTCATTGTATCCAAGACAATCAATGGCCAAATAAGCATATGACATTCTGTATTTTATCAAATCAAGGCAATTACGTATATCCATTCATCTGATTTTCAGACCGCCATCACAGAATCAAGCCTTAAGCTGTAATCTTTTACTCATTCCCACCCCTGATAGCAATGTTAAGGCCAGGACTGGAAATGTTACTTGGATTGACGACTAAATGATCATAGAAATTTTATCGTGTAAATAACGAACATTTAAAGTGAAAGGCAAAGAATTGAACCGGCCAGAAGAAAACCACCCAGCAAGCAACACCAATCAATTATCCAAATAGCCCAACAATCTAACCCAGCCAATAGCAATCACAACTAAAACAGTAAGAAGAAGGTTGGAAAAATGCCTGAGTGCTCCAGAATCGGACGACGACGACGACGACGAAGTGAGATTAACTGGATACCAGACTTACCAACAAAACGACACAAAGTAGGAACAAATCTAACGTTCACAGCCCCCGATTACAAGATGGAAACAGAAATTGAAAATGAAGTAAACTGAAAAGCAAACCGAAACTGAACTTAGAAAGAGGGGACAGGGGTTTCCGAGGTGGGACGGAGGAAACCAACGATGGCACAGGTGGCCGTGGCGTCACAGGCTCCACGTCGCTGGATGGAATGGATATTTCGCTTTGGTTTTCCTTGGGGAGCAGCGGCGTATGTCGCTGCGACAGTTTGGGCCTTGTGGGGCACAAAGGGAACCTACGGAAATTATCATTTTGCCCCTCCCCAGATTTTAGTCAATTCTTACACCTTTGCTCGTGGGTTTAAACAAAATTAATGGACCAGATTAATAAACTAATTGAGCACTTATTTGTCACCTAAACAAAACAAATAGATTAGATTAACAAGAGAGAACTAAAACAACCCCAACAATTGTATAGATTTGCTATTAATTTGGGCGATGGGCAAACAAATTGAACCCATATTTTTATTTATTATTGTATTTGATAATTTAGTTGATAATTTGATATTTTTGTATATCTATATTCACTCCAGCTGAGTTGGAGTGGTTATGCAGTGAACTAAATAAAAGATTTTGCAAGCCCTTTGCCAATTGCGATCAAGCTCCACCGATCCTTCTACTTTTGGCGTCCATGAAGAACGCCCTTGTAATTTGTACAGCTAAACAAGGGTTCCTGGGTACAAAAGCTTCATATTTAGACGAGAAAACAATATCATCCATGCTCCCAACAATAAAATCCAAAGCGGTTTGTTTAAGTACTTTGATGGAACAAACATCTGACATCTCTAGGACGTCGAGAGCATTTCTGGAGTCCAGGGACCTAAGCATATGTCGCTCGCAGGATTTCAGCAGGTAGGGAATGTCATATTTATCGGCCGCCAGGGTCAATGAGTAGACGTGCTTCTCCATCTTCTCTGCTGGCAAGCCCCCGCAGTAGAGGAACTCCAGGAGAGACTCAAGCTCTTCATGGTTTAACTCCGGGAGAGTTATGGTGTCATTTGCAGGGGCTTTGCACCCATCCGAGTCTAGCATGTTCTTAAATATTTCTGATCTTGCTGCCTGCACATACACATCATTAATAATCGATCAGTAGTAATTTGTGACAAGCACCATGAATGTCAATTTTAATTCTGTTTATTGAACCTGAAGATACTTGAACAAACAAGGAAGTTCCAATGTTTAATATTGCGAGAGAGAGAGAGAGAGAGAGAGAGAGGAGGTGATCACCAGTAAAGCTCTGTGTGCAGATATGGAAGGTCCATCATTTCCGGGTTTGAGTTGTATATCGGTGAGGATCCGTTGTCTGAATAAGGGGGCAAAGCCAGTCAGGAATTTTATCTTCTCGTTCAATTCCTCCTCTATATTCTTCATACTATTCATCCATTTTGGAAGATTCGCTAGTGGCTGGGTCTTACAAAAGAAAAGGGCCGCTTAGATGAAATTACAATTATAAAATAAAACATAATTCACTTAATATTAATTAATATATAAGACGTATTCTAGTCCATGGGCCCCCAGGACCAGTGTATGCAAGGCTTTTTCCATTGTCCATATCAAAATCCCTTGAGGCCTATCACTTATCTGGCCCAAATAGACTATTAATGCTCTCAAGCTTCCACAGAAATTGTTAAACTGTATATTGGCTGCTTAAAACAGCTGGTTTGTGGGTCTTGGGTTAAGGAACGAGGTGGAGCTCGAATTCTGACTTCTCCATTTCCCTTTTTCTATATATGTATGAGTTAGTTTATTTGAACATAACCACTAAACAAAGCATAAGAATCATTAATTAGAAAATTTCATAATAAAATGATATTCATAATTAAACTCTTGTCTCTTAATTTGAAAAAATTAAAAAAAATGGTACAATTTTTTTATATAGTTTTTATTTACGAGGAACATAGGAATGCTACCGGTTATGGGAATAAAATAAAAAAAAAACGTTTGTTATCTCGTCACTTGCTACATAATGATGAGATAAGCAAATGTTATTGTAGCAAGAAGCTCAATTATGCAAAAACTTATTGCAAACCCAAAAAGCATGTTGAAGAAAAGTGAAGCTAGAGCTTGCCTTAGTCGGACTTGGAGAGGATGCCATGGAATCATTGACTTCGTCTGTTCCCTTCTCACTTTCAAGCTTGTTCATCAATGTAATTACGGTTCTAGCTCCCTCGTAGCATGCCGCGCATATGTTGTTTCTTGGAGGCCTAAGAATGAAAGGCATCGAGCAACAAATAGAGCAGTCCATTTTTTGCCTAATCCGTTGCGTGCTGGGTTACCTCTTCTTTCAAATAACAAGATGGAAATACAACAGGAAAGAATGCTCCGATGGCTAAGAAGAGGGAATCGCATGAGAAAGTGGAGAAGGAGAAGCAGAGAAGGTGTTGCTTCTGTTTGAACTCAACTCAATTTAAGCTTGTTATTTTCCACTTTGTTGTGATTCAATTAGTTTGATAAAGGGAACAGAATGATTGCCATTCGTCTTTATTTTAAAGGCGTTGCTCCTGCAAGCTCCTAACATGATTGAAATGACCATACAAACCAACACATGTTCACACACACACACACACGTTTAGGTTCAATGAAGCAATGAAACAAGCACAACCAATTAAGGGCACAATAGCCAATGGCTGAAGACAAGAGAAAGGTGTGTTGTGGGGAGAGGGTGGGGGTTAGAAGGGCCTCGCTGTCAAATGGAAGAAAACCAATGAAGTTGGTTCGGCCACGTCTTTTGGAGTGAATTTTAAAGAAAGGGAAATAAGGGATCTTTTAACACTTAAACAAAAAAGATTTGGTTGGGAATGATTCTCATGGTTAGGAAGGAGAAAGGGACTTTCCAACCTCACAAACAGGCAACATATGCGAGGCAAGCACGTCTTAAGTAACCATTTCACCAACATCAACGACCTCCACAGAATATATATGTATATATGTGTGTGTGTATATGTTAGGCCAGCCTGTCCTGTCTTGTGTTCTCGCATGCTTATTATTTTACCTCTCTAGTTCTCACGCCCATTTTGCTTAATCATCGGATCTATCCATGCTGCTAATTGGATTATTTTTTCTGTATCCGTCAGCCAGTGAATTTCAATCTTCATCTCATCGACAATTTTATAGGTTATTGATTATTATATACAACCCTTCCCTAGAATGAGGGTTTCATCAAACTTAACATATATGGTGCATCTCGTCACAATTTTATAGGCAATCTTCAAAGGATTGTAACTTGCATGATAGTGGGCCACCGGTGCTTAATTGTTAACCTAGACTCATAGATACTGTGTTGATTGCCTAACTCGTCGTCTACAACTTTACATTCTTAATGTTCTTCATAGTTATCTTTATTTTAGTTTAATAATCCCGTAATTGGAAGGTTAGTGTATCACACACAAATTGGGAAGCCAACCAATCCGCTGCCTCGCTGAAAAATTACGGCCTCAAACTTGGACTCAATTACCATCATTTTACTTTACCCCCCATTTCGTAGGGGCACATTGGTTGCAAAGAATTCTATACAACAAACGGTTCAATTTTTGTATTGTGTTTTACTTTCTAACGCCGGTAGCCACACCCCTGGGACCCGAGCTGCAACTTTTCCTGAAACTTGTGAGATTGCATTGGATGGGTAGCAGGCAGAAAAATCTGGACTTTTCCCGCACAGCCTGATGTAGTTTTAGTTTAATGATCTCGAGTTCGAATCTTAATCTCTGTTACTTTGAAACAAAAAAAAAAAAAAAAAAAAAAAAAAAAAAAAAAGAAGAAAAAAGGAAAATCCCCCGCCATCACACACAAAAGACACGCTAAACAGAAAATCGATGAGATGGGCAAATGGAAAAGCAGCCAAAAATGGTGAGAAATATGGAAGCTAGAACTAGAGGAGGGAAGCGAAAGCCGCTCTCAGATTGCACTAACTCATCTCTAAAACCCTCACTTTCATCATCATCGTCTTCGTCCTCTGCCATCGTCAAGCCTAAGATCCCTTCTCTATCTTCTCTCATCCCACAATTACTAAACCCTGAAGCCAATTCCAGTTCCAGCATCAAAACTAAGGTGGACGTCCACAGCTCTACCCCCAACAACCCTACTTCAAACCCTAGTTCCGTTTCGATTCCGCCTTGTGCTTCCACGCCTTCTCGCCCATCAGTTAATTCTTCTTCTCTTGCTGGTATCCCTTTCTTTTCTTCTCCTTTTTTCGATGCTTAATTGGATTTGGGGAAATCTTTGGTCTTCTTCATTCGTTTGCTTTTTTCTTTTTGGGTTTTAGAATTTGGGTTTTGTAGTCTCTGGCGCGATTTGTTGCTTAATCAGTCGTTTTATTTTATCATTATTTCTGGTGTATAATTTTTTTAATCTGCATTTTTTGTTTTGTTTTGGGTTTCACTTATCTGGAAATTGTTAGTGTAGCCGATGGAATTAATTGTTTTGCTTCACCTTTAATCTGATTTATCATACTTCTTATGATTTTTGGCACTTCTGCGTTGTTTTCTTTTTTCCGATTAATTCCCTCTTCTGGGTCTTATTTTGTTTTTCTTTTTTTCTTGAAGAATTACTCTTCTGGTTATTGCTGACGTAGTAGAATTTGCTTTTCTCTGTCCCATTCTGGTGCAATATTTTGGATGTGTGAATTTCTAAGTTCTCCATTTTTGGATTTGAGCAACGTTTATGTATTCCGTTATGGTTTAACACTTTTGGGGTTCACAACTTACTGGAAATATATATTCTGTGTCGGGATTGGTTTGCCTGTATCAAGTTTTGTGACTTGTGAGTTACTAGTTATAACTGATGGCATTCCTGGCTTTCAACTGCTGATCCTTGTGGTTTACATTTTCTTTGTTTATGGTGTGATTTGGGACCCTAATGCTTGTCTTATTTGCATTAGATGCTGCTAGTTGTGAAGCATTTGAACCTTGTTCTGTTTATACTCGGAGACAGTGTGCTAATAAAAGAAAGACCAGAGGGAAAGCCATTGCTGCACCTTCGACTTGTATACCTGCTGTTAGAGTGCGGTCTACTTGGTAAATATCATTCACTGTGCCTTTTTCTGCTTCTTTTTTATTCAACAATGGCCCTGCCCCAGCTAGTGTAGATGGGGGGGGGGGGTGGGATAAATGTAGAGATTGATGAGAATTTCAGTGCAACATGCAAGCGGTCCCTATCTTAGTAATGGTTGGTGGAATCGTTGCTTTTCACCACCAGCATTAAGTATCAATGCCTGCCGATTTTGTTCAATTCCTATGATGTATGACTTGTTTATAATGTTTGGCAAATTGTATTTGGGGTTTCTACCTGTTGGAGACTTTGGGTCCTTATAATATTGCAAAACAAAAGTTAAATGGATTAAAGATCAGAAGGGCTGAAGTTTTGCTCATTTTGCAGCTTATTTGTTCCCTTAGTAGCATGTTCATCATTACTAAATCTGCAGTGTGGTTCTCCTTGGGTAACCTGGACTTGTAACCATGGACAACATGCCTGTTGTAATGGCATCTGCTGCTTAGATTTGGAATATTCACCGTACCTTTTCTTATCTTTATTTACCTGGACTGTGCATGTAGTGTTTGTATCCCTTTTTCTCTTATATATCATGGCCAAAGATATTAATCTTTATGTGAAGCATAAATTCTAATATGGCATTTATGTCAGTCTACCTAGTCGATTGATACAATGTTTTTTTCCACTTGCCTTACGCCAATGCAGGGATAAATTGACTGGAGCTTCCAGTCTACCCAAGTCTTCAACAGTGCCTCCTAAAAAGGTCCGGGAATTAAGGGCTCTTGGTGTTTTGCCATCTTTTGATCCTTTTGCCACTTGTAACTTCACTTTTTATTTTTTGGCTGTTCAGCATGGTTTTTACATTTATTGAGAAAATCATTTTCATTAGTTCAGTGCTAAACCTCACTGAGAAAAAATTGTGTGCAATCCGGTTTGTGGTGACCTGTACAATTTTGTTCATGTCAATCTCTAGACTGCTAAGAAATATGGGTAATATTCTATGAGAATACTCGAGCACAATTTTAAAGTTTATATTTCTCTTGCAATGTGTACAACTAAGGTGCGCACAGTTTGGCAGTTAGGATGTTGCTTTCCACTATGGGAAATGATCTCGCATGCCTCCTTCGCTAAAATATAAATATTTTGTATTTGTTTAGATTTGATTTGTCTGGGATGTTTTCATCATTTCATTCCTGCTTGTCATTTGCTGGTAGACATAAACAGTTACCAAGCTCAACTTTGAGTCCTGTTACATTGCAGAAGCAGCGTCAGACACAACCTGCAGACAATGATACCGAGCATGGCCTGCCTCGAGATTTTATTGAGCAGCAGAAGGCTTACTTTGCGGAAGTTGATTCGTTTGAATTACCAGAGGAGGAGGTTGCATCAATTGATGATTTGGACTGAATGGACGTGGGAATGAGATGTATATAATTTGGGACATAAATGAATCAAGGTTTCCTAATCCAAGAACTTTCTGTACAGCATAGTTCAGTTCAGCAAACACTAGCATGACAAAATGGATCCTGTTAGACCACAGATTCTCTAACCCAGCCCCCGTCATTAGACTGCTTATGTGTCTAGAGTTAGTGCGGTTCGAATCATCCCACCCAATTTTATCAGTGCAAGGGCTCGGCATCTGTATTGTAAGAGTCTAACGCGGAGTGTATTTGTACGCACGGAAATTCTTACTCCCCAAAAGGCATTAACTGTTGATCATTTTCACACAATTTTTTTTTTCCCTCCAACGGTGGAGTATCACTTTTTAGACTTTTTGGGTGGGGTTGCACTTTTTGGCTAGTCTATGCTGTGAGGTTACTTGCTGGATCATAATTAAAGAAATGTTGGTTTGGTGATAATTGTACGTCTGTGCGGTGTCAGTTGTTGGTGCTGTTATATTGCGTTCCCACACAGGTTGAAAAAAAAGTCCGGTATCCACATAAGCTGAATGGCATCTTTCGTTATAACGCGATGCCCTGTTTGCTCCCTAAGATGCACGGTGGAAGATTTATGAACAGACAGCTGCAAGCATGCTTCCCGATTTTATACTTTCGGTGGCATTTCTTAAATATTGATTGTCATTTTTGCAAATTTTTTCTTCTCTCCCTGGCTTTCTGTGAGTGGACTGATGTTCTCTTTAACCATGGCCTCAGCAAAGTCGGTGAAAAAAACAACAGGCCAACTTGCGTAGCTTCTGGAGAGATGGTTCATCTGAATGAAGAAGCCCTTCTTGTTCAACATGTTTGTTGTGATCGGAGTTATCAGAATGGGGCGAGTTTTGGAGGTCAGGGGACGCAAGAACGATGACGTTCCTGCTGCTAGGACAAATGCTGTGTGCAAACGAGTTGGCGATATTAATAGACTTGGCCTCGACAAAGATATTCAACTGGCTAAGCCGATGGTGTGTGGCCTGTCATTTGGATGAGAAATTGTGTTGTGCAGCCTAGGTGGTATGTGATTAAACTGTCATCCTGATGGGCAATTGTGTTACTGTTGGAAACATCTGTTTTCTGCCCCAAGAGAGTGGCATCGTCGCCCACATAAAACATGTATCGATTAGTTGTCGGAATGACCGATCAGAGAGAACTGCAGCTCTTATTTCACACCATTTTATTGTCACTCCATACATATACTATGCTTTTACTTGGAACAGATTATTGTTAAAATGAAAATCCAGAGAGGGCGAGAGATTGTCGAAAATTGTGTGATTGATTTATCGGTAGCAATCCAAGTCATATCTTAACGACACATTGAATCGCAACCTATCAAACAATTTGAAGTATCTGCAAGCTGTGGTGGGAAATTTATGAGACAAAAAAAAAAAAAAAAAAGAAAGCGCAAAAATACGAAAAACTCTCACACGTCGAATTGGAAGGAATCTCAAACATGTAGTGAGATCAGATACTTAACGATAATGATGATTCTGCACAATACGACTTATTTAAACATCGTTTAGAAATGACAGCAATTGTCAGGGTTAAATGCCATTGATAGAGTGGGCGGTAGCCTATAGTACAACCTAATGATTTCACGATGTTAACAAGTCGTTTGAGGAAGATGGCTACTTTTGTCGTTCGTAGAACGAGATGCAACAATGAAAACCCATTCTTCGGCCGACCAAAAATCGGCGATGAAAATTTATTGTTGCCAATTCCTGTGGTTATGATACACCGATCGTACTCACTGGTTCTGAGAGGTCGGTTTAACCAAGGAATATAGGCTTCAGGTTTTATCTACAGGGCGGCATCAAATGCCTTAAGATTCCTTTCAACCTCAGACCCGTCGACATTCGACTGGGGTCATTCGCCAAGCTCATGCCAGGAATTGTGGGGCAAATGAACAGCACAGGGCACTTGATACGAAAGACTACTATATTTTTTATTCAATAGTGTACGATTACCAAAAAGTTCCAAGCTGCACAAGTAGCAACCGGTCCAGTTAATCTCCCTTGCACGGCGAATGGCTGATAACTAGCTAGGAAAGTTCAACACATTATCGGGTATACAAAGTAGTTTGAGAGAGGGGACGGCCAATTGACAATGCAGCCATTCGTGTCTCTTTTGATGTTAATAAAAATTACATTACAAACATATTATTTATTGAATATATAAATTAAGATTAAAATTTATTTATTAATAAATTCATTTAACATTTTTACAAAAAAAAATCCCACAATTTGAATATTATTAGATCAAATGAATATCTTTTACAGTTGTTTTTAGTATTAATGAGTTTAAATTTTAATATCATTTTCTTAACATAAATTTTTATTTTTTCGGAACAAATAAAAGTAAAAAAAATAAATAAATTAAGATTGATAATATATAGATATATACACACATACCAACTTATCAATAAAATTATCACCACATATGGTTGCATCTATTTGTTTTCAATATTTGTCAAAACATACATGTCAATATTATTTAATTATTAGTTTATATCTACCACTAGATATATGATTTAGAAATAATATTTTTTGAGGTAGTAATTTTAATTTAAGCATTGAAACTTTATTTCCTACATACCCAAAAAAAAAAAAAATCATTTACACGCAACAAATCAAGGGAAGGGATTGATACAAAGAAAGTGGACAGCGATTTTGAAGTGTCAAATTACTCGATTAAGTGTTTGAAAGAATAAGTGACTTTGATCCATTTACTCTTCGGGGCCTCTCCTTGCCCATCAATGCATTCGAGGAACGAAGGGGCAGGCACGACACACGCACGTCATGGTCTACTTAGCATTTGTTTACTTCTAACCAAATGGATTAACAACAGTATGACGAATCTAGGATGACTGTAGTTTCTTGGCCAACATCACATGGCACTGGCGATCGAAATTCAATGATAGCTTTGCCAAGACCAAAATGGAATACTATTTTGTGTGTGTGTGTGTGTGGTTAAACTTTAACAAATGGATGTGGATCAAATGAAAAGCAACAAAAGTCTGCCCAGCTAGATGAATTACAAATCCATAGGGTAAATTGAGATGAAGACAAATGGAGTACGTGTAGATCCACTGATTGGGTTGAGAAAGAGACAGCCATGGTTCCTCCTTGGAAAGCTTGGGGAACAATATCTTCATTTTCTTGACCAACATCGAATATGCTAAACGGATGGATGATAAGTTCATTAACGGATGATGCGGAGTGGACCAAGTTTGCCATGCTCCGACAACAGATCAGGCGTTGTCGACATTATTGTGATGCTAATTATACATTTGCTTGTTTGGGCGACCAACGTAAAGTTGAATCGTCAAGTAAAGCTCTGAAGTTTGGAGGTTTCTTTATAGCTTAGTTTCCACGGAATAGGAGTAAAAAAATCTATGCTTTAGCTTTTAGAGTTGTCACTAAACCATTTGGCTAGCGATAGATATATATGGACTTTATCTATATATTTCAATATGTTTGTAAGTTTTATTTGTTTATGATAAATATATATATTAGTTCTTAAACTACAATATTATTATAAGTCGAAATTTGAATGATTGTGCAAAAAATTAAAAGAAAAAAATAAAAAATTAATCTTCTAATTAGATTATAATTATATTTAATAAGTGATACGACTTCTTGTTACAAACCAAAATTTTAATTTCAATTTTTACCCCATGATTATGATCATAAATATCCAATGGATTACTAACAACCACGAACCGACTGCTTTTATAGGATCTGGAAAGACGATACTCTAACTGACGTATTTATAATGTGCACTTTGCATCTGGCTCGATTAGAGGTCTGAAAATAGCTTGTTTTCTCTCTCTCTTTGGTTGCAAATCATCGTTAAGTCTTTATTTTGTCTCACCCACTTAACTAGAATGATTGTCAATCAATTAGTCACAGACGATCCAGTGCTTTTTTCTTGTTCTGTTTCCATATTGTCCCCAGCCTACCTGTCCACGAGGTGCCTGATTGGCCTTCTTTCCCATTTCCAAGGGGCAACACAGCGGCATTCGGCTCATGGGCTCTTTCACAATGAAGGAAATTCAATTTGTTTATTTATTCTCATACATTTCCATAAAAATTCTTTACCCAAACATAATTCATGATTTGTAGTTTTATACGTGATTACCATTGAAGCTGTTCGTAATAATAGTGAGGATTCGGGTAAAACCTTAACACTCTTTTGATACTCATGTACAGTTTACCTTGTATATTTTTTTTATATAATTATTTTGGTTGTTGACATCTTCTAGAGCATCAATATCAATTAGACAAACAAAGTGAACAACACACCAAACAAATCTATTAACTCGGATTATCTCTTTTCCTCCCAATTTGTGAAGAGCTGCAAATACACTCGTAAAGGGAGATGACCAATTCAAGGAAATGAAGGGTGAAGAAAAATAAGTAGACTTAAAATAATAGTGCTAGAGTCTTTGGTTTTGGTTATGGACGAATGACAAGAACTTGTCTAGCCTAACATTTCTTTTGGGGGGGGGGGGTGTTTACAATAGGATAGAGTAACAAAAAAAAAAAAAAAACTAAATATTTCATCCCAATAACTTTGGGATTGGGGCTTTTTTTATTTCGGTTGACTTTTCTTTATCCCACTATCCTTAATGCAGATCAGATAGTCGAAAAATACGTGGACAAGCAAAAAAAGAGATAAGAAGTTACGATGAATTTTTTTATAATTTTAATTAAATTTTATAAAATAATATTTTCATAATTTTAGTATAATTGTACGCACTATATATATTTTAAAATTTTTTATTAAGAGTTAGAACATATTATACTTTACCTTAATTGAAAGAACTTTTTTTTAAATCTGTTTGTACTTTTTATTTTTTTAAAATTCAATCATTGTTATTGATTTTTTATTATTAATTATACTTCCTCGCTACGTCATCCCTCTCCGACATGTGAATCGATATTATTGTCATCATCTAGACTTTTTGAACATGCATGTAAAAGTCAACTAACAAAATAATAATAATAATAAAATCTAAATAATAAAAACTACATTTTTATTATTTTATTCTTTTAGATTCTTAAATCCTGCTTTTTAAATAGAACTATAATTCATAATTAGACCAAATTCACTGTGTAGGTTAAATTAATTGTTGTGTAAGATTAGTAGCCAAAATAAACTATACAACTATTTTAGGAGTACTACCTTACAATTTACTATAAAAATTTTCCTACATTAGACAAACGAATTAGTGAACTATATTCAATCTTATTAAGTAGCTTGGGAGAGAATTAAAGCCATAAATTTTTAAGTTGAGAAACAACATTTGTTAAAGTTAATTGTGAAGGGTGTATCACACCAATGGATAGTTACTTGGTACGATCATAGGAAGAAGACGGTTGTATTTTTGAGAAAAAATTAATTAATTATGATAAATAATATTAGAGTTAATTTGATCCTAACTTCGGTGTCTGCTGGTAAGTATTTCACATGAAAGAAGTATGCTGGTGATGGAGAATGTGATAATCATATCAGTCGGTACGACCCGACTCTCCTCTCAGATAAGATGGTGATTTTCGACCATGTAAACATTACATCGGATCCCACGTTTTGAATAAAAAGAAGAGGATCTTGGGTGATATGATAACGGCGCCGTAACGTAATGCTCTGGTTGGCAAAGCTAAAAGCGAGAATTTGGCCTATTTATAGATAAGGTTGCCAACTCCCCCACCACCACCGTGAGAGAAGTCTTCTTAATTCTTATATACACCTATTGCTCTCTCATTTCAGTGTATAACCTCTATAACCAAAAGTGAACCTTGAATGGAAGACAAAGGTTACACACAGGATGGTACTGTGGATCTTCGTGGCCGTCCTGTTCTTGCCTCCAAAACTGGCAAGTGGAAAGCTTGCGCTTTTCTTCTCGGTGAGCGCACCTTCTTAATTATCGTCGTAATTTTAATCATAAGAATCTTGTTTCAAAGAAAGAATAATTTTGGGGTCCTCTAAACGATGCTGATAACTTCAAAAAGAGAAAATCCCCTATCTTTTCACAAGTTTTTTTTTTTTTCCAGTTACATTTGTACATGTTACATATGTTCTGCAAGGAATTGTACATAATTTACAGGTTACGAAGCATTTGAGAGGATGGCCTTCTACGGAATAGCATCGAACTTGGTGAATTACTTGACAACGCAGCTTCACCAAGACACAGTTTCATCTGTTAGAAATGTGAATAACTGGTCAGGTTCAGTATGGATTACACCAATTCTTGGTGCCTACATAGCAGACGCTTACCTTGGTCGCTACTGGACTTTCACCGTGTCATCTCTCATTTATGTCGCCGTAAGTTTCTCTCTCTCTCTCTCTCTCTGCTAAGCTTGTTTCTCGATTGTTATATCTAATCAGCAAATGCTACGGTTATTATGTGTATCCTTTGTCCATTGCAAGACCTATCTAAATCAGATCTTACAATACAAAACTAAAAAGGATGCGAAGATAATCTAGGAGTACATCATTTTGAGTTTTGTCCCGATTGCTTTCTTGCACACTGCCCAGATTATCTCAAAGGCCGCTTAAACAGACGAGGCCGCTTGCATTTTGTTTGGACAGACTACGCTGACATCTATTTTTCAAGGGCTAATTAGGATCTTTATCTTGGCTCCTGATCATGGGACCCATTAATTGCCAAGTTCAAGTCATAAGATGTAAGAATGAGTTCAAAGTCGACGAACTGATTCAAAGTAGGCAGAAATAAGCGGTTACTAAAGCTGGCCCGTTTACAGCAATTATGTAACATTTATCTTCGTTCCACTGAGAGCAATTATGGATTTTTTGCTGCCATTATTTTTGTCTGACATAGAGCCAAATCTGTCTCTCTACAGGGAATGATATCACTAACAATGGCAGTCTCATTCAAGTTCTTGAAGCCAGCATGTAGTGTTGGAGTCTGCAAGGCCTCCTCATCACAAACTGCATTCCTCTACTCATCCCTTTACATGATAGCAATAGGGGCAGGTGGGACAAAGCCCAGCATATCAACGTTTGGTGCTGACCAATTTGATGATTTTAACCCCAACGAGAAAAGGCTCAAAGCCCCATTCTTCAACTGGTGGATGTTCAGCTCCTTTATGGGGGCTTTATTTGCAACGCTTGGCCTCGTTTACATTCAAGAAAATGTGGGTTGGGGAATGGGGTACGGTATTCCAACAATTGGTCTCGTATTATCGCTATTCATATTCTATTTCGGGACACCAATTTACAGGCATAAAGTTAGAAAGGCCGAAAGCCCTGCAAGGAGCCTAATTCAAGTCCCCATCGCTGCCTTTAAGAATAGAGAGCATCTGATCCCAGAGAACTCATCGGAACTTCACGAGTTTGATACGCAATATTACATGGGTAGCGCGAAAAGGCAGGTCCTTCGCACCCCAATCTTTAGGTGAGCTAATAACAATAATCCTCTATATTTTTATATGAGTTTGAATACATAAATGAAGGGTTTGGACGTGGGATTGGGGGCAGTCCCACGTTACTCATAATGGCACATTTGTTGTCAGATTTATTAATTACGATCTTGCATGGAGGGACGAAAAAAGTATTGTGCAAATGTGGACCTGCTCCCAATTCCTGCCTACCTAACATTTTAGTTTCTATAAATCATAATTGCATGTATGTTGGCATCGGAACTTGAAAATACAGATATTTGACCATAATAAGTGAAACTGGAGAAGGGGTTTGAATAATTGCAGTCTCAGCATCAGAGGATAAATGCAGAGGGCACCATCACAAATTAGTGATTGCAGGATATAATTATTTGGGTTTAAAGATTCATTGAATCTGGAAGTTCTAAAGTCCTTGGATGGATGCCACATTAAAAGAGCAGATTGGAAGAATCTCCTAAAATTTATGGTGCGTATATGTTGCTGGTCTGCAAGGAATCTAATGCATATGCCAAAATGAATGGCGGGGCTTCTTTTGGAGATGTTATGTCTATTCATCTGCAAGTGGGTAGTACGGAGTTCCCCTTTTAGTCATCTTTGGAGAACGGTCAGTGTCCGTGTCAAGTTGTCTGTGACACAGTGCCAAGGTGCGCACACCCTTGTCCCACCAAAAGCAGGTCATATGTGGATTTGGAATCATCCATTGTAGTTTTCACCACGAGGGTAGCTGGCCAGAAGCTTCCAAATTAAGTCCACCTCTACAGCAAAACCACGTTTGAGTTATACGACACGAAATGTATAGGTCCTTTGATCTTATTGGAAGCTCGACCTCGTCAATAGGGTGTTTCTGTTGAGGAACTTACATGGATTGATTGGTCACTTTAATTACACTGATTCATTCACATATGGGCCATGCGCCAGTCACTGATACAAATTACATTGTATTCTCAGGTGGCTGGACAAAGCCGCAATAAAAGATGGAAACAGAGGCCCTCCGTGCACAGTGACCCAGGTAGAAGAGACCAAGCTTGTTTTGGGGATGATCGTGATATGGCTCGTGACTTTAATCCCATGCACCATATGGGCACAAGTCAACACTTTGTTTGTCAAACAAGGCACCAGTTTGGACCGAAGCCTAGGCCCAAACTTCAAAATTCCAGCGGCCTCATTAGGAAGCTTTGTAACACTCTCCATGCTTCTCTGCGTGCCGGTGTATGATCGCTGCTTTGTGCCGTTCATGAGAAAAAGGACCCAAAACCCGAGAGGAATCACAATGCTTCAAAGGCTTGGCATAGGATTTGCAATCCAAATTATCGCCATTGCAACTGCTTATGCGGTGGAACTTCGAAGAATGCATGTCATAAAAGGGCAGCACATTATTGGACCAAAAGAAATCGTCCCCATGAGCATATTCTGGCTACTGCCTCAATATGTTCTGCTGGGTATCGCTGATGTGTTCATAGCCATTGGATTGCTTGAGTTTTTCTACGATCAGTCTCCTGAAGACATGCAGAGCCTCGGAACGACCTTCTTCACTAGTGGGATTGGTGTTGGAAACTTCTTGAATAGCTTTTTAGTCACAATGGTTGACAAGATTACGGGGAGTTCATCAGGAGGCAAGAGTTGGATTGGTAACAACTTGAATAGCTGTCACCTGGATTACTATTACGGTTTCCTTTTGGTAATATCTACTCTCAACTTAGTGCCCTTTTTGTGGGCATCTAGAAGATATATTTACAAGACCGAAACCGTTCAAGTGAATGACCATGTCATTCAATCGGAGGGCAAAGCCGTGGACACACCCCGTTTAGGATTACAAGTTTAACAGCCCAAAAAAAAATAAAATAAAAATGTAGTGTGCTTGGTAAATTCTTAATAAAAAAGCGAGGGTTGATTATGGGCATGTAGCAAAGCTTCTTATTGAGGCAGGCAATCTCCACTCTTATTCAGCCATGTAACCATCCAGTTAATTTGGTGCATCCTCTTAAATTAGTTTGTTTTCTGATTAATCCAGGAGGAACATCGTCTGTAAGTTTGTTTTAGTTTTCTTTTTATAATGTACAATTGCAGGCTACGTCCCAAATCATAAATAAAATGTTGAATATTCAACGTTATGCACGACAATTCTTAGCGGTCCGCTTGTTAAGTATTTCTCTAACATTTCATCTCACTGTTAAGTTACTTGATTAAAAAAAAAAAAAAAAAAAAAAAAAGAGAAAAAAAGAAGGGAAAAGGAGAGTCTGCTCGATTATATCACATACTTTCAATAGGAAATAACATATTCACCAATACCTTCCATTACGTTTAATTTCAAGTTCCATCACCTTGCCATTTTCTTTTCAACATTGTCAGGAAATCCTGTAGCTGAAACCACTAGTTTCTATCGTTCATTAAAAGGCGTCATAGCAGTAGTGTACAGACTCCAACAATGTTTATATGTGGTGAATGGTATCGTGCTCTGTAAAAGAAGTTTGAGGTGTGATAATCTGCATCTGGATTGGGCTGATACTCTCTTTAAGTTAGGAGTGACCGAAATGTAACATTACGTGATAACACTAATTAGGCTCCATGCCACGTCCCGTGATCACCGAAATTGGTATGACTGCCCATCAAAGCCAGACAATTTCCTGAACTGAAATTCCAGGCCTTTGGACATTTTTGAGTTTTAAGAGAAATTTCAGTATTAACGACCCAGATGGGGAAACATACCAGGAAAAGTTCAGTCTTGTTAATTGCTATTGCACAAGACCATTAGCTTTTGCTTTTACTTCATGCTCATGACTATTCACTGAATCCATCTAACAAAAATTCTTTGCCAGAGACCATTAGCCCCCCATGATTGCCCATTGGGTCGGCCCAGAGTCACAAAAGACGCAACAGACGTAAATTCAAATTATGTAGGTTTTGACATGCACAGTAAATTTGACATTTTAAATTCATGAATGCTAAATTAAGAATTGTTTCAAAATTCATTTAATAAAATTATTAAAATGCTTCTTATTTTGTCATTATTATATGTCTTGTAAAATTTTTTGAATTATAAAAATAATTTTTTTATAAAAATGTGTATTTTCTATTTTTCAGAATCTATAATTTAGAAAATTTGTATGCTAAAACATTTTTTATATTTATAATTATGTACTAAGATTAAAATTTTATTGTTTTAATTATATAGTTTTGTTGACTATTTTTTTTATCAATTTAATTTTTTTATAGCAATAATTTTTTTTAATTTTATGTATATTAATATTATAAAAGTAAACAAATTATTCGTATAAAAAAATTCAAAGATCGTCTCAATAAAAACAGACTCAATTTGGCACAATAGGATAATGTAACGAACTAAAACTTAGCATGCCGAAAACTCGATTAGGCAGCTCCGTTTCCAAAAAAAAAGAAAAAGGAAAATAAAAATCCAATCGATTGTCCCTCCCGAGACGCCCGTTGATTTTGACACGAGTCACCGTTTGAGAATTCCCACCGCCCGCCCCCCACCCCCCACCCCGGGCGCAGTGGCACGAGACTCGCACAGGTCCACCTCACCACCCGCGTGTCACAAAAATAAAACACAGGCGAAACTCAACAAATAAAACAATTGCGATAACGTTGGGCGTGCCGGTCGCCAGGAATAAATCGCAGGGGATTTGTGCTCATTGCGTATAATCCAAACAGAGATTAACAGCAAATGAAAAAGGAAGGAGAGAGAGAGAACGAAACGCGACTGTTTTGAAACCCAAAGAGATTGAGAGAGGGAGAGAGAGAGAGAGTCGCAGGCGGCAGAGCCGGATCGTCTGCTGGCCGCACGCTCTTTTATTGTATTAGTTTCTAATATTAATCGATCGCTAATAATAAATCAAAGGAAAATAGACCAAGAAAAAAAAATGGAGTGCAGTAGCTGTAGTTTTGGATGCTCTACTTCTCTGCTGTTTCTTCCTTCTTCTCGCCTTCCTCACTGCCTCCTCGCTTCCAAGCATAAGATATCGGTTTGCAATCTCTGCCTCTCGCGTTTTTTCTTTTCTTTTTTTTTTTTTCTGTTTTCTCGATTTTTTTTAAAAAATTTCTAAACGCCTTTCCTCTCCCCTATCAGTTTTCGATTTTTTCCCAAGTCCTTCGAAATCTTGATTGATTCACATTGATGGCAGAGGTTAAAGCAACGGCGTCGTCTGGCGATCAGAATCGCATGTGGATTCAATGAAAATGGCTCTGCTAACGGCTTTCCCGTCGCACCTAACAAGCTTTTCGTGCACGAAGTACATACATCTCCTTCTTCTCTTCTTGATTTTTGTTTTATTTTCCTCTTTTTTTTTTGGAGTTTCTCTATATATGCCAATTTTTAGTTTCCTCTTTTGTTTTTTTTCTTATTTATTTATTATTTTTGGGTTCTTGGATTAGGCTATTGGAGCTGAATATGGAGAAGGCTTTGAGACATTTAGACACGATGGTCCTTTAAAAGTCGATGTGGTAAGAAAATGTTAAATATTTATTTAAATTGGTTCAATTTTTTAATGCCTTTATTTAAATTTGATTCTTTGCTCTTTTTTTTTTGGGGGGGGGGGGGGGGGGGGGGGGGGGGGGGGGGCGGACTTGTTTATAGGATTTCTTGAACGATAGACTGCAAGAAGGTTTTCTTCGACGGATACGGTATGCAATGAAACCAGATGAGGCATACGGCCTTATCTTCTCTTGGGACAATGTTGTGGTATTTCCTAAACCTTCTGTTGTGTCTTCTACAAAGTTCATGCGATGTTATAAGCTAAATTACTTCCTGTTCTTAGACCCCCAATATCAGGCCATGTGTAGAGGTTGCATAAATTGTTCTGATAAGAGCAAATGATTGAAGTGTAAATTCTTCTGTATGCATGTTTCAATCTAAGCTTCAGTCTTAACCATAAATCAACCTCACTTTTTTGTGCTGCTCTTTTTGGAATGGTGAACACTAATAGCATAAAGAACTTCTAAACTGTCTGTGATAAGTTATTGAAAGTATCATGTGTAATTAAGTGGCAGACAGTGCTCCAGTTTCCTTACTTGGAAGAAAGGAAGAAAGAATGAATGAATGAATTGGAGTGCCTTTGTGTGAAGAATTATATGTTTGTGAAATATATGGGAGTTTAGTTAATGATGGTTTGGGAAAAGGGGTGAGCCTTGACATAGCAGTAATTTTATTCTATTTTGACCTCGGAGGCTACAGGTTTGAGATGTGGAAACAACTTCTCTTTAAAAATGGAGGTACCCTGGACCTCACAATGTGGGAGTCTACCTGACTGAAATGCTCTTTTATGGTGGTGTGGGAAAGCACAGAGAAAAACCAACTGAATTTTGATAATTCATGTGTAATATCTTTTAATCCTATCTTTGGTTGGTTTCAGGCAAACACCCGTGCCATAAAGCTAAATGTTTGGAAGCAACTTGCATCTGAAGAGGGTATGTGTTGAGATCTACTTTATATTATTTTTGTACCCCATCATGTATGGAGATTTTCTTTAGCTCATGCATTGGCCTATGTGTTGAACTAGTTGCAGTTATGGCACATAAAAGTAAATGTCAAGGTTCCCAACTGATTTTACATGACAGCAGAGTTATTTATTTGCTTATTTATTTATTTATTTTTGAGTTACAAATGGAAATTTCATTTTGTTTTTTATATGCTATAATCTTAAATCCTGGTTAGGGGAGGAAATTCCTGAAGATAAACATACACAAAGACTGTTGCTGTATGCAGGTGCTGATCATTTACTACATAAGGTCTGGGAATCTCTCTTGCTGTTTTTTTTTTTTTTTTTGAGACTGACATTCATTTTCTTACTGAGAACGTTTTCACCTTGAAAATCATGTGATATGTTGTTGTCCAAAAATTGCCTTCATATAAAAGTGGACATGGTCCATTCTGTTCCATGTTGGGTGCATGCATAGGAAAAGTGGACCAGAAACATAAGCATCAGCGCTGTAGGAAAAGCTTTTACAGAAAATTGGACATTAGAGATGCTTAAGCCATTAAATTTCAGTGACAAAGTAATATGAAATGACTCTGCTTCCTGAGAAGAACCTAAATGGGGGAAAACTACAAACTGGAGATAAAGGATGGTCTTGAACTGATTTAGAATGATAATACATCACAAGAGAAAGTGAAAAGGAGAAATTGATGGAAATAATTCTACAAACTTGAGATAAAGTCAGGTTCTTAAAATGAATTGGGGTGTGCTTTCCCATGCATTCATCTGCATTTACATTCTTCCCCACATGCACATAGAGACAGGGGAAGATACTTGTTTAACTCATCGGGGGTACTATTTTGCTTATGGTGATGATTGTCTAAGTCATTGGCAGTTTATTAATAGATCCAGGAAATCATAAACACTCGAGCCTTTTTGACTTCCAGAAAAGTTGTCTGCCAAATAGTTGTGTTTGTCTAAATAGCTACCTTGATATGATGCTGTAGGTTATATGTTGGATCAGCATTAGACAGGTGAAAGAAAGATATCATTCTTTTATCTTGTAATCTGATGTCTTACAATTGTTCTGAAACAATCAGGTATTGCGCTGGGAAACTGCAGAAAGCGAATTGGATCAATTGAAGTTGAGACTATCACAGTTATACTGTGATAATCTACTTAGAGTGGGTGGCCTGTTGTTAACTATAACTTGTTTATTGGACTGAACAGGAAATCATATTACTGACCTTTTATTTAATTCAGCTTGCAGAACCCATTGAGGGGCTTGAGGAATGGTTGGATGCAGTATGTAAGGCACACATCCCTTGTGCAGTTGTTTCAAGTCTTGATAGAACAAACATGGTAGCAGCCCTTGGGCGCATGGGCCTGAAGAAGTATTTCCAGGTTATCTTTTTCACCTGGGTCCACACAATATGTCATTCAGGCAGAAACTAGTGGTTAATGTTTATATAAGTAGACAGCATCTGAGATATTCTGTACACAAATTTTAATTACTGTTTTCCACTGAAATGGGTCCTGATATGATAAGAATATGTAGCTGGCTGGTGTGCTTCTACACTTTGATTTTGTTGCATCCATTTTCAATTGCAAATGTTTGTTATATATTTCTGCTACTATTGACACCCTTGAAACCATGCATAGCAATGACTTTGAACAATAAAACAGTTGGAAAAGCCCACACACAACAAAGTTACTTTATTCCTGTAGAAGAAAGTAGGATTCCCAGGCCATCAACATATGTTCTCTATCATATTTTACAATTGGGCAATATTGGTTAACTGGCTGATAAAAACTGTAGCTACAAGTGTTGCATGGAGAACATTTGATGGTATCTGATTTGCCAGCTGATTTGAAGTTCCTGAGATCATTTAGATATGACTGGATGGCATCTCTCTTTGAAGTTCTTACATCACATGGCCAGGATTTAGATTTGAATTAGCATCAAATTTTAGTTGTTCCACTGATATTTCTCTGATTTGTAGGCTATAGTGGCTGATGAAGATGGCATGGAATCAATAGCTCATAGATTTCTCTCTGCAGCTGTGAAGGTGTGGACTAAAATGTTCCTTTGAGATTGCTGTTGTCAATCAATAAGTGGTTTGCGTTATGGATTTTTTGAATTACATTTCAGTTCCATCTAGTTTGCAAGTCGAATTTCCTGTAAGGAGAAAGCAATCACCTGCTCAACATGAAAGAAGAGCTATGGATAGGAAAAAAAAAATAAAAAAAGACAACCTAGATTCATGGATTGATTGACTTGACTGAATGATTATGACGTGCTTGATTTTAAGCAAGAGATATTTAATATTTTTTACGTGAAGAACAATATAACTAATGAAGAGCATCCTATCACTTTACGACTGGCAGAGGTTGATTTTCAGTTCATGCATGGTCCGAAACATGTCTCAAGGAGATAAAGGGAGGGAGTGGTTGGGGACCACAACCAAATTGTACTATGATACCTTTTTGCATGCTGCTGTTCTTAAAGGGAATGACTTGACTAGCAGCATTTTGTCATGGGGTTGAATGTATAAAGTAGCTCTCATAAGTGAATGCTTGAATTAACTATAACAAGACAAGGAAAAGTCAACTTAGCATATACAGAAACAAATTTGGTACCAAACAGTTTGGTTTAATCTTGGGAGGGAAACAAATAAACCAACAAGTGGTTTAATTTATTGGGGGTCTTAATGAAATTATAGGAGTAACTGTAATACGTGTGGTGTTCCTGTTGAATCAATAAGTTTTGTTTGTCTTCACCTTCTTGCCTTTATATTCCTTGCAGCTTGATCGAAAACCATCAAAATGTGTTGTTTTTGAAGATGATCCCAGAGGCATAACTGCTGCTCACAACTGTACTATGATGGCTGTGGCATTAATTGGTGCTCATCCTGCGTATGCACTCTCACATAGATTTTCCAACCTGATAAAAGACTAGTCTTGCTATATGCTAGATGTTTTTTTTCCCTAACTTAAGCTTGCATTGGTTGTCGATTCTTCACCCAAGTCTTCAATTGCTACACTTTCACGAGGATACCAGCACTTGGTTGTCACATTTTGATCCAGAGCAGATCTAAGAGAATGCTGCTAATCGGCCAATGGTTTTGCTGTCCCTTTTAAAATGTTCGTTTGTGTGATCTACATAATAGACATGTTATCTTTAATAACTCGGCAGTACTGGTGGAAGTTCATTGAAGTGGGCATTCTTTACTTAAATTTGGAAGTTTGTGCAATTAAGGGTCCCCATGTGATTCAGGTGTAATTGAGTCAGTGTAGTTGGTTGCAGAGCCATTTGTCATTTGTTTGCACAATGTATTCAGATATTGATTTACTTTGTCACAGTGCAGGTATGATCTGGTGCAGGCTGATCTTGCAGTTGCTAGCTTTAACGAACTCTCGGTGATCAACCTTCGAAGATTATTTGCCAACAAGGGTTCTTCATTTATGGACCGGCAAAAGCAGTTTACAGAGAAGCTTCCGCCAAAAAGAAAGCTAACAATCGACACCATTTTTTGATTCTTTTTCTGCCCTGCTGTCCTTTTTCCGGTTATTGTAATGCAGGATGATATTATTTTATGATCTTGTTTTATCATCTGCCTTGTCTCACATTTGTGAGACAAGGACTTGCTATTCTTATTGCATCAAGTCATGGGGAGTAAATTTGTTTGATATAACGGTATAAGAGATCGTTAGGCGTGTGGTCTGGTAGCTGAGGAATTCTTTTTACCAGCAACCAAAGTTCAAACTCTGGTTACTGAAAACCGAAAAATAACAGGGTAACAGGTCATTTTCAAGAGCCTGTTACTGTTAAAGTGGGCATGTAATCAAGTATCGTTAGTCAACAAGAGTCTGGAGATTGTAGCAAAGGGAGCAAGATCTCCCGGCCGCCAACAGTCCGCGACGCGGCACGGTGGGTATATTTGTCTCGGCGGATCTTGTGGTATGGGGAAACAACAGCAAGAAAGACCTATTGAATCCATCCAGATTGCCCCAAATTAAGAGAGGCAGCATGCCTAAATTCAGGGGGCCCAAGAACGGTATTACTCTACTTTTCATTTTTCCAAAGATATTTATTAGCACTAAAATATACTTTTGCGGTGTAATAATAATAATAATTATTATTATTATCAAAGGCTTATTCTTGTCAGCGTTGCACGCCAGTGGGGGCTGTATAAATTAAAATTTGAGGACCCCAGCCTAAAACCTCCACGGAAAACGTCAGGCGAAGGTAAAAGAAAGCAGAATGGCTGCTGTTTGTAGTTACGTGCCCCTCTCTTCGGTTGTCACGTATCTCAACAAGAATTATCATGAGTCATTCATCGGAAAGACAAAGAAACCCACGTGCGATTTCAAGGCCCCCAAGAATTGCTTGAGAATCAGTTGTAAGCAACCGGCTGGTCATAAGGTTGACGAAAATCCCACCAGAAAAGTGGCCTCACTGAGGTCGAGGGAGAGGATGGAAGAGTACAATACAGCCATGAAAAGGATGATGAGGAACCCGTATGAGTATCACCACGACCTTGGTTTGTTTCTTTCTATTGTTTGCCGTTTTTTTGTGGCATTTTAAGATTAATTTATTGGGGGTACATACGTACAAGAAAGAAGAGAAGTGTATGGTGGGGCAATGAGATTTACTTTTTGCTGTGGACACAATGAGATTCCTCGGATCAGTCTTAGTTACGTCGGTCTTTATTGGATCTAGACTACATGCCTTTTGAGTTTTAGACATAGGTTTAAGATGTGGATTTTATCTGGTACTACAATCTATCTTTCCCATGATAGGCTTAAAACTTCTGACAGCACCATCATCATTTCCTATCTTTTTCGGTCTGGTTGAATTGGGAGAGGAGAGTTTTAGTGTAAGTGAACCCAGGTCTAGATCTCACTTCAAATTTTATGCTTAGTGGCCACTTTACTACTTAGTGGTTTAGCACCATCTTGTTTTAGCAATTTTAGACTCTGATGCTCTTAAAACGCACTCTTGACAAGTAATAGACCTGATTAGTACTTAGCACAACGGGTGGGTTAGCTAGGCTCTGATACCCTGTCAAATAACTCTTTTGAACATCAAATCCATCTAAGAGCTCAAGCTTAGGTGGAGAAACCTATAGACATTATACTTCATGCTAGATCTTTGCATTTTTAGCAATGTGGGACTTTATGCTCTTAACATATCCAATGGAAGGATTTCCTCATTGGGTACTTCAATTATAACTCACACAAAGTTACAACTCTTTGTGTGACTGATGAACAATTGGCTTTGTGATATTATATGCTATTCAATGTATCTGATTATAACTATGCTGTTTTCAGGTATGAACTACACACTGATAATTGATAATTTGATTGTGGGCTCCCAGCCACAGAAACCTGAAGACATAGATCATCTTAAACATGTGGAGAATGTGGCCTATGTTCTTAATTTGCAGCAGGATAAGGATGTTGAGTATTGGGGTGTTGACTTAAAGTCCATTATACAAAGATGCCAAGAAATTGGAATCCGTCACATGAGAAGGCCTGTAAGCATAAATTAACCGTTGAAACATAGCTTATATGAAATTTGCTATATTGGTCTGAGATTTTTTATGTAAAGCTTGCTAGATTTAAATGGCTAGCAGCGTTGTACCATGTATATTCTTCCTGCCAACTGAATGTATATGGGAATTCTTTTCTATATATGCAGGCCAGAGATTTCGATCCTGATTCCTTGAGAAGCATATTACCCAAAGCTGTTTCATCATTGGAATGGGCCATTTCTGAGGGAAAAGGCAGGGTCTATGTGCATTGTACAGCTGGGCTTGGAAGGGCTCCTGCTGTTGCAATAGCTTACATGTTCTGGTTTTGTAGCATGAATGTCAGTATCTAATTCCTATTTGTTTGGCATGCTTAAAAACCATTGTCAAAATTTCTGCAATTGTGGCAAATTTAAGCTGCTTAGGTACGGAAAGCATACAATCCTCTTACCTGAATTGTCAAACACGTTGTAGTTAGTCAATTCACTCCCTATGATACTATGCTTTGTTAATTATCTTTTATGGCTATGGATCAGCTAAATATGGCATATGACGCAATAACTTCAAAGAGACCTTGCGGACCAAATAAAAAATCAATAAGGGGAGCAACTTATGACCTGGCCAAAAATGATCCGTGGAAGGAGCCATTTGAGAGTCTTCCAGATCATGCTTTTGAGGATATAGCACATTGGGAGAGGAACCTGATTCAGGAACATGTACGTTCCCTTCGCAGAACATGAGCATTGAGGTAAGCACTGGTTGACTCAGAAGTGTGATGATGCTGCTGAAAGTCATCTACTTATATGTTCAAGGCTTGTAGTTTTGCTCCTTGCAAAAAGATTCCTGAAATATGTCTGGATTTTTGGTGCCAACTGCATGCCACTTTGGAGTATACTGAGTGTTAGGATGGACACGCTGGAAAAGTGTTCCTGACCAGCAGATTCCATGTCTATTTTCTAGTGGTTTTCAAAGAAATACAGCATTTTCTGTCCCTTTATTTTTTATTCTTTTTTGAGGTATATTTTCTCTTTTATTCTTTAGGCTTGAGATATGATTCTAACAATTACCCTCCTTTTATATAGATATGTTTCTTGCTATCCTTGCTATTTGTGGTGATAATTGAGCCGGAGGCCTGGTGCAGTAAGAACAGCTGAGGAAGCAGTGTCAATTGACATGGCAATTCCCAAAGCTGAAAACCATGTGGAACCTGTGCCTCTAATTAGTTGAGGAAGAATTGAGCTTCAGATTGATAAGTGCAGTAAAGAACACAATAAGCACTGCACCAAGATGCACGACGATTGGTGCAATTTATAGTCACTGGAAGATATGCCTCCCGGTTTCCAAATTTTTGTCATGGTGTCATTGACGAAGTACCTGAAGTATTTTTTTTATATATATATTTTTTAATGGTAAATGTCTCCAGATTAATGTTAAGTGGGAATGAGCATTTTATCTCAACAGGCATGAGATATATGCTTAATGGATCTATCTATATGAAGATTCCATTATCGCGCTTGACTCCTTTACGTGCTGAAGCTTGGTATGGTGAATTAAGAGTGTTTTCCACAACAATTAATAGGAATAGCATATGCAAATGTGAGAATTTACGGTCGTGTTGTCAAGACGCAGTCGCTTCTTGTGTTGGGAGAAAATCTTGAAGGGCACCGTGAGAGAGATTCAGTTGCCACCTAAAAAATGTTAGTTAATTAGAAACCGGTCTAAGGGAGACGATTTAGCTACATTTGTCTCCTCAAAAAGCCTAATCAGAACTGCATTAGTAATTTTCATGTAGCTGAAAACGAACCCAAGTAGCCGATTAGAAAACCCCCGAGAAAGGTAAAAATTAAAAAGAGAAAAAAACAACAGAAAAATCGGATAAGACACCGTTGTTCTTAAGAGGGTTTCCCCCTCCTCTCACGAAATTTTAATCCTATAAATATTTTCTCTCATTTTATTTCTCTTTACAGAGACTTCAACTTCTTTTGAATCTCTCACTCTCTCACCTTTATTCTCAATTTTCTCCCATTAAAAACATTTATTTTACCAATTGAATTTTAACCATTTAGTTATATATTGTTCAACAAAATTATTTGTTTATACCCTTAATTTCTCACATACTGGCTACCATTTCAATTCCAACTCAAATATTTTAACTATTTGTTTTTTCTATATAAATTACAAAATTGTCAAGCGGAACAAAACCGAAACAGGCCAGTCAGAAACCGGAAGCAAAACCAGACTGCCTAGTTACGGTGTGGTTTTGGTTCACCTTTGCCATTGAATCAGCACTGCCGGTTCTAGAACTGAACCCGAACTGAACCCAGTGGTAGTCAAGTCTAGTCAATGGCAATAATTATAGTTTCTCAATATGAAACAAGTCCGCAGGCCGATACTCGTCTTTCGTTGATGTGATTGGCCTGTCAATGCCATTAATTAACTGCTTGTGTTATACAGACGAGTAACAAAAACTGTACGTTACATGACCATTAGAAGAATTTCAGTTGGTCTGAATGGTGTGAAACTTTGCCAGCTGCGCTTGACGCTGTCCCAAATGGAAAGCCGTGGCTATCCACAATACACAAACCTGGGGTTAAAAAGGAATGGTAAGGCTTTGATTATTCTCATTTTCAGAAACATGATAACTCGAAACGTGCACTTGCGGATGAACAAGTGAGACAACATTATGGCAGACAAGAGTTTGAAGAGAAGAGATATGACATGTGATCAATAATTTATTATGTTTTCTAGATCCACAGATAATTGCAAGGTTTGTTTATATCATACTGGCAAGGCATAGAGCGAGGCAGTTGAAGTGCTCCCACGGAGAGTGCTGAAGAGCAGTTTGTACATCCCAGCTGCTGTTGCATCTCCAAGCCGTTGAACAATTACATCAATGCATACCTGCAGCATCAAGTATTAATAGCAGCCTTGATGTTCTGATGCTCGATCCACTTAAGACATACACAAAAAAGGTATCATAGATGCAAGAAACTCAAGAAGACAGTAAAGAAAGTATAAAAATATGATTGTGGTAAAGCAATAATTTGGCGTCATAAGTCCACATGAGAAAGTTCAAGGCTATTTTGAGAACCTTAACATGATCAAGTTACAAGAGTCATCTTCGTTCCCTTTTTCCCTTTTCTTTTTCTTTTTTGAAGACTTGTTTGCTTATGTAAAAGATGACAGTAAGCTGATCGTCTGACAAATGCAAATCATTAACCCGCTATGAAGCAACTCATATAAAAGTCTAGGAAATGTTACAGACTTTAGCTTTATATTTCTCTTCCTGTGAGACAACAGTAAATAGGAGTTCTCTGCCTGGCCTTGTCACCACATACGTAACCACCTGCAACAGAAAAAAAGGACATGAACAAATCTAATTTGGTGTTTGTTCCTCAACCAACAAAATGGCCTCTAAAAACTGCAAAGGCTGAAAGCATCCAGATATAAATGTCAGCAGCCTGAGTAGTTTACATGTTTCAACAAAAAGACAGTAGAATATCTATGTGAAAGAAGGCAATTGTGGCAAACCTTCCGCATAGTTTCACAAGCAGCAACAGCTAACCAAGTTGGCCAAACAGAAATGGCAACCAAATTTAAGAAGGCAATAACTGGAGCAGAGCATACAGCTATTGTAACCCCAGCTGCAGTAAGGATGCGCCCCTGTAATTGACTTAATAAGTGAAATCAAGAAAGCTGCAAAGTGAGATACCTAATGGATTAAAGGCAATAAGCAACATCATGTATTCCCAAAAACGCAAATAAAAATGTCACATTGTAATGGAGCACAGTAAATATTCACTTGTCCATCAAAACTGTTTCTATTATATCTATCAGAAGATAATTGGTATGAAGAGATTAAAGCTTTAGAAAATATGACATTCAGTGCTTTTATTTAGAGAACATGGATATGGATATGGCATTCATATTAACAATTAGTTAAAGAATTTCAATTCAACTCATGATTCAATCATAAAATATTTTTCCTTCTACCAACAGGCGACTTGTGCAGGAAGCTTTAGCACTATCAAGCACAATACCCTAAACTTTACAGAGTTCATGAAATCAAATTAGTTGATTTTGGATTTAGAAAAATACAGCCACAAAACTTGTTCAAATATCAACATACTGTCAGTGTAAGTTGTCCAGCAAGAATGAAAATGGCAATGAAGCTATTTATCTCTGCAAATAATCTTCTTCTGTCAACAGAGCCAGAGACGGCCGTTGCAATCACAGCTACTTTCTGCAACTCCAGAGACACAGTATGAGAAAAAGTGTCCACTGATCCATTAACTTATATTACACACAAATCTCAGTTAGAAACTCAAAACATCTATACAGGGCGAAACTGCATATTTACCTGAAAATAGAAGAATGAGGAGACAACAGCACTCAGCCACAAGAATAGAGACACGTACAATAAATAAGATGAGGAAAATATAAGCCAAAGACCATCCAAAATGGCCGAAAGCTGAGGCTTCACCCTTGATGCAGGTAACTTGGGAGATGGGAAAGCTGGTGCTGTCCATTCATCAGTTACACCTTTCTGATCAGGACCAGGTTTTCTATAGTAAAACCAATGAGGTTAAGCCTTTTTCAAAGATATTCTATAGATGAATATGGATTCAGCAAATTGTGGCAGTCAACCAGCATTCATTCATATAAGCAGAAATATGCAACATAGACATTAATAAACTATGCCAGAGACTAAAAATCCAAAAGCATTGTCTAGAAGAGTAATGCTAAAGACAGGAAGAGGAAAAGGAAGTGTTGAAATGATACTGTGGTAAACCTTTCAGCCTATTTTGCTTAAAGCAGCATTTTCTCTTATTAAAGAAAAGCAGAATAACTTAGATTAGGGTGCATATAGGCTATTTAGGTACGGAAGAAGTATAAACAGTGCTCTCCAAAGACAACAAGGTAATTTTGACAGACAGATATGGCATACAAACACAGTGCAGATCATAATGAACATGCAATCCCATACTAACTTGGTACAGGAAATGATGGCAGGAAGCACAGTCCTTTAATTCACATGTCCATTTTGGGATGACAATTAGACCCGTAAACCAAGGCTTAATTCATTTCATAAAAAAAATAAATTGCTTGGAGAAAATAATTTGACTAAAGTCATGTCTGGACATCTAGTTTTTCTTAGACTTATGAGAAACCTCAGTTGCTAAACAAGTATTTTCACCAAACTATACCATTCTTCATACTCCAACATCTTCTCACCAATGTAATAGATGACTCCCACCAAACCTTTGTTGTCCCACTAGGCTAACATCCTCCCATAGGTTGTATGTTTGACCAATGGGTACAGGAGCAAATGCCCAATGTGACACAGCGGCAGTAACACCTTCATGTTGGACATAATACATGAACTAGAATTACTACAATTACCCTTAACAAATGGCTATTTGGGAACAATGTGGGGACTTCCACAAGGGACATACCATTCCATAGCATTTTTTTCTTGATTTCAAACTAATTTTTTTACTTTCTAGCAGAACAACTTTCACCATTTTTTTTATTACATAATTTCCATACTATTAAGCATTTTATTCTTTTTAAAAGAGTCTTTTTGTGAAAACAAGGGTAAGGCTGTGCATATTTGACCCTTCCATGACCCCAGACTATGAGAGCCTCCTTCCTAGACCCCATAATATGAAAGTCTCAAGCAATGTGACAGCCCTTTATTCTGCATTTGTCCATATGGAAAAAAATATGTGGAACCTCAACTCCAGATCCCAAAGATTTGCTCGGTAACATTAACAATATCTGATATCATACTTCATAAATGGTCAGTGTTAATTGTTCCTCTCCAGCCAAAAGAAAAGGACTCTGTAAGCTTATTAATCCAATGGCATGTAAAAGCATTCATTAAAGAAAATAAAAAAATCTTGCAAAGGAGCACCCAGAATGCAGCTAACCTTACGGGAGATAAGTCTTCAGGAAGATAGGAAATATCCTTGTTGATCCCTTTAGATGACTGTGCAGCAAGTTCCATCAATAAAGCAGCAAATAGAAGTAGAACTGTAATCAAACAACCCATTTAGAAATAAAATAAAAACTATGCTTCAAGTTTTTGGAAAAGGCACACATACATGATCCCAACCAAGCCATTCCCGTGGCAAACAGCGAACCACAAAGCTGACCTAGAGTAGCCCCAGCACCAATGAACCCGAACAATCTTGAACCTGACTGAATACAAGACAAAATGTCAAAAGCAGACTTCAAAAAAAGGACACTGAAGCTGCCAGGTCCAGTATCCTAACCTCAGTGTCCATCACATCAATGATCCTTGCCCAAGTTGAAGAGATGGTTATAAGATTAAGCAGCGCAACCTTCGAAAAAGAAGAAAAATAGTAACATATTCTGGCATAACCAAAAATAAGAAAATAAATTAAAAAAAACAGCAGCCAATGGTCCATACCCAGAGGAACAATCCGATTCTCACGGATACATAAAACCATCCATGGCCAGCCAGACCTCCAGAATATCCAGTATCAGTAGTTTGATTAAAATTAACCTTTAAATCCTCTTTTAATTCTGCTTGTATGGCAACCTATGGGAACTCAAGTGAAATCAAGAAATCAATTCAAAGAAACCCGCCAAAAGGGGGGGGGGGGGGTAGAGGGGGGGTGCAAGAGCAAAGCAGCATCATGAAATTAACACGCGAAGTAATGGCACCTTTGAGTTGCCAGGAGAATATGCAGCCGAGGAAGTGTGCCATAGAATGAAAAACAGTACGAGCGATAGGCTAAAAAACCTGTGTATCAAAAACAAAGCCTGGAGAATTTCAAGAAACCTATTATTATTATTATTGTTATTGTTACCGAAACATAATTTTTCTGAGAAAAAGGGGAAGCGAGGGAATCCGTTTGGTTGTCAACAATACCTTGGTTTTGGATAGATTGGAAAAGGAGAAACTGAGCGTGGACAAAGGAGCTGCAATCAACGTAAGAAACAACGATCCAACAAACAGACCCGGAAGGTTTGATAAACCCAAAGAGATGGCCCCCTCGTCCCTCAACGGCAACACCACAAAATATGCGCTCAATATCTGCAAATTTTGTTTCTTCCTTGGCTCATTTCTCATTCATTCATACGTTTGTGTGTGTGTGTGTGTGTGTGTGTATCAGAGAGAGAGAGAGAGAGAGAGAGAGAGAGTAAAATTACGAAGAAGAAACAGGAGGCAGAATGGAGTAAAGCGGAGGTTTCGTGAGGCTGCACCGAGACGAAGGTTGAGAGAATCGCCTCCGCTCGAGCCCTACCATTAGCCATTATTATCTATCTTTTCTCTTCTCCTGTTAGAAACAATAAAGATTTCTCCACCTCCCCCTCTCCCTCCCCCTCCCTTCTTTCCTTCCTCCTCTCAACAAATGAAATCAATCGGGCATGCCATCGCCGTGGATGACACGAGTAAATGGGCCGAATTGAACTGGCTCCCCTTCCTCCTCCTTTTCGCAGTCCACTTGCAGGATCAGATCTCGTGATCAACCTCCCTTCCCGTTCCCCCCACCCCTCGTCAATTTAGTCGTTTATTTCGACAAGAACTTGGGCGTTAACAGTTTGTAAGTACTTTTGACATAAATTACAGAAATACATGACAATGAAAGAATTAAATTCGAACTCATATTAAGATAATTAAATATATCCAAATTAAGCGTTAAAACAATTGTATTTATTTTTTAATCGATTAATTAATATGTTATAGTGAATATTTTTTATATCATGATGACAGTAATAAATTTAATAGTTTTATTTAAATTATAAAATTAAATGAGCGGTGTGTATGCTCTGCCATAGACCCCGGGGGGGGGGGGGGGGGAGTGCCCCCCCAGAGCTGCTGAGAATCGCGGGGAGTAGAAAATTCTCAGGTTTCTCGTGCATTGACCGCCGGCGCCGGGCGAGAGTAAAATGGATTTGGTAACACAAGTCAAGAAGATTTAATTGGTAAGGAGGAAGCAACGTGTTCGGTGGGGTTCAGCTTGGAAAAAAAGAAGGGTTCTGTTCAGCAACATGTTGGGATGGAACTTTTCGGGTAGGCTTTTTTTCTTTTTCTTTTCTTACTTCCTCTTTACGCGGAACTGGTTTGATTTTGGTCCACTCACATTCAGGTTAACAGAATCGAAAACCAAATAACGGGAAAATCAGTGAAATTTTTGCCAAAATGGTGTTTTTTTTTTGGGGGGGGGGGGGGTGGCGGCGGCGGCAAAAACATGGTGCGACGATGCCGTCATCTTAAATGTTTAGTAAAAGGGAGGTCGTGATCAGTGCACATTTGCAAACTATATAATATTATTATCTGTTATGTTGGTCTTCCAAGTTATGGGAATTCCAATTATTTTTCCGCACGCCCTCTCTTCTTCTCTTTCAGTAAGTCCCGCGTATATCTTACCTGCCGAGAGTCCATGGAACAACATGCAAATTTGACCTGCTCTTTGCTTTTCCTACTCCTTCCTTTTCTCTCCATTTTCCACTGAATTGGTTGGTGTCAGGCTTCAGGCATCTATCCTTCAACAAAATGACCGGAATCATTTGCCTTCCGCACTTGCTCTCGTGCCCGGAGATTGACTTACTTGTAAGATTCAAACTCTGAACTCCCCCCAGTGCTTCTAACTTTCTTTTGTGGCTTTTGATGTTAAAGACAGTTGGGGAACGCGGCCAAGGCATTGTTTACCGCCATATATACAATGCCAATGCCTTGGCCGCGGGAAAAGAAGATAAAAAGGAGCAATAAATCACCCAACAGCATCCTTCGCCGATATATATATATATATATATACATATAACTTTATTCATTATGAAGTTAACAAAAATATGGAATTTTAAAATTTTACTGAAGCATTGAGTATAACTAAATATACGATTTTAAAATGCAATTTTCTAAATTGTTATTAAGGCATTGAATGTTACTTTATTTTTTAAAATTTTTAACACTTAAAAAAAAAGTAATATGGTGGTAAGTATATAGATGCTACCCTTTGTATACCAAAAAGTTGCTTGGATAATTAATTTCAAGAATACTTTGCCGTACATCTTGATTGGTTAGATGAACAGTTTTTATATTTTCCCCCGCAAGGATTTTTAATTTGCTCTCTCTACGCTGAGGATCCATCCTCCATGGTCTCCCAAGCTTCCAGTGGAAAGCAACTCTACTCACCGGGGAGTTAGTTATAACTTGGTTTTCATTGTTCCCCAGCAATTTGGACATTGGCTTTTGGTTGTGCGTGTGTGTGTACTAGTGCTCTTCATGGTTGTGCCTGCCTTGTCCCGCACTTAGACACAACGCCTCCACCCCCAGAAAACCTCTGCCCCCGGCATGCACGCATTCCTGTTTTCATGTATTAAAACTTCTGGTTTGGAGAATATATCCAGCGTGTCTTACGCACGGGAATACATTTTTCATATATGAAATTGAGTTGCATGAGATTTAGTTTTTCTCTTCACCACAAGCACACCCCCACTAATGACTATAGGCGCCGCCCCATTTCCTATTGTCATCCCTAAAGCGCTTGCCTACTTATTTGGAGTTCCCCCAGATTGATCTCTCTGCGCTCGCCATTCACGTCGTTTGCCAGCACGAAATTAGCTTTTGCTTCCATTAAGTATCGGCGAGATCCGATTCTGCAGTCCCCTGTTGCATCGAGGACCCATAATTTGCCTTCGGATTACTTGTAGACGGACTCCGCTGGGACCACACGCCCCCTCCCCAACCAACTCCAAGTCGCGTCACGTGGCGCTCTCATGGCGGAAATAGGTCCACGCGGTGTTGAAATCCAGACCCATTTCAGTTTGTTGCTGGGATTTCCGGACACCTCTCCTAACTTGCAGCTCATAGACAGGAGGGTTTTTGGGGATTGGTTGAGGGTTGTAGGGTTCATGCAGAAACAGGGCAAGGGATGGCGTATCCAGGGTCAGAGTTAACATGGCGAGAAATATGCTATCCACCAGCATTATTGGTGTAGACAATGATTTTCTAGAATGGTTTTATACGAGCATACCAAATACAAACGTCCGAGTTCAGTTAAATCTTAAACGAACTCACCGAGCTTATGCCACGCCAGCGTCAAGTCCACTCATGGATTTGTTTTCTGGCGGGTCTTGACTTTGGAATTTTGGAGTTGGAAGTGATTCGGCCATTGTTGGATTGGGAAGGCGGGTCCTTTTGATTTTGTGAGGTTTTCACACACTTGCCATTCTTTTGAATTGGCAGCAAAATGCTGCGTCAGTGCTTATTGCTTGCTTCCTGCTATGCATTCGACGATTTGGGAATGAAGCAAAAGAGAAGAGCCGAGAAATTTTTGCTGACATCTAGGTTACCCATCAAGACTTATTTTTTTTTGGTAACTGTAATACAACTGGATATTCATAATTCTCCTCCCCCCTCTTTCCTTTTTGATATGGTGTGGCATTATGTTTATTTTTGTTTAATTGATTATAATCATTCTTCTTGGGAAGTAGTATCTGTTGTCAATACAGGTATGTTGAACGAATTGGTCTTAGCCAGTTGTTGTCCTGTTTAACTATTTTCAGTTTGGCTCTGTTGGTGGCTTGTGCTAAAGGAGGTTTAGTATATTTCAACCATTTTTCTTGGAATTGGCTTTGACCAAAACAATTATCTCATCTATCTTATGAAACAACCGACAAGCTTCTAGTTTAATGTGTGCATTCTTTGAAACATAGGGAGTTCAATGACTTACTTGGCCTTGATGAGGTTTTCTCTCTGCCAATTTACTCATGACCTGATTATGCTCCTGCTAGCGTTGAGACAGTAGAAGATTTGTTTTGGAGAAACAATCACTTACACTGTACAAGTTGCTTATTTTTTATTTTTTGACCTAGGATGTAAGTAACAGTTCTAGCTAGGACAGTTTGGTGATTGACCAGGCTTAAGATCTACTGGCAATTTTTAGGGCTGAAAGTGCACCAATTTCTCGTCTATATTTTAGTTATTCTCTTACGCAGATAAGATTCTGTAATTGGAAAGAAACACACTTCTTATAAGTGCTCATCCCAGTTTGATGCACTTTTTGATGGTGGACCTTTTTCAGGCCCAGATGCCGATAAGAATGTCAAGAACTATAAATGAATCCATCTCTGATAGGACTGCCTGGGACTAGGGCCCTGACTTACTTTCTTCCCTCGTCTTTGTTAATTTAGCATGCTACTTACTGGCTTCAAATGGTTTGGACTGCCAAGCAGCTGTAATCTATGTTTCACTACTTAATGCGATAGAGTTTATATCAAAAGATGTACAAGCTGAGTTTTTGGCATGATAAGCTAATTGGAAATATTTGAAAATCATAGCCCAGATTTAGCCAAAAGTGGGATCATCAATGTATACCTTACTTAAGGAATACAGGATTCTGAAAGGGAGCTAGCTAATATATTGTTATGCCATTAACACTGCCTGTGACATTGTACAGATATGGGAGGCTGTTAATTTTACTATGATAGTGTTGTGACACTTGGTCTCACGTTTGACTGGCCCATTAATGAGAAAACAAACCTTTTTCAAGGGATTCTCAGATAATTTATGACAAGCATACCTTTTTTGTGCAACTGTAACTGACAATTTAAGCCCTTTTCCATTGTATAGCAAAAAGCTAGTCAACGATGAGATTTATTCACCTTATTTGATTTGGAATTTTTCATTTCACTTATTCTCATATCCCTTCCCCTAGCTCAAAAGGGAGAGGCTTATGGGAGGGGAAAGTTTTCCTCCTTTTAAATCCCCATTACTCCTTTTGTTCTTGTTTGGGAACTTCTGCCTTACATATTTCACCTTAAGAATCTAATATTAGCAATAGATGAAACCGGAGTAACCAACATTTTATATAATCAGAAAAGTTAGTGGTTGTTTCAATATCTTTCTTACCACTTTTTAGTGCATTTGCAATCTTGTTTGTTTGAAACAATATAAGGCTTATGAAAATCTTTGATAATGACATACTGTGTAGTCTGCAGGAAATATGGACGGACTTTCACCAGTTGGTGCCAATTTCACTTATAGTTGGTCTATTTCAGCCACTTTCCCAGCATTTTCTATGTCTACTGTATTTTTAGGGTATTTTCTGTTCTGCATTCAACCAATCCATTTAACTTTTAGCTTTGACATCTTTTCTCCTTTGTTTGATCCACAGATTGCTTCAACTCAACTTCCTGCGCTTGGCAAAGTTAATTGTTGATATAGCCAAAAGGCCTTTGCATCACTGTGTATACCTAGGAGTCCTCATCCTTGAACCAGAAATTTCAACCTTTTTTCTCTAATGGAAGATCTTCAAAGGAGTTTGTCACTGTCTGTCCCTTCCTCCTCTTTCCATCTTTTGTTATTTGATTCAGAATTCTGGCTAATGGCTGAGCAAAGGACTCAGGAGATACTATGTACCATTGAACCTGTTTTGGCTTCTGAGCAGAAGAGGAGGGAAGTGATTGATTACATTCGGAGATTAATTCGAGGTCACTTTGCTACTGAGGTGCCTGCCCTAGGCCTAGATTCTAGTGATTTCTTTGTGATGAAGTGTTTTCTTCAATTTCTCTACTACCTGTTCTTTTGGCCAAGTGTTGATTATTGAAAATTGTACTTCCTGCTAAATGGGTTCTCATATTTTGCATTGTTCTCATTAGTGATAATATTCTGCTTGCTTCTTAACTCCTTTTTTCCCGCCTAATTTTCCTGTAGAGATTGTACAGAAGCTGGTTTCTGACACATGTTCCTCATTTAGCAATTTTCTCCTCTCTTAAGTGTTGAAACCATTTGCACTTTAACTTCCATGATAGGCTTTACTCAAGTTTGCAAAATTTACTGTGAAAGTATTCATTTTTCTTTGATTATGTATGTAAAAAATTATTAAGATCATAGATCATACATCTAACTCTTCCCCAGACCCTGTGGTGTGGGAGCTGCAGGAACTGGGAATGCCTTATAGATCTGTAAAGGTCGTGGATTTTGTTGGTCAACATCCTTGTCTGTGAATAATTGCTTGTTGTGTACTGTACCCCATTCATGAATTTTTTCTGAGCTCAGTTCATGTGAGCAATGGATCTTGTTGCTGAAAGCACAAACAATGTGATTATGTTATAGTGGGGGAAATAAATACTAGGCACTCTTTTATGAAGCATGCTTTGTAGCCTGATTGGACTGGCACATAAAAGATTTGCAAGGGAGGACTGATGACAAGTTCATTCATTCAGCATGTTGAGTGAGCTTGAGCTAACATGAGGTTTGATTTGAATTGTTGTGCCCCTTTTATAGGTTCATCCATTTGGATCAGTACCACTGAAAACCTATCTTCCTGATGGAGACATTGATCTGACTGCCCTCACCAACCGGAACATGGAGGAAGATTTTGCCAGGGATGTCTTCAATATCTTCAAGTGTGTGGAGCAGGACCCTGAGCTCCAAGTAAAGGATGTCCAATATATTCAAGCACAGGTTAACTTGCCTAATGCTTTTTTGTAGCATGACAACTTTGTAGGCTGCTTAGGTTTGTACCATAGAAATTTACATCTTACTTTTTTTCAACGACTTTCTATTGTTTTGGTTGCTCCAAAATGCACTCTGTCATCCATGCTTTATTTCAAAGGTGGAAAAGATTATGCTCTCAGAATACGAGCTGCAATCTGTAGGATGCTTCTCAATTTTGTTGACTGTCTACACTCTTTCCCAAAATATGTTCAGGACATCCATGTCAGAATTTCCAATTCCTTGTTGGATATTTTCAAAACATACTACCCTTGTTTACATCAAGGTTGTATCAAAACTGGTGTAATATGCTTTCTTGTGAATTTTTCTGTATTTATTTCTTATCTCATCAATTAATTTTCTATGGATCTTGCTCTCGACCATACTAAAGTGACTAATTGGTTCTTTTTTTATTCATCACCTCAGGTTAATTTTGAAGTTTTGTGTTAGCTTTTGGAGTTGATATTTCTGACACTGCATATAGTTCTCAGAATGTGACTATTTCCGTGTGTTATGATATTAGTTTATCAACATATTTGTCATATCCCGAGTGACAATCTTAAAGAAATATTTCTGAAAATTAGTGAAGATTGGGCTATAGTCACTGAAAAGCTAACCATAATACAATCAACGTTGCACTTGCTGCATCAATTGTCATCAAGATGAAAAGTAAAAGCCTTTTCAATTCCAAAGAGTAACAGTAGAATATTTATTTGTCTAAACACTTGTGAGTTGGCCTGTTTGAGCTAATTAATATTTTTCAATTATTTGATTGGAATAAATGAGAAAGTGGAATTCAACAATAAGGATCAATCCTGACACACATAAGATCTGAATTTTATTCTTTGCTGTCTGTATAATGCAGGAAGGAAATTGGGAACCTCTTATTTAGGATGATGTTGAGGCCATAACATGATTAAATTTTCTGATACTATATGATTTTCTGACAATGAAAGAAGGAATTGTTATTAATGCTTACTGCACTCCATCTCTAGAGAAAATATATTTGATAAGGACTATACTTGCACTGATCAAGTGAAAGGAGTAACTTTTTCCACAAATCGACTACCATGAGCTTGCAAGAATCATGACACAATTGAGTTCAGCCCTCATCAAATGCATTCAAATCTGAGTCATGCGGGTTGTTGAAATCTGATTTATACATTAGTGAAAATTATTTATTTTGGACTCTACTTTTTTGGTCGCCCTGCATTGTTATGACAGCTACTTCTGAGTAAAACATAATGATTGGCCCTGATCATGGACAACCATGGCTCTAGTATTATGGTTAGTAATTATTTCCATTTAATGGTGATTATGCAGGCTAGTTAGAGAAGTTCAATTATCATTCATATGTGGTCTTCAATATTCTATTTTACAATTTCACATATTTCCCATCACGATGCGAGGAAATACACTGACTGCATTCTAGTCTAGGTGATTTACCATGTTTCTATTCCTGCCCAATTTTTAAGACCATCCTTTCAATAAAAGGCTAAGCATCTGCTTAATGCTGTAGATTCATCATTAAATTGAAATGTTTCCTTTACTGTCATATCACTGCTAGTGCTGCTTGTTATACCAGTTGGTAACAACATCTAGAAGCCAGTTGTCTGTAAACAGGAAAATATTACTTTTTGCATGTTCAATCAAATCATAATCAAGCATTATTGACCGTCTCTTTGGATTATGAAAGCTCTCTATGCAGTCCTCTTTTTTAAAGTGATTTTGAAATCGTGGATGGCAGGTTAAGATTGTGAAGTGTTCCATTAAGACATATCTGTGGACATCTCTTTCAATCAAATGACAGGGCTTTATACTTTATGCTTTCTGGAGAAGGTATGATCTTACGTATTCTTGGATCCATAATTTCACTGGAATTCTTTTCTTGCATAAGACAGTCTGGTTATTGTGGAAAAGGAATCTGCAATATAGTGGTGATGCTCTGCTGCACAGATAATGGAATCACAGGACTTGGTTATAGGGGAAGGATCTAAGCTACTCTTCCAATTTTATGTTACTTTACATGATATCCTTATTATCTCCAAATGGTGTGAGATTTAGCATCAAATGTCATTTCTGGAATATTTTGAGGACTTTCCTTGTTGAAAACTGTGATCAAATCTGCTAGTTTACTGTGGAGATCTATTGCTAGACGGACATGGATGCATGTCAATCGCTCTTAATCTTTAAAGCACATGACATATTATTCCACTTTTGCACACATTGCAAACATATTGCATGTTTACATCAATTTTTATTATTTCTAGGGCACTACAAAGAGCCCAGATGAATCTAAATTGTCTTCTAGCAGAGGAAGAAAGGAAAAGATGAATACAGTACTTCAGTTGTCAAATTACCTCCTCTTTCTTGCATACTTGGCCTTTAATTTTTCTATGGACCAGCGGAAATATAGAGATGAACACAATGGTTCCGTTACCTTTGGACTTAACTTACCTTCCTTGCATAAGTGGCCTCTAATTTTTCTATTATTATGATGCACTGACAGATGTGGACTTTGAATTCCCCCTTTTTTTTGTTTCTGTATCTCTGCATTTATTGTTGATGTAATAACCTCTCAAAGGTTCTATTTTCCAAATCAGCAATCGTTTCTTTCCTTTGATTTCTTGGCTTTCTTAACTATCTTTATAAGCTATTTCAAAATCAGCAAGGCATTGATTTCTTTGTCCAGGTTCTGGTGAACCTCTGATCTAACCATAGAGAGAAACCTTCAGCCCTCTACCCTCCCACTCCTCCCAGGAAATGAAAATCAATCATGCCCAAATCCTGCTTCAATTTGATTTTCTTGACTCCAGTGCTAATTGTCTCTCAGGTTGATGAGATTGCTGGAAAAAATCATCTTCTCAAACGCAGTATTATCTTGATCAAAGCATGGTGTTTTTATGAGAGCAGAATATTGGGTGCATCATATGGCTTACTATCAACATATGCATTAGACGTAATGATTTTGCATATCATCAATCTCTTCCATTCATCACTGCCTGGTCCTTTAGCGGTGAGCACTTTGGGCATTTTCTTTGTCCATCTGGAAATGCTCCAGTGAATTAACCCTAATGTTCTGACCACAGGTTTTGTGGAGATTCTTGGAATATTATGGCTCTTTTGACTGGGACAATTATTGCGTCAGTTTAAATGGTCCTATTGCCATATCTTCCCTCCCGGAAATTGTAGGTAAGTTGCATTGAATTGTGTGTGGAAACCACTCAATTGGTTCATTTGTATGGTTGAGAAACCCTTCTTTCCTGTGATCATGCAGGGTCACCAGAGATTGTGAGGAATGATTTATTACTCAGTCAAGAGTTTTTGCAGAACTGCAGAGAACTTTTCTCTATTCCAATCAAAGCACTCAAGAGCATGGAGCTTGGATTCCCGGTGAAGCATCTCAATATAGTGGATCCACTGAAGGACAGCAACAACTTAGGGCGTAGCGTCAGCCGAGGTAGTGGATTGATCATACATATAAAACTATTTTGAGTTGTCATTTTAGAAATATAGATTTAGAGCCTTTTACATAAATTCCAAAACTTCCCAGAAGGATGTAGTAATTCCCCTTTCTTTTTTGTTTTTTGCCCTTTGGTTTGGCCATGAATCACGATCCTTGATATAAAAGTTATTGTTCTGTATGGTATCCAAATATTCTAGAAGATTGCAAGTATTGAAGTCTGGTGCTTCATATGTTTAGAAGGATTAGTTAGGTGCTTTGTAGGGTTACTTATTATCTGTTTTGTTTGATTACAATGCTTAACCATATTTGTCTGAATGGAAGGGTTGAAAATTAAGTAGGGATTTCCTTGATTTTTGGAGGCCATAGTTGAGGAATCTTTTGCATAATGACTAGATTACAAATCAAGTGGCTAATTTCAATCACTTGTTTCCTTCCAGCTAGTTCCCGTCGTATAAGGCACGCACTTTCCTATGGGGCCAAAAAGCTTAGAGAAACTTTTATGTTACCAGAAGAAAGTATGGGCGGACTTGAGAGTTTTTTTGTTAACACTTTGAATCGTAATGGGAAGGGAGAAAGGTCTGATGCACTGTTTCCTGTGCCTGCATTTGGTATTGGAAGATCTGAAGTGTCTGATCTCTGTGGGGACTACAGCAATTTCTGCAGTGGTCTGCTACATGGGCAGTGGTATCACCATGATACACTGCCTGTTTCTCTGTGGCCTAGTACTTCATTGCCTTCCCAGATCCAGCAAACCAGTCCTATGGGTGTCCCATTTGAGTTGACATATTGGAGGCGGTATGCTTTTTTTGGCAGAGCTGTAGACAAGTTTGTCCCTCAAACGCCGCTCCGTCGGCTTTATACTTGGCCACTATATATTGTGTCTTCTGGCTTTGACCAAATGGGAAGGTCACAAGGAACAGGCACATACATCCCTGATGTGGTACATATGATTTCTGTTGTAGATCTATCAGTGTATTAAAATGAATCAGCTTCTCAAATTTGTAATGTACATAATTTAACCAATGCAGATGCTGAATCCCTACAGAAAAAAGCTGTCCGGTACGCGGCGGAGGAAATCAAGCCGTCTAGCTCGTAGTCAATCTTTGATGTCATCCCAAAAGATTGGCTGGATTGAAGATGCCCTGCAGAGACAGAAGATGGGACATAGAGGCTGCCTTGATTTTTCAAGGGTTCAAGTTGCACCAGAGGCAGAAAAGAGCGACAATGTAGTTGAAGATGTCCTACAGACACAGAAGACTGGACATGGCAGCTGCCTGGGGCAGGTTGCACCAGAGGCACGTGATCAACCTACAGGTAATGCACCAATTGAAGAGGACTGTTCTGCTGCGTTAGAGGGAATTCAGTTTGGGGCTCTCAGACATTTGTCATTGCCATCGGAACTACCTTCATCTGTGGCAAGGAAAGAAAACTCTGAAGGTTCAACCTCTATGGAGGCAACACTAGCTGCTCCAAAACTATTCATACATGTGCAACAGGCATGGATGGAGAATGATGATCAAGTGTATGGCACCTCCTAGTGTTGTAAGGTTTTAAGATCATGTAAGGATACTGACTTGTTTTCCCTATTTGGTGGTTTGACTTTACAGGGTCCTTGGACAACAGTACCAGCTGAAAAACGATGAGGATTTCCCCCCTCTATGCCAATTGCCCATCCCAGGCAAAGGAGCTATACCCAGAACTAGAAGGATGGGAGGAAAAGCCGAACAGGAAATGTGATGCACCAATCTCATGTAAACATTTGCTCCTACTCTCTAATTCCTAGCGTCTTGGTCGAAAGAATAGGGTTAACAGACCGTTTCCTGTCCACCATCATATCTTGGGTGTAGCTTCTCCTTGGTCTAGTAGCTCAAGTTAATCTAACCGGTTGGAGATGGGGATTGAAGGGGAGTGGGGTTAACTTTCTTCCTCGTTTCGGTTAGGTCTTTGTCAGCCCTTGTTGCGAGATTATCAAGGCCAAGAATTTTCGGCAACTTCCTGAGGCTTGTGGGCCTGTTTTGTGTTTTTTGGGTTGTTAATTAATGTTACTGTTTGTTATTGCTGTTGATGACCGATTGGATAATCAAATGATCAATGAGTGAAGGGAGTTTAATTGAAGAAATGGAGTGGGATAAATTTGATTACATGGAATTAAGCTAATTTAAAAGAGAATGAAAGAAAATTAAACTGGTCAATTAACTCTTCCATCAACCTTCCCGTGGCCTCTAGTTTCTTGTCCTCGCCATGATGACGGGAAGAGAGAGCATAGACATTTTTGCCTCAGCATAAGCGAATTTTTCTATCTATAATCTTCAATTTCTGAAATGGTAACGTCGCCACTCTGACATTTGAATATTATTTTTCGTGATTAATTTGACAAAATTAGACGCGCCGTAGAAGTATTATAAAATGCTGAAAAGTCTCAAAAAGAACGCTTCTGTCTTGTTAGAGATAAGGTCAGGGCAGGCGGCTCATATTAAAATGAATAATATTAAATATTTAAAAAATAGTTGATTTTTTTATATTTTATCATATAATTTTATTTGAAAAAAAAAAAAAAGAGTTATCAACCTTAATATTTTTTTATGGTAAATTGAAAACTTTATTTTGTAATGTATATCATTACTCTATTAAAAATAACAACAGTTTTCTTCAAAATATTAACGCCATATGTCAATGTTGAAAGTTGAAACACATACCTTTCCGTCTCTGAATTCCCTCCGGCGGGATGGTCGCTTGTTTTCCACGATTCATGGCATAATGTCGAGAATGGGTCCGCTCTTCTTAATTAATCAAACCCAAAATAGATTTTTTATTTTTTATTTTTTTTATTTTAAGGAGGACGATAGACAGGCAGGAATTTGAGATCTTTAACTATGGAATAATAACTTAATCATCTGGAGATTTCAAAATCTCCCTTAGAACCTTTTTCTTTTTTTTTGGAAAAAAAAAGACGGCTAAATTACTCGATCGATGGGCCAAGAATTAACTATTTTGATTGATTCTATCAGTTCGATAGGATCAACAAATACAAACACTCTATAAGGACCATAGCAGGTGTAATTGGTATGTACGCATGACAAAACTAAACGTATTAACGCTAACAGAGATCGAACGACAAAGAAAGCAGGTATTTAAAAAGACGAACGACACCAAGGAGCAAGGACCTGAGCCTGGCCGCCGGCACTAGTTGTTCATCCTGTTGTATCCTCTGCTGGGCCCAGAAGATGGCACTGACCCCTTTGGAAGCATATTCAGAAACATGGCTCCATATTTCCCGAAAACCCTTGCCGGGACAGTTACATCAGAGTTCTCCATGTCGCACGGCAAAACATTCTTAGAATCTTTCTCCCATGTGTTCGCCGACGAACGTTCAACGATGCTGCGGCCGGTAAGCGCAATATTCAAGACGGGTTCTTTTGCTGCTTTTTTATGTGGGAGATGGTCGTTTAGTACTCTGGCGGATGATAGAGTAGATAGTGCTACTACGATAAGGAAAGAGAATAAAAGTGGCTTGAGACTACCGGATTGCAGCAGCCGTGCCATTTGAGATGTGCGATGAAAAATCTGATGGAAAGTGGCGGAGAAAACACAATATATATATATATAACGGAAATATGAAGAGAGAAAATGTTGGGTTGGCGTTCTAATGTACTCGGGAGGAGGTTACATATATATGAATATGAAAATGTTGGGCCGGGCTGACAAAGTCAGAGGACTCTCTGGCTATTAAAATTATGTAAGAGCTGGGTGTCTTACGCGCTACTCGCTTGTGACATCATATTGTGGATCAAAGAATCAAATTGGTTGCTAGTTGACGACTGACATGGCTAGCTGAATCAAGTTGTCGGCACTCGGTTGGCTCGTGTTCTTTTCTTTTTTTAAAAAAAAAAAAAAAAGTCGTTGCTTAACCTATGGCATTGGCTGTTGATGAGCGCGTGAGGAAACAAAACTGAGCGTAGGCCAAGAAAAATGGTGGGGGTTGGGGAGGGGGTGGTGGTCGAAGATATGCGTCAGCACTTTGACTTGGTCGGTTTGCGCAGCTTTCATTGATTGAGCTTTTTTCGCCGGTGACGCTGACACCTTGCCACCGGCCAACAACAAAACACGCGTCATGGGGACAACACAACGCCAACACAAACACAATGAGTTTTGAGTTTTGGGGGAGAGCTGGAGGTTTTCCGAAAGGCTCTGTCTCCCTTCTCCCCGCATTCATATTTATTGCTGCTTGCTTTGTTTCCTTTTAGCTTTTCTTTCACCGACGCCTTTTCGCCGTATACACGTACAAGATGGGAAAAAGCAATTATTATAATTATTCATCTTCTTTTTCTTTTTCTTTTTTTTTTTAAGGGGAGCATATTGTTTTCACTTAAATTTTTTTACTTTCACCCTAATTTGAGGTTAAGTGTTCCCTAAAAGACATTTTGCTAGTCAAAATTAAAATTTTTATTTTAAAGGTCTTAAATTTAATCTTATAAAAATTAATAAATCTTATAATAAATTAGACAAAATTAATGTTGAGTTAACTCGTTAAAGAAATAAATCAAATTCGAAAATCAGAGGGTATGACTCCCACCACATCCATCTTCTAGCCGAGCCGTAGACATAATTCAGTATGCAGACTGTTCTCGGCTAAAATTTAAAAAGAAAAAATGTTAATTTGTAATTAAAACTGCTGCAACTTGTTGGAAAGAAAGAGATGGTCTCACCAATTGATTACTGTGTGTAGAAAATTAGGGATCAAGAAACCGAATCAGAGTTAGGCGTTACATGGGATTGCCTGAACTGCAATTATATATAAAAGTCTGCTTGTTCATCAAGCAATGAAATCTATATACATATATATATATATTCGCAGTAGGCTCAAAGGAAATGAATTAATTTGCAACTATACTTATAATATACTCTTGAAGGGAATATATTCACTCACCAAACCTAATCTATTACATATGCGATGACAATTGCCTGCCTTCTCAGCCCAATTGAAAGTATCTACGTTTGACACCCAGAATTGTGTGTTGGGCAAAGCAAGAATTTTGGGTGGATGATTGACTTCATTGGCGTGTACTGACGGGCAAAGGTGGAGTCAAAACGAGGATCGTCAGTCCACGAGGATACACCGTTTTAATGCAAATCAAGCTCACTTGGTTGACGAAGATGCTAACTACCTGTCTCATTACAACACAGCCTCCGTGTCTAATTCCCAGACGGTGGAATTATTTGGGGGAGTGATTTTGGTATAAAAAGCAAGATGTAATATAATTCAACATAATTAATAAAATTATATATCTATATATATGTATATACTTTTTTTGAATTCGCTTTTGCATTATTATAATAATATTAATACCATTTTATCAATTATATCTAACCTTATCTTTTACAAATATTTACCTTGCATACAAAAACAGAAGGGTGGGCTCGCCAACCGCGCCTAGGGTTGTCTTAAACAGGCAAGCATTTGCCAAGCCTTCACTCTCTGTCTTCTTTCGGAATAAAGAGTGATTTGGCTTCGGTGGTGGTTGTTCTCAATAATTCCTCATTTCTCCGGGAACTATTTTGCATCTTGAGGTGACATTTGAAGAACCATTACATCTACATTCTACGCTTATCCAGCAGGCGTATTTTGTAATTATATTTAATACAAAGAATCACCCAAAGAGACTCAACAGCTTTTTAGCATTAGCCTAATTGACCCCCCCCCCGCAAAACCTTACAGCGTAGGAGGAGAGAGAAGGTTTGGATCCAAATCTCAGCTCCCTCCTTCACACCCAGAAATGTGAGTTGCTCAAAGCACACCTTTCATGGCGTCAAAATGATGCGTGCCCGTTTCCTACTAGCTTATTAACAATAAACTATTAACGTATTATCTTATTTTTCAAATAAAAAAAAAATTCAGAAGCTTTAGTTTTCAAACCAATCGGTTCTGTATTTTAGCCAAATTGTAAGCATTTAATAATTTAAAAAATATATTAAAAAAGGGACCACCCACGGTTGAAAATTAAGCAAAAATCAATCATATAGACTCTCTGGGCCACTCAGTCTCGCAAGTCAAAAGGATGTTATCCATATCTCCGGTATGTCACATCCCGATACCTAACCTCCCACACCCCCCCCCCCCGCCCCCACTTCTCCTGGGGGCAGAAAAAGAAAACAGTCGTCCTCAAACTGCAGTGTTAAAAGAAACCCAAGCCTACCGGACGGCTAAGCTCCAATCAGTTATGGCCATTGCCATGCTTGTTTCTTCATGGCACCAAAGTGATTTGTGCAGCTGTGTTCTACCACTTCAATTGCAAAAACTATGCAAATGCAGAATGATACGGGAATAGGTACACCGTTGGCGCTACTTAAGTTTACCAATTAGTTCCAAGAAGCAATGGCCAAACAAAAACATGTTTTAACAATTATGTAGCTGATGAGGATAGAAAGCCGCCACGCTGGTTTTCTTACAAAGTGAGAACTTCAACTGGTGATCTAAAGAGCCGAAACATTTGAATTGCTTCAAGTCGATTCATATGATATTGCTATGCACATCAATGATATCCAACTGAAATTTTCTATAGTAATTGATTTATTCCATCAAGTAGCAACTGATTATAACGGCAAAACCACTCAATCACTCAAACAGTATTACACACAAAGGTTCCACATATCCAAATCAAACCTGAATCGTCTTCAAATCTTGACACTTTACAAAATATAATAAGGCCACTTGAAGAAACCAATCTGCATTCTAAATTTGGAGCAATTCCTTTGCCTTCTGCAACCAAACATTGTAGATTTCGTCCGAGAACAGAACAAAATGTATCTGAACAGTTTTGAGTGAATGCCAAATCAGTTCTTCAAGGACTTCTTCCAAAAGGGATTAACATTTAAGTAAAGAATCAAGAAATACAGTTTTGCTTGTTACATGGGGGCTAGCCAATCCTGCAGGCCAGCAGGAATAAAGACGATGGTTTTCACAAATCATAGCATTAAATAATCTTTTCAGGCACGATGTGTGCATGTGTTAAATTTAAAATCCTCTTTTCATAACTTGAGTATAAAAACCCGTGAAATACTCCATACCAGCCACATAAGCAGATCATTTAGAGCACCAAAAGAAGTATTGGAAACATCAGAATTGAGGAGGTTTGAAAAATCAACAGGGAATCCATTATTTTATTTAATGCACCCAGAATTTGATTTACCATGAAAGCAGTTCAACCTGAATGAGAAATGCATCAATCATCATAAGAGTGCCTCATCCCTAAAGGACATGTCAGGTATAACTTTTTCATATGAGGTTCCTCAACTCGGCTTCAGTTGCATTAGCACTGCAACCTTTTCTTGAGAGCTCCTTGCAGCATGGTTTGGTATATTTGCAACATTTGCAAAAGGCCATCCAGAAAATTAAACCACCTTGTCGGATTTGGGAAGCAAACCTTGTATTTACCAATGCGTGACTGTTTCTTTTTTATTTTTTCGTAATGATTTGTAGCAAGAAATGAGTTCCGCATTTTTTGAACTGTAATGCATGTTATGCACATTTATGTTGGCATTGGAGATCAATTAGTGGGTCCTAAAGGAAATTCTCTATATACTCATGATTTATCCCCAAAAGAAAAATAGAAAGATAAGAAGGCTTTGTCCACAGGATAATGGAAATGCAGGAGTAATACTTGGTTTTGATTTGTATTAAGATGCCGTATTCATGCTTCCACCATGCGGTAAGCTGATATGAATGGCAGGGGAAATCTCGCAAGCAACTAGCTGAGACAAATTCCACATACAAAAGACTAATTCATGAACATTGATCAAGGTGCCAATGAGCCTACTGCAAATAATATTGTTATCAATGTCTTTATAAGAAGACATTAGTTATGGCAAACTCCAGTCAGAAGCACATACTGCTGGACTGACAGATGAAAGCATTTTATATGGTTGCCAATCAACTTGGACTGACAGATGGGAATGGGAATGGGAATGATATTAAAATAAAGATGTTTTCTTCATAATTGAGGTCATTTTCTCTTCAAAATTTTAAAAACGACACAAGCCAATAAACACCCTTTTGATTTCTTGTAACATGGCATCAATCCACATCAAAACATAATAGTAAACCAAGATGACGAAAGGCGACAATGCATCATGCAAACTCCAGAGAGGTCACCAAGTAAGGGAAGACAGCCAATAGAGGTAGAGACAACTACATCTCTTTGTTTAATAACTTCATATTTGAACACCAAGTAAAAACAAACCAACATCTATCAAAAGCACATACCTCCTTAAAGTCACCTGCCAATTCCTGGACTGCAGATATAGCCACCATGGCAGCTTCCTCAAAAGGATACCTGAAAGAATTCAAAGTTCAGCTCACATAGAAAGGATTCCTGAATTTGCTGCGCAAGGTCTACAACACTAAACCCAGCAAAATCCAAAAACAATCTTATCCTATTTACTAGATGCAATAAATAACGACAAGAAGCTAACATAAAAAATTCAAATTCTCCCTGCGATCAATTCATCATCACTTCAGGATTAGTGGCTAGGTCTAGCCAAAGTTATCAAGAAAAACTTTTCCTTCAATTCCCAAAATAGCCATGCAAGCTATAGTTTTTCTCCTTGTCCCTTCAAACCGAGTAAATAATTTGTTCTGGTAGAAATAAGGATGGAAAATGTATAGCTTGTTCCATTTTGGTCAAACTTACCCAAAAACACCACAAGATATGGCAGGAAATGCAATGTACTTAATATGTTTGTCTTTGGCCACAATCAAGCTATTCCTGGTATCATAATGATGTAAACAAAAGAGATTAAAATCACAGACAAAAATTAACCAAAAAAAAAAAAGGATGTAGTCAATGGTTCAACACACCTGTATGCATTTTCTCAGGGAGGCTTGAGGGTTAGGGTGGCCATAATAGACGGGTCCAACAGTATGAATCACATGAGAAACAGGTAGCTTGAAGCCTCTGCACATACTCAACATAATGATTATGACACCATGATAAGCACGTGCAAAGGTAGTTTGATTGCTCAACAAACACAAAAGCCAAGAGGCAAGAAATTGTACGGAGTAATTCTTGCTTCTCCAGTGGGGCAGCGGACGCCAGGCTGGACTTCAGGAACGCTATAGCAGGCATCTCGGAGTTCTGGTCCAGCAGCCCTATGGATGGCTTAAAAAAGAAAACATTCAAATTTGTTACACAAATGCCTGAAAAGGGTGTAAAAAAATAAAAAAAATAAAAAGGCAAAAAAGGTAGAATAGCCCGAAACAAGAGTAAGCAGGAGTAGTACCCCCATCGGCACCTCCACCGCCAAGCATTCTCTCATTTGCTGGATTAACCTGCAGAAGATAATAACACACAATTACTAGTCATTAATCAAATATGCTATTTTGCGGCACAAACTCAAATATTCTGTTAACTGATTAAAAACATGAAAATCTGCCATCTAACCAAAAACGATAATTAACCAAGAGAGGACAAAGAAAAGGAAGAAAAAGCAAAGGCAATGAAATTAAAAATAAAATAAATTAAAATAAAATAGATGGATAGATAATAATAATAATAATAATAATAGTAGTAGTAGTAGTAGAGAAAGAGATGGAAGAGGAAACGAATACTATTAACATACGATGGCATCAGAGGAGCCCTCAACGAACCACTCGGTGATATCTCCTTTGTTGATCTTGAGGACAGCGTCGCCTGTGCTAAGAGACAACGGGAAAACGTTGCGATCTGTTCCTCGGTTCTGAGACACGACGGTGTGAAATTGAGACATGATCGACGACGAGGACGAGGACGACGGTGCTCTTAACAAGGATGGACGTTTGACGATATTCCGACCGCGAAGTTGGTACTGAAATGGAAACGATGCCTTGTTTCTAATGAGATTCAGAACGAGAACACTACCAGTAGGGTTAGGGCTTCTTTCCAGTGCCGACGACCACAAATTCAGACCGTTGGCACCGCCGGCACCAATATTATTAATAAGACTGTTTCTGCTAATGGTTCTGGCTATAGCTGATCTATGCATAACAGTCACACTCAACCTTCTTTGGCCTTTTGATTCTCATTTTCGACAACCTTTCTCTCCCCTTGTTTTAAAGTTCTGATTTTACTTTTCACTGCCCATTACCCTTAAATTTACTTTCCTTTTAATTATTAATTATCTGTTTTCCTTTTTATTTTGAGAAGAAAATTTTGATGATTTGTTACCTATAGAACTTTCTTTTTTCTTTTTTCTTTTTTTGTTCAAATAAAATAAAATGGATATATATACATTATATATATATATATATATAGAAATTTCTTTTTTCTTTTTTATTTTTTATTCAAATAAAATAAAATGGATATATATATATAATTGTATGCATAGAAAGAACAAAATTTGTTCATATATGGTGTGACAGAAATTTTAATTGTTTTGTCGCGATAACGAAATATGCTGGTGTGGTCTTGTATACAAAAGGGTCCAATCTTTGCATCGACAAATATGGGTAGGCAGAGACCCATGGGGTGGAAAATGGCAAAGGGGCTTCAAACAGTGATGTTTTATGAAACATCAATTGGGTCAGACCACAGAGCGCTGGTTTTGGTTACGAACAGACAAGGAAACAAAAAGCGTAGTCAGCGTGGACAGAACATCCCGAGCGTGCAACAGTAATGGGAGGACGCCTTGCGGCGGGGACAAGTAAAGATCGTTTCGTTTTGTTGGCGAAACGATCCAGGAAGCACAGCCCTAAAGAAATGGGATAATGACGACTCTGGGAAACACGAGGAGGATGGAAGGGCTCAAAACAGGGCACGATGCCTTGGCAAAGGGGGAAACTATAGACACAAGGAAAGAAAAGGATTACGATTACATTCACGGCAAGCACTTGGTACCTTCAAATCGGCTCTATGTTTTGGTAAATTTATTTTAATTAACCTTACTGCAGAAATTAATCTCTTTTACATGTTTTTCTTTTTTTTTTTTTGGTTAATTTCCAGTTTGCAACAGAAGTCTTGGAAAAGGCTTTTCCCCAATGGCATGGTTTAAGAGTATGGCAGTAACGCATACAAGCTTGCGAAACTATATTTCAAGCCCAAATTAACTTGGGGTATTCAATATACAAAACAAGTAGGAATACAATAATATTTGTGGCTTCTATCAAAAAAATCAAACCAAAAGCACCAACCAATCAGACACCCCCGTGTAACATTTTTTTTTTTTGCTTTATGGCTATAGCAATTACTCAGTATTAGATACTTAAAAATCAGTATAGATACTTAAAAAAAGGCCCAGCGGGTGCCCTCAAACCACCTCAGCAACAATCAGCCAATCTGGCCAAGCCGCCCATACGAGCAAGGCTTGGATTGTTTGCACTAAAATTCTCTAAAATTGGGCGCCCTCAAATGTTTGGCCGAACTGCCAGGTGGACGGCACAGCGTTGTAGCTAGTCACGGTCCTACCGTCGCTGGTGGTCACTTGGAAAGACAGGCTTTGACCATTAAGGACTGAGTTACTTTGCCAATTCTGGCCCCAGTTTCTCGACATGGTCTGCCACCCAGTCCTGGACCCTTTGATTGAAACCGACTTGACGTCCCCTGCCCCAGCAACGTTTGTGATCAAAACCAAGTTGAAGTAAGAGTGTCCGTTGACGGTGAACCTGATTCCTCCTTTCCTCACACAGGACACCCTGTTTGTGCAAGCAGAAATGTACATGTTAATTGTAATTTTAAATTTTGGATGAACCCAATCACTCTACTCAACAATTGTATGATCATTCGCAACACGAATTTGTATAGACTATGTGGGGGCTTTTCCTTTTGTTTTTGCCTTCCCTAACGCGAAAGCAATTTTAAGACACAATTAGACTTGGTAACGTTCGAGGTTCATTTCGGAGTGAATTCCACTGGAGAATTTAAATAAACGAGGAAAGCTATTGTACCTTCTAAAGGAAACGGGTACAATCCCGGCTCTGTACTGTGCAATTTGCAGGAAAGCAGGCTCGGCCAAGTCAAAGTGCTGGAGAGGAGGGTTGCACCAGCCACCATTGTCGTTAGGCAAAGCGTTGTTAGGTGGGCAGAAATTGGTGGCAGTGACGGTGATGGATCCGGGGCGGCACCACCGGGGGTCACTGCCGCAGCGCAGCTCGTAACAAGCCCCACAGCTCAGCCCATTGTTGAACAGGGCGGTACTGAGTGCTGCAGTGTTAGTACCGTACCCTTGGCTGTACAGGTTGCCATATCCACAAGCACCTCCTGCAAATAAAAACAATTAAAGCAATCCACTCTAATTAGTTAAAATTTCAATAAAATTTAGCTGAAATTGCAAATCGCATTACGATGTAAACGTTTTCCCTGCTGACATAAGGTTTTTTTTTTTTTTTTGGGTCATGATGCATCCCCAAGCGGACGGTGGGAAATTTCTTAAAAACACATGAGAACTTTTTGGCTAACAGAAAAAAAATAAAAAATAAAATTGTTATTTAATTATACTCACCCATAGTCCCAGAAGCGTCGCCTCCACCATAAAATGTCGCATGGCCGCCCACCCATCCACCATCGTCCCCATAAGTACCACTAAGGCACAGATCGAGCGTGAACAAAAATACAAGAGAAACGGCAGAGAAAGCTGCGATGGCCATTGTCGTCCTGCGGTGGCAATGCTTGATATATAAGAAGAAAAGGGGAAATTTAAGGAGGTTTTGTTAATTGCTTACTAAATTGCTTGGTGCTTGGCAAGGGAATACGAGCCAGGTTATATAGGAATTGTGGAGGCTATGTAGCTAACCGCTCTAAGAAATGTTGATGTGGACTTCGATAGCAAAGAAGGGACAAGTTGACAAAAGCACATGTTAGAGAATGCCACGGATAAAAGTATTCAAGAAAGAGATTTTTAATAAAAAAAAAAAAAACAAAACGGAAATTGATGTCACATTCAGGGGTCGTTTGCGAGGATCAGAATGCACATGCAATTGTTCCAAGGTGGACTATCAGCAAAGCCAGACCCATGACCCACATGCACATGCGTTTATCAACCGTTCAGTTGTACCGGTTTGCTCAATTTTTTCCCACGCTTCATTTTATCAAATCCTTCAATTACGCATTCCCAGTTGCCAGAGATCACGCGAATACGTTGAAATAGCCTAAACTTTTCAGGTCTTTGGTTGGCGTCCCTGGACTTTTTATGGTCCAACTTCGTGTTGGTTGCGGAAGTTACGCATCAATTCCAGTTTCGCGCTTGCTGGTTCACTAATGTTACGCCATGCTATGTCATTATCTGTCGTTGCATGGAAGAAGAATCCCATGTGAATACATACAATCCCTATCGCATGGAAATGGGACCTCTGTTCTTCTTTAGTAAATTAAATTATATAATCACAAAGCAACACTCCGACCCTCCCAGGTGCACAATGGATGATGTTTTGAGGTCTGTTGGTTATGTCGTTGGTCTGTGCGATGATTTAGTGTTAGTATTATTATCATTATTTTGTTTTCTTATTTATTATACGTTGTCAGTGTTTGCTTTTTTAAATGATATTCAATAATTACTGTTAGTAAGGCGAAAGAGATCGTTAGCCTCTTCCCCCCCCCCCCAGCCCCCCAGCCGACCCTTTTTTTGTTTGTTTGTTTAAAGATACATAGAGGTGGGGGAAACGTCAAGAAAAACAGGAAATTGCAGGTGGACGGGGATATCCATAATCCTTGGCTTGGATTACTAAAACAATTATCATGGAGCTATGGCTCCATAAATTAACAAATAATATTATACACAAGATAGTGTCAGCGTCAGCGTCAGCCTCAGCTTGCTCTTGTGGGTTGTCAAGTTACACCACTGCCACGCCTCGGCCTTGTGATTTCATTAGGAAGGAATTTGATACTAAATGATTACCGTTTACAACAGACGAACAAAGTCGTTTGGAGGTAGGAGATAGGTTGATACCTAATTGGTTTATCAATTAAAGAACAAATGATAAATTTTATAAAAAATATATAAAATAATATAGACATATTTTTTTAATTATTATTATTGTTGTTGTTGTTCATCCAATTGGTTAAAACAAATATGCATTATAAATGTCAATTATTACATTTATTAATTAAAATTAAAGTCATTTATTGTTATCTTTGTTTAATTTTAATATTAATAAATTTTTTTTTTTGTTGCACATCTAAACATTTGAATTAAATTTTTGGCTGGAATAACTTAAATTTAAATTAATACAAAAAAAAAAAAGCAAATCATTAGTCAATCTATCAATTCGAGTAGAAGATGTCTTTTTATTCTTTAAAGTCGGCGACATGTTGCTCAATTAATTAAGAATCCTAATTTCCAGTGCGGTATGCAGGAGATTTGACTGGGCACGATTAAGGACCCACCATGTTCGATGCACATGCAAGTTCCCGGCCTTCACGGGTCCCCGTTGAGCATCGAAATCCATCTTCGTTTTCCCACTAACTTTTATTTATTAATTATTTTAAGCACTGCATTGTTTATTATTATTTGTTGTTATCTATGCTGTGGCAAAATACCCAATTGAAGATGGGCTTTGGAGGGGCGGGAGGAGGAAAATTATGATTACCTTGTAAGGAATATCTTGGAAAAACGAAAATTTCTTTATTATCATATTATAATTCATGAAGATTAAATACGTTTGGTTAAATTAAAATATGAAATCTCAAAGCTAAAAACAAAAATGCAAGATTTTAATCAGTGTTCTTGAGAGAAACATGCGGGGGTTTTCAATCAACGTGAACTTTGTTTCCACCAAATCTTCAAATTTGTCTTTTCTAGCACATGGGCACTTCAAGTTTCTCCTTCTCTAGGTGGAGCCATAAAAGATAAACTCAGTCAAAAAGGATCGACCCATTTTGTCTCTGCACCGAATTCTGGCGCAAAGTCAAGACTTGTTGCCTTGCTACAGTTACATTACGCGAAAGGACTTGGAAATAAAATATCGCTTTTGTTTTTCCTTCCCACCCCCCTCCCCAACATATCCCAAAGAATATTTAAAATGCATCTTAAAAGGATAGAAAGGAAGAAACACACACGCTAGCCTTAAATCAACGCTATAATGATCAAAAACTCGACCCCGCGGTTTGTTTCTTCTTCTTTCTTCGTGATTGGGAATTGACAGGGGGGAAAAAAACATATAGAAAAAAGAAATGCGAGAGCAAAGCGCAGCCGTAAGCTCATGCCCATATGTTACCCCAAGCTTTTTACATATGTGCAGAGAGTTCAAATACATGGACGTGGGGTTGAAAGTGGATATGCCGTCTCCACGTTATTTAATAATAACTATTAATTGCACCTTTGTAATGATCGTTTATTAATTGTGATTATATATTAAAAAATGAAGAAAAAAAACAATTATCATCAATTTGTATATAAAAACTTATATATGATTTCTGCATTCAACACCTACGTTTGTAGCTCTTTCAATGTTCATAATAATAAAAGATAAAGGGAGAACATTTAATGAACGAGCAATGGGCAACTTGTACAGTTCATTTAGAATTTGGCGGGGGGGGGGGGGGGGGGGGGGGTGGGGGTTCGACGTCGCATCACAAGCATCAAGAATTAAATTCCGACCAAAAAGGAGTTGATATTTGCCCGTTTCAACCGCCGAGTGTGCCTGAGCATTTTGATCTTAATGATAAATGTCTTTTTCACACCGTTCCAGCGGTTGGAAGAGCAAAATGGGATCCGAAAAACCAAAGCCAGAGATAGAAAGGGACAACATTGCTCAAACTCTAAATGATCTCCGCGAAAGCCATGTGGATCAGGGACCCCATATGTTCGTCTGTTAGAACCAAAACGAAAGTGAAATTCACAGGGTTTGTCCCCCAGCCTCCGCTCTATAGACGCTGACAATTCCTCAGCAGGCAATGGACCACTTGCCTGTCCGATGGTTGAACAGTAGCAAGGTAACTCACGAGCATCCACAAATGTCACACTTCGGAGTCCTCAGCAGGTTGCAATTCAATTCGGAGGGTTCAATCTCCACCATGTGCATTTTAATGCAAGATTTGCGGTGCTGGGCAATTGGGACCCCCAGAAGGTGACAAGCCATGACATGTTTGCTACCTTGTTATACTGTCATTTTATGTGCCTGACGATTGGACAATTTGAATGGAGTAAAAAAGTCATATTTCTTTCTGGAATCATTGACCGCCAATGCAATGTAAATTGTGTGGCCGCCTAATTCCAACGGAGCAACACTTTTCGTTACACTCATAATCACCCTTTAAGTTTATGTTACATGATTAATAAATAAGGTATACTAAAGAGAGCAAAAACAACGCTGAAATAATTTCCCCCTCCGATTGCATTTCGAATCCATAAGAAAGAACTACCAAAAATATTTGAAAAAACTACTCTCCCTGCCAGCTCAACTTCCACTTGATTGAAGAGATGGACTGGCCTTCTCTGCCTGGTCAGCCAATTTTACGAAATCGCACAATTCACATTCCAATAATACAACAACGTGTTGCTCAAGGGCTCCCCATTCCTTCTTTTCCCATCTCAGGTTCCAAACACATAAAACCGGAAAATTTTTTGTGTTAAGTAGTGAAAAAAGAAAGGGTAAAGGGATATTTAACTCTGCTGTCTTGCTTTACAATATTTACTTCAAATTATATTTGCTGCAGTGTCATTGCCATATCATAAAAGTAGGACGCACGAATACAAATTTTGTAATTTTTTCTGAGAGTGCACATTGGAGGATATTTGAAGTTTGAACACACGCTGGGCTTTGCATGGACGCCAGTGTCTTCGGGCATCAGGGCCGATATGGGTCACGCACGCCCTCACTTCCCCTTATCCAAACCAAAACAACTTAAAAAAACAATAGATGCATACATTTTACGGCTACAATCTTCCATCCTCTATATTTCTATTTTTGGTTGACAATATGAGAAAACAGGAGCGGTGTCCCACAGCCCTGTAGTTGCATTTCTTAATCGGAGAGGGTGTGCCCCTTGAAATGAATAATAATCAATATTCACTTTTTGCGATTGCCATAAATTGGAACAACAAAAATGACACCGTTAGAGGAGTACGACGGAGGAAGGATGAAAAGATGCATCTAGGCCAGAAAACAAGCATCTATTCGAGAGTAACTGCCCTCCAAGAAATTAATTTTAATATGAACACGCACAACGAAAAAAAAAAAAAGCTCGTGAATGTGTTAAAAAGAAAATGAAAATACCAGAAACTATGGAGAATGCCTAAAATTTCACTCATAATCAAAGAATCAAAATCAAATCGAATTTCGTTGTTAATATGGTCAACCTATAGGCACTCCAAGTGACAGAGTGGCATAAATAGTGGATCAGCAAAATTTTGTATCAAGTACTGTTGCTTTCACTAGCTGAAATTGAAGGGCCTTCAGACTTAACTAGAAGAGAGCTGCTACTACTGATATCAAGCCCTTGCAATCGTCCAAGTGGATCAGGTGGCAACATCTCCGGGAAGGCAAGTGTGTGGGATGCAGCACTTACAGGCTGATGAGCACTTGACAAGTTAGGCTGGAAAGAATGAAAATGTGACATTTGCACCTTTTGTGCGTTGGCAGGCCCAGGCTGTTGCTGGGGAGGAAAAATGGGGGACTGAGTGTATGGTATGAGGTGGATTCCCAAATTGTAGGTATCTGTAGGTGTCATTATTTCTCCAGTAGCAATCTTGAGCCTCTCGACTTCCTTCTGCAACGTCATTCAGAGCTGTTTATCATAAACAGTGAACAGAGCACAAATACGGTTAGATTCTTCCCATTGAGCTCAAGAACCATAATATCTGATGGAAAAAATGCATCAAGAAGCAAAGAAACAGTGCCTAATTACACCCACAAGCCCTAGAACAGAACGTTTTTGGAAGGTAAATTTACCAGATCACAGGCAAGATGGTGCACCAGATTGATGCAATAATAGAACATGATTGCCAGATCAAAATAAATTTTGTTGAGAAAACGTATAAGGTCTTCAAATCCCCTTACCCATCCTTAAGAACCAGAAAAAAAAAAAAGAAAGAAAAAAAGAGACGCATGGTTCTCAGTGATAAGTAGCAAAGGCTTATTGCATGTTAAGACCTAACAGTGTAAACTGCTCCAATTGCATATCAAAAGGAAATCCCAAGTGAAAATGCTTTTACCAACCTACTTTGATGAAGCAAATGCATTTAATAGCAACATGTTAACATTATGAAGAAGAAAAAAGTCAGGACATACCATCGCGTAGTTGAGCCTGTTGTTCCATAGCTTGCAACCGAAGCTTAAGCTCTGTATTCTCATTAGTCAGACCGGTTGTATCTTTCTAAGCGAGGAAAAGAGAGAGAGAGAAAAAAAAAAGGACCATAAGAAAATGAGAATCTCTTACTCGTACCTTAGACTACAAGGATGACAAAAGGAAAATCTCGAAGTTTTTGATACATGAGCCTCAAACCTGAAATAGTGTAAGCTGTGCAGAAAGGGTAGTTGCTTCTGTCTGAAGGGTCTGCACTTTTCTTTCAAGCTCTGACATGTAACGGGCTTTTCTCTCTTTCGAACGAGCAGCAGACTGCCTATTAGCGATGATCCTGCATGGACGATACGCCTATTTAAAAGAGAGAAGCATACGCGTTTCCCGTACAAGAATTTTTTGGTTTTACAAAGAAATCCAAGACGTAGCCTGCAGAGTTGCCTAGTGCCTCAGATCAAAGACTGCCCTTTCTTCAACCAAAATGTATATAAAATTCTTGCAATATGAATAAACAGATAGTCATAGCAATCAACTCGCATTCTCTCGGATGAACGGAGCAGTTCATACATTAAGAAAAACCCTCTCATACATCTGTAAGACCATGATAACGATATGATACAATTAACGCCTGCCAGAAAATCAGGTTTCAAAGCTTCTACTCGAAGAAATAAAAAAATACTCCTTCCGAAGCTACCAGGCAACTGGCAGAATAACCAGAGCGCAATGTGCAAAGTTTGAGAGAAAATATGAGCCTGGACTTAAGTCAAAAACAGGCCAAACAGTAGAAGGAAGAGAACAAAAAAAAAAAAAAAAAAAAAGAAGGAACCTTTTGGCTCGTTTGGGATCAAGAGTCCACAACTCGGCGAGTTTATCAGGAGCCATAGCCTTCTTGGCCTCGATAGATTCCATAATGGAAGACCCATCAACGGAATTGCTATATCTATGCCTGGGCCTAACGTTCTTGTCTCCATCCAAGTCAGAACCGGCGGCAGAGTCGAGGACCTGAGCGCCAATGCCAGTAACGCCACCTGCATTGTCGGATTTGAGAGGGAGAGAGGCGTCGTGGTCAGGTCTGGATTCGAGTCTTTCAATTTCCATGTAAGTGTTGAAGAGGTCGTCTTCGGATCCGTGGTCATCGATGCAACTTCCGGAAGGGGCGTCGAATGGATTGGGGCCGAGTTCTGTGTCCTTTGCGATCCGGAAATGGACCTCCGAGTGGGCCCGCCGGTGACAGGATCCCCGGAATGGGAATGGCTGTCCGTGTTGTTGGGTTTGGGTTTCAATGGCGGTCGAGTTCGGGTTCGGAGTCGGATTCTTGTTGCTGCTGCTGGCCGCACAGTTTCTCGGATCTTGCATTTTTTTTTTTTCCAGATTTGTTTATAAAATCCAAGAGACAGACGCATGACGGGGTCTGGACGATGAAAGATGGCCTTTTCTTTGTTTTTCCTTTCATTCCCATGTTTTATTGTAAATTTACATTTTACACCCTCCTTTAACATTTATATACATATATATATATATATATAATTTATTTATTTATATATCAAACATTGTCATTGTATTTTTGGACGCAATATTTTGCGCTCTATCAATCAAAGATTTTCTCAAAAAAAAAAAAAAAAAAAACTGAAAGTGAAAAAAGGCTCAAATGCGCTCGTATTTTGTTGTCTTGCTCTGCTCCATTCAAGTCGGTAGCTTGGGCGTTAAAAAAATTGTCCAATTTGCTCAACCTGACCAAATTAATTAAAATGAAGTTAAATTCGGTAAAATTATTGAACACGATCGCATGGGATAAACTACGCTTAACGGTTTGATTATGGTTTTTAGGGTTTGAAAATTGTTTAAACCAAGACGAACCACTTTATGCTATCAAAATTTAAATATGCATTTTATAAAAAAAAAAAAAGGGTCAAATACACACACAAACACAAAATTCAATCATTTTCGTCAGTCACATACATATGCGATTCAGATAAAATGATTCAAAAGTTATTTCAATATTTAAGAATGGGAATTTAACGTTGTATTCAAGTGACCTCAATATATTATTATCATTTTTTTTTTGAAAATAGATATCGAGGATTTCATTTGTTAAACAAGTGGGGAAAAAATAAATAAAAAAAGTTATTGTCAATCAATATAATTTAAATCTTCAAATTAATTTATAACTTTTAATGATATTTTCATTAATTTTACTTTGATTTTAATCGTTTGTCGTTTTAAAAAGCTGCAAATCACTTCTAATAAATTAGTTTAAATACAAATATCAAGCTGCCTCAAATCATAAATTCGGTGACCGTCAAGAGTCAAACTCCATCATGTGCTATATTATATCTGTATGCCAAACCCATAAACGCCCGCAATTGCCGGACCTCTCGATGCACTTGGCCTTGTTAGCTTTTCCCTTATAGTCAATAAGTTCGTTAGTTGACTTTGATGCATGTTTGATGTTTTATGTATATTTAATTAATAAAAGCAAGTTTTTATCTTTAATTTGTTCAAATATATTTTAATTATATATTTTTTTTCATAAAAATAAGGAGATAAGGTTGACATTTTCTATAATCATGTATTCTCCATCAAATACTTTGATAAAATTTACATTTCAGACTCCTTTTTTTAATAATCACAAATTACTTATAAGGTAAATATTGAACATTCCGTACGTTACATAAAAATAATTAAGTAATTAATATAATATTAATCATTATAATGAAAGTTTCGTCTACGTTGACGACCAATAGTCATAATAAATACACCCCGTGATTATTAGATGCAAGGGGTAATTATATATCGTAAATGTTTTATTAAAAAATTTATTGATATATATAATTTTATTTTTTATGATTAAAATCGGAGACTGTATTTTGTTTTGTAAGGAAAATGACTTTTATCGTATTATCAGATTCTGAATTCCCCGCCTCTTCCTGTAATTGAATTAAAGAAGACGGCGCAAAGAGTAAAAGGTGAGAGCGCGCTCCTTTTGGCAAGATTCAAACGAAAACACTCTGCACCACGAAATTTCTTAGAAAAGAAACAGATCTGCCATTGCATTGCCTTTCCAGTGTAGGCTTTCTTCATTCATTGATTCATTGTCTCATTCATCGTCTTCTTCTTCGTCTGATCGCATTTCAATGACTTTGGCGGCTTTGATTGATAGATTGGTGCTCTGGCATCCCTTGAATCTCAAATATTTTCCTGATTCTGGTTAACGATCTCTTCCCCGCCTCGAGTTCTGAGTTCTCAGAGACCATATATGGAGGATCGACCTCAATGCCATGACTTCTCTTACAAGGTTCTTTTCTCTTTTTTCTTGGCATTCTTTGAATCATTCTTCTTCCTAATATCTCGCTTCAATCGATTTTCGGATAAATGTTTCTTTTATTTAGGAGAAGAGAAGCAGCGATGAGCTGAAAGTGGAGCGGCTGCTCGCACGCGCGCGGTTTAAAATACGAGATGTTGATTCCTTGTCGAGATCCCATGGTACTTTTGATTTTTTTTTCTTTTTCTTTTCCTTTTTAAAAGGACATCTCTCAATTTTCTTGTTGCAATGTGATATTAGTACGATTGGATCACAAACTTATTCAATTCATTTTGCACCCAGATATGTTACAGACTACAATGTCGTGTATGCAGAAGAGAGTAAAAACTAATATGATTTCCACACGTTATATTTGGGAAGTCGTGTTCATTACTCAACCCATCTGTTTTGTTTCATTTCTTAAATTGCAACAGAGGCCAACATCTATCAAAATGAAGAAGATAATGATCAATTTTCTTCTGCTGTAACTGGCGTGCATGTAACCCTGGATTTGGGAGATTCTCAAGAAAGAATTGGAAGAATGAAACCGCCAGCAGAGGACAACACTGCCCCTACACACCTGGATCTCAATAGCGAAGCTAACATTCCTGACAAGTTGCCAAGCGGTGGTATTTCAGAATGCTCTGATAATCATGAAAAGGCTTTCATTGTCAAGAAATATGAGCGTGGTTGTGAACACACTCAAAAATGTTTAGCGTCTGGATGCATTGGCTTGGATCTCAATGCAAAAGATGCTTCTAGCTCTGTGAACCAGGATCCATTAGATCCTTTCAGAACTCATGGTCAGCTGAAGTCAAGGGATGTTTCTGATTGTCAAAGTACTACTGTTCCGCTGAAAAAGAAAGATTCATTAAGGATTTGGAAGGAAATGAAGCAAAATGGCTTTCTCTCATCCTCTCATGGGGGCCTCTCATTTCAAGCTAGTTTTATGTCATCTTCTCATGGAGGGACATCAGTGCCAGAGCACCGCAGGAGAAAAACCAAGAACGATATTCTCAAGAGAAAAAAGGAGCTTGCTAAGAGAGAGCAGGTTGATAGGTTCACAAAAGTTGCTTTTCCAAGTGGACTGCTGAATGGATTGAATCATGGGATTATAAACCCTGTGAGAAATAATAGGCAGGTAAATTCCATAATAGAGGCCCTGGTAAGGAAAGAAGACTCGGGATTTTATCCAGTCAGTTCTTTTCACGGAAATTCAAGTCCCGTTGCTGTATCTGAGAGGGAGCGGAAAAGGGGGCATGCACCCATTGTCGATGGTAATTACAGTCCAATAGATAGGATGTACCATAGAAGCTTTATCTCCCACTCTAATGCTGTCAGTAAGGATGATATGTTGGTGCTGAAGTTGTCATCAACTAAGACATTTGCGGAGCCTAGCACGTTTGCTGATGAGGAATTTGCTAACATGGTCAAAGTTCCTTCTCTTTCTGCAAGAGGTGTGTATAAATTTCCTGAGTTGGGGTAGAATTTGTGGCTACCTCATGCATGTTATTTCTATTATGCAATAACCAGAAAGTCAAAAGACAACCTTAACTAATATGATTTCATTTTCGTAATTCAGCGGCCACTGTTGCTTCTCAATGGTTGGAACTTCTTCATCAAGACATTAAAGGACGCCTATCAGGTATGGCTCTATTATCTGAATTGTTGTGATGATTATGGTAATTGTTGTTGTTGCTTTTCCGACCCTCAATCCCTCAACCTCCTTCATAGAGGTTGAGTAGGCAGGAGGTATCAAGATAACCAGGATGGAGGTTTTATCTTGATGGTTACTGAAGTTTTATGGTTGATTACCTACCAATTCAAAAAAAAAAAAAGTTCTATGCTTGCAGCACTGAGGCGTAGTAAGAAGAGAGTTCGAGCTGTAATTACTACGGAGTTACCTTTTCTAGTGTCGAAAGAGTTCTCCCATGAAGAGAGATTCTATTGTAAACTTCTTCCGATACAAATGCTGACATACACCAAGCAAGGTGGAGCACATTGTTTAGTCAAATGGACAAAGCACTGATTGAAGACGACAAACAAATTGCAAGTATGATAGAAGAGACTGCTCCAATCTATTTATTGTTAGATAGCACTATAGCTGTTTTTCAGAAGATGCAGTCAGGCATTTCTCTCTTTTTAAGAGGTTAAGGAAATGCAAGTCGGTTTAAGTGATTGTTTCTTCCATTTGTATGCTTAATTTATCTTATTTTTGACCTAATTGTTGATTTTCAAGTTTCTTTGTTTCACCACATAAGGTGGTTTCTACAATTAATGTTGTTTTTTAACCTAAATTTTTCACAAAGCTTCTCATGAAACAGGAATTTGCTTTTGCAACGTCAATCTATTCAAACCTTTTCTTATCTTGCTTTTAACTTCAGGAGCGTTGGTTGAATAAAGTAAAGGAAATGCAACTGCACTGTGATCAGGGGCTGTAACATCCCCATTGGAATGCAATTTTTGGCCGTCGACGGCAGGAAAGATCAGAAATTTATGCTGGGTATAACCACTCTTTCTGTTGTATAATCTTCTCTCTTGTAGATCGCCTATTCTTTCAACTTGAAAAATGCTCGCAATGTTTCTAGACTCAATAATACAGTCATGCTGTGTACCTTAATTGATACAAGCAATTTAGCCTTGGTAAAGAATGGAATCCTGTCTGGCCATCACTGTGCATGATAAATCAGTCTATTAGCAAATTTGAAGAAGTTTACTATATTTGAGGAAGAAATTTTGGCACATTTTGGCGTATTGCCAATAATATACATCAATTAGTTTAATGATGACACTTTGATTCTCTACAGCCTTCATTGGACAAACGTCGTACTGTATTTTTGTTCATGTATTGGCAGTAGCATAGCACGAAGGTCGCGTTCGTCTTCTCCACGTGGCACATATTATTCAGGTAGTTTGAGATTATCTTTATTTCTTTGCAGATCTGGAAAAGAAGATGGCTCTGGGATGGAATTGGGTGGTATGGCTGCTGCTGCAGCGTCCATCTATTCAACATGCAATTTTCTGATGCCAAAGGAGAATGCATCTTGTTCCTGATCTCTCTCCCCTAGTTGGGGGAGAGAAAAAATTGTAACTCCTCTTCCTGAAGGAATGCCTGCACAGCAGCTCAGAGAGCTGTACAAATACAATTATAATCGAAGTAAATGAGAGACACAGGAATTTTGGCAAGTATTTCATTGACATCTTTGGAGGCCGGGGAGTGGTAAAAGATCTTTTAGTACAGCAGCACAAATATTCGTCTGCCAAAAAAGGCAAACACAAAAACACGGAATGAAAATGTAAGGAGAGAAAGGAGTATGAACAGAATATGAGAGGCATTTCCAAGAATAACAGGATAAATTTCATAAAGATAAATTTCCCAGGAAAGCTAAATGAGGTTGTAAAAGAGAAATCATTTTTTGTTCAGTGACAGGAGTCCTAATCTGATCAAGGTCAGCTACAGCAAGACCAGACTTGCTGTCCAATATGGAAGTGGACTTCGGCAAAGTTGTATGCCTCTGTTTAACACACTACAACTTTCAATCAAATCTCAAATCATACGTGAGGGGGAAGAGGACACCTTCTTGTTGACGTACTTTCACGTTAAAGTTTGTGAAATTAGGAGGAGGAGGAGGAGGAGGAGGTGCAACTGTTAGAGTCTGCACTGCACCGGCGTTGCTTTTTAATGACAACATGTGCAGACATTAGTGTAAACATGGTATCCAATAAATGTGCCCAAGAAACAGTTCCATCAGAAGCCTCGCAGCAAGTTAAATGCATTTAATCTTAAATTTACAAAGTTCCTTTTGACAGATGATAAGAAAGTATTTGTAAAAATTATGGAAATAAAATTAAATAAAAAATATTTGTCCTCAAAAGCGCAAAAAAAAAAAAAAAAAAGCATCTCTCTCTCCCTCCCTCCTTTTTTATTAAAATTCCTGATTGGTATGCTTTTTCCTTTTTTTTTTTTACTTAAAAAAGCTAAATATTTACCACGTGTCCACCGAATTATTTATCATATATTAATCAATAAGGCATGGGGTTTTAGTGGGCAGGGCCGCGCAGATAAACCCTAATTCTTCTACCCTCCTCAATAATAGAAATTCAAAATATGTGCCATTGATGCATTCATAGCAGCAGAGGAAGAGGAGAAGAAGAAGAAGAAGAAGAAGAGGGAAGAAGGAGAAGGGATGGATCCAAAATCCAAGCTATTCGCATCCTGCTCTTTCTCCAGTCTCGGCCTTCATTCTACTCTCTGCGGCCAGCTTCTCGGTCTCTCTCTCTCTCTCTCTCTCTCTCTCTCTCTCTCTGTTTGTGTATTTTTCGTAATCTTTTTTAGTGGAATGTGATTCAACTATGATAAAGTGGAACGTGTAAACAGAAAGGATGGGCTTTGAAACCCCAACTTTGGTACAGGCTCAAGCTATTCCGGTTATTCTCTCCGGCTGTCACGTGTATTTTTTCTCCCCTTTAATTTCTATTTTTACCCTTTTAATTATTATTATTATTATTATCATCATCATTAGTGTTAGTAGCGATTTGCATTTAGTTACTTTTTATTTCAATTTCAAGCATTAATGTGTAAACCAATCACACAGGCTTGTTAATGCGGCTACTGGCACTGGCAAAACCGTGGCCTATTTAGCTCCAATTGTTCATCTCCTGCAGTCTTATACTCCTAGAATTGACCGCTCCCGTGGCACTTTTGGTATTTCCATAACACAGCCCTTTTCTTCTTTTTCTTTGCACTTTGCAAATAAGAAAACTGAATGTATAAAATAACTTCTTTCTCTTAAGAGCTTTAACATTGCAATTGATTTGTGGTGCCGTACTTCAACAGGGCTATGTTTTGCTTATTGTCAACATAGATCCATTAGTTTTCATTTACTTGTGCACTGTTCACATGTTCTAACTAATCACAATCTAATGTGGACTTGATGTATTGTTGATAGCGCTGGTTCTTGTACCAACGCGCGAGTTGTGCCTGCAGGTTTATGAGATCTTGCAAAAACTATTACACCGCTTCCACTGGATTGTCCCTGGTTATGTAATGGGTGGTGAAAATAGGTCAAAAGAGAAAGCTAGACTGCGCAAAGGTGGGGAGTTTTCTGATCTCTATCATCTCTTTACCCATGGTGGCCAGAGGCACCTTTGAGATATCTTCATTACTTAAAAGCCATCTGAATTCTTGCATCCCATATTGCCATTCAAGTGTAATAGTTATTGAATTTTACTTCATGAAAAGGGCAACTGATTTTATTGTAAGGTGTTTCCTACACTTGCTTTTTCCACTCTTCTATTTTTTCTTTGGTTTCACAATATGTGTAGCATTTGTGCATTGTGCCACCTATCACCATTCTTACTTTGAGTGACTGTTGAAATAATGCAATAGTTGCATGAATTTTCATATTGGGTTCTTTGTAACAGGGCAATATTCTTTAATGGACAGGATTAATAGTTTGTGTCTTCTCTTCAGGCATATCCATTCTCATTGCAACTCCTGGTCGCCTTTTGGATCACTTAAAGAATACATCATCATTTGTGCGCCAAAATCTTCGTTGGATAATCTTTGATGAAGCAGATCGGTATGGTTACAATTTAGTCCCAGATTACTATGATATTACCGAATTAGATAGAGTACTGTGCTGTATTGACCCTGGCTGGGCATTGTGACAGAATTTTGGAGCTAGGATTTGGCAAGGAAATAGAGCAAATACTGGATCTTTTAGGCTCTAGAAACATTGATTCTATTGGCAAGCAAGCTGAAGTAAATCATCTTCAGAGGCAAAATCTACTATTGTCGGCTACCCTAAATGACAAAGTAAATCATCTTGCTAAAATTAGTTTAGAGAATCCAGTTATGATCGGGTTTGATGAGAAGGATGCACGAATGGATACATCACTTGAGTGTACCGGATCTATGCTACCTGATGTAGATGAACTCAAAGACCCAAGCAAAGTAATAAACTCTTCAGCTGGAGATTATAAGCTACCAGCCCAGTTGGTTCAAAGATATGTTAAAGGTGAATTCAGATATTAAATTTAATTTTGTGAGCATCTGTAGCTGTTGTTGTCATAATAAAGTCACTTGTAAATTGTCTTGTAGTACCCTGTGGTTTGCGGCTTGCTGTACTCCTTTCCATCCTAAAACATCTTTTCACGATGGCAGCTTCCCAAAAGGTGAGGTTGCCTTCCCTGCTTGTAGTTGTGCATGTATTCATTTTTTGTCCTTAAACTTTTGCGATTGTAGCCATTGTTTTTTTTGCATCTTTTGGACTTTTTGCATAGTTAATTTATATTAGTCATCTGTTCGACTTCCTCCTGTTAGTCAAGTTCTCTCATACCAATTTTGCAGATTGTGGTGTTCTTTTCAACTTGTGATGCAGTAGATTTTCATTATTCATTGCTGAGTGAATTCTACTGGTCATCCAACTCTCAGTCAGAAGCAGAAGTTAAAGAGAATTTCTTGAGAAGCAAAACTTTCAGGCTGCATGGAAATATGAAGCAGGAGGATAGGAGAACGACATTTCAAGACTTCAAAATTGAAAAGAAAGCTCTCCTTTTGTCCACAGACGTTGCTGCTAGAGGCTTGGATTTTCCAAAAGTTAGATGCATCATACAGTATGATTCTCCAGGGGAGGCTACAGAATATGTTCATAGGTTTTCACAGACTTTGATCTTCACATACATGTCTTTTCATAGATGTCAATTTCTTGGTACAATCAGATAGTTCATTTCCCTTGGGTCTTACCAAAAATCCAATGCAGGGTTGGTAGGACTGCTCGGTTGGGTGAAAAAGGTGACTCTTTATTATTTCTACAACCAGTTGAAGTGGACTATGTTCAAGATTTGGAGAAACATGGTGTGTGTCTTACAGAGTATCCAATTGTTAAGGTGTTGGATACTTTCCCTTTGTATGGTCACGTGCACCGAGTGAAGAAGTTTGTTGCACTGGAGTCGCACCCTTGGGTGCTATCTCTGCAGCAGGCACTTGAGTCATTTGTCCTGACCAAGGTAAGACTTGTATTGTCCAATGTTCTAGTTCTAGCTTATTGTTTTCATGGTATTGAGGGGTTCTCCGATCTGTGGGCTGAGTTCCAAAGGTAAAATATCCAAATCTGCTCTTGGTATTGGATGATCCGTGTATGAACCTCTTATTTCTTTCAAGCTTAATTGGTTCTTTTTAGCATATCACCGAAGTAGATCCACCTAAGTGGGAATTGCCCTACAAGTATGGTCTTTCTACCAATGTTGAATCACTTTTGGCACTTACTAACTGAAGTTCATCCACTTAAGAGGAAATTGACCCTTCAAGTGTGGTTTTTTGAGCAATGTTGAATCACTTTTGGCACTTACTATTATATCAATTTCATGTTCTTGAAATTGATGAGTTGCTTTTAAATGCTTTTCCTTAGCAAAGAATGAATAAGCTGGCTCAGAAAGCATTTTGCTCTTGGGTCCGTGCATACGCAGCCCATCGGGGAGAGCTGAAAAGGATTTTTATGGTGAAGAAACTTCACCTGGGACATGTTGCCAAAAGCTTTGCATTGAAGCAACAGCCATCCTTGCTTGGGAAATCATTTCAAGGGCAATCAAAGAAGAGGAAGATTGACGATAAGCAAAAGGGGCAGTCAAAGAAGAGGAAGGTTGGCACTAGAACCTGAATGTAGAATTGTAGAAGGGAGCTAATCTTTGGAATATGTCAAGGTAGATGGATGGGGGGGGGGCAGATGCTGGAAATATATTTCAAGGTATGGGTGTTTCCTGTGAAATATGGGCTTTTCATTTAACTGCAAGCGGAGCGGGTGAATGGGTTGATTTGTCAGCCTTGATCGTTTGTATTTATATGTTGTGTGTTATACCTTAGCATTTGAGACCTCGTAACTTGGGGCTCGAGATTCTGTGTATAATGATCCACAAAGAAATATGAGATTAACCATTGCACGTTTTGGAATTGTTGATTACCAAGGCCTAAACAACTGGCAAAGATATAGAGATTTTTCGCGAGTCCCAAATCTCAACCCCAATGAATCTGATGGAATTCGGACTTATCATCTGGTGATTGCAGTCCTAAAGAAAAACAAGACGGTGGACCATGATTGCTCGTGTCTATTTATTTTATTTTTTCTGGTCTCCCTGCATGTAATAGAATGGTGGCTTGTAGCCAATCGCCTAATACTAGGGCCGCAGCCTGCCAGGCCCAAAGCAGATGGATAAAGTAACAACAACCGATAACCCTGTCCAAATAATCACAAGAGGCCATGATGGATTCGTGGATGTCGAATTTTGTGCTCTGTGCCACCGCTAAGGTAAAATGTGGTTGAACGAGTCACCGGCGGATTGCCAATTGCTTGGCAATTTAGGGTGCATTTATGAACCATAAGCCCTCTTGTACAAGGGGGAGACTATTGGTCGAAAGGTCTTTAATGTATATAGCCCTTTGATTTGATATTTGATTTATTGACGAAAAGCTACGTGTTGCATTCAAAAATTAAAATTACTCAACTTCCACGAAATAACTAGGATGAAACTCGCTCACATGCTACATCAGCATGCATTTTCCTTTCCTGTGTTCAATATGGGCCTCGGGGCCCCAGGAATCGTTGACCTCAGTCATGTTGGCTAATGAGCAACGGCTATCCTTCGTGGAAACGCCAGGCTCCAGACCGGTCCCTTCCATGACGTGGGGTTAAAGGTCTCCAACCTAAAATAGTGACGGGTCAATCCTCAACAAGGGTCCAATATAAAAAGGTTTTCAATTTCTTTGAAATGTAACCTAGAAGAAGGGAAGAATTTTCGACAGTTAGAGTCACGACTTGAAATCAACTATTTAGAAAATTCCTAATGACAACAAAAAAAGTAGTATTCAACGGGGAAGCACGGTCATCCCCTAGACTCAAGCAAATTGGCTTGAAGTACATGCTTGAGTGCAGTAGACCAGGACCCGGTCATCCTCAACCTTCTTCTCTGTCTTCTGTAACGTACAAAAAAAACCCCCAACTGAACTTTGAATAAATTCCACTGTCTGTAGATCAAGCTTCAATAGCACTTCTATAGAACTCCCACAAAAGGCTTCCTTCACCTATTTAAATTCGATTTCATTATTCAAAACCATTTACAGCACACCCCACCTCAGCCAAAAAAAACACACACACAAAAAAACAAATTTAAATACATCAAAAGAAAATCACCAATCATATACACGATGGATGAAATCATTTCTTTGATTTTGGACGGGTGCAAGTTGGCTAGAGAACTTGAATCAAGCTTGCCAAACTTAGCCAACCAGCCCCATCACGTTGCGCTCTTTAACTCTTGTGTTGAAATCATCAGGGTCTTCACTGCCGCTCGAGAAAGGCTGCTAAGTGGTCATCATCGAGATGCCGCGTTTCGTGAGTCGTCGACGCATACGCAGCTGGAATCACAACAACAACCACATCAGATACTAGATCAAGGCTCACAGGAATGGTTAAGAACTAGTGCGCTGACAATGGAGTTATTGTTTGGTAATACGCAGTCACTGCTTGTAGCTCCTCGTGATGACCAGAGGGGTACCAGCTTTGGGTTGCTTGAGAGCCAAGCAGGTGGGATTGGGACGAGTGAAATGGGGCCACCAGGTCTGGCTATGGAAGTGGGTAGCCATGGCGGAGGTACTACCACTCAGACAGTGGATTTGTCAGATGCCGGCACAGCCTCTTCCTCCTTGCCAAGGCAGCGAAGAAGGTATGTATTAATCAATTAAGCAACTTTTCCTTTCTTTCTTCATTCCCTCCACCCCCACCGGTTTTTTAGGACATAAAATGATAATTAAGTACATATACACCCTCCCGCATCACGTTCCATCATTTTACTTTCTCTTACATTTAAGAATCCGATGAACGCAAAAGCCTAATTAAGCTGTTGGGTAAGGTATAGTAATGAATTGCATAATATTAACCTCTAACATGTCGAGAGGTACCCTTTAGACGACTTTGCTGGGTGCGTTATATGCCGAAATCATTTCTGTAAATCGGACAAGCAGCTTCAGTTGTAGCTAGGCGTTTTACTCGGGAAATCCTCAATCCATAATATAGTTCTAGTTTGTATGCATGAGTCCATTTGGTCCAATCCATATTACAGATGATTCCACCTATTCAAATCTGTCATGAGCTAGGAATCCGGAAGAGAAGCAATGTACAACAAGAAGTCTTTTCAAATGTTTCGATCACTTCATTTCTTTTAGTTTGAGTTGGCAAAGGCACTACATGCTATGATTTTACATTCCCGTGTATGTGTATGTGTGCTTTGGAAACGAAAAGTTCATAATTAACTCGTTTGTAATGAATCAAGCTAGAATTTTGGCTAATGATTTTATTGTAAATTTAGGAAGGATGACGCCGGCAAACGGACTCTGAGGGTGCGAGCTCCTACAGGAGGGAATATTGACATCCCACCCGAGGATGACTTCACTTGGAGGAAATATGGTCAAAAAGAAATATTGGGATCGAAATTCCCCAGGTAATTTTTCACTTTTAAGCCAAAATATCTAATTCTTTTTGAGTAAGTATATCAATGTATTTTGTATGTCACATTTTAACTTAGGTTAGGGAATATCCCTTCTTTTTTAAAAAAAAAAAAACCATTTAAAGACCTATTTAACTTAGAGATACATAATAAGTATATATTTTTTTAAATAAATCTCAACGTTTCTCTAAAGTTAAATTTGAGACCTCTAAAATGAATTTCTAAACTCTTCAGATTGTCCCTCTCTCTCTCTCTCTCTCTCTCTCTCTCTCGCTCTCTCCCCCTCTTTCTTTCTCTCTAACCTTTTTGGTTCCTCAAAAAGTTATAGTATTTTTCTTTAACAATCGATTGGATTGAAAATGTCCACTTTTTCTCGGGTCCATTTCATTTCACCAACTTTGTTTAAAAGGTCGATCCAACCAGATTTTGACTAATACCAATTCTAATATTTAGTCGTTGACTGTATACTGCGTGCACGTTGTAGACGTCCTCGCTGTGAAAACCTTTTCCATGGCAATGGACGTAGGACTCTGAAGCCAAATACGGATGTTAGAATATAGTAATTAACAAGTTACAAACACACGCAAATACCGTAAATGGGACTTTTTTTATGTCTTTTTTTTTTTTTTTGGGTACATCCTTAAACTAATAATGAGTTAAAAAAAAGTCATAAATCGTGCCTTCCAGGGCCTACTTCAGGTGCACGCACCAGAAGCTGTATCAATGCCCAGCCAAGAAGCAAGTTCAGCGGTTGGACGATGATCCACTAACATACGAAGTGACATACCGAGGCGAACACACTTGCCACATGTCTACCACAGCTCCCATATCGGTCCCACCCCGGCGGCTGCCGTCGTCGATAAAAATGGATCCACGAGATCAGATGACCCCTCATGATCAGGGTCGAGCTCCACCATCTGGGGGGACCCCTTTGAGCAGTTGGCTGGAGTTCAGTCTAGGGGCCAGGCCAACCGGTAGCAGCAGCATGGCAGGAGGTGCAGGTCCCTCCAACGTCCGATTTGGTAAGGAAGTCGAATATCCGGTAACAGATATGGCGGACGCGTTATTTAATTCTGGCAGCAGTAGCAGCAATAGCATGGAATTAATCTTCACTTCCAGGCAAAAGAAAGAAGACCCAGAGGAAAAGAAAGAAGACCCAGAGGACAAGGAACCCGAGGATTAACAACACGACATGTTGATTAATTAATGGAGACGGACCACAAACTTTGATTATGTTTGAACAAATTTATATATTCATTTGATAGCTAGCAGCTATCGCAAAATAATTATGATATTGGTAGGATTTCTTTTTCTTTATATATATATATATATATATAAGGATATTTTTGGTCATGACTCATGAGTGACAGAGGATTAAACATTGTTGTTAACTTTATCTAGGTCATTCAGAAACCTTAGTACTTTATTTTTTGTTTTCTTTGTTTTGCATATGTATGTCATTAACTAAAACAGTATTTTTTTAATGACTATTATCCTTAATTTTTATTATTGTGTGTGTGTGTGTGTGTGTTTCAATCTCAATTAAAAGTTCTCAAATACTACAAGTCCTATAAAAAAATGAAGAATAATAATAAAAAAAATCAAACACTGGGAGGAAAAATTTTATGTATACACGACAACTTGAAGTTTCTGTTTCAGCCTTCAGAAATAGTTTCAATTTTCAAAGAAAACCCTCAGTCCATGTCAATTAACAAGATAGAAGATTCGTCCTAACTGCTTTCCACCCCACTTTCAATTGACGGTATAACAACGGTACCAAACCCCCGCATGGCTCGGTCAATCTCTCTTTTTCTTTTCTCTTGTTTTTTTTTTTTTTTTGGGGGGGGGGATCAATTAACTGCATCAAATTTAAGTCCCATTGGCCCAATCTATATAATAATAAAGGATTAAAATATAGATAAATCTCTAACTTCGCACGTCTTGATACATCTAACCCGCCCTTTTTGAACATTTTGATCCCCTATAATTTTTTGATGTTGGTGTTAACCCACCATTAATTTGAATGCGTCAGAACAACCTGATGCAAACAAAAGACAAAAGAACTTCGTTAGTAGGCTTCATGCAAGACTCGCATTACTCTTGGTCAAATTAGGTTTTTAGAAGGTTCAAGCCCAAACCCAATAGGATAATTTAACATTTACATTACAAAAGTTTAACGAACTAACCAATCCAGCCCATTTAACAACTTCAAATCCCAAACTAATCAAACTTACCATCTTGGTTGATTTAGGCTTCTCCCCATTACATATTCACTGCCCTAATTTTCCACCCCAAAAGGGCGTAGGTCCGTTGTGTACTTCTTCTTCTTCTTCTCTCCTTGCCATTTTGATTTGGTTCTCTTATGATTTCTATCTCATGTTCGGATTCCAATTTAGTCTGGCTAGATTTCTGTACGTAATTCGAAATTGAATTTCATACGTCGTCGGATTGGATTACAACTGGGAAGGCCTCAACCTAATTATGGAGTGGGCATTGAGACCATGCAGGCGATGCATTTTGTTAGTTGGGTTTTGGTCAAGACAAACAGAACACAAGGGTAAGAGCGGGCCCCAAATCCTGAAACGTGGCACAAAATGTGGGGCCTGGAACGTGGCGGAAAGGCAGAGATGGGGTCCGCTCGCTCCTTGCCGCAAGGCGTGACCAAAAGCATCGGCATTGCAAGTACCTGAAAACGAGTCCTCCCTCCACGACCCGAAGTTCTCTGATACGTCTCCTTCTCATTCGTCTTCTCTTCTTCTTCTTCTTCTTCTTTTTTTTTTTGAAAAAAATTAATTAATAATACTAAATATAACCATTATTTTCAAAATTTATCAAAAAAATTAATTTTTAAAATAAATATTTTTTAATAAATTACTCAGTAAAATATTTGCCAAATCTATTTAAATAAAAATAATGTTTTACAATAAATAAATAAATAAAAATGTCTTCTTAATATTTGGTATTCTTTTATTATTTTCTATTCTTCTTTTAAAAACTATCAAATCCACAAGGAAAAACTCAATTCAAATGTCACTTATTTTAATAGTTCAGATCACGTCACGTTCACCTCAAACTGCGCCGTCTTTCCGCGTTTTTATTCTCATCTATAGCCACGTGTGGATAGCGCGAGTCGTTCGATCTCTGTCAATCTCTTCGCGATTGACGACGGAACCCTACGCAAATTATATATAGGAGTCAGAGAGGGGTTCTCCTCTTTCCCTCCACACTCGTTCTCTCTCTTCCAACTTTCTGTCGTTCCCGTTTTTTCCAACCAACAAATATGAGAAACTGCTTCAGAGCTCTCAGAGAAAGGAAGAAAAATCCTTTTATATTTCATTGAAGCAGTTCATATGACTCTCTCTACTCACTGCCAAAGCTCATTGCTGTTAAGTGATTCTAACCGTTATCTTCCAGAATACTTGTAATTCTCCGACTCTAAGATTTTATCACCTTCATCCCAGTAGACTGAGAGAGACACAAGAGACGGCTTCATGGTAAAGACAATTGTGAAAGTAAAGAAAAGAAAAAAAAAAAAATTCTACGTTTGCTTTCAAAGGTTTAATCATTAAATTTTCCTTTGGGTGCTGCTTTCGAAATGTATTGTGAGTTTTGAGGGAAATAAGAAATTTTGTTTTCTTTTGTTATGCATATTACTCTTGCATGACTGTGTCATTGAAACGACATTTTCGCTTGTTGGTTAGCTGGCTGGTTGGTTGGTGGAAATGTTGTTCTTGTTTTGAAAGAAAGTGTCTACATATTATCTATATATATATATATATATATATACTGCATGTATGATCCCCCCCCCCCCCCCCAAAAAAAAAAAAAAAGGAAATTATCAAGGTAAAACAAATAGACAAGGAGAAGACAACAATGACGGAGAGAGAAATGGAGGAACAACTGGTGGAGTTGTTCGAGGAGGCGAGAAAGGCGGCGGACGCAGCGGGGCTGGAGGAGGAAGGGGGAGCCGAGGAAACTAGATGCCTTGACGCCTTGTTTCAGCTAAAGTCCCTTCCCATTACCATTCAAGCTCTCGTCTCCCACCAGGTTTTCTCTGCTTTACATTCTCTCATTCTCGTTCCTCTTATTCTAAATTCCTTCTATAATAATAATAATAATAATATCATTTTATCACTGAGAAAAAAAAAAAAGTAAAAACCAATTGTATGAGTGCGGTCGGGAGAATAATTAACATCAATATTGCCAATGTTATTTACGTATAATCGTACTTCTCTTGAAGGTAAAGCTTAAAAAGGTTGATTTACTTACCTGGGGAAATTAATGTCATCAGTAGTTTCAGTAAATAATGGATTAATACTGCTGCACTTACGTACCTCTATGCATTCCTTGATTCAGACCCACATTTTGATTCTCTCTCTCTCTCTCTCTCTCTCTCTCTCTCTCTCTCTATTTCTGTTTTTTTTTTTTGTGGTTTTTTTTTTAAACCTAAATCTAAACCAGCTTGGGAAGCGTCTTCGGCCTCTCACAAAACATGCTAGGAAAAACATCCAAGATGTTGCATCTGAAATCTTTACAATGTGGAAAAGGCTGTTCATTGCGCAAACTAATATTGGAGAAGAGGAGAAAGATGGGACTTTGAAGAGTACGAATTCCATCAAATCTGTGGGGACTGCCAAGGCTCAGAAGGTCCAGAAACCTATCTCTGCGAGGATTGTGAAGCTTGAGGACGTTTCAAAGACCCAAACTGTCAAGGCAGAGAAAACGGATTACAATCATGCATCGACGTTTAAGAAAGTTGTCAAGTCCGACTCTGCTGTGGCAAGTCCTGTATCTTTGCCCAAATGTGATGATGCTCTGCGGGATAGGATTCGGGAGCAAATTTATGAGGCTTTGTGCGGGGTTTCTAGTGAAGCTAAAGAAGAGATTCTCGATCAAGTGAGCGCATCCGACCCAGCTCAAGTTGCTACATTCGTCGAGCTAGCATTGTTTCACAAGTGGGGACGTTCTAATGGATCGTACAAGATCAAGTATAGATCCTTGATGTTTAACTTGAAGGATGGAAGCAACCCCGATTTCCGGAGGAAAGTTCTTCTTGGGCATATCAAGCCAGAGGAGATTGTAAACCTTAGTTCTGAAGAAATGGCAAGCGATGCCCGACAGCTCGAGAATCAGCACATCAAAGAGAGAGCTTTATTTGAATGCGAGCGTGGAGCTCAGAAGGCAGCTACAACTGATCAATTCAAGTGTGGTAGATGTGGGCAACGAAAAGCCACCTACTACCAAATGCAGACGAGGAGTGCCGATGAGCCCATGACAACATACGTAACATGTGTAAACTGCAATCATCATTGGAAGTTCTGCTGATTAATTGACTAGCATGCTCTTATCGACTAGCACTGGTATCTGATAATTCATTTTCATTTATTTAGTCCTTTGTTTTATGGGAAGAATATTTTAGGTTGGATTTTGGTGGTGTATGTAAGGACGATTACTTGTTTCTTTCCACACTCGTCAAAGAATGAACTTCAGTTGTGTTTACGGCCAGCATCTGTCTCAGTCATGTGCTTTCTGGCCAGCATTGGGTAGGCTTCATTCCTCGTGTAGCTTACGCCTGCGAGAACCAAAAGATGCACAGTTGCTACCAGCTACTCCAACAGACACCATTAATATCATTTTGTGCGTCAGGCAACCTTTAGTCAACTGATGCCTAGTTGTCGTTCATTCCTCTCTATGGATTTGCTGCACGAGTGGAGCTTGCTTCATCTCTTGAAGTCTTCTCTGCCAGTAGCATACAACTCCACAGCACTGGACTGCAAGAGCCTCTTTCATGGCAGTTACCCACGAAAAACGACTTACAGATGCACCTGCATGCTAAGTTCGGCCATGCAATCTGAAATTGTAAAAATATTTGCCTTCAAAGTTGCGCCGCCTCCACTGTTTTGAAAATCGAATTAGACAGAAAATATTGCGAGTGTTAAATTTCATTTACACTCGCAACTGGAAAACTAGAATTTTAATATATAATCGAGTCCTATAGGCTCTTTAAATCTAACCTTTAAGATGTATTTAGCCCAAATATTTCACACATAATTACTATTTTTATTTTTTTTCAATTATGAATAAATAAATATTTATATTAAATATCAATTCAATCCTCAAATTAGCTGATGTAACTGCTTAAACCTGGACAACATTTTCTCTCGATAAACAGTACTACAATAAAGATTATGAGTCGGAATTTGCCAACATTAAAAGTTGGGGGCTGTTTCCCGATGTGCCAAACAACCCTAAAAAGAGAAGCTGAGGTTAAGAGTTGAATTTCATGCAAGGGAGACAAGGGAGGGCGAAAACTTTTATTGGATGAATATAAATTATTAAGACTTCTTCATTTTGCTAGCAAAAGAAATCCAAGGCAATGTCTAAAACATTTGATATGTACACCAACAAAATCATAATTCAAGATCATAACTAAATAAAGGCCAATTGCATTTGACTTTGAGATAGCCAGAAGCCACTGATTTATTGGGAATGGTATCCGCTGCCGCAGCAATTGTGATGGCGGGTATTCATGTCTTGCCAAGTCTCCTCTGAACAGCTATGGCAGCAGCCACTGAAGGAGGCAAATGCCTTAGACTAGAAGATTCCTCTACTTCATCACTTGCTGCTGAGGATGACACAGTTGCGAATAGGGACTCGACATCTTTCAGCGTCAAAATGGGCTGATCTTGGTTCTTTGTGTTCCCGCTGACGAATGAACTCGAGTTCCTACTTCTATTCATTTTATATATGCTTTCTTCCACTGTGCCTTCAACCTATACACGCGTAAAAAAGGACATACAAACAAAACACATGACACAAACGAAGAAGTAATAGATGAAAACAACAGGAAGAAGAGTAAACATACCATGAAACGATGGACAAGTGTCTTGTTTTCCTGCCCAATTCGATGCACTCTGCTAATTGCTTGTGCTTCTGCTGCTGGATTTAGAAGTGGCTCCACAAGAACAACATGCTGTGCTTCTAAAAGGTTTAATCCATTAGCCCCATGTTGGATTAAGAGCAACAAAACCTGAACAGATTTTGTTTCCCGTTGTTGGCCATGTATTTTGTCAGTTGTTTGGCCCTGCTTTTTTCGCCTCTAAATTCACTGATGGCGGTGTGAGATTTCCTGCGTTCATCAGACCATATCCACAAGAACCACAAAAGCATAAGTTCACTCACGATCAACATAAAAATATAGCTGCTAGTATTTATCCAATTGCCCTGGAGCTAGGGAACCATAGAAATCGTATTTGCAATCAAACTCTATGCTACTACATCTCTTCCCTCCTCATCCAAGTGATACTAAACAAACTTGTCATTTATAAAACAGAAAATCATAATATGTTCAACACACTCCCACCTGCCACCTTTCATTCGGATATAGGTGATATCATTAGCTCTAAAGGCATGCTCTAAAACGTCAAGGACATCATTCCAGCTTGAGAAAACCAAAACTTTCGCTTTTGAATCTGAGGACTTGATCCACAAGATTCTCCTTGTAATGGCTTCAATCTTCATCAGGCCAACAATTAAGAAAAAATTAAAATTAAGATGCCAGGTAATATGGAAGAAAATATGCATGCAAAAAAAAAAAAAAAAAGGCCAGAGAGTTGATGTACCAAAAAAGCAAGAAGTTTTAAGCATACGTGATGTTAGATTGGAAATCAAACAAGAACAAACGAGGAAATAAAGGAACACAATGGAGTTCATCGGTGAACTAAATGAGAATCTATGCTCAATAAAACTCAATGACCAATTGTGAATATCAATAACATAAACAAAATCCACCAAGCCAATAACCTAGAACCTTAAGGAGGACCTAGACAAGTAGAATTTAGGAAACTTAATTGAAAAGAAATAAAGCTCATGATTGACTAAAATTTCCAAATTACTTAAGATCTACAACCCCATATTAGTTAAATGACTAAAAATACAATGTTATCTGTCAGTTAAATCTTAAGATATTTCTAATTAATATAAACACTGTCTTGTTCCTCCCTCAACACGCAATGCCAAATATCCTAGTAAATAAATTAGCAAGTTCAATATGCAGGTTTATTTCATACGATGTGACAATGTTGCAGCAAGGTCTGAGGCAAACCTTTGTTCCATAGGAACCTTGAACGCGCAAAGATGCTTCATGCTTTTCATAATCTCCCACAGTTTGAGACGTGGAAGAAGCACAGGTTTCCTCTCTCCTATCATCAGCATAAGCAATATTCCCAAAATCTGTATGCTGCCGACATGTTGGGCACATTACCCATTTAGGTTGGAGCTTACTGTCATGCAGTCTTTGTTCAGTCATTGCAAACAAACCTGCAAGAAACAAGAATGGAATATACCATTCAGTCCATTACCCGTTTATTTTCTACTGTGGTTTGGTGTGTGCAAGTACAGAAGCGTTGGCAAAAGAACGCACAAATGTTTAGAATAATGAATGACCTCATTATCTAAAACTTACACATGTTCTCCTAACCCTGACACATGCATAAGTGCAAGTGTGTGTCTGTGTTGTGGGCGACGCATGTCTAAAACAGTAATCCTGTCAATTTGTTTAAAGCTTGCATCCATCCTAAAATTGTCATTATTTCACCATTCCATGCATAGCTCTCATGGAAGCTCAAAAACCATTATAGAAGAACAGGAAATGCATAAGTTACATTTGCAGCAGGTAAAATGGCCACATTGGAAAACCATCTTTTGATTGTTTAGCTTTTCTTGACAGACTGGGCATGCTTCCATAACATTTTTATCCATGTATACACTTATTTCTGCAGAAATAGCAGTGGTGCCCATTTCTTGAGTTAATGATGAATTATTTGATACTTCTGATGGTGACTTCTGTTTGGACAGCAACAAACCCTGAAAAATAGAGATAGTAAGAGCAAGACATTATGGCAGTTAAAGATGTGCACTCTATCAAAATATCAAAGCAGTCGAAGAAAAGGATTGACCTGCACAGGGATTAGTCATACCATCCATTGTTTGGTAGGACAAAATATAACAAAATCATGCAACTAGGGCAGATCTCATTAACAGAAATTTTTTAACCTTACCATCCCCATGGAAATTATGTTCTAAAGTGCAAAGAATAAGAAATAAGTGACTATTATTTAATAATCACATTTGTGATAATAGCAGCAAAGCTAGAAAATTTAGTTTCAAATAGCAATGTGCCAAGAATGAGGTAAAATTTCAAAAGCTCAACACAAAAGTTAACCTGTTTCATATCACCCATGTATAATGCAACACATGCCGATATTGACAGAACTGGACAAATATGGAAGACTGGTGACAATCTTGAAGTCAAGTATGACTTTGCACTATAATTGGTAATATATATTCCTTGTTCCTCTCTGCAGGGGTGGGAACTTGAGGAAGGAATGAGTGAGAGAGAGAATTGTTTTTTATATTTTATATTTTATTTTTATGGAGTATTACTTTGGTGAGCATGCGACAACTAATTTCTAGTGCTAGAGATTTAGCAGGCATAACACAACATGTTGATAGGAGAGTTTTCACTCACTTAAATAGGAATCATGGCCAAACTTGATAGCAGGCTTTAACATCCCACCCAGTAACATATGCTGAACATGCTTATGATAAACAGATACATACAGCACCAGACCAGAAGACAGATCATATGACCCCAGTACACAAAATATCCAAAACAATGCCAAATAATCCATTCTTACATAATATGGAAAGTTATATATTTTTTCTTTATCCCTTCTTTCTTTACCTTCAGGTATCGAAGTTTCCCCCTAATACGGGACAACAATGCCAAGGACATGAACTTTTCATTAGAGTGTAGCACGCTGGCTGACTCTAATTCATCTGGACCTAAAGCATCAATAGCTCTGTCATTCTCATTTTCCCTAAGGTGCAAACGAGATGCTGCCATCCTGATTTCATCATGAGCACGCAAAAGTTGAGCTTGAGCAATTGCCAAAGACCTTGCATGGCCATACTCCTTCCTCATCCCCTTAACCAAGTAAAAGAAACATTAAAAAAAAAAGAGAGGAAAGAAAAAAAATCAGTCCTAACAAAAAAACTACACTTCTTTACAACAACATTTATCTTTCAAATATTCAACACAGTGCCAGCCTAGAAATTGCTACAAGGCAAAAAGTGTTAATTGGGCCATACCTCCAGAACATGCAGCTGCTTGGTGGCTGCTGATACACATTCCCTTCCTAAATGAGCCTTGCAATAATTTTTTATTATTCCTAGAACAAGCTCCAATTCAGATGGTGATTTTGAAACCTACCAATTCAGTGTGATTAGTAAAGAAAGTTTAAGTAAATGTAGCAATCATTTAATTGTTTTGACCTCCATATCTATTGACATCGTGTGTTTTTTGTATGCCCTGAAAAGCAGTACTCTCTTCCTCAAACAGAATACCATAAAACTATATGCGAATAGAAATGCAAGATTTATAAAATAGTGGTACAAGGGCTTTGAGCTCAACCCACAAAGGAATTCTCAATGAAGATGTCAGCAAATAATGCCACATCTGGTATTCCAGATTTAACTTAGCTAGGAGTCAAAAGATAAAGCTAATTACCACTACTCTGTCCCTAACATCTCTTCTTTTCGATTCATCTGTACAATTATTGACTGAAGATTGACTTCTGCCTAACTGGGCTAAATTCCAGTAGAAACGATTCAAAGCAGAGTTCTTTTGTTGCAGATGGACTGCCTCTTCAGCAGAAATGATAATCTCACCATCTGATTTGTTCAGTCGAAAAAGCCTAGCCTCATAGTCCTGAAGGAAGAAGCTCATGTATATGAATATATATACACATACATGCATATATTTATACTTGATAGTTAAAGATAAAAAGCACAATAAGGAGTTGAGTAGTGAACCTTAAATGACTCTTCTAGCTCACAGTGTACACACACAGGACCATCACCAATAGATTGGCAAATTCGACAGTGCCTCACACGTCCAATATCCTCTTCCTTTGGTTTGTCCATTGTCTGATCAATTTCTAGAAGTCTATCCACCAACATTTTTCTAGATGCTTCCAACTGGTCCAATCGAGTCTGGATATGGTACTTTAGAGCAGTAACAGTTCGAAAACTAGAGACAAATCAAGCGAAGTTTAGATCCATCAGAAAATCTAGGAAAGTGCTTTTCGCATGTCTTCTTAAAGCAAAACACTTGCAATTGTTGAGCAAACTATCATCATCACAATTTATACAGTTAACAAGAATGCCACCTAAAGTTTGCAACTGCAAATCTGTGCCACATTCAAAATGAAGAATAATGCATACAATTTGAATCACAAGACAGATAACCATGCAAGTACATGTGAACTGCATATCATCACAACAATCAATTTACACATAAATCAAACTTGGCAAGACATAAGTCTAAATCATAATGGAACAAATTTCTAATTTTCCAAAAAAAAAAAAAGAGAAAGAAAACAATTTATCAAAAAAATTTCTGATTAGAAGCTTCCCATGCACAAAGCTGAAGCAGAAACAACTCCAGTAGTAAACCAAGCTGAAGATAGTTGACATACATGCATCAACAGATGTGTACAAATAGATTGTAGCACTGTGAAATCACAAGAAAAGTGATCATTTTTTTTCCTTAATATCAAACAAAGCATTGAAGGGGAGCCTTGGTGCAACAATGAACTTATAGTGAACTACTTCAACTCAAGGACATAATGCATCCAAAAAAGAAGGGGAAAGATTGCATGCATCTAACCCTCTCTAGAAGTTATTATGCTCGATTCTACTCCAGAGGGATACCCTTTTTCTAATCCAAATAAAAAAAAAATTCCTCAATGACCTATTTTCAGCATCAAAAACCAAGATTGCCCATTACAACAATAGCCAAAACTCAATCAAAAATGTATTTGGAGTCAGTGATATCAATCTTCCTCACCATTTAGGTCTATTACGAATTGAACTTTCTGTGAGAATAATTTACCAAATCCTACCCAAGATTCTCATGTCAACTTATTGCCCTTTGCTCTCCTCTCATTGTCCATCTATGCTTGGTTATCCTTCCTTAATTGGATCATCTATTAGACATGTCCTAACCAACACAAATGCTACTGCCTGATCTTGTCTCCAATTGTTGCTACACCTTCTTTACTACATTATCTTCATTTCTTATATGATCCTTCCTAGAGGGGCTACAAATCCATCATCAAAGCATTCCCATCTCCACAATGGTTATTTTTCTTGGACATGTTTCTTAATAGCCTAGCACTCACTATCGTATAACATCACCAGCCTAACCATTATCTGATAGCACGTACTCTTCAAATGGGGTTTTGTGGTCAAGCAAAATTCTAGCCGTATATCCCCATTTCCCCATGTAGCCATGTTCAATATATAACCAGACAGCCATTGTCCTATGAAGAACATCCCTATATTTCTGTCCCTTTGAATAATCGAGCCTAAAATAATGAAAGTGGTTGCATTGAAGGACTTCTACACCATCTACCCTAACAATATGCCTATCCTAAAACACTAAAATTATCATTAATAATGAGATTGCTCATTATAATATTAGATTCAAACACATGTAAAGTTATTACTCTGTTGCATTTATTTCCATTTTGTCTTTAGAGAGTTCACATTAAGACATTATCCTAATTGGTTGGAGTCCATGGCAAGTAGCCACATTGATTCCTTTTGATAGATAGCATCGATCACTCTGATGGAACTATGGATCAATTAAACCAAGATTATTAAACATTAATCTTAGCAAATTCAAAATTACTATGATAATTACTTTGATCTAAGAATAATAAGTTTCACTCCACATTACTGTAACCAATATCCTTAAAAGTGAAACCCTGGCTTACAAATGGACAAAGAAATTACAAGCAAAAATTTAATAAGAAGCCATTCAACTAAAAAGCTTAAGTCATTAATTGAGGCCCAAAAAATAGCCCATATTAAACTTTAGCATGGCCCCTTAAGCACAAGTCTATAGGGCTGAGAGCATAGAGAAAGCACAGCTCATCCAAACCAATTCACAGTTTAATTTGGCGAATGAGGGTAGCATGCTCAAACTCATAAGTACTTAGTCAAAAAAGCTTTGACACCATATCCAGGATCCATTGAACCCAAAAACCTAAGGAGTTTAATGAGACTAAGGGTACTCATATACTAAATCTTATACAATAAAGGCCACCAACTGCATGGTCTAGTGATAAAACTACTGCATGTTAGGTTCTTAGTTTCACTACCAGGGTTCAATTCCTGATATCAATGAACCAAAAAAGATGATCAAATAAGCAGAGAATAGATATTCATTGATGCACATATCAAGATAAAAACCTAAGAAAGTTACTTACCAGGATGCAATCTTAGATGACCTAGAATTGTTGAGAGATCCTGATACAACCTCTTCAATCTTTCCCATCAGCTCGTTTGAAAAATCTTTGTTTTGCTCTGCATGATGAAGGGCATCCAACCACCAAATTGTATGTTGATCCTTCTTGTCTCTAAATACATTGCAAACCTTCAAATAAACATGATTTTTCTTATATCAACTATTGGAAACAAAAAAAGCCTTGCACAAATGGAAATAATTGATAGTCTCTGAAGTTTATGCAACATTTGAGATGCTGATGAAACAGAATGGCAAAATAACGCAAGGTATGATGGCCCTCTACAACTAGTATGGGAATTCTACACCACTAAGGATAGACAGTAACCAAGTGGTGCAATCCTATTTCCCTCCACCAACATATTGACTTCTGCAACTTAGTGCAAAGCAAAAGCTCAAAGGCTTATTGTGCAAACAACCTTAAAAGGCAACAAATGGAAACAAACAAAGCATAAAAAGCATGCCTTAAAGACTCTGAACACCTACAACAAAAGGTAAAGGGTCCTCCCTCCAATATGAATCAAAGGAAGAGAAGCATCTTCATAGCATGGCAGCTGCCACACAACAATGGGTTGTCGCTTAACTCACCCTTTGTTATGGCCAATCAAGTCAGTTACAGATTATTACAAAGCCACAAGACCATCAGCAAAAAATAACCATTATAACAGTAGGTTTGGAAAGCTACCATACAATGATAAATAGCATGATGGCCATAAGTGCTGCACCATGCCATACCTTGCTTAAAAAAGCAATAAAGATTTTACTCGCTATCATTAAGAGGTTCTTTTTTTGTTTCAACTAAATTCCCACACTCCCAGCCAATGAGAGTCAGTGGCTCATTTAACAGATCAGATAAGCAAGCCATAAGGGCCCTTGGATTCATATCTAAGTTCTTCACCAAGCCCGCTATGTTCTGGCAACAACAAAAGTCACTTGAAGAATGCAATGCAGGAGAGTTTGCACATATTCCCTACATGTAGTATATGGTGCAAGGCAAAGGCTGTGATTGTAAAATCAGTAAATTTATGATGTCTGCTTCCTGAATTTGTAAGAATGTTTACAGAAAACAAATGGATGTGCTTACTTCACAGCTAGCTTACATGCAGATTGAGAAAGAAGTCCACTGGAGGAAGCTCATCATTGGGATCCAGTGTTACATAAGCTGGTTGTGATAGATGTAAACAGGATATCTGATCCTCTAATGAAAACACAGGATTCACTTTTTTGCTTTACAACAACCAGACACTCGGACACATGAACTAGAATATTATGCACAGCATTTCACCCATTAAATGTCACAAATAAACAAAACATATTAACCTCAGATATATTCCTAAAGAATTCACACATATCCCACATGAAAGATGAAAAGTGATCAGTACAACATTATAAATAGTATCTAGTGCAAGCATGGATGGAACATACCATCATGTATGATTTTTCAAATTCATCTTGAGCCACAGAGAGCTTTGAGATAAAGACAGATAGGTATTTCTGTTTTAAGTCCTCACATGTAGTTCTCAAAAATCTACAGCTGGACAAAATAGATGATGCATCACATTTATCATTGCCTTCTTGGACAAAGCCATTTTCTTTTAGATCCATTGAATTTTCAGCATCAATAAAGGATTCTGAATTGTCTTCTCTGCTTAGATTTTGCTTTTTTGACACATCAACACCATATATGTGAGTCTGAGAGATCTTTTCAGAGCTCCCATGCAACTTCTTTCCATTTGATGACCCTTCTAATGAGCAGTCAGTAACTATTGGAAGCATCTGACCAAGATTGTGATAAATGTGAATATTCAACAAAGGGTCCAGGCGGAAATCTTCCGCATATTCTACAGTCAGGGCCAAAGCTTCTTTGTACAATGATACTGCATCAGAAAAAATCTGCTTGATTATAGCTATCCCTGCAAGCGCATTTAAAGCAACAACCAACTTTCTAAGAGCTTCCTCTCCTTCTATCTTGGTCTTGCCAATAAGAACCTATAAAACAAAGTAGCTATAATCATGCATATACACACTAAAGTTCTACTAGAAATTCCACTGAATAATGTCCAATATTTGACCTACCATCAATATTTCCTCCATCGTCATGGGGGATTGTTGCAGGGAACGCAGACCAGAACTTCCTACTTGAGGGTGGCAGCAAGCTTGACGAAGCTTCAAAAGCGAGTTGAGTAACTTTGCAGCATCATTAGGGGTGATGAAAGAATCAGCTAAAGCATCAGAAGATACAGAACCTGGATGAGCAAGACAAACATTTTAATAGAAAAAGAAATTTTGATATGTACAACATGGATTACAGATATTCCTTTTTAACAACTCTTAGATGAAGCAGTTAAAAACCTGGGACATTCCTTTTCAGAATATCATCTTTCAAACTTTCAATAACTTCGCGAGCATAACTCACACAAGTTTCATGCTGCCTCTGGTAAAAGTGCTCTTCAATTGCTGAAAAAGTGAGCCACGAAATGCGTTCTTCTTGAGGTGGGAGTTGCAGCTCATCTGCAACATGTAATTTCGAAGAACGCCACATTATTTCTTTGAAGAATTTATGAGCAAATTCCATAGCTCCCACATCTTTTCTCTGCAAGGTTAAAGGGAAAAATTAGCATAATGTGACAACCTTTTAGCCCAGAAGGGCCCCAAAGAGGCATATATAGGAATGAGTTAGAGAATGTCAATGTCAATAGTAAATTGAACCCCTCTCCCAACACAAAACAAAAATGAAAAAGCAGCATCCTCAACAAGATATCACACTAACATCCAGGGCTGCACCATAAGATTTACATGTTAAACACTATGTGAAAGACCCATCCTTATTCTAGTCAGTATTCATTTGCACAAAAGCAACAAGCAAATACCTGATATTTCAATAATATCTTACCTCATAGGGATCTCTTATAACATCAATCCACCACCTAGAAACATTATAAGGGCTTGCTTCGAGGAATCTTAGAAGTCCATATAAATCATCAAGTTTGCGCTGTATTGGAGTCCCTGTAATACACCATCGATGTTTAGCAGACAATCGAAGAGCCATTTCTGTAGCAGCAGCAGAATTACTTTCCACCATTTGAGCCTCATCCAAGCAAACCCTCCACCAAAGTATTCTGGTGAGAAGTGTTGGAACAACAGGATACCTACAACAATATGGTTCATAGGCTTCTCAAAACATTTAGTTACATATCTTAATGGATGTAAATGCAAAGCTTTCATGAAAACCGGATTGAGCTAAAGGTGTGAAGAGGTAGCCCCTCCAAGTAAACCCTCAACTCTGGGGAGAAATTTGACTTGCATGTCTGCAAGAAGAGATGCTATTTTGGTAGAAATAAATTTCCATGGAATCAGTAAGCTTGAACCATAGCGTTGCACCTTTTCACCAGCAGAATCTTGCTGGAATTTGAGTTAGCTTATGATGTATCAACTTGGGTGCAATTACCTTTCTTTTTTTTGCATGCAACGATTCTAACATAAGGTGGCATTCTTTGGTGACAACTTTAAAGCTCTATAGCAAAACATAAACAAGTGTTGTGGGGTTGTGCAAATTTCAGGAACATTGTTCAAGAGCTTATGACACCCAGAAAAAAGAGCTTGTGCAAATTGTGGGGTTTTTCCTCCTTTAATATGAACATAAGCCAATTTTCAACAAATACAAAGGCTATATTTGATAACAAAAAATCACAAGGTTTGTAAGAACCTCTTATGGAATCTCAAGAAGTGTCGATCACCTTCATGCCTATCAAAGTCATGAGACAAGTCTTCTTTAAGCACATCATATGTTGTCAACACAATATCAGCATTGACAAGTTCACTGATATCTACTGAAGATGTATTTGAAAGAGACGTATCTCGTACACCCTCATAGACACAAGTTTGCAAGGAGCCAGGACGTGTATGGCTAAGCAAAAGAAAAATTGTAAAAACCAAGTCAGTACAAAATATGATGCATTTAACAAATAATCATGCAACAGTCAAAATTTATGGTGTTGATGCATGGAAAATGATATCCAATTGTAATAGTCTTCACTCACGCAGAATTGAGCACTTAAGCAATAACCATAACATGCATAATTATAGGAGAGAATAGTTATACCGTGTTATTTCGGCATGCCACTGGGGCAATATTGGAGCTGGGCAGACTATGAGAGTGGCACCACTAGCCATGGGAGATTCAGTAGCTTCTATCAGTTCAGAGCACGTCTGGCAGATATATTCCCCATCTCTCTCAACAAAGCTGATTGATGTTTTGTTTCTATTCTTCTGTAACTCAACTGATGACCTCCTTTTTTTCCCTCTTGGAGAATAACCAACACAATCTGCATGTTGCCAAGCATCACAGATGTCGCACTGTACCCACAATCCCCTATACTTGTAACTTTCACTCACAGCTCCACATGTGCACTCAATGCGCTCCCTTCTCGACCTCTTCAGATTGATTTTCTGATCCCCAATACCTTCACTTGAAATATCGACAAAGACAGCTTCAGATGCTGACCTCTGATGAGCAAATATGCAGGCAAGCAGTTCAACAGTTTTCCCCAAGCCCATCTCATCTGTGGCAGTCAAAGATGACCAGACTCAGTCTTGTAACTTCAGAAAGTGTGCAAACAACCAAAAAAATAAAAAAGGTTTTATTCTTCTTCATTCTTGTTATCATTTCCCCATCTGTTTTCCATCTATGCAAATAGAGACAAAACATTACCCACCTCTCTACTCAATTACTTTTTATTTCAAACCTTTGTTAAAATTTATGGTCTGGACAAAGTGATGGGAAATTTTACAAGCTTATTGTGAAGAAAAAAACCTGACCAATGTGCAGAACAAACCATAACAATGAACTTACCAGCAAGAATTCCACCAAAGATTTGAGGGGGAGAAATTTCTGGCTGCAGCGAAACATTACCACTGAAGAGTGAAGACCATTAATAACAAATGAAGGAACAAAAAAATCAGAGAATATAAATCTGCAATTACTTTCCTTCATCATATGTGCTAGGTTGACGAATTTGTACCTGAAGGGATTATAAAACATTTTTGTATAATTGTCCAGAAAATCCAAAGATATGCACAAGGGGGAAAACATTTGACTTCTTTTCTTTTCACCCAAAATTTCTGCATCTCCTTTCTCTCGTTTTACCATCCAGTAAGCTGCACGCCGCTGATAAGGTCTTAGCACAGGGAGCAAGTCAGGTATGACATCTTCAAGCATTGGCTCTGATCTGTACAGAGGCAATATTCAATTCAATGTTCACCAATAAGTTTTGTTCAGCTGCACCAGTTGATTTTAGCATGAACACACACATGTAAAAAAAGAAGAGAGCCACTTTGAGGTTTATACACCATACATGCACGAGTAACTAGTATTAGTCAATCATAAATGATTGTGCTTTGGAAAAAAGAACAGGCACTCACTTTGATGGCTTAATGGCTTCATAAAAACCAACAATGTCAAACCTTCCATATTTCCTGAAGTTTGGGGCATCATAGTGTGTCTTTGCTACCAAATCAACATCAATTTCTGTTGATTTACTAACTCCATACCTAGACTCTGAAGTGGTTACCTCTGGTCGCAACCAAGCCATCAAATTCATCATACCATTTTTCCAAAGTTGCCTAGTAGTCCCCAGGAGCGACTGGCAGGCATCAAAAGCACTCTTAAGAATCTCCACTCTCACCCTTAGGGACATCATTCCAGGAGAAAATTTAACCCCTAAGACTGGCCTCAATGTTAAAAAATGCAAACTTGCCAGGTGGACAAGACCAGTAATACCTTCATCTGGTCCATCAAAGCTTCCTGATAAAATTATGGTTTGCATTTCTGTGTTGTCCACCATATTATTTTTATTCAATTCCAAATATATGTCCGTGGAGGATAACACAGGCCAATGACCCAACTTTATACGATCAATAACACGATCACTAATGTTGCAGACTCGAAACCTTAAGGAATACATGGACTCCTTAAAGAAGTCCTCATTTATTGTAAACCCATTATACTCCTCACTTATGTTCAAGTCGCTCAGAATGACTTCAGATATATCAAAGTGCTCATTTGAAATCCAGCTAGAGCTATCAAGCTCAACGTAATAGGGAGCATTGAATTCAACCTTTTCAGGTGACTCAGTTGCAGATGCTTTCTGTTTCTCGAATTCTGATTCACTAGCATCATTGTTTTGTAGAAGTGGCCCGCCTGACCGGCGTGGGCGGGCTTGTTTTCTTTTACCCATCACTGAGAGCCAAAAATGAAAAAAGAAAAAAAAAAAGCGTAAAAGATACAAGACAAGGCTTGCATACATGGATGAATTTACAAGGTTATCGCCATATATATAAAAAAAAATTAAAAAAAGTGAAGCACAATCATTGAGAAATCAAAATTTAAACCACTAAACTGTAAGTAAAACCCACACAAGAAATTAAGGATAATATGTACAAAATAACAATAACAATAATAAGTAGGAAGTGTATTGAGCAGGAAAATTAAGTAAGTAGTTTAAGTTTTCCGACTGCAATAAATGCAAGAACTCAACAAGATGATTAAAATGATAGAATTACCCAAGAATGGTGAATCCTTTGAACCGAAGAAAATGAACAATGAGAGTAAAATTGAGAATCTTTACGAAAAAAGAAGAAGAAGAAGCGCAATCACATTATCAAGAATTGGAAACGAAAAGATTTTCCCAACAAGAACCAGAAGGCGACATCAGGAAATTTAAAAAAGAAAGAAAACAAGGAAAGAAGGGGAGGGAGAGGAGAGAGAAGAATTCACGACAAGAAAGAACCTGGTAGTTTGGAATCAGGAAAGGAACGAGCATGGCTGCATCAGGCCGTGGGCTACCGGCGAAGCCCCTCGCTTGGAGAAATCGAGCGGATTGCACGAGCGAGAGAGTTCCTCGCGTGTTTATAGAACATGATGGACTAGGTCACCTGTTCGTGTTTTGTATTTTCTAGTTCTAGGGCAAATTTATTTTTCTTCTTCTTCTTCTTCTTCTTCTTCTATTGCCGGATTTTTTTTTTTTAAGAATAAGCTATTGCTGGAAATTTTTCTACTGAAAAAACAAAACCTCTGTTACAAGTAGAGAAAAAGGCCAACAATGTTTAATCTTGTGGTGTAGAAAAATCTATTGCTTGGGCGTTTAGACCCATCCCTTTATTTTGGACCGAAAATTGCATCGGTGACAACTGATATACTAAAAGAAAGAAAGGAAAAAAAAAAAAACTCCAGAAAATTTTGGTTTATTATTTTTCTCAATTTTTTTTAAAAAATATTTCAATTTTTAAATTAAAAATAACAACAGAAAATAACTACCGCATTAAGAGACCGTACATTGTGTTTTTGAAGAAAAATAAGAGAAAAAAGTTGATATTTATATTGGAAAAACATTTTTTAAAGAAAAAATGTTAAGTTTTTCATTGATCAAATAAATTCATTCTTCTTAATATTAGCAAGAAAATTATTGATTCTGCACTCTATTTATTAAAAGACTCTATTGATATATATATATATATATATATCATAATTAATATTAAATCATATGATATATAATTTTATGATAATTTTTAAAATATATTTTTATTTTATTTAAATAAAAAATAATTTTAATTCTGATTATTTAAAAAAAATTAAATATCAAATTTTCTTTCTTTTTAAAAAAGAATTTAAGCAAAAAATAAACTTGAGAGATTTTTTTCTATTTGAAAAAAAAATTATGAATAGTTTTGTTTTTAAAAAAATTACTGTAGAAAATTTTTCCTCTTAAAAATAAAAAGAATAATGTAAGAATGCTTTTTATATTTCGTAGAAATTATTTTTACCTTTTAGTTTATCTTCTTTAATTATTCATATTTGTGTTACACAAATTTTATACATATACAAAAATTTGTTAACATAAATAAGGTAAATTATAATTATGTTAAAATGTATTTAGTAAATTAGGTAAATTAAATAAATATTACAATTTTAATTCTATTAAAATATTAAAAATATAGATTAGTTATTAAATTAATATCAAATACTATAATTATAAGAGTGTAATTTAAAAATTATAATCAAATACTTAAATGACCAACTTTGTCAAAACTTGGATAATATATATATATATATAATATTTTGCTGTGAGGGTAAATTTGATATCGACCTATAAAAAAATTTTAAATTTCTCCCTCCGTCTACCTTTTCCCAAACACATGAAAAGATAAAAAAATTTTGTTGCACCTCAAATTAACTTTGTTGGCAGACTAAGCCAAGACTTCGGTTGCAATCCCAACTCCAACCTTAAATAATTTAACTACAATTCTTTTAGCCTTTATATATATTTTTTTATATTTATTTTTTTGGTTTCTCCATTTTTTCCTTTTTAGACGAGATTTAATTGGCAATGCGAAATTATTTTTCACTTTCATTCTATAACAGAGATTTGCATGCCTGAAGTTATCGTTAATCCTCCAAAATACATATTAACGGTCCCGCTCTCATGTACCGGGTCAACACTTCACAATAACAAGGTGGAAGTGCATTCATTACGCGAACTACTGGTGTTACTCAGTACGGATGGAGCTTTGAGTTTTCGGTACGCACCACACACATATCTTACTCCACATTCAACCCAACGCCGCCAATGTGACTAAAAACGTTAAGATGGATACAGCAGCCACATCCAAGAAGAAACTGAAGCTTGAATATGGCAGATCAACTAGAGAGAATATACTTGTAGTGAGCTCACCATTCATGATTGTCTTCCTCCGTAGAGAACGAGAGAATAGAGCTCCAACCAATTCCCCTTGACCAATTCACAAAAAGTGTCCCAAACTTCCGATGTGATTGCTCAGCAGGCCATAAATAACACAGATGACAAGAAAACCTTCTACAAAAGCCAATGAAATTCGCGAAGAAAAAAATATACTAAAACTAGGTCAGCTGAGCAATCACAGTAAGAAAAGACTGCATTCTGCAATGCAAACCTCGTAAGTTGTGTGATTTTATTGTGTGATTTGGGCCACCTCAAACTTCTAATTCAACAAAATTTTCAGTTTGCGGCAGATGGTCAGAAAGATTACAAGAAAATATTGCAGAACTCAATACGGCACAGATACAAGATGCCCTTGCAAAAAGCCTCAGGCATCCCTTGAACAACTCCATGGAAAACAAAGCAGAAAAACTTAAGGAGACTCAGGCACCCTTTTCAAGCCTTTCAATTTCCTCACGTTGCTTTCTTTCTGCTTCCTGAAGTTCTCTCTCAGCATCCTCCTCTTCCTCAATTTGGTCAAGATCATCTAATTCCTTACTTGCCATCATTGCTTTCACAACAGGATCTCTCAGCTCAGATATAAGCCCACCACCAACCTTGTATTCTTCTTCATCCCCAATAAGAAACAGTCGCTGGTCAGGTCCTGATGCCATGGGAACATCAACTGCCAATAGCCTCATATCATACTGCATTGCAAAATCATGCCAGAAAATAAGCTAAGCATGATTGGAACCTTCAAGTTCCTTAAACAATAGATGACCTTTTTATCTTGTTCCATTTACTATTATTGGCTAGAGAAAGGCGAAGAGAAATAAAGATCATATAGATGCCCTGGTAGAGGAGCGAGTTTTGGTGTAATGGTAAAGGTTGCTCTATTGTGATTTGGAAGTCACAAATTCTAGTCGCAGAAAGAACCTCTATGTGAAAAGTAAGAGTAAAGTCACATGCATCTGACCCTGCTTCAGACCCCACAGTGTGGAGTCTCATGCCCTGTGAATGTCCTTTATAGATGTCCCAGTAGACAATCTTTTTTATTTTAGAATTTGCATAAACAGGTATCCTTGGGCACAAAATGCTTCAGAATAACTGCACGTGGCATAAATGTTTGAATATGGAACATGATGAAGGAATTAAAAAACTAACTTATATCTTATTATTGGAGCAACCAGTCTTGTGGACAAAGATTCTATAATCAATTCTCTCCACTGAAGAAACACTCAACATATGGTTACAGAAACTGCAATATGTGCTTTCTCCAAAAATCAAAGAGCATAGCTATTGGGAATTAGTCCCTTTTCTTCTTTATTTCAGCTTTTCCTTATAAAGCAAGGGATCAACCAAAAGATTCCTAAAACTTTATTCATTTTAAGCACAAAAATTATTTACAAATCACAAATAAAGCACACTTATTAAGTTTACAGATCCAAAAAAAGTGGTGATTACAAGGCACTTGGTACACTGTTATGTGCTCATGCTTCTCATTCTTGTCCAATGCCTGGTTATTGTGGTCTGAATTTAATTTGTAGGTTAAAAGTCCTACCACACCTCATGCAAAGAGCGGTGAAATCAGAAAGTGTGGAAACAAACCTGGCCTTTTTTCTTCTTAACTTCAACACTAACAAGACCTTTTCTCTCGGAACCTCGTATTGGGAAGATGAGAAAACATCGCTTGCTCCTAAATCTTGGCTTAAAGTTCTGAAGTGTAAGCCCACCTCCTGACATCACATAGGCTCTTAATTCTGTTCCTGCAAGAGGAGCACCCATAACCTCAAGTATCCCAGCAGAGGTGTTAAGTCTCCTCATGGCTATCCTATAAACTCTATCAGCATTAATTGTCACTCTTGAACGTAAATATAGGCCCTGCATTGAAGGGGAAGAAAAGCAAAAACACCCGAATTATTATCTGTAAGTTGAATCATTTTGCTTCTCCAAAAGCAAATGTAACAATACTTGATCCACAAAAACTGCAGTGAAACTGTATTACAGTCCTGTTGTGATTGCACAATTAGTTTGTAGAATGACCACAATAATTCACTGTCTGCCAATAAACACAACTTGAGATGACAAGGATGCAAAGAGAGTTTAAATTCCGCAAAAACAAGATGCCTAATTCTGTTCTGGCTAGAAAAGAATTTGAAATAAAGACCAGAATTTTATATACCATAAAATTTTTCACACCACATAGTTCTTTTCTAACTTAGCTTGCTACTTTGCTTAGATTGTTATGTGTTTCCTGTAGAGTGGTCATGTTAATCCATTTAGATCAGAAGTGTATGGTTTAATAAAATTGATTCATCCATAGAAAAAAAAAAGGCACAAAAAGTGACATCAGAATCCCAAATGCCCAAAAAACAAGAAACTGCAGTCAAGTAGAGTGCCTGTTGCCAGAACTGAAAAACTCCATTGAAAACTGAGAACCTGCAGTGCAGGCACTTACGACAAATGGCCCCTAAAAAGTAATGGTCGAGATGGTTGCTTCCAGCTGCAGACTTTTTGGGGTCCGCATTGGCAAGAATTGAAGAGAGATAATAGTCGGTTTTTCACTCTGATAAATGCAGGGTAAGTTGGCTAGCTTGTCACTACAGACAGCATTCCTCAAGTCATCTGGTATATGAAATTGAAGAGTAAATTTTACAATAATAGAAGCATGAGCAACCTGATTTATTAATCAAAAAATGAACTATATGTAGCCAGCAATCGCATTAGAAGAGATAACTATGAAGTGCAGGGAAGGAAGTGCCCCAGTGCCTAATAGCTTGTTTTTGACAAACTGTACAATTCGATTCCACCAATTTCTTTGTTTACCATTACAATTTTTAAGTACACGAATTCAATTGACTTCACAAGCTTCAGAAAATGTACAAATGCGATAGAATTGCTAACTCTAACAAATAGGTGATAATGGGGCAAATTTCAATTCAATCCATTATACCGCTTAAGAAAACAAAAGAATTCAGTTCTTTCACTTATTTAAGAATCTATACCAAACAAGAGATTAAAAACTAGAGTTCAAATGCCAAGTCAATGGAGCGGAATATCTCTCCCAGAATTGAATTGAATTCAATGTGGTAGAAGAAATAAATAGCAAAAGAAGAGAAATAAAGGAAGGGAAAAAAAGAAAGAAAAAAGAAATTAGAGCAAGCAATGATTTTATGAGTTAACTTACAGCAAAGGCAACAATGGCAGAAGAAAGAGCGAGGAAGCCAAATTTGGAGATGCTTTCTGAAAGGCCAACAGAAGTACTGGCAACAGCAAACATGATTCTCCAAAGCAAAGCACACAAAACCACTCCTCCGGCCCCAAACAAGAAGAGATAATTTCTCTTAAAAAAAGCATCAATATGCAAACCTATAGCCTCACGATACCTCGAGAAAGCAGAGGAAACAGCCGCAACCGGATTCTCAAAGAGACTCTGCTTAGGTTTGGGAGATTTCGGAGAAGAAGCCTTAAACGAAAAGGGCCTCCCGCCGCCACGCCCACAGTACCCATACCCAAACTCGTACCGACGCGCATACCCATGAAGAAAAGACGATGACGACGACGACGTAGAGAAATTTGCAGTTAGTGGTTTTGAAGGAAGAAATGGATTAGAGAGCGGGACTTGAGACTTTAACGAAGGAGAATAACAAGAAGGACGATGATAATGCTGATGGCAAATGATTCTAATGCCGAGGAGAGCTGATTGGATTGATTTCGGCGAGCGTTTCGACATTGATGTTTACGCATATGTATAAAATCACACCAAATTCTTCTTCGCTCCCCACGCTTCCGACTGTAATCGCTTGCGACTGGCTTACAAGTAAAGAAAACGCGGAGAAGAGAGGAGAAAGCCAGAGCAGAGCACAAAACGGGCCAGAAGCATCTCCTTCTCGCTCCGTCGTCAGGCCCCTGCCGATGCCTTCCACCCCCCACCCCCCCAAAACAAATGACCCAACCCACAGAGAAAAAAATAAAATAAAATAAATAATAGAAGGGAAAGAGAAACAAAATACTATTATAATCTTAAACAAGCCTCCAAGTCCCGCCCTCCTCATCTTGGGCATAATCTTATTGGGCCAGGGCCTTCTGGCCTAAGACCTTCCACAGAGAATTGAAGTTCTAGATGATATGCATAATATTCTTGGCGGAGAGTAATAGTTGCTTATTTTTGACGAGTCTTTCCGCTTCGCCGAGGTCTTCGTCCGTGGAAAGTTCAAAATTCAAACCGCCAATGCTTCTTAGAGGCCTCCTCTGGTCAATTACAATTTCGAAGCAAAATTCTCCTTTCTTGTCAGACTACACCGATCGGATCAGAAGAAAGAGAATTAGTTAAATTTATATTTATAAAACCGATGAGAGTGAAAATTGGTCTTTAAAAAAAATTATACAACTTGGTTCTAATTAAAAAAACTCAAAAAAATATCAAAAAAATTTGACAATTTAATTGATTTCTATTTTTAAATAAAAAAATATGTAATTTAGTGCATAAATTTTATCTAGTTATGGTTGAATATTAAATTTTATTCAAATTTTCATTTTCAAGTCTATAACCTAATCAAAATCTTTGGTTAATTTGAAATTTTTGTTCAATTTTATTTTTGACCTAATTAACTATTTGAAAATTAATTTTAATAAAAATCTGAAAATTTCCAAGCCCATTTCCTAAGCCAAAAAAATTAGATTACTTTTTAATTAATTAATAATGATGATTTTTTTTGCCTCTAAAATCAAATCGCAAGAGTTAATTTAATTAGAAATTTTTTTTTTTTAAAATTCATGATAATTCATCTTTCTACCTTTCCGCATTTAAAATCAAGAAATGTCTACAGTAATGATAACAGCATAGAATTAGCAATGGTCTGGCCCCACACAAGATGCTTCTAGCCGACATTTTGGAGTACGGACCAGAGACAATGTGCGGTGGCTGGCTGGCTGGCTGGTTGCGAGTGATTGATCTATACGACTCTTGGGGTCTTATTTTCGTCCTGTGTAATTCTGCGTTTAGCCTGCCACCACCATCACAACCACCACTACCGCCACCTCCTCCTCCGCCTCCTCCTTCTCTCAGCTATTCAATTTGAATCCCCAGCTGCCATCTCCGCCGGTCTTCTTTTTATTTTTACCTTTTCTCCTTTTCTATAACAACTAATTTTTTGCCTCAGATTTCTCACGGAATTGGGAACTTGAAGCCAGATTCTTACTAATTAACCAAAAAAAGAAAGGCATTTCCTAATAAAAATAAAAAATTTCGACCAAACTTGACTCGTTCTCCTTCGCATCAGATCTATTCGCGTACCAAAGCAAAAAATCGAAGAGTAAAGGCACAGACAGCTTTCTTTTGCAGGTAACAATTACCTTATTATTATTTCCCCTAAATTGTTATTAGTTTCATTTCTAAGGTTATTTGCTTTGCTCCAGAAATTATAATTCCGTCGTTGGTGCCACGAATGGTTGATCTGTATTTGCCGAAACGCAAATTATTAGTATTTCCTTCTGCTTTTTTGGGGGATGGTGTATTTCCCCCTATTCATTCAGCTTTTTATGATCATTTTTCAACTCTTTTTTTTTTGTAATTCTTTTTCTTATTGAATTAAGTATTGTCCATATTGATCAGATCGTGAATCTAATTATTATCGTTTCCTATCTTAATCTCGGCATATTTGAATCTTAATTGTCATCTGCACCCACATTTGCATTATCAGCTCTTGCTCTTGATTTTTTTTTTTTTGTTTTCAATTTGTTTCCTTGAATCTAATTATTACCTGTTACCTTGCATTACTACTGCCTGAAAAATATACTTACCTTTTGATATTCTTTTCCCTTTTTCTTTTGCTGGTCTTGCTGTTCAAAGGAAAGCCTTTACTTGTATATTCAATGGGACGTGTATGATCTGCTAACTAATTCATCATTTCCTGAAATTGATGTGCAGACTCTCAAAGTAATTTTCCCAATTCACTCAATTGGTTCCTGGCTCGCATATGCGTGGCAAATTGGCAAGTACTGATTCAGTTACATGTGGGCTCCCCTTCAGCGCATCTGACGCTGTAAGCCATGAGGGAGTGGGTCATTGGAGCCTTCATCAATCTCTTTGGCAGCATTGCTATCAACTTTGGGACTAACCTTCTCAAGTTGGGTCATAATGAGGTTTGCAATGTTCCCTTTTTTTCCCTTCCTTTTCTTTGCTCAATCTTTGTGATGTGGCAAACATGTAGCAATCATTAGCCATGCACATGGTTTTTTGCTTATTTTTCCTAGTTATGCAGTGCTTTCCTATTCACTGTACTTGTCTTGACCGTAGAATGTACTGTCTTCATGGCTGGATGACTCCTAGGACAAGTTCTACTTCATTATTTCTAATTTGTTACATCCCTTTTCATTTTCTACAAAAAAATGCTTGTGCCATTTGGGTTTGCATTTGCGACCCAACCCATTATTGGTTTGTTTAACCTTCTTAATCTAGTTATGTTTCTAGTGTCGTATGGAGAATTTGGAGATAGCATGTATTGGTTATAATAGCTTTACTTATACACACTGTGTACCAAGCATTAATGCTTCTGGGCAAGTTACTTGCAGAGAGAGAGGCATTCCTTGCTAGAAAATGAGGGAACAAGTGGGAAGATTCCTTTGAAGCCTATTTTATACTTCCAGACGTGGCGACTTGGTATGTTCTTGTTTTACAGGGCTAAATTACAAGTGGTTTAATTTGTGATCTTCAGCTTGAATAAGTTGCTTGTGCTGTGCAGGTATTCTATTTTTCTTTCTGGGAAATTGCCTTAATTTCATTTCATTTGGATATGCTGCTCAGGTCAGTGTGTATCATGTATTCCAAGGCCTTGCTTTCTGCAGGCAGAAAATAAACTGCACATGCGCACGTACACACAAACACACACACACACACATATGTATTAATGGTTACTTGTCAGAAAACAAGAATATTCCATATGTGTACTTCCCCATGTGCTCTGTTCCTCCTTTCTTTTGTTACATTTTATGTTCTTTTCCTTTCTCCTTTTTCTTTGCAGTCACTTCTTGCGGCCTTGGGATCTATTCAGTTTGTATCCAACATTGCATTTGCTTACTTCGTGTTGAACAAGATAGTGACAGTCAAGTATGTTTGTACCTGAAGTGTGAGCTAATTTGGATAACTGTAATCCTGATCTGAATTAAATCACGACATTTTATTCCTGATATAATCAAAGTCATTAAACTTAGCTGTTTTCTATTTTTTTCTCAGAGTTATTCTTGCCACAGCATTTATTGTTCTGGGAAACATTTTTCTTGTTGCCTTTGGGAACCATCAGTCTCCAGGTACCTGAATTTCCCATCATGTTTGATATATTTTATTTCCCTACCATTTTTATATGTGCATGGCATTAGTCTTACCTGAAGTACAGATCATTTGGCAAGTGAAGTTTCCAAAACACTGGCCAGATATTGAAATATTCAATTGGAACTTGAGACTTTATTGCTTCCACTAAAAATGGAATTATGGAGAAGTTTGGTTGCTTTGAAGTTGAAAACAAAATGCAAGACCATTTGCTTTGGTGAATCAGTCATGAAAACTCAGACAGCTCTTGTGCAAACTATTTTTAAGTTTTGTACTATTAGATTGATAAACTAGGCTGACATTTAATAGCCATGAATGATTGTTTTATTCTTTTCTGCATAAAATTTTTTGTGTTAGTTCAGTGAGATTGACAACTTTATAACCTAGACTTTGTTCACTTATTAGGCATATTTGTCAATTAAGTCTGGTTCTATTTGGTTTCACATTATCTTTTTCTTGAGGAGTACTTCTTCTGAGGTGGAAAAGGAGTCTTTAGTCTTCAGTCCATAGATATGCATTTTGAACTTATGGCTTTGGTCATTAGACTCAGTTTTATTAATGAGAATTGATCTCTTGTGAGAGTTTTGTTGATGAAGTGATCTGTGAGTGCATCTTTTTCTTTTCTTTCATTTATTTATTCTTCTTTTTCTTTTACATTCTGGTCGCTACAGTTACTCGGAATAATGTTTGCAGCTTCTTAAAGCACCTCATAAACTTATCTAAATCAACAGCAATTAAACTTCCAAACCCTAATCATCCTTAAGATCTTTCACAAACCTAAAATTCTATGTTATGCAATTGTAAAACTTTCACCGGTTGAGACATAGGCAAATCCTTAGGTTCTCATACATTGGGTTGAGCAAATAGATATGACTGCATTCAGATGGATCTGCATGTCTTGTTCAACTTACACAATATTGTGCCAAAAGTATAGACCAATGCAAGCTTAAAGACTGCTTGTTCCCTCTATTCAGAATCTTGTTCAAACATAAGGCTCTTATGTTTTCTTACCTGTAACAAGAACAAGATGTGCTAACACTTTTTGTATGGTAAAAATGTTCATTTGCTTCTGTTTGTTTCCATTTCAGTATACACTCCAGAGCAGTTGGCAGAGAAATACAGCAATATTGCATTCCTTATGCACTGTATGATTTTAGTCTTAGTGGTTGCTCTACATCAGTACATCTACAGGTGAAGATTTTTGGAATTGGTGGTTCTTTGATGTTGCAATCAGTTTTCTTTTATTTGAACAATACATTGCAAAGTGATATCAATTTGTTTTGGATTCAACACATGTAATGTGCAGGAGAGGAGCACTTTTGATTGCTTTTTCAGGACAAGACCTCAGACCTTATTGGCATATGCTACTTCCTTTTTCTTATGCTATAGTTTCAGGTGCAATAGGATCATTCTCAGTGTTGTTTGCAAAATCTCTGTAAGTTCTAAGCCTTTTATATCCTTGCCATTTTCTGATGTGTATGGAATAACCATATATTTATGTCTCTGTTCTGACAAACAGTTTTCTGCTTCCAGCTCTAATCTTCTAAGATTGGCTATGTATAGTGGCTACCAGTTGCATGGCTGGTTCACTTACTCCATGCTTCTTTTATTTCTCAGTACTGCTGGATTTTGGGTAAGATTATAACTGAAGTCGTGTATTTGTTTATATCTGATTTGTAATATTTCAGAATTGTAACTCTTAGTCAGCCTGATGATTTAACAGAATTTTGAATATATTTCCCACTTACACAGATGACAAGGTTGAATGAAGGATTGTCACTTTTTGACGCCATCCTAATTGTTCCCATGTTTCAAATTGCTTGGACTTTCTTCTCGATTTGTACAGGATTTGTATACTTCCAGGAATATCAGGTTCTCTCTCTCTGCCTCCCACCTTGTTTTCCAGGTGGTTTCTGTCTGCAGTTAGCATCATGTGTGACTTGAAGTATTACCTGCCAACACTATTCATGTTAGGCTTAGCACATTTCTGAAAAATATGTACAACATACACACATATGATTCTCATTTCATTCAAATGATAGTCCTTGAGATTGACTAGAAATCCCATCTCATACTCTATTGGCCACTGGACTGCAGAGACAGTAGCTTCCCCATGTAGTTGACTAGGATATGACCGTCTGCATGGAATTAAAACCTCCAGGAATTTTTCATTCTGGATGTATATGGAATCCTGATGGTTCATGGTACCATTAATTAACTGGATATTTGTACATCTGAATTGGGGACATAGGTCACATAGCATTGATGTTCTTTGTAACAGGTGTTTGATACACTGAGGACAACCATGTTTGTATTAGGGATGATATCTGTTTTCATCGGTATTTCATTGCTGGCCCCTGATGAATCAAAAGGTAGTTATGGTAATAGTCTCCTCAAATTCAAAGTATACAGAGAATGAAAGCTGATTTTTGTCTAAAATTTTTAGGTGGAGAGTTTAAAGACAGTTCACCTTTAGTTACAACAGTACCTAAAAGCATTTCAACTGAAGCAGACAGGTATGCTACATTTATGTTCCATTGGAAATGAAACTTTCATAAATTGATAAATTTGAAGCTGCGGACTGCTTATGGCTTTGTAAGAAGGAAAGGCTGACAAAAGAATGATTGAATGCAGTTGATTGTTAAAACTTTGAAAGAGTTTGACTAGAAGTATCTTTGTTCATATATACCTCCACCTTCTGTTGACCCAGTCTGCTTATGCAAAAACATTTTATTGTTTGCTGGTGCATGGAATTTACTTTTCTACAATACCAAATACCAACACATTTTTGTCCTATGCAACATCATTGTTCATCTGTGGTTCTCACCAGTTTCATCATATTTGGTATAGGCTGGTTGTCCCGTCTGACAATTCACATAATAAAGACAGGGGCTTACTCTCCCAAGGAATGATCATGAAGTTGACAGATATGGTAGCTAGGGCAAAGGTGCTACCAGTGGAAATTATCATCATTTGGTTCATCTTTTTCTGTATTTTATTTACTTCTCCATGAAAACTAAAGAGAGAAGATCAATGGGCTTGTAAGTGTGAACTCTAAATAACAAATTCTGAATCTGCTGTTGCAGGCTGCTTGTTCATTATCGCTAGGTTTTGGAGAGGATTCAATCAATGCATCAGCTGTTCTCGTGATGCCTATGGTATCATCAAAGATAACAGGCTTTAGAAGCAGTGTGTTTGACAGGCCTGAGGTTTTTTCCCTGAGAAATTCTGGCTGGAGCAAGATCTCAATGGACGAACATGGTGTAAAAGTACTTGATACAGACCCAATCCTTCCACGTAGCCCTTGATAGGAGGAGGAGCAGCAATGATAATTACACGTCTGTCAGGATTTTATTTTTCCAATTATGAAGTTTAGGGTTAACTGATTCATGCCCACGTTTGGAGCATTCTTGTGTATTGCAAGCTGTGTTATATTTTTACAATCTTGTATATTCTTTCACACTTGATCATTGGCATGATAAAATAGAGAGCAGATTATTTCCAATAATCGAAATTCCGGTTTCTCTTTGTTCAAAGAATGAACAGTTGAATACAAATTGCTGAACACAATGGCTATTATATGGTAATGAAAATACAACGGTTGCATCCTCTGAAACCACCTCCCCGCTTGGAATGCACAAAAAGGAACATCGCTTCAAAGGGATGGTTGATTCAATGGAGTTGTGGGCAAGGCCAAATAAAAATCCTCTATAATGACTATGTAAAGAAAATAAATAGTTGCAGGAGTTCCCCGCAATATGCCTGTCGGATTCCTTTCAAGTTGATACCATTCGAGTTCCCGCTTCTTTATATTTTTGTTTCTGATAGTTCTCGTCACTCTCTTTCTTTGATATGAGAATTCAAACTTTAATAACTAAAACTAAGCGTAACATTATACCACAACGTTGGTAGCCTTCACTAAGTTAATTCAGCAGCGAAGGACAATGCAATTTTAGTTATCAATGACCATGAATGGGCATTCCATTTCAGTTGATGCTGAGCCAACACAGGAATTGACGACGAAGAAGGGGGGGAAAAAAAATCGCACCCCGCGTGCAGAGACTCCGAATCAGGATGTACCGACGCCAAGCGACTCAATAGGCAAAGTCAACCGCGACGGCCAGCAGTCGAGCCATCAGACTTTAGTATATAAAAGAAAAGGAAAACAGAAACGTTAAAAAGAGGGCAGAGAGAAAATCTCTTGTAATAGAAAGAAAGAAACAAAGAAGAAACAAGAAAAAGGAACATATCCAAGATTGGAAGAAGAAGCAGATGGGGGCGAGCAGCGATCCGAATCAAGACGGGTCGGACGAACAGCAGAAGCGCTCGGAGATATACACGTACGAGGCTCCCTGGCACATCTACGCCATGAACTGGAGCGTCCGGCGGGACAAGAAGTACCGCCTAGCCATCGCCAGCCTCCTTGAGCAGTATCCCAATAGGGTCGAGATCGTCCAGCTGGACGATTCCAACGGCGAGATCCTCCGACCCGGCCCTTTCATTCGAGCACCCCTATCCGCCCACCAAGACCATCTTCATCCCGGACAAGGATTGCCAGAAACCCGACCTCTTGGCCACCTCCAGCGATTTCCTCCGCGTCTGGTGCATCTCCGACGACCAGTCGCTCGTCGACCTCAAGAGCGTCCTCAACGGAAACAAAAACAGCGAGTTCTGTGGGCCTATCACCTCGTTTGACTGGAACGAGGCGGAGCCGAGGCGCATCGGCACCTCCAGCATCGACACCACCTGCACTATCTGGGACATCGAGCGGGAGGCCGTCGACACTCAGCTCATTGCCCACGACAAGGAGGTCTACGACATCGCCTGGGGCGGCGTTGGCGTTTTCGCTTCCGTCTCCGCCGATGGCTCCGTTAGGGTTTTCGATTTGCGGGACAAGGAGCATTCAACCATCATCTACGAGAGCTCGGAGCCGGACAGTCCTTTGGTGCGATTGGGATGGAACAAACAGGATCCGAGGTACATGGCCACAATTATCATGGACAGCACTAAAGTGGTGGTGCTGGACATCCGTTTCCCGACACTGCCGGTGGTGGAATTGCAGAGGCACCACGCCAGCGTCAATGCAATAGCCTGGGCCCCGCACAGCTCTTGCCATATCTGCACCGCTGGGGATGACTCTCAGGCCTTGATTTGGGACCTCTCCTCCATGAGCCAGCCCGTAGAGGGCGGTTTGGATCCCATTCTCGCTTATACGGCTGGCGCTGAAATCGAGCAGCTTCAGTGGTCCTCGTCCCAGCCCGATTGGGTTGCTATTGCCTTCTCTACCAAGCTTCAGATTCTTAGGGTTTAGCGACCATTTGGATCAATCAAATCAGAAAATCTTCAGCATCATTTCCTCTTCTTGTTTGCAGTATGTATTAATCATTCAGAGTAAGACTTACTCCCCTCGGCCTTCCCAAAATTTGATACTTGGCTATTAAATGAGCTTTTTCTGTTTTCATTTCTTATGTTATGTGGGAGAATGGTAATGCATAAAGAATTTTTATCATTCTGTAGACAGTTCGACTGCAATACGTTTCCTTTCATGCAATAATAGAGTTTGTGTCCAACAACGAGAGTCAGCTTGCTTTCTAGGGGATTACAATTAGAACTCTAACGATTGAATTCTGTGAAATCCTGAACCCGGTTAAGGATGCAGTCTTGTTACATGGATCGAAGGGGAGAACCGTATATAAGAAGGTGATAAACAAATATTTATGTAAGATGGAAGATTGGGGTGATTCTCTTAAGGAAATATGCTTGCTTTCCAATTGGGATTATGGTTTCCAATTTATGGAAGACTCGCAGGAATCTTTGCTTGAAGGCCAAAGCTGCAATTAAGGACTATGATGCATTGGAACATATGTGATTACTGTCTCCATCTAATCAAAGAACCAGTGGGGAATGGATTGCATACTGATTTTTAAGTTGAGGGGACAATAATAATCTTGTTCTTCAACATCCTCTGTTGTCTTTTCAAATTCACCTTTACAAACTCCAGTTGGTGTGATGCAAACGACTAATGTTTGACTGTGGCAAAAGTACTTGAGGGGCTGCAGTGACAATATGGATTTGATACATGCTGTGTTCATGTAGAGAACAAAGAAGATAAAGAGTTTTGGTGGCTCCGCATTCAGTCGTGTAATCGAAGTCTGGTGGCTACATTCTTAGGAGGGAGAGACCAATATGAGGAGCTTATTGTCACAGGGCCAATGCCTTCTCCCCAAGGGGATGATGTGGGAGTGGGTAGTATTCACCATAACATTTTTCATACCTGATTTATTAACGTTCTCGTTGATGCACCATTAGTGCACTGGGCAGTGTGCACCCGGGACAACATTACTTGTCAAGGATCACTTACCACCAAGTCGAGGGTCTCATAGCGGGATAGGGATAGACTCTGATATTACTTGTCACGGGATAAGTACCTTCTCCCCAAAATTCTACTCTTCCTCGATAATGTGGGAGTTGGGTAGCATGTACCCGTGACATTATGGTGTCACATCTAGTTGGAAGCCAAATTGCAGAGCTCGAGTAATGCTGGTGCATTGACGAAAGTGACTTGATATATTTTTATTGATTAGACCTGTTATGGCCTTTGTTACCCATTGTGGTTGCAGCTGCTTAGGTGCTCTGCAAATATTGGGAATGCTTTATGTTAATTTTTTCGCACGTAGAACTGGAATAAATAAGAATTGCGGTTTGAGTTCAACAAGTATACTCACTGTGTGCCTGTGCGAGAGGGGGACAAGCGAGGTGGCGTGTTTTCGCTCGTGGATGGACCAACTCCCAAAATTTCCCGGGTTCATCATTGGAGCTTGGCCATTGGTCATTGCAGACCAACCAGGATCAGCCCACGTCTTGGGCAGCCCTCTTCCCTCTTATTTTTTCAATTTATTTATTTTTTTCAACTCGAAAAGAAGGGATATCGTGGATTTAACTCGGGATGTCATTGATTTAATTGTTTTGATGAAAGGATTTCATCACTCAAATAATAATAATAATTCTGAGAGAGTATCTCTTGCATCTGGCCACAGCATGTCGATTCTTGCATCTAAGACGTCAATTTTAATTCTTGAACATGAAAACAGATAGCCAACAGAGCCGCTAGAGAGACCACATCGAGTTATTCATGAGAGAGAGACACCATAATGGATGCAATAAAAAGAATCGCAGACGCTTGAGAGACCAGACATGACTTTGGACCGTGCAAGGATAATTGCTAGGTTATAGTGCACAACCGAAACATTATGCCCACCTAAGGTAACTCATAAAGCCTCATCAAGCCTACAAATTTCCACCCAATTCACACTTTGAACAGCAGCAGACACTAATGACACCAGAAAAGAATTTCTGGCTCATAAAAGTTTACTGGAAGAAGAATCCAGTCCAAAGAAAAGTACACCGGCAAACATGCATAGAGTAAACGGAGAAGGCTAAAAACCAATTGCTACCTCACGTGGTCTTGATTCTCGTTGACCATTTTAAACACAACAAAAAATAGGCCCCCAAACAGCCCAAAAGATGCATGACATATGCATAACTGAAAGAAAGCATAGAGAAAGATACAATTCGAACCAGCATCCAGATGCTAATAGAATCTTCAGCCATAGGAAGATCCACTACATCACTGAAACGTAAATCCATAATTTGAAGTGGTGCCCTGAAACTAGAGATATAACGGCGAAGCTCTCCCATCGTGTAAAAAGAAATGAAAAAGAAAATGTTAGTTTATTCTACACCAAAGAAAATCTAAATTAAAGTTTTGGAAAGGATAAATAAAAAGATAACAACCACACTGTTCTTTGGATTAATAGATAGGAAAAAATTAAAAGTCTAGAAAAATATAAAAATAGTGAAGGACTTAAAGTAGATTAACATAAATATAAATAGGTGTACATTTATATTACTTGAAATAAAAATAGGTTAAAAAAATTTAAAAGGTTCCTATTTAAGATAAACAAAACAATATGTGAAGATAGAATTTGAAAAATAAACATAATCTTATTTTAAAAAAATAATAACTTTATATAAAAATCATTCATTATTCTCTTAAATAGAAATCAATTTATGGAAAAGAAAATTTAAAAGTGTCATTTGTAAATAGCTTTTAAAAAAAAAATAAGTTTAAAAGTCATTTTTTTTTCATCCATTTTAAGGAAGATAGCAAGTGAATTTAACACTTGTTATTGGGAAAAGAAAATTCTCTCAAATTCATTTAGTATGTTTCTTAAAACAATCACTCTTAAAAATTCTTTTTCCTCTTAAAAAGAGAAAGAATTACTTTCAAATTGTTATTTTCATAAGTTGCTGATAATAAATGAAAATTTTTCTTTTTTCATGATCTTTTATTAGTGGAAAGTTATGAGAAATTGTCTTTTGTAGTTTTGATAATAGTGATATACGCAAACATATCGGTTCGCGTATCACCTGTTAATTTATTGTCAAGAAATAGCCAGACACCAAATCAAGTTTCTTTTATTCTTTCGTCTGTTTTTCCATAATAATTAAATATATATATATGCTCCTAAAATGAGTTGCGCCGCAGGACACAAATAACCTTTTTTTTTTTAATTATTTTTTTAATAAAATAGGAATGCTGGGTATACACCATCATTTTATTTATCGGTGATACAAGACTTATGTGTTGAAAATGCAGAATGAACAAAATTTATTAGTGATACGTGTAAACCAATATGCTTTATGTGAGTTTTCCAATCCATTATGAAAGAAAGAATATTATATTATCCTCCTACCGAAAATGGGTATTTTTCCTTCCCTCGGTCACTTTAAATGAGGTCGACATTTCTAGGGATTGTACTCCCCCTCCCCTGCTATTTGCCTCAACAATGATCCATATAGCTCATCAAACGTTCATTTATATGTCTCAGTAAGAGTTGGTTTAAACTTGTTTAATTCTATAAATGAGCTATTTCTAGGGTCAACAGTAAAAAAAAAATAATAATTTAGTAAATGAATTAATATGAAACAAATCTGAGCTTGGCTCATTAAGAAATGTTACCTACTCGTTATTAATAATTTTAATATGTCTGTTTTTTCTTCTAGATATTATGTGCTAATAATTATATATTAGGAGGGTGAAAGGTTCTTAATTAATTGCTTTCATTAAATAAAACATTGACATCTTAATTATTTTTCCTCATCCTAACAATAAATAAATAGTTTATAAATGATTGAAAAAATTCACCCGATAAAGACATAGCCGGCTAACATTTTTCAAAAAAAAAAAAAAAAAAAACTTTCTCAATTTTCATAAATTTCACAAATTTTGTTTTTTTTTTTTTTTTTTTTTTTGTTTTTTTTTTTTAAGATTTGAGCTTCATACTTCCGTTGTTGTTTAGTAAGCAACCATAATTTAACAAAACGTGGACTCAATTTGATTCGTTAACTAAAAAGTTTTATCGCCGTATGTAGAAACAATAAATAAATAAATAAATCAGTTGGTGGTTATGCGCTGTCAACGGAACTGGCCGTTATTGGGAGTATCGCAACCTCACGGCTCTGAATGAATGAGCGTCTTTAGTCATAATGAGTCTCTCCTTCTCCTGTCCTTTTATTCTGATGGCAACTTAGGCGTACTTCAACAAATTTCATTTCTCCGTTCAATTTGACTGCGCTGGCTGTCAATATCTAGATATTTCTTTCTGGTTCCGAATTTACGAGATCGAAGAACGGAAGGGATGGTTTTGGGTAAACGGAGATGACGAAGTTAAGCTTAACGGATCTCTCGCTCTATTTTGTTGTGGTTTCCCGTCTCTTTTCCTTTTTCCTATTTCTTCTTGCCACATGCAAAATAATAACAATATATATACATATATATATATATATAGAATTCCAATTGAATTAAAAGAGTTCGATCTTAACTTCATACGAATTAGATATGAAACTTTAAATTTAAATAATATAAATGAAATATAATAGAAAACATTTTATAGTCACGTGTTTACTTTGTTATTAAATATCAATTATTATAAGTGTTTACAAATATAATTTGTCTATTTTTTACACACACACACACACACACACACACATATATATATATATATATAATAATCAAATAAATATAAATTGATATTTTTTATTAATATACATTTTAATAATTAATTGGGCATTAATTACATATATGTTTGACATTTTATGTGCACGGTCAGTATCTTTACATTTTTAATATTATATATGTTTACAATATATTTATTAATAAACTTGAAAATAAAGTTAATAAAATAAATATACTTCTAAAATTATTGTCTCACTTTCAAACCCAAAATCAACCACCTTACATTGAATCTGGAGCAGCACTCTTAGTTGTCGGTTGTGAAAATCGGCACATGTGTAGAATAAAAAAAAACAAAAAACAAAAAGCGCAGTTGGTTACGAGACGCCGGTTGAAGATTCAACAGACGATTCACGCGTGGCATTGACTGGATATTTGAGTGAGCGTGGATGACGATAAAATTTAGGCCGAGGATCAGGGCATGAAAACTCGTAATTATATAACATTTTAGTTGAGGTAATCGTGGACTGAAAAGTCAAATAACAGTATCTAAAATCAAGTTCTAACAGTATCCTGATGGAAAACGAAAAGGGCATCCCCAAAAGCGATCCAAACGAAGAAACCAAGTTATAAATTTGAGTTGAGTGAGTGTAATTATTGGCTTCAGACTGATATTTGGTTGGTCCATTTGGGCAGTTTATTCTTTCTGTTTTTTTTTTTTTTTTTTGTTTTTTTGGGTATACTATAGGTACTAATATTAATGATCATTATTATTAATTATATATTTTAATAATTACTTTAAATTTATTATCAATATAATAATTTTGCAACTATTACTTTCCACATTTATTATCCAAAAATACATTATTACAGCTGTTAATTATATATTTTTATGTATTTAAAAAAAACATATATCCATATAAATTTGTTATAGTGCTCGCGCTTGTGAGGAAAGTGGCAAACCCACGCCCGTCGTAGCCTACAGGGTTAGGAGGACTTGGGTCTCCTTGGAGAGATATCCGAACCTCCTCAAAGAACTCAAAATATTTGGGTATTTGAGGTGTGAAGCAATTTTTGCAGTGTCGTCAAAAGTCTGGCGCCGTCCATCGTTAAGAGCGGAGCCGCCTTGCTACTGTCTTTTTTTTTTTTTTTTTTTTTTTTTGCTTGGCTTTCTCTCTTTCTCGGCTCGAAGCCGATCAATCTCGTAGCAACTCGCCATCACTTGCAATCCAATCATATTTCCTGGTGATAGGCCACGCAGTTTTTCACCAGATTATTTCGTCCCCCAAGCTTCTGACTCCGACGGATGCAGATTCTGATTCAGTCGTTGATGCACAAACACCTGAAAAGCACAAGTCTTTATTAATCTATGCCTCAGGTTGGATCACCCGAGAGTTGACTTAAAAAAAAAAAACTAATAATAAGAAAATAGCAGCGACGGCAGCAGCAGCTGCAGGAGACGTTTCGTGCACTGCCATAAACGGTGGGTCAACCCACCAGCAGCGGCATCAGCGGAGATCTCAAGATGCTTCGGTGCCTACCCCTCAAATCATCATCGGCAGCAACATCCGCATCCGTACCAACCTCACCTGCCGCAGCAACTATCAATCCCCACAGTTGTCCTCCGCATTCCCAATCCCAAGGTAAAAATCTTCGTTCCCTTGCTGCTGTTGCAATTTTTACTTGTTCGGCTGCGAGCTGTTTGTGTAAATGTCTGGATGAAAAATTAATTTTTGGACTATCAGTCAACTCAAAGGATGGGACTCCCATTTCGAGCAGCGTTAGTGCGCAGCAATCCCAGGCGTTTAACCTCGGTGAAGAATACACCACCGCTTTCATAACAGATTCCTACAAGAAGATTTGGTCTAGGATTCATTCTGCCAACCATCAGGACCTCAACCATGATCAGATTGTTGACAGCTGCCACGCCCAGGATGAGGAGGACGCTCACGCTCACCGCCCGCTCTTCGCTCGGGTCCTTAGTCCCAAGCGTGAGCGCGTGGAACAGGCCCTCCGCCTCGCCAAGTCCAGTACCTTCACCGGCCTTGTCTCCACCTGCTTTGACCAAAGTGAAAACACTACCCGCCTGTCTCATTCTCCACCGAAGTGTGTATCGTGCTCGCCAGCTGTACAACCTACTTCATGCTTTCCTTGATGGTCTTCCTCCTGATTTGGACTCACTTACTCAATCCCATTGTAATTCTGCCTTCGATATGTTCCTTCAATTCGATGGCTCTGACAACCCTTTTCCTTCACCCAACTCCCATGACTTCCAAGATATTCGCCGTTGCTTTTCACAACTCAAAAAACAGTTAGACTGCCAAAAGCACAAGTCTCACTCTAGAATCCGCCTGCTCCCCAAGGCCACTTTGGGCTCTGTAATTTGCGTGATTGGATCCGCCGTGGCTGCTTGCCCCTTCTGCGGTTGTGCAAAGCTTGCTCGCAAGCTTACTAAGAAAGAGCGTGCCCATTTGAAGCAACTTGATGCTGCGGCTAGAAGTACGTTTGTACTGAAAAATGAACTTAGTACTATTGATTCTCTTGTTGCCCGTTTATATGGTGATGTTGAAGGCGATAGGCATCTTATTCGACTCGGATTGCAGTGGGGAAGAGACGGGCATACAATTTTGGAGGTTTTGAAGCAGCTACGGAAAAACCATCTCAATTTTGCAAACCATCTTACGGCTCTTGAGAAACATGTATGCCTCTGTTTTAACCATGTCAATGAGGCCAGGTCTCTACTCCTTCAAGAGATTCTTCTTTACCAAACATCCAGTCCCAATAACCAACTCTCGAATGTGTTGTTGTAACACATAATCAATGTTCGTAGGGTGTGGGCCCCCACTTCTAACATTCTATCAACTTGCAATTAAATGAAGTGAAGTCTTCCAATTAAACCCACCCACCCCCCCCCCCCCCCCAACCAAAAAAGAGTGAAATAGAGCATTTGCTTCTTTTAACCATGAGCATATTATTAGCCATGGCTCCTTCACCATCGATACGGAGTCAAATTTAGAACTTTTTTTATGGGAGGAACGATAATATTAATGATTATATCTTGCAAGATTAATTTGTATTTCTCCAGTTATTTATTTGTATTTCTGCCAAATTTGTGTATCTCGCATAAAATCCTGAACTGTATGCTACTGTTTTCCCAGTTGATTAATGATTATAATTAATCAGAAAGGTATTGCCTGAGCCTCCGGCAACTTATAGCCCTCAAAATTATTGGAAAATATTTCTACATCAATGAAATAAAAGAAACAATACCACCAGAAACAAAAATGCAAGATTAAGTTGCCTACAAAATAAAGTGAAAGCAACTTTTCCATCCCTATCTCTGCTCTGACCTGCTGACTAAATCTAGTTATACACATGGTTTTTGAGTTGGCTCTTGTATAAGGTATGTACATATAACCTATCTTGAATTGTGTTGCAAAGCTTCTGCAAATCTTCTATAAACCCGGAAGTCTAAGCACAATGTCATGTATGTGGGCATTCAGCATTGCTCCTATGCAATCTTCCGGTACAGAGACCATAAACTTCAACCTTACATCCAAACAACGAGGAAAAAATGCGATCTTACTGATTCCATGATCTCAAGTATGGCTTTCCCATCTCATCACGCAGGGCAGGATTCTGTGGCAGGCTGATCCATCCTAAATCATCAGGCATCAGAGAACTAGATGCATCATGTGTACTCAAGTAATCCAGTGGATGAGATGCTTGCGTTAAGGGATTACTGGTTGCTGGCAGAAGACCATTAACCATCCCATAGTTCCTTGGCATCATGAACTGCCCAGCTGAGCCCATTGAAGCGAACGGGCTAATTGAACGCAATTGGTTATCCTGGGATAGAACACTAAATAGGCTCTGATCTGCACCACTTCCAATTCCTGGTCCTGGAACACCCACACCACCTGAACCAGCCCAGTCACCACGAACTTGACGCTCACCACAAAACCAATTTTGAGTATTAATCCATCATCATTCATGTGACAAGGGAGTTGAGCTGAGATCTGAAGAGGATTGCCAGCCCATTCTTGAATATCTGCTGAGGGCACATGTCCTTGACTTGGAATTAAATATTCACCACCCTCTCCGTAAAGGTCATCAGAAATGTTTTGTCGCATGTGGCCTTCCCCGTGTCTCTTCAGGCCATGCTCCAGTGGCAGAGAAGGCTGGGACTGTCCATGCAGATGCTCATTAAATTGGCAAGCATCCATTAACACATTGTTTGACAAATGGAAATCCAGCCCTGTTTGTTGTTGTTCATGATGGTAAGATAACATTTCTGGGCCCTTGAACATGGATTGAAGCAAGCCAATACGGTCATCATTTGGGAACGAATTTAAGGAACCATCAATAGGCTGTCTTTGCAACAAATCTTTCTTGGCATCTTCATCATGCACATCAGATTCCAAATCAATTAATTGGGACTTCTGCCCTCCGCTAAGTTGATGTGGGAAGGGCAAGTCCCTGTTAGATGCACAGCTTGGAGTCAAATCATAATAAGCATGTGGGATCCTTCGTGCAGACCACACATCACCACCAGAAGAGATAGAAGCTTCCTGTTGAGAGCACGCTTCTGCAGCATTTGCACTCCCTGAGTAACTAGATACATCTGAAGAAGAATTGTCGCATTTACCAGCCACATGATTTATGTCTACAGGGTTCAGGTCATGGCTACCACTAAAGCAAGAAATCTGCTGTGGCAACTGATGCTTTGGAGACCCAGAACCAAAATCTTCATAATCTTCATCATTGAGGCCTTGATTTCTTACTTCATCATCCTGATCCTCTATCTCAGTTTCATTCTCTTCATTCTGAATACCCAATCACAAACAAGTCAACCATAAAACCACTAAAGGAAGTTTCTCACTCTGAAACAACATTAGCAAAATCGGCAAGTTTCTGCTAGGCATCCAGCAGGATGTAAATATGATGTATGCATGAGGGGGGTGGGGGAGAAAGAAAGAGGAAGAGAATTGAACCTCCAAATTGAATTCACAGTTTCTTGCACCTTGATCATCCTCAACCAGAAGTAACATCTCATGGTCCCTGTTCTCTGAACCCTGGATAGACATTAACAAGCAAAGCATATGAGCAAAATGACGGCACACAACTTAATTATGCCAATTTCTAATGGATATCAACAGGATTATTTTTTTATGCCCAATGCACTTGGAGAAGAGCAATAAGAACAGAGAATCAAACCTCCATCAGATAATTTAGTTTGTCTCTCATGTCTTGCAGCAAAGACTTGGTCATCTCTCGTCTTTGGGATGCTCGTTCTTTCCAATTTGCATAAGCCACAGGGAGATCTTTATTCACAAGTTCCAACCTATGTAAACAGAACCATCATAAATAAATGTGTGTTTTTTCATGAATGTGAAACACAAAGTTTTCTGCATACAACTAACCAATGCTCCTGCAACTTCTCGTGTTCTTCTTTCACAAATTCTTCATATGGTTGCACATGCAAGGTATCAATGTTACCCAAAACACTATTGAGAGACTTGGATTGAATGCTGTTACCAGACTGCTTCATTGTCTTGACTAATTGGTGCTGCTTCTTGCTTATCTAGAAACATATCAAGCCAAGTGATCAGCAAAAGCCCCAAAAATTAAAAAGGCATATAACTTCCAAAAACTACCAAACCCTAATGATACATGCATAGTAAAATTCATTATCACATGACTTATAACATTTTATTACCACTTAGTTTGGTAGCCAGACAAGCAATGCACAATGCGAGGTGAAGTTTTTGGAAGGCAAGGCAAGACATCCATAATGCATTTTAGCAAAGCACTTTCAAAAAACTAAGAGTTTCCATATTTGAAAGTAGAACATAATATTATTATGGCCTACAGGTGAGGTTTCCACAAAGGATATAAGGTGCTCCATCAAGATCCTAAGTCAAATCCCACCTTTATTATTATGGCCACAAGCACATGTTGACTGTGAGGGAACCCAAGAAAATCCTAATCATTTGTCTTGGTTTCCAGCTTTACTTAGATGTATTTCAACAAATTCAGTAAAACTACTTTTAATAACATTGCTTTTTCCATGTATCTGAGATTAACCTGTTGTTTGCTCTTGTGAACCAACAAAATGCTTATGGTTTGATATATGATAAATTGTCTATTCTTAATCTACACAAAAGGTCCAAACCAAGTGTGCACTCTCTCTCTCTCTCTCTCTCTCACACACACACACACACACACACACACTCTATCCCCTTCCCCTCTCCCTGGGCCATAATAAAAAACAATAACCTGCTGCAACCTGATCATCACAAATCTTGTAACTAGAATCAAGAAAAAGATATCTAGCAAAACATGAACAGCACCAAACAACAGGTGCAAGGATCCTGGATTGATGAATTGAGTAACAGAAGTTGAAAATAATAATAATAATCATAAAGCTTAAGAAATCTACATGCCAACAGTAACCATCCACAAATTAGAATTACCATGGCGATCTGCAAAATTGATGAATGGAATGCTAAATGGTCCCTCAGAGTTAAAAAATGTAAAAAGAACTCCTACCTTTAAGTATGACATATATTTGGCACCATCAGCATGCTGGATGTTATGCTTGTGTAGCATGTCTCCTTTCCCAAATCTTGCATGATCCAAGGCAAGGAATAACATTTTAGATTTGTCTGTCATCAAACTTTTCCCATAGATCCTGACACCAAAAACAGCAACTTAATTAGCTGTTGAATGAATATGTACAAGACAAATGATGGAAACATGACATTCTGCCATGAACTTGGCACCTTAGACCTTTGTTGGCATATCAAGCTTAGACCCAAAACAGAAGTGTGAACCATAGAACCAAGATATATGCAACACAGACAAAAGGAAAGGGAGATACTTAATTACCTCAAGTTGCATGAGAACAAAAAATGTGAGAAGTAAATACTTAGGATGCCTACCTATCAACAACAGTCAATCCCTGACCCAAGATTAAATCAGCCAACACATGGCCAGCTAAAGGATTTAGGCTCCTAAGTTTATGACAGCAGCCAACAGATTGCCAACAACAAGATCTTGAACAAAAATTTTATGGAGGGAGAGGCTTCTAGATACTTAAAAAAAAAAAAGAGAACTTGGGAACAAGATAAAAGACCTTGATACCCACTCAAAGCACCCACATGGTATTGTGCATGACAGTGAATATAGGGGGCATATGTGAGAAGATCTCAACCCCTTTTTCCAAGGGGGAAAGGTGTGACAAGAACACAAGGCACAGCCAAACAGTAATAGTATTAGTAGATATAATGGCAGCAGCAAAACAGTGGAATCTCCAATCATGGAGATGATACATTGTAGACCTATCATAAAGTATTATTCCAATCTGCTTTCAAAGAATCTAAGGAGTGAACAGACCATTCTGTTTGCCAGTAGAAGCAAATCAAGTTCTTGCTGTCATGAAATTAACAAGTGGAAACTAGTGCAACTGAGCAAGCATGGTTGAGGAAAAGTACCTTTCTTGAAATTCTCCACCCCCTATCACTTCTGAATTCTCATTATCACTACTATATGTTTTCTCCTCTGCAACCAGTGAGCAAGATTCAGACGTAGCCTCTCCATTCTCCTCAAGATTGTGCTCAATTGTATGAAAGCAATCTGTTCTCCCAGAATCTTTTCTTGACCTATTTTGAAATATATACATATATATATATCAATTACATCAAAACTAAGACCAAACTTCTAAGAAATGACACGAAGAAATCTAACCCAACAGCCTATCAACACATTGCAAAAACTCCACAGCATTAAGACATGAATTCTTAAGGCATAACCAGAAGTATGACACCAGCAATCAATGAACTCGATTAGCACAAATGAAAATCTACTCATAGCACATTCCTCCACGAGCTTTAGAGTAGCAAGCCACAAATTTGATGCAGTGCAGTAAGACAATAATCAAAGACAATGATGAAAGGGAATTACAGTTTAATCAAACAACAGAATATAGCAACTTAAGTAACTAATGACTTGAATGAACTTTTAACCTCACCCCAACCTCAGGAACAAGACACAATGCCCCTGACAAAACAGCTTCACAAACCCCATAAAAATTGCAAGTTGCATTTCTGCATGAGACTTCACAACCTTAGCCATCTTTTGGTTTTCATATGTACATGAACAGAACATATCTTGTTTTTCATTAATTTCATATGAATGAACCATCAACATCTTAAATGTTGAGAATTAGTAACCTATAAAGAATAAACAATGATGGCATGAACATTATTAAGAATAAACAGAGTATGCCTAGTGACTTAAGGTCAACCCCCAACAAGCATAGGAATTCAGGCACAAATCAAAACAAATGGTCAACATTAACCTCCATTTCCTCTGCAAAACTTCATCTTCAGGATCCATGCTGCATTCACACTCTTCCTTTAACTTCTGCAAGTTATTTATCATTCTGCAATGGAAATAAATCGAACATGAAATAAAGGGTTCATGCAGCAAATTAAACGAAAAATAAAAATAAAAATATACGTAAATCAGAGATGTCAGCTATACTTGTAATGATAATTCTGTAACTCTGAGTAGTATGACTTCTTATTAACGCTTAAACAATGTTCCTGCTGAAGAACTATATCTGGGTGAAGATCACCAGAACAAAGAGAAGCACCCCTGTAAGCATATGTTTAAGATAAAAGTCAGATTTGTGCTTTATGCATCACAAAAAAAAGTCCAGTTCTGCAGAGATCATGGAACATATGAAATGTTATCAAATGTTATCAAATTTATTGCTGAATCTGCCAATATTTGCAATTCTAATTGGGTAGGTCAGACAGAAATAGGAAATTGAAGCCCTTATACCCCACTCACAACAAATAAACAATCAAAATTTAGGGAAAAAGGTGTATTGATAGTATTCTTTTGATAGTATTATTTATCTCAGGATTAGAGTGACTGAAAATAGTCATTCCAAGCACCTCCACAAGAAGCAAGGAGAAGCAAGACCAAAAGGAGGAACTAGAATGGAAATAGAACATTATCTTTCTTGTTTTAACAATGTACGTCCATCTTTTTAATTTACCAGCACAAAGTCCAACAAATAAAAACAAAATGCATGAACAAAAAAAAGCATATACCAAAAAGCTTATATAGTTCACAATACTTGCCATTTGAGAAAAGAATTTCCAAAATGAAAGTTGTCCCCAGCAAGCAATGCTTGCACAACTTCTGTACCGTGCCCTCGAGGTAGCAACTGCATCAGGAAATTTCTCTCATATTCCGATAGATGTGTCTGCCAAGCCTGTTATAAGTTCCACATCATTAAAACATAACAAGTTTACAAGAGAGAGAAATTACACAATAACAGCAATTAACAATAGTGTCAGATCATTTTACCTGGAATGAAAGCACTTCAGTCAAGTCTTCCAACTGAAAAATTTCTTGAGGAATGGTAAAAACATCTGCCAAAATATTGCCAGAATGAGGAACAGAATCAATAAATGGCCCAAGGTCTCTCCGAGTTAAGCCAATTTGTTCCCTTCTTGAGACAACCTTTTTTCGCTTGCCATCCCACTCAAGAGAAATGTGAGATTTTGCATTAAACCCATTTTTTGGTAGCCCTAATTTTTTCTTCTTGGCTCTATACCGCTCTCTTGGGCCATAATCTGGAACCCTGGCACCATTCAACAGCTTTCTCTGATGATCAGCCGCCATTGGCACAAGATGTCAACAAAAGCTTAGCAGAAGACTATTCTAATATACATATCGCAGTTAAAGAGTGCCTTCTTTCCATATGTTAACTGAAATCATCATTAAAAAGTACATGGCAGTTAGCATAAATCTTAATCTACCGAGTGATTCCTAGAAATTAGCTACATCGTCAACATTGTCATGCCATATAGCAACAATGTGGGGGAAACAAACACAGTGACAACATATTGCTCATAAAATTTACTCCAGAGCACTACATATGCAAGGATTCTGCATGTGCATACAAAAGCATATGTGTTTCAAATAATTTTTGCATAATGCCAATCATGGTAACAATAGAGAATGAGAAACTTCTACATTCTAGCTGTAGAAGTTCAATACACATGCACATTATGAGAATCTAATGAGGCAATCAACTGGAGATGATATGGAACATACATCAAGGCATGGATAAAATGATAGCTCAACATCAAATTGCAACATGGAGAAGATGAATACAAGAAAAGTTGCAGGAAATGCCATCCAAGCCTTTTCTTCCACTCATAAAAGGTAAATGGTAAGGAAATTGATGGTTCCCGTACTATCAGTTCAATCCTCCCCCACCCTTTCCCCTTGCCGCCATTTCCATATCATCTCAAACAAAATGGACTGAAAGTGACACAGCATAAATAATAATAACCGGTAAAGGCAAAATTTTGAGTTTGAAAGATTCATATAATAATATAACTGGGGCCTTCAATTAATGGAAAAGGCAGTTGCTATGAAACACAAAGAAAACCAGCCAAGTTGAACACAATTTCCTTTTAACTTCTCTTTTGTTAAAAAAGCAAAACAACAAAATTGAAAGAGAAAAGGGAAATCACGAGATGAAAATTTCCTCTAGAGCATCAATCTTGAGATATTAGTTAATTAAAATTTTTCCCATATTAATGAAGCCGAGTGAAAAATATTCTCTAAGAAATTTTCCTGGATAAAAATTTGAATCCCATCCAAACATTTGTAGAAAAAGAACCCACTTTGTCCATTGCATGCCCGTTCCGCCCCACCAAGTCCAGCCCACAATCATCTTCAGAAACAAAATAGCCCCGAAGAAAACGCTCGGGAATGACTAACAAAATATATAGAGCTTGCTCAACAATGCAACTCGACGGGGGAGAAGGCAAACCTAATTCCATTGAAACACCAAGGAAGTCATCCATCGATTGATAAAAGGGAGGACAAAAACAATGAACTAATGGCAAACACAACACAATAATCGAACTAAAACCCCAAAAACTCCAACAAATTCACCGTCCCCACATAACAAAAGCAAAACAAAAGAGGGAAAAAATACAAAAAGACAAAATAATTATATTAATAATTACTTTGAAATTGAAAATAAAGTAACCCTAAAAAAGAATTCTAGAAAGACATAACATAAATCGTCCCAAAAAAATCCCTTGTCCGAAAAAAAGAAAGAAAAAAAAAAGAACATACCTATTTGCTATACTCGACACTCGTGTGGAAGAGCCGCACTGTTAACGGCAAAGCCAAACCTAGAGATAAAAAAAAAACAAAGATAGCAAAATTGACGGCAAAATTCAGCCAGAGGGAGAGACAGAGAGAGAAGAAGAGGCTTTTGGATTAGGGAGAAGGAGAGCGAGTGACCGTGGCCATGGACTGTGGTGCAAGCCATTGCTTTGATTGATTGAAATCCCCCTCCCTCACACCCTCCATTGGCGCGCTTGTGGGCTTGGGCGCGGCTTGGCTCCACCCTTCTGATGACGGAGCTTCCCTGCCGCTTCTAAATATGCTCGAGCCGAGCCCTCGTTAAAGAGCTCGTAACGGCGGTATCCTGCACGGCTCTTCAACAGTAACGTTTTTTGTTTTGCAGCCTTCCAAATAAGATTCCGCATATGTAATAGATAATAATAGATTGTACGATTGTAGACAATAAATAAATAAATAAAAGCAGGTGGGTCCACAGTTTCGGTATATAAAACAAAACATTCAGTATATTTTATCAATTTTTTCAAAAAAAAAAAAAGAATTTCTTCCCCGGATTTTGTTTTGCCGTACAATAAAAACTGTTGAAATTTCTTTTTTCTATTACTTTTGCTAATTACACGCTAGTGTTACAACTTCTATAAGAATTTGAGATATTTAATTATCTCTCATGAACAAATGGATAAAAGAATTATGAACCTATTTTTGAAAAAAAAAACCCAGAATAATTTTAAAAAGGAGCTACGATTGCCATGCCTTCTTTTTTTTTTCACATATATGACTTTTAAAAGAATTTTTTTAAATCATTTGTGTGGTCTCCTATTTTTGCTATCAATTTTCAAAGCAAATTGACCATCTTAAAAAATTTTGAAATATGAAATTTTTTTCCAATTTATTTGACTCATTTCGTGGTTTCTTTTTGTTTTCTTTTTATATTCAATTGTCATATCATGTGCTAAATAAAGGCTTTAGATTGATGTCAAATTTAATGATAAATTCTAAATTTATGTAGCAATTTTAATGTTAGATGCATAATTGCTCCAGAAAGAAAAGAAAATCTTAAGGATTTAATCGCGTAAGAGACCAATTCTTTCTTTTATTTGAGTGTTTGGCTCACAAGAAAAGACCACGATTAGTAAGAGACCAGTTCTTTCTTTTTTTCTCCTTAGTCTGCAAAACCATTGTTCCAGCGGAATATTTTCTTTTGTTTTATTCTACAGTAGGATAACCATCGAATTGAATGTCAATGCGCACTGATAAATCTTTTCTTTCTATGTGACTGCAGGCTTATTTTGTTAATTAATATAATGATTGATTCCGCTCAATTTAACTTACGACTTCCAGTTATTATTATTTTAGATTTCAGTCTTTTTGATGGATTCAACTCAAGCACCCATCTAATTCTTGTGGGGCACCATCCGATGGGTGTATTTCTTGGCACATCGGAAAAGTAGCTCCAGGCCGAGGCTTAGCAGCATCGCTTACTTTCTGCACCTGCGTCAGCCTGGCCAGCGTAGCTTTCTGTTCCAGACCTTGGCAACAATTGGTTCTGGATCACCGTCCCAAGCCCACTGGCATAAGCGCAGGGCATTTGCTCCTTTTGACTCATTAACATGGTATAATTGAGCTATTATGGGACCTTACCTGAGATCATTGTGCAAAGGGTTGACCAGGCTGCGAGTGGAGCAATCGAGAAAAGAGATTCAACTGAGTGCAAAAGGAATCTTTGAGAGATGATAACACTTGAGTTAACTAGTTCCAGTTAGTAATGTTATCTCTCGACGTCATTGAAAATAAAATTTTGCAAAGAATATGAGGTTCAGAAGCAATCAATTATAGTACTACTAAAGGTTTTGATCCTGCTGCTCCTTATATCCGTCTCATTGCATTGACAGACCATTTACGTTACAAAATTTGAGTGGAACAACTAATTGAGCGGTCTTACTTGGCATATGATAACAGCCTATCAAACTAACAAGCTTACTTCAGATTGTTGAATGCTTGGGATCAACACATCCACATAAAATAATCAGGCATAAATATTTTAGAAGTTAGAGGCATACAACTGCAACCTCAACAATAATATTACATAAGGCAACTTGACAGCAGCATCCCAAAAGCAAAGTTTCAAAGAGCACCCAGACTTACTGTTGCAACTTATTCAGAATTCAGAGAGATACCAACCAGCAATTACAATAACCAGACTACATAAAATTCCTAAAGCTGTCCAAATAAAATTGGGGCAAAAGCAAACACATCTTCAACATTATTTTCTATAAACTAAAAACTTCATAGAATATAACTAGCAGTGAGCAGTATAGAAATCTCAACCAATCAGTAACTTGTTCTCATCCATAAAGGTATAGGTAGGTACCTCCAGATTGTATGGTGCTGGGCCCTTACGAATCCTGCCAGAGATATCATAGTGTGAACCATGGCAAGGGCAAAACCATCCACCAAAGTCACCTGCATTTGGCAAGGGAATGCAACCCAAATGTGTGCAGACCCCAACAACAACAAGCCACTCTGGATTCTTGATCCTCTCCGCATCTGGCTGTGGATCACGGAGTGATGCCAAATCAACACTGTTTGCAAGTTTGATGTCCTCGTCTGTTCGACGCCTGATGAAAACAGGCTTTCCACGCCATTTAACGGTCACAGTGCTGCCTGGATCAATGTTGGAGAGATCGACCTCAAGAGAGGCAAGGGCAAGAACATCCTTACTCGCAGACATGCTCAGCACGAACTTGATGATAAGCAGACGAATGAGTGAAGCGTAGACAAACCTGCCACCAGTAAGGACAAAATAGGCAAATGCCCTCTTGCTAGGGTCACCTGGGGGGAAGCGCTCATGGTTGTACTCATCATAAACTATTTTTGATGAAGGTTTCTTAACAGCTGCCACAGTTGGCGGAACATCTGGAATTATGTTATCTTCATTTTTTGGGGTGAGTTCAGAAGCAAAACCTGAAACCAAGGATACTCATGCCCTTAGGACAGCTCCCTAATAATGCAAACAGCCATCCGCCCTTACATCAGAAATTGCTCTTTGCCAAGAAATAAGTAAAATATCCATGTCTATAGACAACCCCAATATCTGTGAAATTCAGCAAGTGCACCCTCAAACAAAAAGCCAATTAATTGTAAGCGTTGCTAGTTCTTGAGAAGCTACTCATGGATTCAGTACTTCTATGAATTATATGATGACAAAGAAACAAAAAAACCACCATGGGATTCACTTTACAAAGTAAGAAAAACAAAATGCAGAAATAACATAATCCTTGATGTCCAATAATCAAACAAGGTTTGGCCAAAAAAAAAAAAAGAGTCAAACAAGGCAAAAAGTTTCAGGATTTTTTTCAAATCCTTGAACTTAAGGACGAGTTCAAAACTAACCAAGCAAGCAACAAGCTGCTAGACACTACAACTAACCTAGATTTCATGGAGGAGAGATGACTGCTATATCATATGAAGATCATATTATATCCATTAGTTCAATAACTTTTTTTTTTTTTTGGGTGCACATTAGTTCAATAATTTCCTAATTCAGCTCCAGACAAAAACGCCAATTAAACATCAGGCACGTTCCTAAAATCAAAAGGCCCTAGTTGAAACAACTGAAATGAAATAAATCAGTTGGAAATGATTTGGCGGCATGGTTAATCAACAGAGAACAGTTAATAAAACTTAAATGCAGTAGAATTGAGCTAAAACAAGAAAACGAATTTAAGGAAGACGAGAACGAAAAGTCCGAAACTTTGAATAATGCACAAATGTTGCACGAAATGTTTAAACCCTAACATCTGTGAGGGAGATGCAAGTGAGGCCAGAAGGCATGCTGATTGTTATGCGGCTCCGATTTGTGCCCGCCAGAGGAATAACAGCCGTCCACCGGACTTCCAGAGAAAATTGCGGAGGAGGAGTAGGCAGCTTGGGTGGGTCTCCATGATTGTGAGGACAGTCTCCTCGCTGCAACTCTCAGCATCATCTTCTTCTTCTTCGTTGTCTTCTACTTTACTGACTATTGCTATGGTTTCACAATCCTTTTTGGTTTTACTTTAGAATAGCGTCTGTCAGCGATGGCCAAATAGAGGAATACAATATCAGAAAAATAAAATAAAAATATTATGACACAAATTAAATTAAGATTTGTTAATGATAAAAAAAAAAGAGTCGAAATTATTTAAGAACTTAAATATTTGAATTATGTTCGCAATTTATTAGTAATTATGTACGAAAATTAAAATTTATATTGCATAACTAAAATTTATATTTAAAAAATAATATTTTAAAAATTTATATATTTATAATATTTTTCGGTAAAAAACTTTATTTACATTTTTTTGAAATAAAAAAATTGATGCTTTCCTTATTGTCTCTTTTTAACAAAATAAAAAATAAAAAGTCCCTTCATGGGCCTTTTGAGAGCAAAAGGCCGCCAGCTGCTAGCTGCGTCCCAGCAAACATTCATCTGGAGCAGTTTAATTAATAGATTTTTGTGTTGATAAAAAGAAACAAGAATTTAAATTTTATTATTAATATTAATAAAAATTTAACTTAAAATAACAAACAAATAAATAAAGAGTCACATTTATTTTAAAATTTTAATTTGAAATATAGAGTTTTATCTTTATTTCTTCAAAAAAAAAAAAAACTGTCCGCTGCCGTCAGACTAGAGAGAGAGCCTTACTCCATCTTCACTTATCGCTACTTCGTCTATCTCTGGCTGCGGCTCTTCTTCCTCGTACGCATTCCATTTTCACGCTCTCTCCTTTTACGCCCTTGTAGTTGTACAGGCAGCTTTTTCGGATTCGCCCTGTTAATGTTTCATTGAACTCTCGTAATTTTCTCCTTTTGTTTGGCCTTGGTATATGTGTACAGGCATTTCATAGAGGCAATTGCGTTGGTACCGTTGTTTGCAAGATGGAAGAGCATTGATACACTACCTTTAGAGGCTACATTGCCATGTTGGTCGTTATTAAGCCTTCTCAAGGGAATGACATTGGTAATTCTTATCTTATTTTTATGTTTCTTTCTTTTTCTCTTCTTAATTTTGAGCGAAATAATGCAAACTATTCATATTGGGTGGGTAGGTGGGTATTCTCATCTACAATGGTGGCTTTTGTCATCCGTTGTTTGCTTCTTTTATTTGCTGCGTTGCGGCGGATGCTTTTATCTAATTGTATTGAATCTCTTCTTCGTGTTGCAGCAACTGAACTTGTTACCTGGTCTATTAAAGTCATGATGGAATCAGGATGTGAAGAGGTACCTCATAAAATTTTTCAATTTTATGCTGATCCCATACCCTAATTTTCATTAATGTGGCATCTTTACCCAACATTACATTCCTTGATCAATTTCCGTTAATTGGTTAATCGTCACAACAATCTTCCTTTCCTTCTTGTTATTGGTCTAAAGGATTGGTTGAATTGGGTGTGAAAAACTTGACTTTTGTCAATCAAGATTGGAAATGAATGTATAATGATGCAACCAATGAAACACAAGTGATTATGAGAGAGAAGAATAAAGAATTTTTAGTGTTTTGGCCTCATATCTAGACTATGTCAATTCCTAGTGTTCCCATCTGGGAATTTCCAATCCAATATGCTAGTCTTCATTGGTTTGTGAAGAACAAATCATGCAGTCTTTCTTGTTGATCTAGTGTTGAGCTCTCTAACCATATGTAATGCTCCCAATGCGTTCACTTGGATGTTTTTCCCAATTGACAAGGGATTGCACTCTTAATTCCCTCCTTTCTTTGATGATAAGGAATCCATTTCAAGCAAACCACAGGTTACTAGCACTGCCCTACTGCTGTGACTGTCACTTGATTCTTGGAAAACACTTGGAGGGATTCAAAATAGAATCACATCTGGTGCTTTTTTGTTTTATTTAGCTACGTCAGAATTAAAGTCCACATTTTGTGGAAATTTGATGGAGTTGAGATTTGAACCTCCAATTTCTCGTAAGAAATTTACTCTTTTGATCAACAAAGTTAAGCCTACTTGGTTACAAATGAGGCCCAAATGCATGGTACTGAACCATCTCCCTCCTTACGGGAATAACTCTGATTTGGTATCTGCCAGTGAAAGCTCAAATTTACAAAGGAATCTATAATCCTAGCTTAACGTGGATTGCCTATATAGCTTATCTTAAACAATTTTGATGTTTTAAGTTCTTGAGCCTTCAATTCCAATGCTTCAAGCATTGCTTCTCTATTTCCATTCAAAAATTGAAGTTTGATATGAAATGCACTAATTTGACTGAGTAAGACATGGATGTGTTGCTTGCAATTCCTTTAACTCTACTTCTTAGCTGCATATTGCCTCTATCGAAATTGCCAGTCAAGTACACTCATTAGTAATAAACAATGTTATCATCAAAATTGGTCTTGAAATTTTTGGCTCAACACTTCCTTGAACCCAAGTAATTTTCTCTGCTTTCTATACTGGATATGAACTAGTAACTGCAGCTCATCTTTGAATAACGTTGAATGTGGATGCCATCGGAGCATTTGGCTTGAAATTTTTTGGTGGCATTTCTTGTACAAGTCTTGTTTTAAGTCAAATTTCTAGTTAATTCCACACAAACTCATATGGGTTCACTAGAGGTTGGCTACTGGGGCCAAAAAGGGCAAATTATGGGATCGTTAAGAGTGCGGAGGGCAATAAACTTCTTTTTGCACCCTGTGTGGAACATTTTTATTGGTCATTCTTGGTTCAAGTTTCAGTGCCTAGGAGTCATCCTCAGGCCAACTTCAATGTGGTTTCACTGATATTCCATCCCAGTGAACCATGCATTAATTACATTCACATATTCTTTAGGTTTAGGCTATGGATGCACTTTCTTGTATGGTATTGTGAAAGTGTACGTGCAAATATACACATGGAAGTTATGTGTGTGTGGGCATGTTTGTGTGAAAGAGGGAGGGGGGTAGACTCAATGTTTAACAGTCATGTTTTTCCAACTAACGTTTTGGTCAACTGACTAGGATTTTCATCCATGCACTAGGGAAGACGGAATGATTCTTCATTCTTTGTAACATTCTTGTATTGATTTTGTTTTGAAGGTAACCCTGGAAGCTAAAGTCACTAATAAAGGAGCACTTTGTCATGGTGAGCTACCATGGACCTTGACGAAGGGCGTCAAGGATTGGGCTGGGGAGCCTATCAAAGTCCTATCGGCCTATATTGTCTTAAATCGGATATTTGCTAAGGAGATCTTAGCTTATAAGCGGTTGGTGACTTTTACCTAACAGAGTAATCTTTTAAGCCGAAGGTCCAGTGACAACTTGCACGATATAGACGTCTTGGGTTTATTAGAGTTTAAACTCTAGATGAAAGGTATCAACTCCATTGTGATAGCTTAGCTGCAACTTAAGGGTTGTAAGTGCGCACAGGACGACTCCTATGTTATAAATAGATATTTATTGCTCGAATTAGTTAAGATTTGTGTGCGTGTGAGAGAGGGAGAGAGAGGATATTTGTAAATGTAAATACCAAATCCGAAGAAATTGTTTTTCACCCAAATCCAAAAGTTCAAAGTTAGAATTTATGGTTCAATCATGAATAAATTTATTTCATAATTTTGGTAGTAAAAATGAATCAATACGATCAAAAAGGCTTTAGTAAATTAATTAGGAAAGAGTTCATTTGAGCTTATTTTTTTTATATAAAACAATGGTATCCAAATCTTATTTAATATTTGTTTAATAAACTAATTTAAATTTTAATAAAAAAATAAATTTAAAATTACTAATTTACAATATAAAATAAATAAATTCTATATGAGTACAAAATAAAAGAAAGATAAGTGAAATATAAATCTAAAATATTGTCTCAAAGTAAAATGGTTAATTTAATTATTAAAAATATAAGTGGACTAAGGTGTAAAAAAAAATAGTTAAACTCAAAAGTGATAAATTTAAATAAATATTATTAATTTTTATATTACAAAATTATTAATTTTCATATTACACATAAGACATTTTATATAATATTTAACATATAACATAAAAATTAATTATGTTAATCCACTTTAATATTGCATTCATTAACCAATCTTTTGCATAACAAAAAAGATTTCTGAAAATGTAACGCCTATAAATTACAATTCTGTAGCAGGCATCTAACACCACTGCTAGCTCATCAAGTATTGGAATTCATCAAGACAATCTTGATACCATATTGTGTGGATAATCAAAACACTGCTTACTCAAAAAAGAGTCAGTATCTTTCGTGTTTCCATATTTAAATCAATGATTTCAAAGCATAAAATGGGGCGATGTTAAAGAGGAAATGCCACAGCATGAAATTACAAATCGGCAAGCTAGAAGGCCATTAGAGAGGTTGTGGATAGAGCTGTCCAGGACTACGCAGAGTGCCCATCGACAATGGGGAGAAAATACTGATTAAACTTGAGTCTACTTAATGAGTTGTACAGAAAGATATGGTTTACTGGGCATTTTGGCTTCTTTGGTTGCGATCCCTGCATTGAATTCCTTCAGAATTTACTCAATTGGTTATGAATTCATTTTCTATCTTCTACTATCACGGTAGTCCCCCTCACTCTCCTTGTCCTTCAAGAAGCCAAGAAAAGCTAGAAAGCCAAACAGGAAGAAACCACCTGACCAGTTCCCTCCCCCACCACCACCACCACCTCCACCACCCCCATCATCACGGGGTGGGAGTCCAGGTCCTCCATCATCAAGTTTTGGTGTCTGAGTAGGTTCTGAGGTGTAGTCAACAATCAGAAAACATTAAATAATGGGTCTCATAAAACAGAAAATTTAAATAGAACAAACATGAGTTGATATAGACTCACACATCAACATTACCAAACTAGGAAAATGGACAAAGGTACCATGATATCATATTCACAGAAAGAAATCAAGCTGACTTTCAAAAACCAGTAGACCTATCACAATGTATTTTGCTCCAAAAGAATTTACCTCGTACAGGAGCCTTGGTGATAGTAGGTGCCTCACGGGTAATGGTCTGGGTTTGCCCTGAAGCACTTGCTCTTGCTCTCTACAGGGAAAAAGAAAGTGAAAAAATTTTGAATACACAGAATCTTGAAATATAAAATACAATTATATTTGAGAAAAGACACAACATTATAGGCTTTGTGCCACCAAATTACTCATGATTCCATAAAGAAAAGATTAAAAAAAAAAACACACCAAGAAATATAGGATTACTTGACCAATTTGTTGTTCAGTAGCCAAACTCATAGATTTACCCTGGCCCTTGATGTTATAACTTAGGACAGACATCATGACCTTAAGGGATTTTCTTCTTTCATCTTTCTCCTTGGGGAAGCAAGGGAACTCCTAATATCCAGCAGTTTCTATGAGGGAATAATAATATTGCTTCATCCTTTCCATCAAAGCCAATTACCTCCCCACTCCACCCCACTCTGTGGGGGAAAAAGAAAGGAAAACTCTAGATCAAATCACATTCTACTTTTCAAAACTCTGTATTTGCAACTCTCACAGTCAACTACTGCTCCTCAACTCTATACAAGCACAAGTGCATGTCTATCCAAACCATATTAAGGGAAAAGATATAAATCCATCACAACATAATATAATATAAAAATACAGGCAGTAACCTAACCTAAATCATGGAATATAATCTCACCATGGCAGAGCCACACGGAAAAGAAGCAGAAGTAGACTGCCCCTGAATGGCATATATAGCGGACATTCTTCTTTGAACAGCTTGTAACTGCAAAACAGGCCCTACAAGACCTGATGCAGCAAGCTTAATGGGGCATCCAGTTACATGGGAAAATGCAATGCTACCATTGCCTCTTTGCTTAACATTTCCACTGCATGGACCACATTTCACTGAAACAATAAATAAATAAATCAGAAAAATGGCAGGTTTACAACCAAGTTGCACCAACCAGTCTGATGAACTCATAATGGTGATAACCCTACGACAGTAAGCTCCACAACAATCATCAATACTCATCGTAGCAGAGACAGATCAAAAAAAAAAAAAAAAAGCTGAAGACAGTTGTCATCAGGGGTTTGAAGGGAAAGACATGATTCGGTGAAAAACTAGAGACCAACGTATGCCCTTCGTAACCAAATTTAGTTTCCAGTTTATCCTAAGATCAACTTAAGGCAAATAAAACGTTGGAATCATCAATTCATGCTTTGTACTAATTATTATACAATATTTCCAAGTTACTAGTAATATACACAAAATCACAATCAAACCAATCCGCAACGCATCAGGATTAAGGGAAAATCACACTTCCTTCTAAAACCATCATAGAAGCTGCTCTTCATGGGAAACAATGTCACACGATATTTCCACTGGCTATAGGAGAGGAAAATTCACCTGAACCTGGTGGTGCCAGACGCAAGGCGCCAACAGTACTTGTGGTGGTCAAGGCCAACATCTCAATCAGACATTAGAGAAATAAGCTCAAAGTTTAGCTGTTTGTGAAAACCCAAAACATTAATTAGCGCGGCAAGCTAATCTAAAGAGGAAGCGATGATAATTGAATTTGAACGAGATCAAAGATGCCATGTTAATCCTCACCGATAATTAGACAAGGGGACCGAAGCGTCAGGCGACAGCAGAACCGGCCGGGCGCGTTTCTGAAAGACCGTATCGTTTGGCTAGGGCGACCGAAGGAATAAGGGGTTGCTTTTGTGACTCAACTAATCCAATGTTTTATTAAACCTTTTTTTTTTTTTTTGGCAAAGAGATATAATTTTGTAATTGAATCATTTTATATTATTTTTAAGTTTTTATTTATTTACTACGATTATATCTCAAATTCGATGCACTTTTTCTTTTCCTTTTTTTAATTAGAACTCTTGATTTATCAAGAGAGCTAAGGACTTATACTTGTATATTATATATAATTATTATAACTTTTTATTTAACAAATTTGTATATCTATTTTTTATTTAAATAATAAGAAAATAAACTTGTTGATTTACAATTTTTTTCTTACTAATTAAATTCTATATATTATATTAGCAAAAATAAATTTCTGTATATCATGACATCTAAATATTTTAGTTTATTTTATATAAATTGTATATTATTTTTTATAAAATTAAGATGCAATATTTTGTACAAAAAAAAAAGAGAGAGAAAACTAGCATTTTGTTTCGAATTATTAGGTCAAAAATACTAGTAAAATTAACTCAAATTTTATTTAAAATTTTAAAATTAAAATTTAACATATTATATTTGAAACTTGAAACGCCTGAATTCTAAGTATCAAAAAATTTAATGTAAACAAAACTCTAATGATTCAAAACAAATAATAATAATAACCCAACTCTCAAGTTGCCTTTTTGTCATCTCTACGGAATCCTTCTATGATATGATATCGGTTTTACCCGTGCCTTTCTTTATACTGCACAAAACACTGAAATAATAATATAAATTTCCAAGATAAAAGGAGAAACTTTTGTGAAGTGCATATTCAACATAAGTTTCAGCATTACATCAATAATTATGTTATAATATTTTGTTACACATTAGTGTATTTAAAACACTTTTACCTATGGCAGAACTTGATTTCAAAGCAGATGTAAAGATGGACGACGTCTGAGTTGATAATCCGACGCTCGGACCAATTACGCCTGGGGGGGATGATGTCTGAGTTGTGTCGGTCCTCGTCAACGTATCTTTTTGGTTTGGATATTCAAGAAATAATAATAATAATAATAATAATAATAATAGTTTTAAACGTTTATAATTTTTTATAATTAAATTTTAATTTTTAAAATATTGTATTCAAATTATATATTTCAAATTAATTAATTTTAATAAAAAATCAAAATCATTAAAAATATCAAATAAAAATTATTAACAAATTAACTACTTTATGACAAAAGATAATTAAATTACAGTAAATTTAAAATTATAAAATTTACTTTTAAATATAAAAGATTAAAAATTTTATTTATAAAAAATTTAGATGCAGTTTTCACACGCTCCATTTCTGGTTTTAGTTGCGAGAGGCGACTAGCGAAGAAGGAAGCGGCGGAGCTCTGAAAGACTCCGGCGTCTATACCTGTAATTCCTGCTTGGTTTAATCAGTATTTTCTTTGGTTGTGAAATCGAATCGCATTCAATCATGAGATAGAGAAGAGGTGAGATGAGACCACATAATCATAATCACAATCATCACAAGAACAGTGAGAGCAACGGCAGGCGATCGCCGGTTCCGCGTTTGGTTTGCGAATATCTTTCTCGCTCCTTATCTTCCTTATCCAGTCCTCTTTCTTCACAGGTTCTTTTTTTTTTTTTTTTCTAATTTAGTTCTAATTTTGATCTATTGTCATTATTATTCTCATTGTTGCTTTACAATTGCTTCACAGTCGGTAATAGAAGCTCGGATCTCTACAAAGAGCAAATCCGGATTTTATCAAATTTCCAGTCCAGCGTCAAGCAATGCGTGGTTAGCATTCCTCCCCCCCCCCCAACCTTTCTTTATACCCAGATCTGTATTTCACTCTTTCTTTTGTTTATTTGTGTTTTTTTTAAAATTCAGTTAAACTCCCTTGGAATCACATTTTTCCTTTCAATTCAATTGCTGATTCAATAATCTTAAAATGCCCAACTGGAATATGAAAGCTTTGAGATGGGAAGTCCATTATGTTGATTTTTTTTTAATCATTTTGGTGCTTCAATTTATCTTTTTTTTTTTCTTTTAATTCTCTTTTAAAGGATTTTCTAATATGCTAATCCTTAAAGTAAATGTAGGCAAACAGGGGGCTTGGTCTCACAGCAATTATCACTGACCACTGCAAGTTGACTCTTAAGTTTCCTTCAGGCACGAACAGCACCTGGGTATCGCCCTCTCTTTCATATCTTAAGCTTTTCTTTTTGTACTTTTTCCTGTTTGTAAAATTTTGCCTTCTAATTAGTTTGAGAACTTTCTGAGTACAAATATTGTTCTCATTCTTATATCAGTACAATGAGCAATTCAAAATCTATGAACCATTGGAGTACCATTATGATATTTGTGAGGCAATTCTATTGTGGGAACAGGTTAGTGTCCTTTTTATTTGTTCAATTTTATTCTTTTATTCGTGTTATGCATCCTAATGTCTCTAGAAGTGCAGTATCGTAACATGACAACAATACTGACGAGAGAATATCTAGATGTGAGGCCAGATGGATGGTTGGACTATGCGGCAAAAAGAATAGCTCAATTGTATGCCTTTTAAGAGACCCATCTTGTGATATTATTCTTTTGCTTGTTCCAAATTCAATGGCTTTTTTTTTTTTTTAATGTCAGAGGCATTTAATTGTAATTTTTTTTTTTTGGTTGTAGGGGTGCTGACAAATGCTATAATCAGACCCTTTGTGAGGAACACCTTAATTTGATTCTACCTGCAAGACCCCCTTTCCGACCCCGGCAGTTCCATACCTGTGCAGTTGTTGGAAACTCAGGCGATCTCCTGAAGACTGCCTTTGGAGAAGAGATTGATAGCCACGATATAGTTATTCGAGACAATGAGGCTCCCGTTAATAAGGTGAGTGAGCCAAGTTATACCAGGACAGTTATGAAATTTTATTTCAATTATCATCCTTTGATTGTCTTCATTTCATCATTCCTTGTTACAGCATCAATTGTACTATAGCCCTGTTTACATGACCATTTGACAGTGGTAGTAAGTCCCGCAAATGCTTATCTTTCCATTTCATTGCAATGTAGAAATATGCCAAGCATGTTGGACTGAAGAGGGATTTCCGCCTTGTAGTTCGGGGTGCTGCTCGTAACATGGTTAAGATTCTTAATGGTTCCAGTAAGTTTTCATTGCTGTTTCATTCTGTACATGGATCTCTTGTTACCTTCTGTTTTTAATAACCTGTTATGAGTGGCATTATTGTGTTTCCCATCATGTTTTGGGAACTGAAACTGACTAGCCCACGACTTTGAGGTTGAATCCAGGAACTATAACTACCTCAAAGTCTCGGTCATTTGTGTTTCTCATTGCTCATTGATAATCATGAGATATGAAATGATGCTTCATATCCTCTAGCTTCTATCTTTCAAGTTCATTGTTGTTGTTATGCTGCATCTCAATGTCATAATGGCCCATTTGGATTTTTAATGTTGTTCTACCGTACTAGAAATCAAAGTAAAGTCATACTAATTAGTTTAATTGAGCGCCTATTGACTGTCTAAATGGAAAACAAATAAAAATAAAAGAAGAAGAAGCCAGAAAGCAATAGGATTTTCATTTCATTTACTTGAGGTGTCTCTAGCATTTCTCTCTTTTCATTCAAAGGTCTTTTTTTTTTTTTTATAATTCTGCTTGCTTCTTAGTGCAGAGGCCTCTGTGTGGATGTTATGCAACAGGTGAAAAAATTAATGACATTTAGCATTTTCTGCTGCAGCTGATGAGATCCTTATAATCAAAAGTGTAACCCACAGAGATTTCAATGCGATGATAAAGGTCAGCATCATATCTCATAGAACATCAGTTCTGCTTAATCTTGTCTACAGCTAAGGGAAGTTGTTTTCTTGCTGGAATACCCAAGTGATTTTTAGCCACATATCATTCAGTTCAGTTAGATTTCATGCATGGCCTTGAGAAAATTTAGAGTGACCCCTTTGAATCCATTGGATCTGTGGCATGTCTTGTTTTGATGCTAGTAAGGGGAACATGCTTTGGTTAAAAGTAGCATCTGTTGGTTTGGTCGAACAATAGGGATTCTTGAACACGGACTGACATTATTTCTACTGCATGCTTGGCAGAATATTCCCAATCCTGTTTACCTTTTCCAAGGAATTGTTCTACGTAGAGGTGCCAAAGGAACTGGAATGAAATCTATTGAATTAGCACTCTCCATGTGTGACATTGTGGACATATATGGCTTCACTGTTGATCCTGGCTATACTGAATGGTATTATATCATCAATCTGCTTTTATTGGCAAGTTTAGTTCCTAAGTTGTTTCTTGTGTTATTCCTCCCTGGATTTTTAGTTTACAGCTTTTAATTGTTTTTAGAAATCATTACAGCCTTTCTATTATCCCTAAGTCACTAATAGAAACACCCAGCTCAATGTTATGCCATTTCCATGGAATTTCCCTTCATGATATCTTGAGAATCTGGTTAGTTATCTTCTTGTCCGAATTCTTCTCACCATTAGAGTCCCCACCCCAAATTGTAAAAGAGAAAAGAAAGGGAAGAAAGAAACTAGGAGAAAGTGGGTAATAATAGTTAGAGAAAGAGGTTTGGGTATGCAATTAAGCTCCAGTGAAGATGGAGAGGGAACGAGGAGAGCATTTGGGGTTGTGTGTGTGAGACAGAGAGAGAAAGAGAGCAAAAGAAAAGGGTTCTATAAAATATTAAAGACAGTAAAAAGCAACATTAAGCCTCCAAACAAAATTCCATTGGGTGTTTTCATTAGCCGTTTCAACAGATGGTCCGCAGAAGGGCATAATTGGTTTTTACTATTGGTTCCTTTTTGATCTTCATAGTGCCATTTTCATCCTTCTCTTCACCAATTTTGCTGACGTATTGCACAATATTTCTGTTAGGACCCGATACTTCTCTTCACCAAGGAAAGGGCATAATCCACTTCAAGGGCGGGCATATTACCAGCTCCTAGAATGCCTTGGTGTATGCGTTTGTTCTTCTTTTTACCTAGTTTACTGCTGAAAATGGTGTAGCCAATTGAAGTCCCTAAAACTTGCTTTAAGCTATGTACTTTACTGTCTCTTCTTTTCAGGTGATTAGGATCCATTCTCCCATGAGAGCCCAGAGGCAACAAGACTGGTCAGATGTGCCAGGTCAAGAAATGATTCGCAGGGCTCATGCTGCTGCCTTGTTCTTAAAGAGGGGTCAAGCTGATGAGACTCTATTGGGACAGTTTGGGAGTTGTAAGGTATGGGGCAATGTGGACCCAGGGAGTGGTGGACTTATCTCAGGATCTTCAGACATGAGTGATGTCAGGAAATCCTCAAATTACAGTAAATGGGAGCTAACGCCTTTTGAAAGTCTAAGGAAGGAAGCACAAGATCACTACGCAAAGATGGAAAGTGTTTCCATGTACAAAATGGATGGAAATAAGTTGGATGATCTGGTCTGCATCAGGCATTCCTCAAAATCTGATGTATGATCAATATCTTTCATTGGTGCAGATTCTCATTTTTTGTGCATCTGTTGAGTTTGAGCAGAATTTGACTAGATAATATACCATATTATAGATCTTTAGTTGGGAGGGGTGGTTGGGATCATGAATTTATCATCCGCTATCGTCCCAGTGCCTCGTTGGAGGAAGTGCAGTACCATACAGACACGCTTGAAATGCTTTGAAAAATGTGGTGTTTAGGATTCTTGATTGTTTTCCGCTGGTAGGGGACTGTATATTCATTTACTAATGTATTAGTCTTGCTTTTAGAGGAAGCTTGGGAGGGGCTACGAGAGAGAGGAACCGTGCTAAATGCGCGTTTGTCATGCAACGATGAATTTGAGTTTTGTGGGAGGGGAGGTTTTGTTTAATAGCGTCATGACTTCACAGGCTCTAAATTTTGGTGGATCACAGGAAGCCATGTTTCTTCCTTTTTGGTTTATTCGCATTTTTACCTTTTGTTTTTTGTTTTTATTATTAATTCTCTTTTTGGCATTGGAATATATTCTGCTGTTTATTTTTCTTTAGCGGAAATTAGATTTTTGTCAAATATATGTGAGCATCTCTTAGACCATTATAAGAGGGTTTATTATTGTCTTTAAACATTTGAAGAGTTAAGAATTCAAATTTTTATTTTGAAATTTTAAATTTTAATTATAAGAAAAATATAAAGAAAGTATGACATTTATCAAAATAAAGAGAATTATTTTTATGTAAAATTCATGTTTAATGTGTTTTTCTAATAAAAATTGTATATACGAGAATAAAAGGCATAAACCTTCAAGTCGAAAAACGAAATCTGAATTTCGGTTAGCCCTCCAGCATGACAAGCGGTGGAACAAAGTAATATAAATGTTTTATAGGAAATAAGTATGACAGAGCAGATATAAAATCTTAATCCCTGCAACTTGATGTTCCAACTCTTGTGGGCGGTCCTTTGCCCGCCTAATTTAAACTGATGAAAGAACCATATATAAGAAAGCTATTCAGAAACATGTTTTCTCGATCTCTGCTAACCTCGCCACCTGCGATCAAGTCGACTCCAAGTGTCCAAAACTTTGTCGATGCCCCGATCACCAAAACGGGTTTTGATCCAGACATCAGCGGCTTCAATTTCCAGATCAACCATTTCATAGGAAAAGGCGACTTGTCCCATGCACGCCACTTGTTCGATCAAATGCCTCTTAAAAATACTGTCCACCAACTTAATGATTTCTGGCTACTTGAAATCAGGCCACCTTTCTGCTGCCAGACATCTCTTCGATAACATGATGGAGCGTACTGAAGTTACGTGGACGATTTTGATTGGTGGGCATTTGCAGGCTGATCAACGTAGGCAAGCGTATGAGCTTTTCTCTGAGATGCATAGGTCTGGTGCCAAGCCTGACTATGTGACCTTTGCAACTCTTCTATCAGGGTTTAGCGACCCTGAAATGGCACAATATTTGTATCAGATTCATGCCTACATCATTAAATTGGGTCAGGATTCAATCCTCATTGTTAGCAATACATTTATCGATTCTTATTGCAAAGTGGGTCGCTTGGATTTGGCTTGTCTGCTGTTCAGTGAATTGGCTCAAAGGAATTCTGTTACTTTCAATGTTCTTATAAAAGGGCATGCAAGAGATGGCTTGAATGAAGAAGCAGTCAAGCTTTTCATTGAAATGCTAAATTTGGGTACCAAGCCCTGTGATTTTACTTTTGCCGCAGTTTTGTGTGCTGGTGTTGGTTTAGAAGATATGGCGTTTGGGCAGCAAGTCCACAGTTTTGCAGTGAAGACAAGTTTTGTCAGGAATGTCTTTGTGGGGAATGCCTTTCTGGATTTCTATTCAAAGCATGAATGCGTAAATGAAGTCAGGAAGTTTTTTGATGAGATGCCAGAGTTGGATGGTATTTCTTATAATGTGATTGTTTCAGCTTATGCAAATGCTGGACAACTCAAAGAATCTATCTATCTATTTCGGGAATTACAATTTACGAGATTTGATCGCAGGAGTTTTCCATTTGCAACCATGTTGAGTATAGCTGCAAATAGACTGGATTTGAAAATGGGCCAACAACTCCATTCTCAGGCTGTCGTGACAACAGCTGATTCAGAATCTCAGGTAGGAAATTCCTTGGTTGATATGTATGCCAAGTGTGGAAGATTTGTGGAAGCTGAGAAGATATTTGTGAAACTGTGCAATAAAGCATCAGTTCCATGGACAGCTATGATTTCTGCTTATGTTCAAAATGGGCATCTTGAAGAAGGCCTGAAAATGTTCAATGAGATGCATGAGGCCAACGTAAGTGGGGATCAGGCCACTTTTGCCAGTGTTTTGAAAGCAACTGCAAACTTGGCTTCAATCTCATTTGGGAAACAGCTACATTCTTGCATAATCAGATTAGGTTTCATGTCATATGTTTATTGCGGAAGTGCACTTGTGGACATGTATGCAAAATGTGGGTCCATAAAAGATGCACTTAAAACTTTTGGAGAGATGCCCGAAAGGAATGTAGTCTCCTGGAATGCATTAATATTAGCTTATGCTCAAAATGGAGATGGTGAAGCCACTCTGAGATCATTTAAAGAGATGGTTCTTTTGGGCTATCAACCAGATTCAGTAAGCTTCCTTTGTGTTTTGTCTGCTTGCAGCCACTGTGGACTTGTCGAGGAGGGACTGCGATACTTCAATTGCATGACTGAGGTCTATAAATTAGTCCCTAAGAGAGAACACTATTCATCTATGATTGATGCACTGTGTAGGAGTGGACGATTTAATGAAGCAGAAAAATTAATTGCTCGAATGCCTTTTGAAGCCGACGAAATTATGTGGTCATCAGTTTTGAACTCTTGTAAGATACATAAGAACCATGAATTAGCTGAGAGAGCAGCAAAACACCTTTTCAATATGGAGGCTCTTAGGGATGCTGCGCCTTATGTCACCATGTCCAACATCTATGCAGAAGCAGGTCATTGGGACAGCGTTGGGAAAGTGAAGAAAGCGATGAGGGAAAGTGGGATTAAAAAGGTTCCAGCGTATAGTTGGGTTGAAGTAAAAAGTAAGATCCACGTATTCTCTGCTAACGACAAGAGCCACCCGCAATTGAATGCAATCTTGCAGAAAATTGAAATTTTGACAGAGCAAATGGAAAGGGAAGGATACTTGCCGGATGCAAGTTGTGCGCTTCACAATGTTGACGATGACTTAAAAATCGAGTCCCTTAAATATCACAGTGAAAGATTAGCAATAGCATTTGCATTGATCAGTACACCAAGGGGATCACCGATCCTGCTGATGAAAAACTTGCGAACCTGTACAGATTGCCATTCTGCGATCAAGGTAATTTCAAAAATTGTTGGACGAGAAATCACAGTCAGGGATTCGAGCAGGTTCCATCATTTTAGAGATGGATTCTGCTCCTGTGGCAATTTCTGGTGAGGTGATGGACACGAGGGAAGGATTTTTGCCTTTTTGCATTATGCCTGTAGATGTAGAGTACGGAAACTGTTTCAAGGATGAGGAAGGGAAACCCTTGATATTGTTAGTTGTGTAAAAAGAATATTGTTAAACTTGATAACATCATTCATTATACGGTAATGATTTTCTAGATTCAATTTGGTAGCCCATTATGCTTTGGGCTGATTCTTAAGGATAAGCAATAAAGGAACCCAAGGGGTTGGCCATGTATGCACATAACTTACAATTTACCATGCACAAATACATGACAAAGAAATCTGCTGTAGCTCATTTTTTCTTGTGAATACCGTTCATACTAATCTCCATGTCCACAATCAAGAAACAACATTAGCTGCCAATTCTGGGTGTTACGAAGAGGAAAGATGTTGCTCTCTCTCTCTCTCTCTCTCTCTTCACTGTATGCATGCACCTGTAGAATGAAGAAACCATCTCAAGGAGGAGAAACCCCGAAACCCCTCATTTTGTAATCCTTGGTTGATGAATATATTAGAACCCAATATCGGTAGGCACAAGTGCTTGAATACTGTCAGTCAAAGGATTCAAGATAAATTTTAGGAGTTACGTAGTCTCAATACCTACAATCATAAGTAGCATCTTTAGCCAACCCAGTTCTAGGTCACACTGCAATCCAATTGCTACATTTAAGCGCAGTAATCAAAAGTCTGAATTCACACAAAATCCAAGTCAACAGTAACATCAAAAAGCTAAGAACCACATCCATATAATAGTCCCAATCAAATTGCATTGCCAGAAAGTCTTAAGATCATGCATTGCTATCCAAAAACAGAGAAAGGCAAAGGAGGAAATGAAACGCAGTTCCAAAATTAAACAACAAAATAGAAGCACAAACAAAATCGGACGGGTCATTTTGTCATTCTACTTTTTCTTGTCGTGAAGTACATCATCCGCAACAACCTTAAGCAACTTCCTATCCTTGGACTTGGCAATCTTCTTCAAAGTCTTGGGATTGCTGATTTTCTGCAACCTAGTCCCAGACCTCAGAATGTTCTCTTGCTTCTTTTTCTCTCTCTCCTCTCTCATCTTCCTCTTCTCCACCTTGTTTTTCCTTATCTCCTCTTTCAATTCATTCATCCTCTCCCTGTACGCCCTCTTTATTTCCTTCTCCCTTTCCCTCTGCTCGAACGTCGTGCCCTTCTTGCTCACGTGCTTCGCTGACGCCCTCTGCCTCCTCGCCTGCTTCCACTTCCGCCCCGACACCTTCCCGGCTATCACGCCGTCATAGGTCGGTCTTCCGAATGTCGGCTTGTCTGGATCCTCCGATGAGGCAACCGCCCATCGCTTTGCTGGTGGCGGAACCGTTTCCTCGTCGATCTCCATGGTGTCGGCAGCGTCGGCCGTAATTGTCGCGGCAGCTTGCGCCTGTTCGCGCTTTCGCTTGTAGGTTTTCCCGCCGAAGCCTTCATCGAGGAATCGAAAATCAATGTGTTTGCCATGGTTTCCGTCCTAGCTGCCCAAACCCTAACTGTCGACAGGTGGGGCTTATTTTAGACTTTATTTATAGGCGTTAATTGCAAAATTCCAAAATAAATAAATAAAACTATCTCATAAACTTTATGCAATTAACACTTCTAAATATTATCAAAGACAATTAAATAAAAAAAAAGATAAATTTTATGCAATCAACAATTCTACATATCATTTTTTTTATTTAAAAAAAGAAGAAGAATATAACATGTATGTCCTCGTTGTGACTTAACAAAACTGGCACATCGATGTTAGAATAACGGTGGCTGTCAGCATCAACTCTACGTATAGAGGGTAATATTATTTTTAAAATTTATTAATATTAAAATTAAGTATGTGAAATTGTTTTTTGGATTAAATAACATTAGAGTGATAAATTTTTTTAATAAAAATAGTTAACACTGAGTCTCGATTATTTTTTTTAATTAAAAAAAGTCAAAGCAGAAAGGAAAAGGTAATAATAAAAATAAATAATGGAGAACAAAACGAAAACCGATGTGGATCCACTTTCTGTCCTCACAGTGTAAGAGTAGAGAAACAAAAAAAAAATAAAAAAAACGGGTCATAGATCTGATCTCTACGTTCGGTAAGAAAATTCTCGGTCTACATTCATTCTTCACAATAAACAGAACCCGAATCAAGAAAAATAATGTGTAGCCAGAAATTAAATTGACAAAGAATCCAAATACGTTCCCAGTTGTAAACGTGACTGCTCAATTGGATCTTTGCAACACCTCCTTCTTGCCATGTTTTAGAGGAACAATGCAATTTCAGATTCCACGGGCCGACCCATTCGTTTTAGTCCTTTGATTCAGACAAAAAAAAAATCCCTCTCTCTGTCTCTCTCTCCCTGTCATAGGCGAATGGGCTCTAAACAGTCCGTACAAGTAGCCGAAGAAGAAGAAGAAGCAGGAAGCGAAGAAGAGGAAGAAGAAGAAGACGACGACGGCGGCGACGACGAAGAAGAAGAGAAGAATAATAACCGGGAGGCTGATACAACAAGGGTCGCTAGTAATGAAGGTTTCGTGAAGAAGGTTCTAGAACAAGAGCCAGAAATCTTACCATGTCACGCATCAGCATCGCCCCTCTCTCCTCAGCTCTCCTCCCTCGGCACTCCCCGCCTTGGGCCATCCATCAAGGTCTGGGACCCTTACAACGTTCTTTCCCCGCCGCTGTCCCTTCCGCCGCCGCTGCCGCCGTATCCATATTTCTCCAGTCGGGTCGTAGATGACGATCGGGCCGTTACGGAGGTGTTTTTGATATGTCACGGGGAGTGCGAGCTCAGGTTGAGGCCTGATTTGCTGGCTGGAAGGTGCCACGCGGCGGCCTTGACCCCCAATGGGAAGCGGCAAGCGCGGGCTTTAGCCGTGTTCCTGAACTCGCAAGGGGTCAGGTTCAATGCCGTTTATTCCTCGCCCTTGGAACGTTCCCGATCAATGGCAGTGTTCATTTCTCAGGTAAAACTGAAACTTTTGGTTTGTAATTATGCGTTTTTGCTTGCTCGGAATGGTAAAATTCAAAAGAAAGAATCATCGCAGTAAATTTTCTGAGGAAAAAGAATAAAAGATCATCCCTTTTTTTAAAAGAATCGAACTTTGGAATGCTATTGCTAATTCCCTCATATTTGCCGCTATAAGAAGATGAGGATTATCCCACGTAGTAGCTAGTATGATCATGAAAAATCTGGAGTGCTACACTCCCTTTTCTGTATATGTACCAATAAATCAGCTCCTCGATATGTTGTGATCCTGCGCCTGAGCCTTCTAGTTTTATGTTTCTTGCTGTGGTATCACTCTAAAGACCATTGTTGTGCAAGATACTGACTTGTTGTCAATTGGGTTCATTTCCATACCCGTTCGGTGATATAGTGAGATGTCATAAAATTACATTCATTTCCTGTGGAAGTGAGAATTTGAAATGCTTGAAAGCCACAATGGTTGAAAGATATAGCACAAAAATTCTAGGGCTTCATGTTATATCCGTTTCCATTTCTTTGTGAAAATTGTAGAGTCTCTGTGATTACAATGGACTCTACAATGGCTGCATAGCAATGAATGCAAAAATGTGTTCATTTTCCTTCAATATGTTTAAGAGATTGTTGTTGGTATATCTGGGAAATCTTTAACATTTTGTGATAATCGTACAACCCCCTTTCCTTTGAAAGAATAATACAGAAGCCTTTCACAATGCAGTTTCCTTTTTATATCAAGATGTAGCCAAGGGAAGGACCAAAAATGGGCTAGGACATGAATTTATATTTGAGAGAGGAAGGGGGAGGTCAGGTGTTGTCTGAGGCTTTTGATTTTTTTGATTTTTTTTTTTTTGCTTTAAGAGCTTAGGGTGAAACATAATTTGGAGATGCTGCAAATACCAACAGATGCTGGAAAAGGATTTTGGCAAAGACAGGTGACAGGAAAATGATGATTTTTTCCTTCTGATGGATTCCCTAAGTGAGGTGGTACATTTGCATACACTACTACTACCAACAAGTTTCTTGGTCGGCTGAATCATAGAGAAGATTCATGTAGCTTACTTGAAGTGTCTGGCCCTTACGATGTATAGAAAAATACCTCTAGTGCTTAGATTCAACTATTGATCAAGCAATGACATATACTTTTAGGAATGACTTAGGAAAATGATGTGCTATACTCCAAGTATTGGCTTCAGTAAGTTTCTTGAGATTTTGGTGGCCCACTACCTCATCTTTATTTCCTGATAGAGGGAATTTGTTTGGATATTGACATGATCTTCTTATCCACGTCTACCCTGTGGTATTAATTTGAAGAAATTCTCCATGTATAAAATCATGCAGGAAATGAATTTTGCAGAGGGACAAATACAGTCGTCGGATGCACTCATAGAGATGAGCATGGGGCTCTGGGAGGGGTGCCCTCATTCAGAGATTCATACACCTGAAGTTCTGAGCTTGATTGAAAATTTTCAGCCTGATTTTTGTGCACCATCAGGAGAATCGCTTAGGGAAGTGCAGTTTAGGATGGTTCAGTTTTTAAATACAACAGTCTTGTCTTTGCCAGAAAAACTGAAATCCGAGCTCGCTTTGCCCCATCAAAATGAGGGCCAAGGGTTTTCTCATGACCAGGATTTGCATGCTTTACAGCCACCACCTTGGAATATGCTACACAGGCAGAGACAGGGCATTACAAGGAAGAAATTTGGTAAGAGCAGGCTACAATATGTAACTACAACTGGTAATCACGAGGGTGAAGAAGAGATATCTCCTACTGAAGCCAATCACCAAACTGCCATCCGTGATTTAAACATTGGGAGCACATCCTCTGCAATCTCTTCATGTGTTGGTGTTTTTACACATTCGATTCCTATTAAGTGTCTTATTACAGGCATATTGGGCTGCAGCCCAGTAATGTCACATAAGATCTGCATAGAAGATTCTTCAGTCACAGTTTTACAGCATTCATGGAAAACAGGTTGGCAGATAAAGCGCTTAAATGACACTGCACATCTTAGACTTTTATAGTGAAATTCTAAGCGTGCCATTAGCAATGGGTGGTCTGCTGTTAATTTTTTGGGTAGAAGCTAATCATAGTTCTTTGTGGATCATGTTTCAATTAATGGTTCCACTTGGATTCCTTTTTAATCTGCCCTTCTTGTAATATTTCAGATAATTATTTCCAAGTACGCCGACTCTGGCATTTGATTTTTGTACTGAGTGATTCTTTGAAGCTGCAGCGTTTACGGGTGTTGTCAGTTGTAAAGGAAACAGCTTACCTGTATCTGGAACAAAATAAGTTAGTTCAGAATGAAGAATTGTGATAAGCTTATATTGTTCTGCTAATTGATGCTTCTTTCAAGACTTGTCTATTGTATGATGGATTTATTGTTCTGTGATGACGTCTACTAATGTAAACACCTAGCTAGTCGTTACAATGACCTCGCCGCGTGATCAATATTGTGCCTCCTTTAACGAAGCCGATGGTGTAGCCCTTTTTAGGCAGATCCACTTCATGAAATGTAAGACTGAAAAGAATTCAGTGTCACTATTCCATTTTTTCTTGATACACTGGAGTCTTGATTCAAGGGTGTTATGTGTTGCATTGATCATTAATGAACCTGAAATGAACCATGGTGGCATTTGGAGCAGTCAAGCAGTCACTTGGGATATCATCGAAATGTATCCAGAACGACATCTTTTGACAAGGTTGTACCTATCCTGGATTCCGAGGTAAAAATTCTCGCTCGTTCTTTCAACTAGATTGCTTATGGTTCAATTACATTTTAGTTTGGACCACAACAAAGCACGAAACATAGGTGCCCCATTTTCCTATATTCCAAACGTAGCATGTGAAAGATCCAGCCTTTGGTACGGTATTATATAGATTCCGTGACTTGCGCTGCATAGGCCCATTTTTGCGCCAGCCTAGCTGCATTGGATGAAGTCTAGTGGAAACCAGCAATGCTACTGACACCACGAAAACAAAGTAGGAGCTGAAACTACAGCCATAATTTAATTTGCCACTGTCTGTCCCGTGAAGCGCAACTACTGGTCACAAAAGCGTCTTTATTCTTCACGTGTTCACCGGCTATTCCTTCACGGCATCTCACCCACAGTACGTCTATATCTCAATTCCAGGGCTGCAATTATATTCATGGCCGCCATCGCGAAAGCCTCTACCATTCTGCTGGTGCTTATCTTTGCTTCCAAATGGCTGAAGCTAACTAGTGAACCTACATCAACAGCTTCTCCAGCGGCCCTCCCCCATGTAAATGCGCCCAACATGTCCTCATTCCCTTCTCCAAGTCACAAGTGGCCTCGGAATACAGCAGCTTCTCCTTCTCCATCGATAGAGCCATTTGCTTCGGTTCCAAGCTCAGGCGAGTTTGTAGGGACAACTTCCTCAAGTGCAGGAAAGTTCGAGTGTCAAATCACAGTCCTTGGTGGACTTTGTATCGTCATGCAATAGGGCTACTTGTTTCTTTAGCGTAAAAGCATAGAAATAGGGCCCAATACGTAGACAAGGGATTGTATGTCTCGTGTATAAATGGGGTTACCGTGTCTGTATTGACCAGATTGAAGAGATGTGCGTGCTAGTTCTTCATCTCGCATCTTCGGTCTAATCAATACATTGGCTGTGATTGAACGCCAATCACAAGCCTTTACAATTATAAACAGTGGATTTTTTATTTTTTTTTTGTTAATTGACTGAAACCCTACAGTACTTGTGATCTAGAGTCATTGCTAGGTTTATTATCATTATCATTATTATTATTATTATTAATCTGGGCTTAGGCTAAAAATTAAATAGGCATGAAAAATCGAAGAATACTGAGCCATCATATTAGTAAACTTGCAGGGACTAGATATTGGGTCAAATGGGCTATTTGCTTTTTGTCTATGATCTTAGGATGATTAACGAGCATTGAAGAACATTGGGCCATTATATTAGTACATGCCCCGGGACATTAGATATTGGGCCAAATGGGCTTTATTTAATTTTATAGTAGCTTTTTTTTAACGCTTTATCGATGCATATTGATTTTACCGTTGCAGAACACAAACAATTAGTAGCTAATTTTTTCGTACATTAAAAAAATTCATTATATCATAAATTACGTTATGTAATAACTCTTTAATTTTTTTTATAAGTTTAACCCTTATCTTAAGAATAAAAGTTTAAATTCATAATGATTAAGATGGCCGCTTATAACTTAATATTTTTGATCTGGCCGGCGAGCAAAAGTAGAAAACACACGCAACTAAATCCAGTAACTCAAGTGTTGGCATTCTAGGTGATGGCGGTGAGCCTAACCGCCACTAGAAGGGCAAATGGGTGGGGTGCCCGGTGCCCCTTTAGGCAACCCATCGGGAACCACCCACCAACCCCTGCCACCGCCACCGCCACCAACACGGCCCGTGGCTAAACAATCAACGTATAACAATTGCGTTTCATTCATCATCTTGGGTGCCCCCTCTCTCGTTCTCATGTAAATATAGCAATATATGGTTAGGGAATTAATATTTAAAGAAGAAAAAAGCTCCATCCACACACCAAAATAAGAGATAAAAGTGGAGAGTTCACATCACGGTTTTGTTGCATGTACAGAGCCCCCCCCCCCCTCTTCTTCTTCTTTCTTTCTTTCTTTCGTACAAATAGCATCTCCCATATCGTTAGACTTGTGTTCGAAGCCTTCCTCAAATGAAAAATCAAAAGGACTGTTCCTTCCACCTTAGCTAAAAGGAATGAATGTGATAATCGGTTTAATGAAAGATATTATGCGGTTCAATGTAATCAATTATTCGTTCAAAAACCTTCCTCAACAAATTTATTTTTTTCCCTTTTTTATCCAAAAAAGAAAAAGAAAAAAAAAAACATTTGTCAATATTGTTAGCAAGTAAATGGATCGTTTTCGTTCCGTGTGCCTTAAATGTTTGAATGAAGGGTATTTTTTAATCCAGGAGAAATTGAGGGACATGGTCGTAAATAAGGCAGAAGCAAAAGGGCATTAAGACAGGGAGGGCACTGAGTATAAAACAGGTGCCCATTTAAGAATCGCTCACGCGAACCCCGGCACTGCTTTATTAGCTTTTTGCTCTTCTTTTCCGGGCTTCGGTCCCTGCAAATCCCCTCATTTCTCTCTCGCTGGCTGCAACCGCCAAAGCAAAAATGGTTCTCTCCGATTCTTCTTCCTCTTCATATTCTTCTTCGAGACGGTGTTTAATCCCAAGCTTCCTCTACTCTTCTTCTTCTCCGAAGTCTCAATCTCTTGCCCCTCTCCTCGAGTCCTCAAACTCCGCCCGCCAGCCGTCTTCACCATCGCAGTCTCCGTCTCTCTTCACCGCCATTTCCGGCGGCGGCGGTGGATTCGTGATCCCTGCCCCTAGCGAGTCTGGCAACAAGATCGAGATGTACTCGCCGGCTTTCTACGCCGCCTGTACGGCCGGCGGTATCCTCAGCTGTGGACTCACTCACACGGCCGTTACTCCTCTCGATATCGTCAAGTGCAACATGCAGGTCTCTATCTTTCTTTTTTCAAATCTGTGCCTTTCTTTCCTGGTTCTTAGCTTATTTATTATTATGCTCTTCTTTGATCTTTGTTAGATGTTTTCTTTAGTTTTTGTCATCTATGTTGACTCTTCAGCTTCGGGTTTTCGGTTGCTTCGTTTATTGGCGGTCTTACCTTTTTGCTTGTTCTTCATCGCCTCAGTGTTTGGCCTCTGTTTGCTTCTTGTCTGCTCTCTCTTGATTATGATCGCCTTTGATTTCCACGTGTGTTGGTTACACTGTGTGGAATTCTGAAGATGCGCTTATGTATCTTCTTTTCATATGCCTTGTTAGTGTTTTCTTTTCATGCTTTCTTTTCTTGTTCTTGGTGATTGGTCTCTCAGAAGCTGTCTATGAGGTTTTTTGGTCCCTGTGACGCTATCAAATTCCAGATTAGACATGGTCTCTTGTTTGTTGTCTGTGCATTTAGTTAATATCCAATTGACAGAGCTTTCTGAAATGAAAGAGTAGTCTTACAGTTGCGAGTTGTAATTAAATTGACTTCTGTGGAAATTCAAACCATCTTTTGCACTGGATTTTTCTTTGCTAGAATATAACAGCAGATTATTGGATTTGAATGTTAGGTACATGTGTCCGTGACACTTATTGTAAGTTATAAACCAAGACTACAGTAATTATTTTTCCAGATTGATCCTGCAAAGTACAAAAGCATTTCATCTGGGTTTGGAGTTCTGCTTAAGGATCAGGGATTGAGAGGCTTCTTCAAGGGTTGGGTGCCTACTCTGCTTGGTTACAGTGCGCAGGGGGCCTGCAAATTTGGGTTTTATGAGTTTTTCAAGAAATATTACTCTGACCTTGCTGGGCCAGAATATGCTGCTAAGTACAAAACCTTGATTTACCTTGCTGGCTCTGCATCTGCTGAGGTGATTGCTGATGTTGCACTTTGCCCCTTTGAGGCAGTGAAGGTTCGTGTCCAAACACAGCATGGATTTGCTAAGGGCTTGGCAGATGGACTCCCCAAGTTGTGAAATCTGAAGGGGTTCTTGGGTACGTCACTAAATGCTTAATGACTTGTTTCAAAATATTTCTAAGATGTATTTGGAACCAAGTTAATCTACCTTTTCAGGTTGTACAAGGGGCTTGTTCCTCTCTGGGGACGTCAAATTCCATGTAAGTTGGGTCTCTGTCTACTTGTATGCCCTTTGTTGCTTACTTGTCATTTTTCAGTTTCCCTTTTTGTGGCATATTTTCTTATCTTTGGGGGGTGCTGACGTGTGGGGGTAAGCCATGTTCTTTTATGTGTAGTCTGGGTATATGTCAATTCATTTTTACCTGCTGCGGGGCCCTACTTCAATTTTACATCTTCCGTTGCACGTAATTGTCTGGGCTAAGGGCAGATGTATTGGACTATGACTGAGTTTAGGCTGTTTTAGATTGTACATTTGCATTTTATGGTGTTATTTGGTTTTTCCCACAATTGCATTTATGGCATGTTTGCCAGGAACTTTATGAGGTTTTTCATTTTAATCTTGTAGACACTATGATGAAATTTGCATGCTTTGAGACAATTGTGGAGCTAATTTACAAGTATGCCATCCCCACCCCAAAAGACCAATGCAGCAAACCTCTGCAGCTTGGTGTGAGCTTTGCTGGTGGTTATATTGCTGGTGTATTCTGTGCTGTTGTGTCACATCCTGCAGATAATCTTGTCTCTTTCCTCAACAATGCTAAAGGGGCTACTGTTGGTGATGTCAGTATAACGGCCTCTTTTGAATGATTACCTAAAAATTCACTATTTTGTAAATGTTTAATTTTTGCGGCTTTTGTGCTGTGTGCGTGCAGGCTGTGAAGAAGCTAGGTTTGTGGGGCCTCTTCACCCGTGGACTTCCTCTTCGTATTGTCATGATTGGAACTCTTACTGGGGCCCAGTGGGGTATCTATGATGCATTCAAAGTCTTTGTTGGATTGTAAGTACTTCCTGTGATCATAAGGTTTATTGGAATATGATTGCTTCTTTTGAGTGCTGACTTTCACGTGATTTGCAGGCCAACTACAGGTGGTGTTGCTTCTGCTGCAGCACCTTCTGCTCCTGCTGCCACTGATCTTGCAAAGACTTAGAGCTTTGAATGATTCACAGGTCTTGATTGTCACATGGAAATGGGGAAACTTAATAGGGATAATAAATGTAGGATATTGAAGCTATAGTGAATGGCAAGACATTGGAGATTATTCTTTTACATTGATGCACTTGAACCCATTTTTCGTCCTGTTCACTAATTTTGGTTGTAGGGGGATGTTTTTGCTCTCATCCTTTGTTAATCGGCACTTCTTGGTAGGGTAGAAAAGCAGTACAAGGATTTAACCCAGGATATGATGGTATAAGGACAACCAATAATAGCCAGCAGATGAGGGGGATATATTTTATTCTGCCCACTGTTTTTGTGATGCATATGGTAGTGGGTATGTGCATGGTGAGGGGATTATACCTGTTTATTACATTTACATCTTCAAAGTAAGCCTTTCACTTTCTCTCCCTTTCTCCTCTTATCCCTCATTATATTTTGTGATTTCTATTTGTTTTGCCCATTTGATGGCTGTTAACGTGTTATTTTACCGGCCACTTTTATTTGTTTGCTTTTGCAAGTTACTTTGTGAATAAGTATTATTGCCGAAACGAGACGTTACTTCCAGCATGGCTATGGTAACGTGAATTAATGCCGAATGCCATATGAACTATATGCTGCAGTTGGTGACCTTTGTTGGAATAGAAAGCATTTGCGTGGTTAAGCCTTCGGAGTTCATATTATTTTGTTCGAACTTTGGTTGCAGTCTAGAAGTCGAGCTTAATGAATTTGTAATTGCCTAGGCCTTCTGCTGACTTGAGAAATGAAATATTCTTCTTCAGTTGATCATCCTAAATTGTATTTGGAATACATTTTAAAATGACACGGGAAATTGGACTTGGCTGCAATAAATTGGGAAACTGTCCTTGTTACATCTACGGCAACCAATTAATGTCTGTTTAGGCCTAATCTAGTTCGGCCCCCGGTTTTGCTGCTTTTAACTTCTTTCATTGGACCATGCAACTGGTTTAGAATCAGGAAAAATTATTATTCAATAAAATTGGTGACAATAACTAAAATTAGCGGAGAGTTAGGAGCCCGAAATCACTGTCCAGGGTGATGTAATATTTTATAATTACTCATGAACCGGACATTAACGGAGCAAGTAGGGAATAGGGGGATTCGAACCTGGACTTGAGGAGTACGAATTTTAACACCTAACAACCCGTCTGCACTACGACTGACTCGTAATAAAATTAGTGACTCCGAAATTTTATTTTTTTTTTTTGTCCTTTTAGCCTTTGGATGACTAATGTCCAACACATCATTTCATTTTCCAAAATATGTATCAATGTATTGAAAGTATAATATGAAATAGACGATCTTTGCAACCGTGTTTGTCACTTTAATCCTGTGACAATATGTAACCATTTTCCCTTATTTTAGTCTTTGCTGTCAGCATATTCTTTAGTTTAGTTTAAATGTTAACCAAAATTAGGTCTCTTAACTTAGGTTTCTCTCGACCAAGTCCGAGGGTAACATCTATTAACGATTTTTATCTTACTGGATCAATCTCCTTATACTGAATATAATTAATTTTGTTAAATATTTTCTTCCGATATACAAAGTTTTTTATGTGTATAAATATACACTTTTTCGAGAGTAGAATTTTGTGTTGTATATTATTATGGGCAGGCACCGTTTACAGGCACAACAAGCTCTATAAGCGCGCAGCGGGCTTTCATGTCCATTGGGTCCTCCATCGTGCTGCCCAAAGGAATGTTGCTTGCCCACCTGTGCTACGTGAATGCCAGCGTCGTCATGGGAAGCCTAGACAAAGTGTGCATTCCCGCTTGCAATCAGTGTGGTGAATACATTGCTAAAATTGGAATTGTTTTGCCCTTCCGCGGAGGGTCTTAGAATGTAGGATTAACGAGTTTTTTAAAAAACATATATATATCCAGCATATATTACATATCCCCATTGGTATAATACATAAGATGTATCATTCATGCAAGCAACTACAAAAAATCATAAATGGTGCCGTGCAGTTTCAAAACATACGATAAAGGATACAGGTTTAGAATTACTCGACTGCGATGCTAATGTAGCTACTCATAAATAAAGAGAAATCTGCAGCCGGAATGCACCAACTCTGATAGTGGACAAATGAATGACGCTGTAATGCTGGTGTACGGTATCACGATCCCCCGTCTCTTTATTGCTGTCTAAAGAATACATTGACAAGGTACTGGAAGGGACCCTGAATATTTCAGACAAGATTGATTGTGAAGGAGACGTAAGGGTGAGTATCAGCTTCACCTCCTAATCCTGCCATCCCTCCACTTTCATCTTCAGATTTCCAGTATGTGCTGCATATCAACAAAGATAATCCAAAAAGAATCGTATGAAATGAAACATTCCCAGATTACAGCAAGGGAGAAAAAGATCCCTCCCCACATATGCTGGCTATCAAGAGCTACAGTGCATAACCAGAATTTAAAAGCACCGCCTTAAATTTTCACAAGAAACTGTACAAATGTTCCAAGCCAGATTCCTTGGATGTAAACGAGAGCTATGAAGTCCCCTTCACAGTGCATTCGACAGCACTCTCCACCGGTAGTGGGATAATATGCATGAAATCCAAGTTATGAAACCTGAAGGGCATGCAAGCTTTACCTATTTGCATGGTTACACAGCCCTTCAAGGATTGAACGTACTTTCTTTTCACTTTTTGTAGAAGGAGCCAAAACGCAAGCCTAAAATGTTCCAAAATAGCTATTGCTTAGTAAAGAGTAAATGCTTAACTGGAAAATAAAGGAAAAATGTACCATGACAGTATTTACCAGGAAAGATGGGGGCAATCCATATCTCAGAATGCTCTCTGAAAAAATACGTACAGCACAGAAGTGCATCCAGGAGCTGAAAATCTGCAAGGGACAAACCCACTTAGTTCCAAAGAAAGAATTTGCAAATAAAATAAACATTTGAAAATGCTTAAAACAACTAAAAGAAAGTGCTTGGTAAAATTGTAGGTCTTGAGTTTCACAGAACCATGTAATCAAATTAATTTATCATGGCACACTGAGCACCCCTGGTCATCTCAGGACATAGGCAGCAGCCCAGTATAGCCAAAAAATGTCAAAAAAATTTAAGCCTAAATAAACAACTAAAAAGATAGAGTTGCCAACAAAACCTGTAGATAAACTAGGCTTCAGTATGTTATAACAGTGGATGGTCATGTCTATTCCCAATTCAGAAGCCTCAAAGAAGCTCCAATGGAAATCTGCCTTTATCCTAGGGACTACATGAAAGTCTACATATTTTCCCAGACTATAGTACCAGCTCCCTTGGTTACATTGTGCTCCTTCTATTCAACATCTATAACTTCATCCCTGTACCCTAAAGACTAAAAATACTTGTTCATGGTGATGGCAACAAGCTCCTTTAATAAGTATCTTATAAAAGACAAGTTTAGAATCTTTCCAGAATTCTGAAGACTACAACTCCTCTTTCAGTTGTTTTTCTCAATGTTTAAGTCATTCACTCAGTGCATATAGAGATTTATTTTGTTTTAGGAACAGTAATCAAATAGGAGAATTTAAGATGTCCAGCCTCTACAAATGCATAGCAACAGAATTGTTCTCTTCAACTTGCTGCTGAGAGTTTTGATTAACTATAAAACACGTGTGCAAACTGCCAAAGGTGATGGAATTGTGTTAAATTCTCAACAGCATCCTAGCCTATCCCAGAAAATTAATTCATCAGAGTCAGAACTGCAACTGTGATCTTTTAGTTGTAGCCAGAGACTTCCTGCAGACAATCTTGTCTTTTCAGCCTCCAAACAACAAGCATTTTTCCCATCAAATTCAACAGTCATTTCCAGTTCAATCCAACAGACCCAAAGGGTTTACGTCCAAGAGAAAGGGCCTTTTGTCATCTGTCATGATGAATATAGTCATAGAGAAAAGAAATAAACGATTAAGGAATGAGATTACCTCCCCGTAACAGGCATAACACCATTGCAGAAGGGAGCTTCTCAAATTTTCTTGTTCTTGCATCAATCTTTCTAACTCTTGCTTCCTACTTTCATGTGCTTCTGAACTATATTCAAAATCGCGAATCTGCATTGCATGCAGCCAGAATTTAGACATTTTCACCAAGTCAATTTATACAATTACACACATTTTACAAATGCAAATGCCAGAATATATTTTGTCTCACGCACAAGTACTGATCATTCATATAAGCAAGACCTATTTGACATACTCACTTGGAATCCTTTTTCACGTGCACTTGTTCGAAAATTGTCGGCAACTCGACAGAACAGTGTCACTGTGTAAAGAGCATATTCATTATCCTCATACAACTTCTTTGAGGACCTGGGAACCTGAAAGAGCCTAGATAGGTGAATCAACCCAAAGTGCAGAATCCATGCAAAGAAGACAGATTCAAATTGAAGCCAAAGTTTGCCAGATCAAATGAACCCAAGGGTATTGATCTCAAGATATCAATCAATGTCGCACCGGGTAAGAAAGTTTGAGGCAGCAATCTCAAGGACATCAATCAATGTTACATTAGGTAAGAAAGTTCCAGGCAACAATCTCTACTAGAGTTCTAGTAATAATGATAATAAATCTTACCACATAGTTAGTCAATGTTTCATAGCTTGCCAACCAGTCTTTCTGTGAATACTTGGGGACAACTGCAAGGAGAGTTGCAAGATTTTCAGATGCTATAATATCCTCTGGCTTCACCAAACTGGAAAGATCACGAACAGCTAAGCTGAAAAGTAAACAATGGTTCAGTGAGGAAAGATCCACTGATTTCTTGTATAACACACAAACAAGAGCAGATAGACACTTGTACCTTCCACTTTGCTTTCGATTAATAGCATTGAGCTGACTACGCACATTGTTATACTCAGCAACGCGAACCTAACACACAAGGTCCAGGCTTTATTTGTTCTGAGAGTCAAGCATTCTTGAGCAATTTACAGATTAATGCAAAGGACAAAAAAAAGAAAGAAAATATCTATAACAATATGAGATGGGATATTCCGTATGTGAAACTGTGTTGCTCCTAGCCTGTCCCCTGGACTTGCAAAGCAATAAATAAGTTAATATGATAAATGGCTACGTTACCAATTACAAAGAAGAGTCCAAATTAAATCACCTTGAGATCATCCTCAATCTTAGACACTTGACCATGAATGCCATCAACAATCTCCCTCAGAGGTGACATTGTTGGATACTTTGCTTCATCCCAAACAAACCTATATGTGTGCATATATGTCCCAGATTTCATTAGCGTGCCACAGACAAATGAATACAGATTACTCCACAAGTTAAAAGCATCCATTCATTAGAATTGAGTAAAAACAAAACAAAATACATATAAATTAAACAAAGAGATTTCAAGGGGCCAAAAAAAAAAAAAACCTGGTGAGGTAGGAATCAACTGGGACACCATCAACAGTCAAGGCATTGCTCTCCACACCGGAAACCCTCTCCAATTCCTCGATCTGTCTCCTGATCTTGTGAGACGCTCCTTCCATAAAGCTATTAGACTGCAAATGTTCCATTTATTGATGAAAAAAAGAATAATCAGTGAAGATTTCAATCCAACGTCTTTTCTTCTTCCTCTTCTTTTTTTTTTTTTTCTTCTTCTCAATAAAAACAAAGCCGTATGGAAAAATACCTTAATACAAATAAATAAATAAATACTAAAATATATGAACAGAGAGAAATTGATTTACCTTGAGGAGATCATCGCTGAGGGCAAGGAGAGAGTCTAGGGTTCCAACACGAAGATTGGGTATATTGAACTGAAAAATAAATAAGTAAAAGGTTTTAGAAATCAAAACGAAAATAAAATTAGAAGAATAAAGGCGTGCAGAAGAGGAAGATAAAGAAAAAGAAAAAGAAAAATAAAATAAAATAAAAATAGGAGGAGGAAGAAGAAAGATACGCGGTAGAGAGGAGTATCAAAGGCATTTCTGGAGATTTGCTCTTGCAATCTGTTCCACAGAGAAGTTGCCGAGTTTTGAACAGGCAGAGACACCACCCAGTATCTACTCGCCATTGCTAATATGCTTGCTTGCTTTCTCTGATTTCTTGAGGAACACAGAGAGAGACAGAGGCAGAGTTTGAACTCTCAAGCTCTCAGAATAATCGGCGCAGTGGAGGACGATCCAATCGACTCGCTCGGTGTGTTTCTCGGCTCGATTTACACCGACTCTGTCTCCTGCATAATTCAAAATAAAAAAAAAGTCAACAAAAACAAAAATAAAAAATAAAAAATGAGGGTCCTCGAATAGAGGTACCAAACAAAATATTTAGATAAAAATTTAATTTTATTTTTATACGATAATTAAATTAAATATTAGATATTTTATAGGATAATTTTATTTATTATATTATTTTAATATTAAATATTTTTATTAAAAGTATGCCAATAATTATTTTAAATAATTAAAAATATTTAGATAAAAAATTTATTTTAATTATTATCTAATAAAATTTTTATAATTATACTTATTTTTTTATTAAATACACTTAGCATATTAATTTTATTAACTAAATTATTCTCACATTGAATATTTTTTACTAAGTGCAATTATTTACATATAGTTCTCTTATTGCTACATATTAAATCTATTATTATTATATAAATTTAAATTTTTTAAAAAATATTAATAAATAAAAATTAAATATTATAAAAAATATTTATAATATTAAAAAATTAAAAAATTAAAATTTATATCACATAATAAATTTAATGGTGTAATTATATATCTAATTATTATAGAATTATATTTAATAAAAAATATTTAATATGTATTAATTTATTTAATAAATTAACATATTAAGTAAATTTAAAAATAACTAAATATGATTACAAATTTTTTAACAATAATAAAAAGTAAAATTAGTCTTATTATCATTTCTAAAAAATAAAAACCATGCACATCAACCAAAAATGAAATTAAAGCAAATTTTTAAAAATAATATTAATTTTTTATGTTAGAAAGTTTTATAATTATATTCCCATTATTTTTTTAAAATTTACTTAAAATATTAACACTATTAAATAAGTTTAATTTATATTAAATATTTTTATTAAATATAGTAATGTGACAACTATCTGCATACTATATAGTAGATATATTTTTCTCTTATTCTCATATTATTATTAAGTTTAATGATACAGTATAAATTTTATTTTTTTTTAGAATCTTTAAAATAAAAAATATATATTTAAAAATTATAAAAATATATAATATTTTAAAAATATATAATATAAAAAAAATTAAAACTTGTACTAAGTTTAATGATGAAGTAGTTAGATGGAGATATAATTATCTAGTAATTATAGTTGATAAAAAATATTTAATGTGAATTGAATTTAATTAATGGTATTAACATATTGAATAAATGTTTAAAAAATAAAATAAAATGAATATAATTATAAAAATTATTATTATTATTATTTTTATTCCGGATCTTATTAGAAGACGTATTGTTAACGACCAAACGAGAAGAAGAAACATGAAAACCAAAAAATAAAAGGACTAATGGGGATTCATTGCTTTTTGTGGGAGCAGCAGATGTGTATTCATAGATAATAATGATAATAATAAGAAGAAGAAGAAGAAGAACCAGCGCTCTGGTTTGATATATAGCAATCTTGTTAATTAGTCCAGTTGATTAGGTAGAAAAGCAGAACAAACATTGGAAGTTTGAACAAGTTTTGTACATCTACGTTATCAGTTGCATATTTGTAGAGAGGCAGTACATTGCTTGGTGCTTTCACTCCACGATGAAGTCACCTTCGTTCTTAAATATGGCTTTAAGAGTCCTTTCAAATTTATACGATGACAAACCAACTAATAGAAGTCATCCAGGCACAGGTTGTCCACCGATCCAAAGCTTTCTGGGTGTCCAGTGCTTGAAAAGTTGGTCATCGACCCTCCCAGAAAATCCAGTGGCGAGTCGTCTGAGAAGGTGGTGGTGTCGTAGATAAATGACAAGCCTGTATTGTCCACCGGGGGATGATTCGCATAAGTGGAGCTCGGTCTGTTGACCTCACTGTAATCATGAAGACTGAAGTCATTAACGGCATTCCTAGCCATCTCGGCATATACATTTTGTTGGCTTTGAATGTCGGAGGCCTTTCTAGCCTCAATCGCCTGAGAAAATAAGACAGACACAATGAGGTACTGGTTGCATGTACAATGGAACAATTTCATCTGGAAGCACAGAATTAAAGGCCATCCAATAAAAGTTTCCGAGAATTCAGAATGGCAGCACACATAGTTTTGATGTTGATTGTCTTGGTACACCATAATAAAGTCTCCTAGCTGTAATCCATGTGTGTCAACAAAGTCCCCTGCAAAAGTTCAACCACAAAAGCAATGGCTTGTTGTTTTATGGGAAAAGGCAGGAGGAAAACTGGGAGAGGTGACAAATATTGTGTTTTACCTGTTTTCTCAAGTACATACATTCTGCTATTGTTATTAGGCCAGTATCTGTCAATCGCAAAACGAGTATCTGTTACTTTAACCATGCAATCTGGAGACAATTTTTCTTTTCTTTTTCTTTTTCTTTTCTTTTTTTAAAAAAGGTTTATCTCACAATCCAATTCCCAACTTTTCATCTTCGCAACATTGTCAATTTAACTGCAAAATCTAATCCGATCTTGCACAGATTAATAGAAAATTGGTTATTCTCTGGCCGTAACAGAGGAAAAGGAACTTGGACCTGTATTTGAAGCACCAAATATGCAGGCCATCCATGTCATTCATGCTAATAGAAATCCCTTCCTTGGACTCAAGGGCAGGGAGGTGGGCCTCGGCTGCTTTCTGAAATTTTCATGATGAAGATATAAATAAGGGTCTCTGCCGGTTGAGGAGCAAGGAAGTTGATAAAAACGTCGTCACCAACATGATACAGTGCTAATAAGATCTAAGTGACAAAAGTAGAGAAAGGTCAAAACACATATCAACTGCACCTTTGGGAGTATCATTCTCCTCAAAGAGCTGACATCACTGCTCTTGAGTTTCTTTTGGAAGAGGAATCTCATTCTCTTCGGATCAATCACCTATTGCACAATTCAAGTCAATACAGTTGCAAAGTACATTGTAGAGACGACAGGCAAGGATGAAGATCGTGTCAAATTAGTAATCACATCAACACTCAGATGTAAAATGATATTAGATAGAATTACGCAAAAGGTGAAGATCTCAAGCCAAAAGCAAATTTAGTGTAGCAATAAATCTAAAAAAAAAAAAAAAAGTCTTGTACGTTTTTGTTCCTCGATTAGAGATAGGAGAATCTCTTAATGTTCCTAAACCTTCCCCTTTCCCCCTAGCCGTTCCTTTGAGTTCAGGTGACAATCATATCAAAACTTGACGGCTAGGACCGTTACAGGAGCTCTCGAACAAGGCCCTTCCATACGTTCCCCATTACACAGTGTAGTTACGGTAACTATAAACTATGCGTTTGAAGTAATTTTTCTTATTTTCTTGATACATGCCGTCACTCGTTTTATGAGAGGTCAAAGAAAAAAAAACAAGAAGGTAATATGATACATTAAAAGACAAAAAATCTATATTCATGCGGTAATTAACTGAACAAATTAATGTAAACAGACAAATAATACGTTTGAGAATTGATACAATGTGAGAAGTATGGAAGAGAAGATACGAAAGAAGAAATATTGTAAATTGTGGAGTGATCGAAGAAATCGACAAATTAATGATTAATCTCATGTAAATTAATAATTTGTTCAACCCAATTCTAATACGTCTGCGAATCCCAAAAGGCACATGATCATAGTTAGCTCATGAACAATGATGAATGGGGGTAATATTTTCTCTTGTTTTATAGCAAGTATAGGTTTACAATACAAAATAATGATCAAGTATTTATTTGGTGATAATCAGAGAAGCACAGGACTAACTTTGACAAAAAGAAGTAGTCATGAATTCTTCTTCCAATTTCGGGCTTAGGCTTTAGAATGGGAAGGTGAATTCGGCGACGAAGAAACTCTAAAATTCTGCAGCTTTAAGATTAATTAAGAAAATCAAGTATCATAAACCATTGTTTGACAGACAACATATCTTGCACATACATATTGCCATCAGGTCAATAAATATTCTTTTCCATAAAACGGGTCCTGCTCAAAATAGTGAACCACAGATGGCTGAAAGTGTTTTCGGCTTTAGCTAATTAACGAGAAAAACTGAAACAATCGGCCCTCTCGTATAAAAATGAAAGAGCGATTTAATTATTAATGAGACTTGCAATTGAGGAGCTTCTGATTCCAAATCAAGTCAATTTATAACTCGAGTGGAGCAAAGCAGGCGAGTAGTAATTAGGATTAAGCCAAGAAATTAATCAAATATCCAATAACACATGTTAGTAATTAAAGATGTGTAATCACACGAACAATTAAAATTAGATAGGATTAGAGAACTGAAGAAAATTGCTCACACTGGCGGGGAGAGACGGAGGGTCCGGGTCTTGGAGAGAAAGGGTGGGCCGCACGTGGGAGCTGCCTGAAGGCGACATCGTCGACGAAGCAATTGGGAAAGACAGAACGGGCCCGCTGACGGAGGAGGTCGACTTCCTCTGTCTGGGCATCCTTTTCTTCCCTCTGAAGTGAAAGCCAGCGACGGAAACCAGGTCTCGGGTCGACCCGAACCCTTCATTAGCCACTTCCTCACGCTCCCGCTCCACAGTGGCATTACAGAACTCGGGTTTCTCATGTGCCACCTCTTGGTTCATTTTCATTAGCTATGTCTCTCTCTCTCTCTCTCTCTCTCTCTTTCTTTCTTTTTTTCTTTCTTTCTTTTTTGTTGGATATTAAAACACACACGAACCAAAAAAAAATGGAGGTTGGGGGGGGGGGGGGAATGGATAAAAACAGGCCTAGTGACTAGTGGCTAATGGGGGCGTAGTTTAGATTTCAGTGGGACTTAGAGGAAACTGTGTCTCTCTATCAGAGACAGACTAACGGTGATGGACGCTCGGCATTCACGAAATGGGGGGGCTTTTCTTGTTGTTTGCTAAATAGAACACGGAGCCCTTTCCATGTTTTTTTCCTGTTTTTAGCACTTTATGACATCTGTGTATTTTGCATTCATGCTTTTCTCTTTGATCTTTTTGTTTTTATTACAATGTACATGCATTCTCATTTACGGTAAAGAAAAAAAAAACAAAACACAAAAGAACAAAAGTAACAGCCCATTACCATGGGTTGGGAACTGGGAAATGAAAGATAGGGCAAGGGGTTTGGTTGAGTACAGACGCACAGGCGAGGTGGGGAGGTGTTTGGAGTGACAAATGTGCAATGTGGATTCATGGGTTGTTTTAGATCTTTCTGTTGGCACTGTAAAAGCTTCTTTATGTGGTTTGAAAGTAGACCAAGTATATGACTATGGTTGGGGGGCTTGAGATAGACAAACACAAAAAAAAAAATGAAAAAAAAAAAAAAAAAACAAAAAGGCTAGAGGTTCGGATTATCGATGGTATTGACTTATGCAGAGATTTATTATCGAGAAAGGAGAAAGAGTGGAAGGCAGTGCTGGATAAATAAGAGAGAAGATGCGAAGGTTGTTAAAGAGTGACGCATGCAGCGTGAATGAAGACATTACAGGTGTTGCAAAAGTTCTGATTTTCTCCACAAAAATCAATGGCGTTTTGGGCGCTTGTATGTTTGGGGGGCGGGGGGCGAAGGGGAGAGAGAGAGAGAGGGGGGGGGTGGGGTTTTGAATTTGAAGGAAAAAGGAAAGAGAAACCGCTATACAAGATTACAAGGAGTCTTTTGGCTTTCACTGTCGCTGCGCGTAGTAAGCTCGACGGAGCTGTGGTTGGCCATTAATTATTATAGATTTATTTAAACAAGTGTTTGAATTCTATTCTCATCTCATCTCATCTCATATGGTTCAGTTTAAAGAACCATTTGCCGCGTTGTTGTTGTAATTGCAGGAATAAATTATATGTAATCAGAATAATCGAGGAGGAGGAGTATGGGTGAGATCCTGCTGATTGATCGACGTTTATGTTTTTCATTCTTTGTTCTGTCTGTTATGGTGCACATGGAAGAAAGACTACTTACTTACTTAAATTTTTATTTATTTATTTACTTTTCAAGTTTGATTATGTGAGTTAACATGAACACACAATTCATCTAACAATATATACATATTGAATTTAATAGTTTTTTTATTACATTATATTAATGCACGACGTTATTATTTTTATTGCGTGGTCATCATATGTTTTTTTTTTTCTTCATATTTTTCATATTTCTCGTCCAGCCGGAAACTTTGGATTCCAAAACCTGAGAATGCAGCCACGTGCTTGCCATGCAAATATCAGTATTATGAGGCAATAAATGAGAACATCATCTCCTAGCAAAATCCTTAGTCGAAGAAAAAGAAAATGTTTGTTATGTTATGTTAATGCACGCTTGGGAATTGCAATTTACACAATTAGTTGCATACTAAACGTAGTTCCCTCCTTAGACCACTAGGTTTTTTATTTTCTCTAAATCCCATCTCTCATTCTCTCTTTCTCATAATTTAAACTTATGAATTCTAAAATGAATGCCTAAATTCTCAGAAGAAATAAATAAATAAATGAGCAAAACAAGTATGATAATTTTAAGAATGAAAATTAAAAATAAATATATTTTTATTTTTTGGGAATAATCTTTTCTCATTAGGTAAAGCCAAAAAAAAAAAAGAAAAAGAAAAAGTGCGATAGACCATTCATATAACACTATATGTAATGAACTAATTTAATAGCCATGGCAGTTGAGGTCATGGGGCCAAATGGCAATAAAGGGGGATTACACACAATTGTTTTCTTGGTTCGTCAAATGTGAGGATTGTACCACCTTGTTGTTATTGAGAGCAAATGGCACCATGCAAATGGTTGCAAGTCATTGGCAATTTATTTATTTATTTATTAAATATCGCAATTTAACGAAGCATCGAACTCGTAAATTGAAGAAATTGATGTACATTCGAAACAATAGAATTGAACTCGTAAAGTGATAGATTTTATTTACTTGCGTATATTCACAATATTGCCTTTATTTAGGAAGAAACACGTTATGGTGAAGAGACAATTTAGAAAATCAACACATTTGTTTTTCTTTATTAAAACAAAATGAATTGAGTTGTAGGAAAATCTCACCTATTTTGACGACGACGATTACTAATTTTGAACTTATTAGCATGTTTTTTGAAAGGTCAGAATTTAATTGATTGTTTATATTATAAAAAGTGTGATTTCAAACCAAAAAAAAAAATTATGAGGATTGAATAGAATTCTATAAAATTTACGCAATCCAAATAAGAGTTTAAGAGTTTGCTGTGATATCTTTTAATTTTGAATTTTGGCCAGGAGGAAAATGAAGAAATAAAATAAAACGTCAAACAAAAATTTAAAAGAGAGAGAGAGAGAGAGAAAAGAAGGTTAAAAAAAAAAAATTGAAAACCCTCTTTTAACGGAAAGAAATTGTGGTATGCGACTAAAAAATAAATAAACACTTGCGGTATCAATAGCCCAATCGAACCCACATTGCCCGCCAAGCGCAAAATGGATCCCATCTCCTCAGAAAGACAAGAAGAAGAACGAAATCAAGGTTACCCAATCGAAACTCAAAAGCTCCGATCCCCGCCGCCGCCGCCGCTAACAACGGCAGCTCTTCACCAGCCCCCGAAAAGAATAACACTGAAGACATAACCATAGCAACTTCGAGTAACGATTCTGGCGCCAGTCACCAAGAGAACGCCCTTGCCTGCGAAAACGGCGTCGCAGAAGAAGGATATGGTGATGGTGACGACGACGACGACGATGATGATGGACAGATGAGTTAATGGGAAGCCTGTGGTTGTGGATAGGAAGGGGAAAGGGATAATGATAGAAGAGGAGGACGATGACGACGACGATGGTGGCAGTGAATTCGACGGTGATTATGATAGTGATCTAGAGGATGATCCGCTGGCTGAGGTTGATTTGGATAATATCCTGCCATCAAGGACACGGCCGCGATCGGTTCTGCCTGGGGTTTATATTGCCAATGACCATGACGACGAGGATCATGATGATAGCGATGGGTGATTTTAGGCAAGCTTAGCCTCAAAGTGATCTTAACTAGTCTCTGAATTCGGTAATTCAGCATTAGTTGTCTTGGTGAGATTATGATTGCTTCTTGTTTTGTGATACAATGCTGGCAGGAACCGTGATTGAGACGTATAATGTAATTTTGATTAGAGTGTTTTCTTCCCCCTAATTACCATGCGAGGTCTGCTGTTTACTCTTTAAATTAGTGCTCTGCTCCCCTATCGCCCTCTTTGATTTATTCGTTACTTTAGTTGCTCTGTGATGGACAATGATAAATGTGAATACCTGTGCTTCCTATCCATGTCCAAATTGGCATTTTGGAGATGGTGAAACATTAATCTGTCAGTTATATTGGAAATTTAGTTGTGAAATGAAGTTGCCACGGATTATGTAGATATCCTTCATGTTCACGTCAATAACTGTTGCCCAATTGGCGAGTTTTATACGTTTTTTTTACTTTGAATGAGTCAAGCTGTGGCCTAATAGGATAGTTAGTTTGTGTCTTTCATTAAAGTTGGGGCTATACCGAGTATCTTTGCATGTTGTTCACAAGTTTCCCATTATGTGTATCCTAGGACCTGTAACCTTGTGGTATTAGGATATTGTTTTATGTGATTCCTCAAGACATTGTTTGTGTGCATGGGAAATGCCACGGTTTTTTTTTTTTTTTTTGGGGGGGGGGGGGGGGGGGGAAGGGGATGAGATACTTTCAGGTGGTGTAGCTAATTTGGGATTCTGATATTTGCTGTGGACAATGGAGAGGTATCACTGAGTTAGAAGAAGAAATTTGTGTTATGCACTGGCAAGTTGTACAAATTGCTAAAAGTGTAGCTGAAAGTTTAAAAATTATTGATACACGTTCGGATGAAGATATGCATGGATGCTGTTGGCTTTTTTTTTTTTTTTTTTTAATGCTAGATATCTTTTCTTTCATCATGTGTTGTCAATTATTCTAGCTATATATTGTGTTCAGTTTCTATGCTTGATTCTTTCTGGTGCAATGCTCTGTCCAAGTTTGAAGCAAGTAGGTTGATTTTTTAAGTATCTGTAGCTTGTGATGGTACTAAGAATTTTAGAGGTCTTATAGTTGCCATCGGAATGTAGGTTTCTTTATCTAGTTGAATGGATGCTTTTGTTTTTGAGCCTTATACGGTAAAATCTCCCTCAGCCACAATACTAAATGCCTTTCAAGTATTCAGCAGTCTGTTTATCGTGTAAATTCTGGATGGAAGGTTTGGTTGATCCTGAAGTTCTTTCAGAAAAGCGTTGGCTGTTCACTTTTATCATTATCTTTTTATCTGTTTATTTATTTACATATTTTTCTCAGACAGTTTGAGTGAAATGTCTGCCAGGGGAAATCATGTTTGAGGACCCTAAAAGGTGGATCCTATGTTGTGCAGCTTTGGGGAAATCATGAATCTTTGTTGACTTTGCATCTGCAATAGAGTAGCGTCATGACTCATAATCATGCGTGGAGGATCTATATCCTGATTGTGATGACCATGGTCGCTTTGCACATCGTCTTTATTGAGCTTTGAACAGGCTTTGGTAAGTTGAGTTTAATGCTTAGTCACATCAAATTTTTGTATCAATTTTCAGCTAGAGGTTGCACTGTAGTTGAAGGCTTGTGTGAACATCGCATATCTCAAGATAGACCAAACGATACCTGTGGATGAGTATCACTAGTGCTCGCAACTGACTCAGCTATTGCTCAAATATGATTTATTTTTTTGATGTGAATCGACTCATTTGTTAAACAACGTTAGTTCAATCGAAAATGAACAAGTCGACTCATTTATGGTCCTAGCCCAAAGTAATCCTCTGATAAAGTGATTATTCCCAAATACTGACTGCAAAATTGTGCGGATTTGACCAATGCAGAATTCAAGAGTCATTGCACCTACCATATACCAACAACAGAAAAAAACCAGAACAAAAGATTGTCATCTACTGGCTGTATTTGCACAAAGGTATGAAAGGGGCTTTTACTAACAAATGTGGCTTGGACCATCATCTGCACCATTATAGGGCGTGGTCCATTCCTCCAGTCACAGCATACTTCAAGAAGTGCTGCTACCCCCATCAGGCAAGTAACATGAATTTTATCGGAGTCAACTATAAACTTTTAGGAAATGCTGAGTTAAAGAAGGCCACATTTGAAGTTGAGATATACATGCAAATCGGTAAAGTTTGCATTATAAATACCGTTTACAAGCTTGAAGATACGAAATTTATGTCAGTAGTAACCGGGAATCGAGACAGGAATAGAATCTCTGACACAAACCAAGAACTACCAGATCCCAGAAGTATCAGGCAGTTCATTACACAAATTCATATTTTAGAAAAAGCATTCCTCCAACAAACAACAGCAGCATAGCGCGGCCAAGCTGCGCACACGAAATAAGAATTTCTTTCATTAGTCATTTTAAAACATACTAGCATCAGTATACTTTGAGGATGCTAATTTCACCAGGCATTATCTGCCAAAGAATAGCAAAATTCAATCTAATTTCTATTTGAAGATACAAACATGTGACCTTCAAAAAAGCCACAAGAAAAATGATGGCATCAAGCAATCCTACTTTCCACTAACATATAAAAGACTGGGAGTTTTCACAACCATAGGAAATCATCAACTGCTCCTGCAAATATCATGCAATTCAAGATATATGTTCATGTCATTTGGCCTACTCAAAAAAATCCAGAATAGGAAACCACTATACATCAACAACCAAAAGAAATAGAGAAAAGATGCATGATGACAACCACAATGAAAAATATGTAACTTTCAGACATATGACAATGAGCATTTCTTTTTCCCAGAAATTATCTCATGCAGAGTCTGTAAAATTTGTGCTTAAGAATGTTAGGGCTGCAAGGGTGTGTCAACCTCTCACATACTCACGTGAGTGCACATATGCACCTTCATGCCCAGAGCCTTTCTAAATTGCTATTCAAGAATGTTAGATCTATAAGACTGTTGCATGTGTGCAAACTTTGGAAATTTTTGAGTTCCTCCATTAAAGTGCAAAACTAAAGTTTGCAATTGTCATCATTGAGGCATAGAGGTGCTGCATTCAATTTCACCTTATATACCATGAAACCATTTATGCAAGGCATTCAAGCGAAGATCAGAGACACATAACTTCAGGAACACGGAAGTGAATATCCTTGCCACCTGGACAGGTTTACATAAACAAATGAGGTATGTAAGACGAAAGTTATCACGGATTAGAAGTGAGAGTTTGGTGGGTCAGGTTCAAACAGACTGTTAGAGGAACAACTGATGAAGTACTTTATAACTAAAATTCCTTTAAAAGTAGCAATCTTATAAGCTTGATCATATTGCACTTTCCATTAAAAAATAACAAATCAGTAGAAAATCACTTGCACTTGTGGGGGAAAAGACCAACTTAGTTAGATTAAATCATCTCTTTATAATCACCAACAAAAAAATTGATGAAGAACCATCTATTTAAACCATGCAAGTTAGACTACTTCTGAATATTATACCACAATTTGGCTTACAATTATGAACAAGCTCTAGCAAAGCCCATAGTTGAGCCAAAGAGTGTAAAAAGTATTAGTAGTGATTTGATTAAGCTCTAATCCTTTTTACCATTTTTTGCTGTCCCATTGTTGACTTTTCAAGCTGAAATGCTCTTAACCTGAGCTTAGTACCTAGCCGAGGCCAACCTGCTACTGAGTTACATCCGAAAGGGTACGTTTTGCGGTCCCAAATCGAACATGTGACAGAACAAGTTACGCTGGATCACGGGAATCATTACCAGCTAATGAAGATATGAAAGTGCATTTCTATATAAACAATATGATCTGGGACTAATGGTATTACTGGTAGAATTTGAAGATACATGAAGCAATCATCAAAGAAGAAAAATGAAATAAAAACACACACTAAACCTTAAAAAAGGCCCATGGTCTGCAAACGAAATCTCATACGCCCAGAAAATCTCAGACAACGAAATCTCATACTAAGCTACCACAATTCCATAAAGTTATCACACTCACCTCGCTGCAAGTTTATATAACTCATTCAATGAAAACCAAAATGATGAAATTACTTTAATCAAGAAAATATCATGAGAGAGAGAGAGAGAGAGAGCATACCACCCTTTTAAGAAGGAGGAGCAACCATCGGAATTATCTTGGTAATGGTGATAGTGCTGATATTGCGGGTGATTGGGAGGGGGAGGCGGCGGCGGAGGAGGATAACCTTCTGCGAAGTACCCTTGGTAACCTTCATATTGCTGACGCGGCCCTGGGGGTGGGTAAGCCGGATACCCAGGAGGTGGCGGCGGAGGAGGGTACCCCTCGTACGGTGGCGGCGGAGGCGGGTACCCCTCGTACGGTGGCGGGGGTGGAGGAGGGGGCGGCGCCGATGGGGGGTACCCTGGCGGTGGATAAGCCGGCGCGTAACCTGTCAACATCAATGAATTGAACAAAATATCAGAAAAACTCACAATTAATTCTAAAGAAAGCCCAAGAGAATTAGAATAGAAAATAGAAAAAAATAGAAATACGAAATTTAAACGACGATCAATAGATGTAATTGTAATTAATTAGGGAAAGGCAATACCTGGAAGAGGGTAGTGGTGTTCATGAGAGATTCTCTGGTAACTCATTTTTTTCTTTCAATAAAAAAAAAAAGGCCCTTCAAAAATTGAACATAGCAGTAGAAGAAGAAGAAGAAGTAGAAGAAGAAGGTGGCCTATGCCGTGGAAGAAGGGGTTCAGATTCTGAAATGAAGAGAGATAATTTATAAAACAAAAAAAAAAAATTGTACAGGGTTTTGGACATCTAGGCAGGCGTGTTTGGCACTTGCTTATTGCCAGATCTACTCTCTCTAATAGCCGTTGGATCAAGTATTATATGAACGGAAAAAACCAAATGGTAGAGTCGTTGCTTGATCGCGATTTTTTTTTTTTTATAATCAATCCGATGATTAACACCATTTATTTCTGTTAAATCATTTCTCCTTTTTTTTTTTTTCCCAATAATTGGGGCTATATAGGCTGGATTTTCGTTATATATATATATATATATATATATATATATATATATATATATATTCGAAAAACGCCGAAAATCCGATATTGGGATGAATGCTAGATTCTTTGGAAATTAAATATAATCTTTTTATTCTGAACATGAACATTGAGGCGTTGATATAGAGTGAGATACATGTATAATTTGTCTACGTTTAAAGGTCCAACCAAAAAAAAGCTTAATTTTATTTTGCTTTATGGTAAGATTGCTGTTAAAATAATCATTAATAACCTAATAATCTAACTGCCTGTATAATCATGTGAAGGGGAGAAATAATGTTTGTGAGAATAGTAAAAATTATAATTATGTATAATTTATGGTTCAATAAACTTGTTAACTAAGAAAAATAAAACCCATCAATATACAAGAGATATAAGATAATTTAAAATGTGTATTACAACATAACTAGCCGCGTTTGGAACGAAATCAGTATTGTAATTGAAAGCATAATCAAACACAATCGAAGTCGGACTGACAGCTTAGTCGGAATTCGTTCTTGGTTTCACACTCTAGAGTTTGGCTAATGATCTTTTTCCTTGGCAAGGTTTCAGAGCCAGAATTGTCCTTTCATAAATACAGTCCATGCGTTAGCTATGCTAAACGGGATGCAAGTCTTGCCTAACCACAAAAGCACAGCATGGTCAATTGCATACTCGAAATCGGTAAATAAGTTAACCCTCCGCAATTGATCATCCAATTTCGCAAGTTAATAAGCAAACATAATACCAATCCAAGACAGAACTACAAAATTGATATGCAGAAACTGGTCTCAAAATGTACTTGCAGATAGCAATAGAAATTAGTTCCTAACTAGAAGAATCTGTTGATTCATCTAGCGCCAGCTTTTCAACAACTGGGGAGAATAATAACAGTTTTTAAACATGATATGTGTCCTATGAGGTGAAAAAACTCTTCAGCTAGCCAAGTAGTTCTCATGCATCAAGCGATCCAGCTGCAAACAGGCGACTGTATTACTTTCTCGTCTAGAATGATTAACGCCTCTTTTTGCTGGCTTTTGCAGCACTGGATTTTGATGGGGTGCTAATCAAGTACACGAACAAAACCACAATTGTGATGACAGAAATTAGGGATCCATACTTTGCTAGGAGCCTCTGCGATTCAACAAAGAATCTATATTAGCTGAATATGACGGAGACGTGAAGCAGTACCACGTTACTGCAGACAAGCAGCAATATTGCAAAAGATATGGACATTCAAAATGCTTGTTTTAATAATTAATAAAATGAGAAATGTGATAGAGGAGGTGGATTTGTACCTTAGCCTGAAAATGATTGCCAGAAGCAATGGTAATTCCATAAAATAAGATAGAAAAGCAGACAAGATTTAGTCAAAGGACAAAAAAAAGGAGAGAGGACATTTACATATTTGATACCAGAACAAGAAGCTTACCCACTCAAATGGCTTTTCAGGAGTTCTTTCTGCAAGGATATCTAGAGGCTGTATGGGAGTTGAATATGCCTCCTACAGTCAAGTGACAGTCATAAGATGTCTATATCAATGCAGATAGCAATGAAGAAAACAGAAAAGAAAAACAATGGAAGACTGCAGATGTGAAACCTGAAGAGCAGCCTTTGTGGGAATACGGAAAGTAATTACTGCTGGGGAACCATAAAACATCCCCTTCACTTTTCCCTCCAATTCAAATGCATGAGAGAGCAGACCTCCCCTGCAAAACATGAAGCACAGGAATGCTAACAAGTGAAGAAAAACAAAAAAGTAAAATCAAAAAATGAATGTAGCTTCTGAAACCATAGCACTCACGCATCAAGTCTTTCCCATGATTGTGAAGTGTTACCACTGACAATTTCAAATATATCTTGAGACCAGTGATCATCCACAAGACTTACATCATATGCTGTCCTGGAAATTTTACAAAACAAGGGAAAATTGTTTGAGCCAGATGAAGAATATGCACTCACCTCATGAGGAATGATAAACAAATAGAACAGAGAAAATTGATAGCATGGTGCGAAGAAAATCAGCCAAAAGTCCCCAACTAAAAATCTAGACAGTGATCCTTATGTTCACAGCAGCACGATAGAAACATCCTCATATTGACCAGTTCCTTGACATCAATTCCAACCAAATCAGCACCCTATTTTAGGGCAAAACATAGGCACAAGGTATCCTGTGCCTTGTAATAAACACAGAAACTTATTTGAGACAAGCAAAACATCAATTTGAAAAATGATGAAGCAAAATAGGAGATATTTTCTGTAACAACCAATAATGGCTCCATTAATGTTTGCCTGATCATTCTTTCATTGGATGCATTGCCAGGTATGCTACTAGCAGTCGTGGGACTTCCTCCCATGTTTTGAGTAAAATAGCCAACCATTGAAACCTAAACCAGAAGCAAGATCCTTAAATTGGTATTAGATGTAATGGTTTTAGTAGTTCTAAAGCTGTCCAACCAGAGAGAGTCAATCTATATGATCCTCTCTCTGTCCCCACCCCCCAACCCTTCTATTGTTCCTGGCCATTAGGCTTGAGGCCCTTCTGCTGGAGCGTTGCCACGTTCATATGGTCATCACCCACTATGAGGTCCAAGATTGCTGTATTGCATGCTATCTTTAACCATTCTATTACCAATTTCATTTCTTCAATATATTTTTAATGGAAAGCTTTCGATGCACTGCATGATAATCCTATTAAATTTCTATCCTGGATGAATGCAAATTGATTTTCCCATTGCAGCCCATTGATCCTGTGTTTGCTTGCTAATAATAACATTACCCACCAAAAAAAGGAAAATTCTAATATATATATATATATATATATATATATATATATATATATATATATATATTGCACCAAGTAAAAAGTAAAATAAATTATAAAGTTCATTTGATTTTCTAGGCTCCTACAACAGAAAGAAAATGAGCGAAAGTTTCCACGGAAGAACATGCAACCCAGTTCTTAAATCCATTTCATTCATTCGACTCTCTTAAGAACGGAAAAACAGAAACTCTTGTCTGCACTAAAAATTTTCAGCAGAAGGAAATGAAAAAAAAAATCGCATTCAGATCGATGCACCGATAATATTCATATCCAGGAAAGAAAAAAAAGATGCTTAAACAAAGATAAAGCGAACAGCGAAGGCATGCTAGAAAAAGCCAACTTGATATACGCAAAAAAGACGAAGCAGATCTGAACTTATTAGAGATAGGGAGAGAAGAAAAACTGACGAAGATCCTTGATTGTAGATATCGATGGAAACGGAGACGCGTTCGGCACCGGATTTGAGTCTATTAAGAGAGGCCTTCTTGTGGGCGACGATGAAGGGGGCATCGGCGGTACTTGACGCCAACGGCGACGCCGAAACCAAGAAGAGCGTTACCACCAACAGTAGATTCACCGCAAAACTTGCCATTGGATTTGCTCCCGTCGCTTGCCTGATTGCCCTATACTGCCGTTCCTTAACCTTTTTTTCGTTTTTAATTTTTTTATCCGCCTTATTTCTTATTTTCTTCTTGTCGATCAGATTTTGACTTTGTAGCTATTTCCAGGACAGTCCGGCAGACCAAAACACCCTAAACGACATCGTTGCAGGCTGAATGCTCAATAAATAATACAAATTTATCATATCAATAATACCATAATACCCAGTCATCGAAGATAGATCTTGAGAATACTTTCTGGCTTTTGGGTTAAAAAAAAAAAAAGTCGTATCTTGTAGTTAACTCGAACATCATAATCAAGTTTTAAAATTATTTATTTATAATTTAATTTAATTTTATATAAAAAATTATTATTAACTTTAAGTGAATTTCACAATATTATTATCAGTTGCGTCGTTAACTTTTATATATTAAGTTTGATACGTTCTATCATTTTTGAACAAATTCTCTGAACTTTTATTTTTGATACATTTTATGATATAAACATCAAATTTCAAAATAACATTAGCAGTAAGAATCATGAAAAAGAAAAAAAATAATCACATTATATCAATTATCAAAATGGATCATGACAATCGTCTTGAAAAAAATAAATAAATAAAGATGGATCCCACGTATGCATTGTCAACAAAATAAAAAAATGTATATATTAATAGATTATATTTTATAATTTTGTAAAGAAAAATTGTGTATTTCACATAATAATATAAACCAATCCAACAATCACTTTTATAATTTTGTATATATCTTGAAAAAATTCTTATAATTATTCATAGGTTTCAACAAAAATTCAAATTTATTATTTATATTATATAAATAATCTCTTAATTACTTAATTACAATATTTTTATCACCAATTTACAACCAAATGAAAGAGATTTATTAGTATTATTGTTATTATCCAAAATTAAGCATTAGTAGAGGTGTGTGTCATGGAGTTAGGCTTAAATAATATTAATTTGGGTGACACTTAGTTAATTTTGTAAAAGAAAATAAGTTAAATAAGTCATGTAGAATTTAAGTGAATCAGAAGATGCATAAAAAATTTGAAAAAATAAGAGATAGTATAAAAGAACTTTGTAAATAAATTTGTATTGAAAAAGAATTCGTACTATACAAAAATAAATAATTTAAAAAAAATTAAAATAAAATATTTTTAGTATTTATAAAGAGTGTTCTATATATAGTCTTTTTTAAAAATTTTTAGACAAATATCATATATTTTTTTGCATGTTTTTAGAACTTTTAGATAACAAGAGGTTGGACAATGATGGGCAAGATCTAGTTTTAATCCAAATTTGCACGGTGTACAAGAACAGGCCACGCCGACGTACCTTGTGACATGTTGTTATTAAGACTCGTCCCTGGGGCGAGAAGGTGGTGAGGTCAGCCCAAGAAATCAGTCGGCCCAATAGGAAAGCGGGGCGAATGTTGACCCCAAGGGTGACGGAGTTGCTCGACTACAAAAAGACAGACAACACATCCAGCCGAAAAAAACTCTTTTAAAGGACCCAACCGTGTGTACATGCATTGTTTAGTTAGTATAAATTTTATGTAAAAATTTGCTATATATTTATTAAATACTATTTATGTAATAAAATTCATATTATATTTATTTGTGTCTATCAAACAATATATTTATAAATTATTATTATTTGTAAAATCAATTTTATTTATAAATTTGGGGCAAAGTCTCCGATGCTGAAACGGCGCCTTTATCTTTCTCCATTCCCGGCGCCATGGGCTACAAATGGGAGATAACAATACTATCTGGGTCCCTTTTCCCCCCCGTCCACTGTTTCATCAACTGTAATAAAGTGGAAGTGCGATGGAAATATTGAATTCTGCAGCAGGAGATGTTCTTGCAGAGCAGATTCGACCCTGGGGCTGGAGTTCAATTCTAGTATAATTGATCGAGAAGGTAGTCCATCACCGGGACCCACTACAGAAAAAGAAAAAAAAAAAAAAAAAAGAAAGAAACCAAAGCGAAACAACTTTAACTAGAGTGCAAGTTGAGTGTGCAGCTCTGACCTCGGGACTTCCTATCCACGTAAGAAGCTGGCAAATTGTCAACCTTGCGGGGAATTACGGCAGATCTATTGGCGACCTCGACCTCTCGCTCATTTGTCCATGCATGAACAGCACGACGACTTCAAAAGTTTTAGGTCCTATTTAGTTTATTACTCTATTATTATTATTATTATTAATTAATTAATTAGATTAATATTTTTATTATTGTTAGTTATTAAAATGACTCATCTGAATTTTATTTATTATGGAAAAGAAAGAGAAGATATTTAAATATTTAAAATAATAATGATATTATTATTAAAGATATTTAAATCAAATATCAAGCCTAAAAAATAGTTTAAATTTACTTTTTAAGAAATCTATAGGCAAATAACAATGTTTCAGAAATTTTACCCAATACCTGTTATCCTAGTTTGAAAGCCAAAAACTAACACTCTCTTTATTTTAAGATGCACAAATAACTTTTAACAGAGCTACTCGTTTTAGATTGCACATGTTTAGCATATGTTGATGCACGTGGTTCCTGTAGGAAAGACGAGAGTCACTTTGCCATTTACCAATCGCTGGAGCCCGTGCCCGAAAACCCACGTCACGATCCTCTGCAGGCTTCCACCTTAAAGAGCGAGGCTTGCCTGATTTCTACGAGTGAATAGGGGTGGGAAAATAAACGTTTTCATCGGAATTTAGTGGGACTAAACCAATCATTCCTACTCACACATGTTGTGGGAAAATTTCAATGACCGCCTTTACCTGCGCGGAGACTTCTTGTATCCTCCATGTGAGCTCTGCCTCGGTCCCTGAGCCCCCCCCCTCTCTCTCTCTCTTCCCCCACCGCAAGCCTCTAATGCATCATCCTGGAAGGTTCACTTCTTTCACACGCCTCCTGCAGCCTTTCTCCTCCCCGTACTACCAGTGAGTCATTTCACTTATTCAAGATCGCATATCTGTCTGCTCTGTTTATTGACTATGGCTCTGCCAGCTAACAGTTGTGTAACCCATTTCTCAGTCAATGCTTCTCACTCTCTCTAATATTTAATTTGTGAACGTAATACCACGATGCAAGTCTTCTAGTCAATTTCATTACTTATATGCTGTACCAATGCTATTTATTGTCTTTCTATGGTATTATTTGCATATTCTGTCTCTATGATGAGATTGAAATGCTGAGAATTGCTTACTTGATATGTGCCAATTTTGTGTAGGATGCTCAGTCTGAAAGAAAAATCAGGAAGAAAGAATGGGATGCGCTTCTTCTTCTTTACGCATACTTGGGAGGAGAGACAAAAGGCCGGCAACCATACCAGAAGTGGGAGTCTACGTACCTTCAATGCGAATACCAACACAGTCTGACATTCAAAGGGCACTTAGAGGACTAGTTCCTCAAGATCTTCTCAATAGGATGACCTGTCTTCGAAATCAGATTGTAATGGTGGCGGCGGATACGGGTCTGATCTCATAGTCCTTCCATGTTCTTATTTATTTCTACCCTTCAAATTTTTGAAGGCACATTTTATGGTTAGCTTGAAGAAATGTAAAATGTGCCAATGCATTCTTTGTTGTTCAAGGGTTAGGACTTTTTAGGCCTTTTTCGTTTGGCTAGTTTGCAGACAGAAAATTTTTTGCCTATTTTTTCGAAAGATTAAAAAAAAAAAGAAAAATACAATTCTGGGTATTGCAGGAGGAACAGCTATAACCGAATTAACGAGGGCATTGGAGGAGTACTTGTCTCTTCTTATCGGCATCACAAAGAAAGGTCTTAGAGCTTATATCTACATTGTGGTTTCTTGTTTCCTTCATGGTCTCTGCCTCTCCATTAGTGAATATCGTGGATATCTTGCAGAATTTGGTCTTGAGGGCTTGGTGGAATTCAAGTGGAAAAATCTAAAAGATGGATCGCAGGTAGGACTGTTAAAAAGGTCTTTGATTTTGTTGCAGTAATATTTGGAAATCTCTGTGCCAATGATTGAATTGAATTTTGATTGAGAAGGAAAACTCTGTGGCAAACTCCTGGTTCGAAGTGTTATCTGTTATTCATATGATGGCAATGTTGACCTTATCGGAGGCAAACTCGTTAATGATCCCTAAGGACCATTATTGTTCTGACATGAAAGCTGTATCTTCAGGTTCATTTGTCAATTCAACATTTAATTCTGTACATGGTCATGCTGATTCTGTATGGAGAATGTCTTAAGTCCTTGTTGATGGACACCGTTGCCAATTGTGATAGTCTGCAATTTGCACCTCCAGATTGTAAGAGGGATGCTGTTGATCTGCTGCTCAAGGCATCAGGATACTTGGAATTCTGTATCCGTGAAGTGCTCGTTCGTGTGCCACCAGATATCAAGTACGTAAATACTGAATAGATATGCAGGAGTGAAGGGTTTTTTTTCTGCAGCTTGTGCCATTGTTGTTAAACTTTGTTTTTAATGACTAACTATTCTTATTCAGGAAAATGTTTCCGAAAGATTTGCAAGAAGGTGTACTGGAGGCTGTATCTTTTCAAGCGTTGGGCCAGGTATTTTACATTAGTTTATTTGCAGAAATGAAAATTCAAATTGCAGAAAAATTTTCGAGCATGTCTCATGAGTTGGCTTAGCTTGGACATATCGTCTTCAGGCCTAGAAAAATAAGTAGGCAAGCTATAATCAATGAGCCACTTATTCGTCGTTTGAGATGTAGTTTCTGCTTTGGGCATTGCCTCCATTGATATGTGGTTTGTGGATTGATTTCCATGTTTTTCAATCTCTCTTTGATTTAATCAGAATCCAAAAGATGCTAGCAACAAAACTTAAAACAAAAAAGATTCCTGCTCTTCTACACACTAAACTTGAACTATAGACTGTCTTTTTGTGAGTTCTGAAAATCAACATTCCTGAACATGTTCAGGGGACAGAAATTCAGCTTGATTTGGCTGTTGAAAGTCAAAAGGCCACTTTATCAGTGAAGAGGAGGCTGGCATGCGAACAGATGATATACTTTAGTCAGGTCTGTGTTCTGCTAATAATTGTTTGGCAAGTACTGTGGATTACGGCATTCACTTCACCTACGTCTATGCTTTGGCAGGCTTATCACTGTTTATCAGGATCCAGCATGAGCGATGAGTATGGAAAGAAGCATCTCCGATTCATCAAGTGGAAGTTCCTTGAAGCAAAGGTTTGCAATTCTATCACATAAACGTTGATTACTGTGGCAATTCCATTCATTTTTAAAGGGTAGTACTCCATTCTTATTGTTGCATTTATATTAACTTTTCGCATCTCCAAATATTAGTAACCCATTTCATCTCCTTAGGCTGCAGCCTACTACTACCATGGTCTGGTCCTTGACAAGGGTAATGAACCAATCTCCCATGTTAGTGCTGTATGCTGCTTTCTTGCTGCAGAAGAACTTCTGTCCGAGAGCAAGAAGGCCTGTATAAGCTTTTGCCTTGTGCCTCCTGTTACCAGGTTGGCGTTGACATTGTTTTGGATTTAGTGCTTCAGAATCCACTCGATTATTATCGTGTAAATCCTTAATTTTTCTTTTGTGTGCTCATCATGTGAACTCTTTTGAGAAAGGTCACCCACGCTGTGGGGTGCTATAAAGCAATTGCATCAGAAAATTCCTGAACTTGCATCAAAGAAGTCTCAGATGTATGGCTACCTCTTAAAAGAAGAGAAGTAAGCAGCATTCCACTTAATTCCCATACATTGCTTAGTTCTTGCGGCTTCATATTGGATGCTTATGCCTGAATTACTATTACTAATCCATTCAATTATGAAATGCATGCAATGAATGGTGGTGGATGGTGCAGGGCTTTACAGGCATTGCCTGACCTACCAGAATTCCAATTGTCTTTAAGGCCTGATGACTATGAATTACCTGATATGGATCCAGCGTGGAACAGTGGAAAGTGGGAAATTCAAAGGCAGCCCTTAAAGGAACACCTCAAAGATTGTGAAGACGAGATTGAAACTGAATGATACATCACCATACCGTTAACCTTCTTCTGTGTAGTTCAGAACGACCCTTTAATTTTTTTATTTTGTTTTTCCTTTTTTTTTGTGTGAAACTTTTATTCTTCTCCGCCAAATCTCTTTTGCTTTGTTATTTGTACAAACCTTAAAACTAATGTGACCATAAAATTGTAACAAAAGATCAAGCTGCCTTGTGCCTTTTCAATATAGAATTGGAATTGTAAATGAATTGTGTGTGTGTGTGGGGGGGGGGTTACTATTAACAAAAAATAATGTGAATTGTAACAAAACACATGTAGTAGAACAATGTGATGTATTATTAACTCGCATGTGATCCTCGATCTTACAAAAATTGAAAAATAGCATTTTGTACTAAGATTGAGCAGTGGACAAGTAAATTCGTCATCATTCACTTGGGATCTGGGAACTGAGCTTTGTAAGCAGACATGATGGTGAGGGCCAAGTATGCAAAGAAGGTCAGGTAGGATAAAGCCACGGCTACCAAGATGCTATGACAGAACTTGGCCACACGATCGCAAAGAGCGGACCAGCCCATCATCTCTTGCCCGTAGCGACCCACGTAGCCTACAGCAGTTGCTGCTGCGCATCCAGATATGATCAACAGCGTCATCACCTGTAATAGTAAGTACAATTTATTTTTTTTCTCTATTAATTACGTCCAAAAACAATTTCAACCATGCACAAAATATCTTTCAAGAAAGCCACCCCAATTGAGAACAATGTAACCTAACATTAACAATTAGATCAAGTGCTAGCGCCGAAAGGCTAAAATATGGGATCCACCCACGTCATGTTTGAAAGGTAGATCACGGAGTCACGGACCAACTTGACGCAAGAGTTTTGAACCAATGAACTAAAGGAAATTAAATAATTTGGCAAAACGTTATTGATTATTATTATTTTACCTTTTCTACTCGCGACTTGTGAGTAAGTTGGCAGCTGAATGGATAAATAAATGCATAGTTGAATGGTTTAGGTTGATAATACAATTAACTATGAGATCGTACTTTCAAAAACAGAGCAATAAAGAAATAAATATGTGCAAAGAAAAGAAGGTTAATTAATATCCCTTACCATGTCGTGCAAAAGCAAGAAGAAAAAGCTCTTGGGACAGGATGATGTCGATGTCTTAAGCTTGCGGGCCGAAAGATGAACAAAGATAAGTGATAGCAAGGAGAAGCCGCACACCAGTGCGTCTGCAACGAGCAAGAACCTGTAAAAACGAGACTCGATCAGTCTGTGAATTCTTTATTTACAGCGAGGCCGCTGTTACATATATAAGTTTAATAAGCTTGAGAATACGAACTGAAGGCGTTTAGTTATAGTTAGTAATTCACTTGAATGCAGAAGAGTAGCTGTAGCGGGCCCTGAACCCGATTCCGAAAAAATAGACAGTCTGGGTGCTGGTTACCAACACGGAAATCGCAGCGACTGCGAAAGCCATGGCTAGAATCCTAAGCACGACTTGAGCTGCCATGAACACACGTCTCTGTGGCTTTGGAGCTTGACTCGTCATCCCGTTTTCCTTACCAGCTGCCTCAGTTGCCATAATTCGAAACACTCTTTTGATTTATTTGTTATCCTTGCAGCAGCACAGTAACTAGACAGAGGGGACAGCGGGGGCTTGATATATATATATATAATGATAGGAAAGTAATGTGTGCGTTCGTTGGGATGGACAACGTGAAGAAACGTAGTTGCAGGACTCCGTGTTCCTTACAGATTTGGAAGTTCCGCATAGAAAATTGGTCAAACCCATGAACAGCTAATTAATCCGAGGACACGTAATAAAATTAAAAGCTTTTTTTTTTTAGGTTAAATTGTATAAATATAAATTAAAATTTTATACAATTACACTAAATCATTAAAAAAAGTTTATGCTAACAAAAAATATGAAAACTTATAATCAGAAAACCTCTCCAGCCTGAAAATTAAAAGGTTTTAGTTACGAAAACCAGTCCTTTCCAGTAAATTTTGTTAATCTGTGGGCAAAAAGCCGAGTCGGCTCTCAAAATTTGCGCCAATATCCATATCTTTATCGTCTTTAATTAATGTTTCCATCGCCCGAGGTAGGAACGTGGTGAATCTTAGAAGTATTGTCATTTGGCATTGACTTGATTTAGGATTTTTTATTTTATTTTATTTTTTAATAAATAAAAAATTAAATTAAAAATATAAAAATAAAAAAAAATTTTAATATTAAAATTGAATCAAATAAAATTTTTTAAAATTTAATAACATTCAAATAACAAAAATTTTCTTTAAATAAGATTAAAGAAAAATATTAATCAAATGACTTCTGACTGTAATCTTTACCAATATTTTGCAATGCACTCTTTCATGCTAATTAAAAAAATGATAGTAACTTTTGCTGCTTTGACCCACAGAAGAAGGAAGAGCATGTGCACACGAAAGGGCGGATCTACATGGGGGCAGGGGCAATTCTGCCCCGTGAACGCACATTTTTTTCATAGTACTTTAACACTTTCTCGTAAATTTTTTAATTGATTGACCCCTCCCCATGCATACCTTTTAGAGCTTTTCAATACTTTCAAATAAAACCTTTTTTAATTGATTGTTCCTGCGTCCCATGAATACATACATGCATACATATATATATCTTTTATAGTTTTTCAACATATTCTCATGAACATTTTTAATTTCTCCCCTCTCCCCTTCAAATGCCATATGCTTTTGTATAATTTCTTAAATTACCCCATAAATTTTCCAGTGCCCCTAGCCACTTTACCCTCTCTGCAGGAAGCTTCTGGACATGGATAGAAGGCAGCATGGGGACGAAATCGGTTACAATGGCAACTCTTACAACCGAAAGAAAAATGAAAGAACAGTGTTAAATGTTAAGAAAGTTTTTAATTTATTATAAAATATTATCTTTATTGAAGTACATAATTATTATAATCTTATTAATAAACAATTATTTATATTTAAAACAATATTTTTATAATAGATTTGAAATAATATTCAAACATTTCGCCCGTAATAAACATTGAATCCTACTTAACTAGGCCCCGTGCTTTCTCGGATAAATAAAGGTGAGATTTTGGTGTGTCTTTCATGATTACGCGTTTAATGAGAACTCAAAGTCGACCCTATTTATATGATCCATCGATGATGCTGATCAAAACATTTTACCGCGGGACCTTTGTCTTCCAAACATAGTTATCTTGTGACGACAGAAAATATCTCACATGGTCTAATTTTCTATGACATGTGATCACGTTCGATCGCCAAGACGGACAATTGATTCCACATGGTTCGGTCACAATTTTCTTTGACCTTAGAATTTGGAACCAATAATTCGAAACTTGTTCGTAGGGGGAAGACCCGAGACCCCCGTCTTAATCACTATTGCTTCGATGGTGATTTATTTAGGGGCTAGGGCTAGACTGCACATGGCCGACTCGGGGTAGTTTATTTTGGTAGTTCGTCCCAAATTATCGCGTTCACACCTAGTTTAGTTCGGACGCGCTCTGTCTGTTCTTCACTGATTGGCTGCCGGCTATCTGCCTAAGCTTGAACCCAAACTTGTTTGGGCTCTCAATTAAGTACAAATGTCTGCCTACGTGGCGGTGCCCATGATATGTTGGGCTCCGTACCCTATTTGCAGAATAGAATCCATAATTGGAGGTGTTGATGCTAGAGATATGCATACAATCATGGACTGAGATGCCGTTGATTTTTCTTTTTCTTTGTTAAAAAAAAAAAATTCTCCTATTGATGCATTTTTGCTGACATGCTTTCTTTCAATTCATTACAATCAATTCGTTAGGCCATGAGTTCTACAGCCAGACATGATGCAAATCGTACGTCAATTTAGCCATAGAAAATTATATCCTAGATTTCGGTCCCTAAAATCAATATGGTAGAGTTCCCTTTAATAGTTGTGTTGGTCACTGAGGTGATGTCTCTACCTGAATTCCTTTTGGAAACAAAAAAAAAAAAAAAATTACAACGGGGCATAACTCTCTTTTATTTCATAAATTTCCTTCAATTTCATTAAAGAAATTTGAATTAGAAACCTCCAATTTAAAATTGTTACGAGTAAAATTCCAAAGGGTTTTTCGTATTTCTTTTTCATCAATACTCTAGTGTGGACATTGAAGAACACAATGTAGTAGTCCTAAGCTCTCTTATTCTAGGCGTAGGTCGACAATAAACTTAGCTTCCGGGAATCCCACAAAGAAATTTTTACGTCTAAGCAAGCTATCACCCACTATATTTATAATGTGCAATTAACTAACCATCCATTCGCAATGTGGATTATTTAATAGTAAGGGCAAACTTAGCTATCGCTTATTATTTAGTAGTAAGAGCAAACTTAATATTGTATGATTACTCGTACTATATAGGTTCAAATCTCAATTCAAAGTTTACTCGAAAATGACTTCTTATTATTAAAAAAAAGAAGACAAATAAAATTAAAATCAGTATTCTTAAACTCATGCACAATCCCAGTGAAATACGTAATAAAACGTTTTATACACTAACGTGGGCACGAACCGTTTGAAGCATTTATGAAAAATCCCAATAGAAAGAGTTAGACATCTCAACATTTTATTATTATTTTCAACCTTTGATGTTTGCCAACCTATTTAATTAATGATGACAAATAATGAACTGCCTCGATGATCAAAATCGAGAACAACGTTCTGCTATTATTACCGTGAAAAAATTTTATTAGATAAAAAGTCTAATCATCTTATTTCCGATGACATTTGGGAGAAGAAATCTTCCGTGCACAACATGTTCTTCATTGTTCTCGGAATTCTAACAACTCTAGATGCTAGACTGTGTTTTGGAAGAATATGAAACATCTCAAAAGTTAACCAGACAAAGATGGTTTCGAAAGAAGATGCTTTCTAGTTTTGCTGACATACTCCATCCAGATGTCGCAGTCCAAAGCAAAGATAGCGAATACTCCTTTTAGAATCACTAATTTATGAAGTTTGAGCTGACCGTTTCATATTGAGAACGTCGACCCTACGTTGAAGAGACGGAGAAAATATCTATGCTAGCCTTAAAGTGCACATTGGCGACAGAGATGCTCATCATAGACATTTCTACAATAGCCTTTGTGTTGTTGTTTTCCTTTATTCACTGCAGGAATAGTTTGACCCGTGTTACGCAGCCTTATTAAAGACCATGGACCATGAATTGGGTCCAAGTCCTCGATAACGCGTGGATGGTTCGCATGCCGCGGGAGTTACACGTCGACAACGTAGCAAGACGACGGTAACATCTGCGTCCCCTATTCTGACTCCCACCCCCGTCTCCCTCCTCGTCTTCGTTAGGCATTTGTTCTAAGATCTCACTTATTCCTGAATTTTAATTAAAAAAATATATTAAATAATTATTATGTAAAAATAAAATAGTAAATTACCAGTTAGAGTAAAAAAAATAATTTAATAGGTATTATATAGGGGAAAATTGTTTAGATCATTACTTTAAAAATTTTACAAAATTACTATATAAAAAGTAAAATGATAAAATTTTCATCAAGGTGGGAATAGGGGTATGAGTGAGAATATCAAATGTCATTCCGGTTTTAAAATATGGGGATCAGGATAGAGATCTCAATCCCCAATTAACTTTGCGTTAACTGTGTTTCGTCAGAATGGAATCGAACATGGATTCGCGAGGACTAGAGACCCATCGGCTGGCCTCCATTGTCATTCCTATCAAAGGCCTAAATAAGAGGTAAAAATCCTATTTATAACAGACTAGCATATAAGTTGCCAATTAACTGATTTATTAGGTAACTGAAATGTGGTGGATAGTCGTTTTTTATGGCTTAATTACAAAAAAAAAAAAGCCTAAACTTATTATTATTATTATTACTATTTTTAACATGAAGTGTTTTGTATTATAAATAGCACATCGTTAAGAATCCATTAGTGGGTCGGTGTCGTTGCCTGCGTTAAAATGAATAAAACCCAACCGAATTTTCGGTTAATTAAACTGAACAAAAACTCATTTTGTGGCTTGATTTCGGTTTTTGATATATATATAATTTTTTATTCTAATAATAGGAAAAAAATATTACTAATTCAACTATTAATAACAAATAAGCATTAATAAAGTATCACTATATCTTAAATAATCATTTATTAATCTTATATCTAATAATAATCATAAACTTATTTAAAAAATACATATTTTTTATATTTAAATTATAAATTTTAACCTTTTTTATTTAATTCGGTTAATCAAAATCAAATCAAATAAAAATTTGCAATTAATTAAAGTTTAATTAACCAAAATTTTAATTTGAAAATAATTTTTAATTTAAAACAATCAAAATTTCAGATTTAGTTACAATTTTCATAATCCGATTCTATTGACCAAGGCAAAATTCTTCAAAGGGTTTATGGGTTTATTATCGAGTTTTCAATTTGGGATTTGAGCTTCCAATTGACGCTGAAAAATGGAAAAACGATATTAGGAGAGCTACATAGATTCCATTAGTTGGATTCTAATGACGTGCTAACGTATGAAAAAAAAGAAGCAGTTTTATTGTGGGAAATTCTTGTAGTTTTGAAATTCAAAAGAAGATTGATGTAAGCAATTTTTCTTTTTAATTTTAACAAAAAGGTTATTTCCAAGAATTTCGTGCTACATTATTGAAATCGAAATGAACTTCAAACTAGAGATTGGATAAAAAAAATATTATTTGTTTGACAGTTAACCATTTTGTTTCTTAACTAAACACTATAAAATAATTAGCTTAAATAAAAATTAGATTCTTAGTTTTAAATGCCAAAAAAAAAATGATCGTAATAGCTTGATCTTTTTTTAAACACAGTAATAATCAGTTATTAGTTTATTAATAATTAATAAAAAAGGGAAAAAAATGTTTAAAGACACCACGAAAAAAATACTCACCACGAAAAAAATCTCAAGGGTCAGTGGTCTCTCCAGCAAGTCAAGGAGTTATAATAACCTGATAATTGATAATTGACTGTAAAAAATGTGGTATCAATATATAGGTTTAATAAAGTTACAACTTTTTAAGATCCGACTGGCATGATAACAATTTGATTGTTAATAGTCAAACAGTGAACTCGAGCCAAATGTTTTGAAAAAAAAAAAAAGAAAGAAAGAAAGAAAAAAAAACCTATGACATTTTTCAATTAATAAATTTATTAAGTTATAAATAATAAATATTTTTAAAATTTAAAATTTTAATTATTAAAATATTAAGTTATAATTTTTTTTGTATTAAAGTAATAAATAAGATAAAATTGATTGTACAAATATTATTTTTTTAAAAAAATTAATTTATTAAAATATATAATAAATTCAAAAATTCTCTTCTTATTTTTTATATGATAATTTGTCACATTCTCTCCTATTAAATATATTAATATTTTCGTTATAAATCAGAACCTTTTAATTACTTCCAAATTTAGAGTATTTAGTATCATATATCAAATTTAATTGTATCGATTTTGATAACATTCGTCGGCGATTACCCTTTTTTTACAGAAGGCTAACTCAGCACCCATATTATAACAAAAATCTCTTCCCCTTTTTTCGACGTGGTTCTCCGTAACACGGTGCATTAAAAAGTTTCCCACTAAAATTGTCCTTTCTGAGGCATTGGATCTTTTTTTTTGTCTCCATCCTATTATTATTATTATAATATTTTTTTAACCATATCCTTCTCGTCTCGGAAGTACCGTCGCAAGAAAAAACGAAAAACAGCCAGAGTAGAAGCAAACGCCGAGCCAGAGAGAATATAGAGAGTTACTTATGGCGGCCGCCGGAGCTTGTGTTTCGACGGCGAGATTTTTCCCGCTGGGCTGCTGCTGTGCGACGCCCACAACGGCGCCGTTGTCGTCTTCGTTATCGTCCAGTAAACCGAAACGGTATCGGAGTTCATCAAATCTAGCTCGGCGATTTACCGTTTCTGCTGCGGAGCCGGCACCAAAACTCACGACGATAAGAATGACGACAACGAGCTTTCCTGAGAACGGAAGGCTTGGGATGAAGGAAACCGTTGCGGAAGCAGAAGATAATAGAGAAGCAGAAGCTGCTCGTGATGCGATCGGAGAGACGACAGCAGCAGCAGCTGTATCATTAACAGAGGAAAATGGTGAGGAAAAGCTAAATCCCTATCGTTTGGCGTTAGAGAGGCCGGAAATGATATCGGAGTTCGGGAAGAGTTTGAAAGACTACTTCGGGGAATCTGTCGATTTGATCACGAGATCGTACGGTGGTGGTGGTCCGCCTCGCTGGTTCTCTCCGCTGGAATCCGGGTCCCGCTCGGACAATTCCCCTCTCCTCCTCTTTTTGCCCGGTCAGATTTTCTTGTCTTCCTTTATTTATTTTTTATTTTTTTCTAAACTTTCATTTTATCTTTTTTTTTTAGTTAATTCATTTTCTAACATAAAGTCGTCCGTCCGTCTTGCACGATGTTGCGCCGGCATTGATAAGACCATAATAGAAAAATAGATTAAAAAAATCAATAATTGGATTGGAACAAGGTGAGATCGAAAAGTGCCAGGTTGTACTATAATTATATATTTATAATCGGTGTATAATTATAATTATAAATGAAAAATCACAAATATTTAATTAATAATTGTGCGAGTGTCACATCACTGGTCGCATGTCAAAATAATCAGCTCGGATTTGAATAAAGATGGTTCCTTTTGAAACTTTTCCTGTTTTGTTTGTACCCATCAATATAGAATAATATGTTATCCTCAGGGGTACCTCTGGTAGTTAAGATACGTTTTGATTTTTAATTTTAAAAGACGAAGAAAGAAAAAAAAGATAATTCATGGCTAATGGACCTTTTAGCCGAAAAAAAAAAAAGAATTATATTTTTCGCCTCTTGTTAATTGGGACGTATTTTATTGTTTTATATATGGGTTGCCAAATTTTCTCTTCTTTTGTGACAGTCCTCCGATGGTGGTGCTTTTAAAAAATAAAATAACAGATGGTAGTGCTATTAGTTTCTAAACAAAAAATATGATTGCTCATCTCTCTGGCCTGAGAAGTTGAAATTTGAATTGTATACATATAGGGACATTCAGTAGTTGTGTAAAATTTTTTATGCATCAAATTATTTATTTTTATAAAATATTTGTGAAATTATATTGCATGGCCTTCCCAGAGTGCCCAAAAACTTTCAAGTCTGGCTCCGTGCTGACTATAGCCTTTCGTTGTTTTCAATTTTTTGGGGAGATTCTCGGTTTTCAGTGCTTTGAAATATTGTTTACGAAGATTGCAAATGTTGCAGGGATTGATGGTGTTGGGCTAGGACTCATTAGACAGCACCATAAGCTCGGAAAGTAAGTGCAGAAAGCGTCCAAACTCCGAATGCTTGATGGTTTGGTGCTTCGTATTTACTACGCTGTGTGATCAAGCATTATACTTTTTTATTTGATCAGAAATGAAGTTATTTGTACGCCTTGTCCTTTTCTAGGAGAGACTAGACCATCTAACGTATGATGTTTCTTCTCTTTAAAATTAGGATTTTCGACATTTGGTGCTTACACATTCCAGTTAAGGACAGAACATCATTTACAGGTCCTTTTCTATCTAAATTACTAGGCTCTGTTAACTTTTGTTTCATTTTGTTTGATCAATTAGGCTCTCTATTGACTATTCTTTCACAAAATAATCAAACTAAGGAAAACAATTTCTACGAATTGTTTTCAAGAAAATCATATGAAAGTAATATTCCATTCTTTATAAAATAGTGTACAAACGAAAAAACAGGTTTAAGTAGATGTTTGGACAGTTGGTTGGTCCTCTGATGGTAGACCTAAAATTAGTTAGTAAAATGATCGTGGCTTTTCCATAACTAGTTAATTAAGAGGTGGCTCCAAATATATTAAGGAATGGTAATACTATTGCATTACTACGATGATTAGATTTTGTTTTCTGCATAACATACCTTTAGTATGATAAATAAAAATGAATTCATTATAATATTTTGTGTTTGTGAATATTTAGTTTACTCTTATTTCAGGCCTCGTGAAGCTGATTGAAGGAACAGTTAGATCAGAGAGCAACCGTTCACCTAATAGACCAATATATCTTGTTGGGGAGTCCCTTGGAGCATGCCTCGCATTGGCTGTCGCAGCTCGTAATCCGAATATAGATCTTATGCTTATTTTGAGCAATCCAGGTGAATGATTTTATCCTCATGAAGCAATGCTTTTAGTTTGGACGCAGCAATGTATTGTGAGTTTTGCTAACAAAAGAAAGCTTAGATTTATTTATAAAACCTGTAATCTTAGCTCTTCATGAACGTAAAACTCTGCCAATGTGTTTAATTGCAGGGACATCTTTCAAGAAGTCGCAACTGCAAACTCTAATGCCATTACTGGAATTGATTCCCAACCAATACCAGCTTGTTATTCCTTATATGCTGAACTTGATGAAAGGTACCATTTTGAATAAATGGTTTGGGAGCAATAACTTAGTAGTTGATGTTCGTGTGCTGCTTCCATTTTGTAAACTTCAGAAAAATAGTTTTTCATGACCTTTTTTGGGCATAGGTGGGGAATTAGAGGAATGAATTTACTGGAAATGTTTTCTTTTTCCCTCAAAATTAATTAGCAACACCTCTCATAGCAATTTGGATGGGTAATGGCAATGTTACTCCATTGTATCTTGGAGGTTATAAATTCAAGTCATGCAAACAGGCACTCTAAAAACAGGCTAAGGCAGTGTAGCCCTCTCTAGACCTTGTGTGGGAGCCTCATACATTGGGACCCCTTTACATTTGACAGCAATTTTAGCAAAATCTAATCCTTTTTTTTTTTTATTTGAGTTTTTCTGGTCTGGTACTTACCATGGTGAAATGTGTGGGATGGATGAAACTTTGCATATGAAATATTTAAATGACCTTTTGACAGTTGACAACAACAATTTGTGCTTCATATATTTAGGTGATTCCTTGAAAATAGCAATGGATAATGCATTAAAGGGGCTGCCCTTTCAGCAAACAGTTGGAAGGCTGGCTGAGGATGTTGTCGCAATCCCCTCTTACCTCTCTGTAAGATTCCAAATTGGAGGGTGACATAAGAGAACATAAATTGTGAAAAGAAATATTGGAGTTTTGTTGGGGCTACAAGAAACATTTATTTTCAATATTCCTAGAAATGTTGTCACTAGCATTGCTCGTCATTCTAGATTTCGCACAAGCATATCATTTCCTTGTTAAGGCACATAAGCAATATCCACAATGGACACACTTTATGGTTGATATGGGAATGAAGGTACAAGCTGTAATTTTTTTTTTTTTTTTACATTGTTCTTACTTTTAATGGTAAGATTACTCAATTGCAATTTTGAGGTCAAATGTTTGAGCCACGGAAATAGCTTGTTTGTCAAATCAAGGGAAAGGCTGCATATATCTAACATCTCCCTAGACCCCACATTGTGGGAGCATTGTGTGCTGGGACACTTTTTTTTAATCTGTTCATTTTATGTTATGTGTTTTTATTGTCATGAGCTCCAAATTGATGGTTTACATCGCAGGTTCTGACTGATATCTTGCCCAGAGAAACATTTCTCTGGAAGCTACAGATGCTTCAGTCAGCTTCAGCATATGTCAACTCACGCCTCCATACCATAAGAGCTCAAGCACTGATACTAACCAGGTCTGTCTGTGGTACAAGCAGATGCATGATAGTACTTATTTCCAAATACAAGTCTTTAGTGCAATTCTGATGTTCTTGGACTTATGTGACTAGGTTGAGAGAAAAAAGCATGGGACTTTATTTCTCCACATAACTAATCCTAGGTCTATTTAATTTATCCTGTATCGAATGGCAATCAAATGATAATAGCAATTTCAGATTGCAAGAAAAGTTGTCTGCCACCTGCTGTTTTTGTGCTAAATAAATATCCCTTGTAGAGAACCAAAATGTTTTTGATATAAAATCAGCAGAAGTTGGCAAGTCCTGCTCTGGTTTCCCTCTGAATGTGAACTTTCTGAAAACCAGCATGCATCCTTTTCTATAATTAAAATCTGAACTTCCAGAAATTATCTTCATTCCATAAATATTAGATAGTTTACTCACATACCAAGTGTTGCTACATGGAGATTAAATGTTCTAAAACAAACGAGAACAAAGAGTACAAACAAGTTGATGTGCTTCTGTCTGCACCAATGGCCTAATATAAAGTACCTTACCTTGGGCCCTAGATCACTTGTGAAATTTAAAACATACTCTAACCTTGAATCTCCAATGCCTTGTTGTTTTACATCTGATTCTTTCCTGAATGATGGGTTTGACTTCTTTTCAGTGGGAACGATCAGTTGCTACCAAGTCAAGAAGAAGGTGAAAGACTTCATGATATGTTGCCAAAAAGTGAGAGTCGTACATTTGAAGACAAGGGTCATTTCTTGTTCTTGGTAGGCTAATTTCCTGTTGCCTGCCCCCATACTCCTAATGTACATGTAAGCCCTGAATTTGTCATCTTCTAAGCTTTCTTTTGATAATAGTTATGTGCATGCTTGGCAGGAAGATAATGTGGATTTAGTGAGTACAATCAAAGGCGCTGGCTTTTATTGTCATGGAAAGTTGCATGACTATGTTTCTGATTACATTCCACCAACTGCATCTGAATTCAAAAAAGAATATGAATCAAACAGGTAGTTCTGTTTTGCTATCTTATTCATAAAAGTTGTAATTTTCATTGTGGGGGAGACAAACTTTTACCAACTAGGCCAATCCGTCATTGACATAAGCAACTGGTTATAAACACTAACTTACTTATCTTGATTCTTCGTGAGCATTAACTGGGAATGTACAATTTGAAGATGCACCTTGCTATGCTTTTGTGCTGCATTTCTTTAAAAAACTCATGTAGGCAGTTGTTTAATGAAGCTTCTACAATGAACTGAATTGTCACTGTAAACACAAATATGAACTTTTAGATGGCTTCTGCTTGCTGCTAGCCCTGTGATGCTCTCAACTTGTGAAGATGGGAAGGTTGTGAAGGGCCTTGCAGGAGTTCCTTCAGAGGGACCAGTGTTGTTTGTTGGCTATCACATGCTCCTTGGACTTGAATTGGCCCCTATGGTATTGCAGTTCTTGTTGGAAAAAAATGTTAGTCTGAGAGGACTAGCACACCCAGCGATGTTTTCTAAGCTGAAAGGAGGGTTAATGCCAGACACGTCAAGATTTGATGCGTTCAGATTGATGGGTGCAGTTCCTGTTTCAGGAACTCATTTCTTTAAACTTTTGTCCTCAAAGTCTCACGTGCTTTTATACCCAGGAGGTGTGCGTGAGGCCTGTCATCGGAAGGTAATGCTCTTTATGGTTAGCTTTTACCAAAAGAAGACTTTGCATTTAGTGGAAGGTTATGTTCATATTTCTGAATATGAATCTCGAATATGGTTGTTGCTTGTTTACAATAGAATGACTTGTCTTGTGTCCATTTCCCATTGTTTAGGAAATTAGCTTTAAAGAAGAATAATGGAGTAATGAGCTCTGCATGGCTCCAATATCAAATAAAAAATTGAAGAGGTAATGACCCCATTTCTCATCCGCGAACCAGGGGAAGAATCTTGGGGAGTAATTATGCCAAATATTAAGATATGTTGCAAGTTCAGCAAATTCTCCCTCAATTATTAATAGCTTTTCATGTTTTGCCCTTCCCATCTGCTCCTTATTTGAATGCACAATTGTAAAGTATGAATTTTAAATTCTTCCTGTAATGGTGGGAAGCAAATACATCTGTAAGTGCTTTCCTTCCATTAATCAGGGTTCTTTATAGTGCCTAAGGAGAAAAAGAGGAAGCAAATTCAAATTATACAATCTTAACTCACATTCTTTTTGCACTGCTACATCATTTACCTTCCATGTTACCAGGAGTAGCTACACAGAAAGAAACGAGAATTATTTTGTAGAATAGGCCCTTGCTCCACCGCATGGGAGTCTTGTGTATTGGGATGCCCTTTTTAGACTCTTGGTTTGTTTGTCAATGTTGGGTGGAGGGGTTGCTATTTTGTTTGTTCTATTTGGTCAAAAACATAAATTCTTTTAACATCAATTTTTGTCTTGATCAGAAACTTTCCAAACATTTTTCAGGGTGAGCAATACCAATTATTCTGGCCTGAACGGTCTGAGTTTGTCCGGATGGCAGCTAGGTTTGGAGCCAAAATTGTGCCTTTTGGTGTTGTTGGAGAAGATGATTTTGCTGAAGTATGTCCTGACGACCTCGTTTCTTTCTGACTGATTTTTCATTTATTTACTGACCTATATAGCTCTACTGCACTGTATTATGATTTTTGTTCCTCTTTAGCATGTTATTTTCATGAAAGGCCAATGCTTTGTTCGGCCAATTTACTAAATATATACATATTTGAGTGTGTGTGTGTGTTAAGGAGACAATAACATCGTGGAACTCAGAAATGGTAAAAGCGTGATTGATTGTGATCTCAAGCATATTAATTAGGTTTCATCTGCATTTGTTAATATAAATTTTTTCAAAGTATTTTGATCCGTACCTCAGTTACAGCATATCGACCTAGGTTCTAGGTGCTCATCCTTATCATTTCAGATTCACATTGTCTGACATTTTTTATTCTGATCTCTTTTCACGAGTGAACAGCTAAATGTAAAATTCTTCTGACAGGTAGTTTTTGATTATGATGACCAACTGAAGACACCTTTCCTTGGGGATTATATAAAAACAATAAGAGAGGAGACTAAGAATCTCAGGTACAGGACTTATGTTCTCTTCTTAGACTTCCATTAATCTACTTTTTTCCTTGGAATTGATATTTCTTTATTTTTTCCTTATTATTTTCCTTCTCTATGCTTAGTTTTTTGCTGACATTTGGTTATGTCCTGGAAAAAACAGGATTCAACTTGAAGGTGAGGTTGGGAACCAAGACATGCACCTACCCGGAATCGTGCCAAAGTTTCCGGGCAGACTTTATTATTACTTTGGACGACCCATTCAAACAGAAGGTATGTTCATTGGACAATTTATAACTGTATCTTTTGTTGTATCTACATATGAATTAAACTCCACATTTTGTGAAGTTTGAGGGGTTGGGGTGTGACTTTCAACCTCCACTCAAGAGTTTTGCCTTTGTGGTTAACTAAGCCAAGTCTAGTTGGTTAAAAATCTGAGCTTTTAGAAAATTCACTAGTTAAAGAAAGAAAAAACAACCATATGGCTTGAACCAACATTTGACATTGATTTTCTGTCAAAACAAGCATTGTAAAATGGACCCGATACTTTGAGCCAACCAGTTCACCCTGGTGGGTGGAAATATCCACGGAATGACCCGAAATCAGATGAAATTCATCATGGGAACAACAAAGTTAGTCTACGTCTACGTCATCTTCTGGGTCTACATTATTCTCCAATGTTGTCCCTTTTGCATTTTTTCATGCAATAAGCAAGCCTTTGTGGATTCTTTGACATTATTGTTTAGAAGCTATAACCCCAATACTGGTTATGCCTCTTACGACCAACTTGGTAATAGCATTCCCATTTACAGTTCAGACGCGCTGAGACCATATTTACGGGAACAATTTGTTATTCTGTGAAGGGAGGAAGAACGAACTAAGAGACAGAGAAAAAGCTCAGGAATTATACCTACAAGTGAAGTCTGAGGTGGAGAAATGCCTTGCCTTCCTGGAGGAGAAAAGAGAAGAGGATCCCTACAGGAACATACTGGCTCGGTTAACTTACCAAGCTACGCATGGCGTGACATCAAAAATCCCAACGTTTGAGCTATGATTTTACCTTAATTCTAAGGTTTACCTTCATCCCCGCTCTCAAATTTGAGATGGAAAACATTCAAGCGCAAAATGGAGCTTGTGGTTGTGGTGCAAAAATGCAAATGGTAGAGAAAACGCAGATAGGCTCAACGTTGGCAGAAATAGTGAATCAAAGGAAGCAACAGCATTATTTTCCCATGTACAAAAGATAAAACAGAAATCAAGGCATTCGGCTGTTTATTAGATGCCAGACAACTCAAGGAAGTTGGAAGGATTTCTGCCAGGTATGATCTTGCACCCGATCACTTCACATTGGCAACATATGGTCAGTTCTAAACAGGAGGCTGGTCATATCAGTCGCATTTCTCCATAAATTCATTTAAGAAATTATTTTTTCGCGAATGTATCACTCTGTACTAATGCAGCAGCACCAGCATGCCAGTCTTTTGGTTTTTTTCTTTTTGGATTAGTATGTGAATTCTTTTGGTCATTATAATTATTAATTATAAATTTAGATATTTAATATATAAATTATTGAAAAAATTAATTTATTTATATATTAATTTTTTATAATTATGTCTATTTTTTTAATTTATATAATCATTAATTAGTTAAATTTAGTTCGTTATGTTGAAGTTTTTACAATTATATTTATTTTATTTTTTTAATTTATTAAATAAATTAGCTCATTAATTAAATTTAATATACATTAAATATTTTTTTGTTACATATAATTACATAAAACAATTTATATATTATATGATAGATGCATCGCGTCATTAAATTTATTTATATACTATTATAATTTTTTAAAAAATAAAAATAAAAATAAAAATATTTAAATATTATAATTTTTTATTTTTATAACCTTAAAAATATTTTTTATTTATTAATTTTTAATTTTTTTAAAAATTATAATTTAAGGCATATTAGTTAATTTCATGATATGAGAATGAAAAGAAAATATATCTATCACATGTTATATGAGTTGTTATAATGTGATTGCATTTAAGATAAAATGTTTAATGTGAATTAAATTTAATAAATAAGTTAACAAGTTGGGTGGATTTAAAAAAAAAAGGTATAATTACAATAATTTTTTAATGTAGTAAATCAAATTTAATTAATGAGTAACACATATTGGGTGAATTTAAAAAATAAACATAATTAAAAAATACTTCAATGTAGTATATAAATTTTTTTATACCAAAATTATTTGACATGTAACAAAATTTTTAAAATCAAAATATCATTATTCTTTATTGCATATTTAAATATTGAATAGATAAAATTTATTTAGAATATAATATTTTTTAAAAAATTAAAATAAAACTGATAAATCGAAAATAACCTAAAATATTTGATGGTCATTAAATTCGTGGCCGAATCAATGCTGTCAAAAAAAGAAAGAAAGAAGAAAAGAATAAAAAAAAAATTAAAAAAAAAATAAGGTGACACTTGTGGTGACTCCTAATTAGCGAAACAAAAGCTGCTATAATTCTAACTGCGTGTCGCTCTCTTGACAACCTCATGCCTTTATAATCTTCTCATTGATGCATACATATATATACATATAATGTATGCATAGGATCTCATTACGGGGATTGGGGGAGGGGGAAAGACGGCTATATTAATACATGCATGGATACATACATACATACATACATACACAAATATAATGTATGTTAACTACATGAATATTTTATCATCCCATGAATTTATGCTTTGTCGGCTTCGTTTTAGCCACTTGAATTCGACATCCGGACTCCTGCCACCATAATTTTATGGTCTGCCATGTGCAATATTGCAATGGCCAATTACTGAGCTTTTTAACACCTCGACAATGACTTGGTCTCATCTGCCCTCTTCATGACCAATGAAGACCAGCATCTGAATCAGCACTTAACTTTTATTTTCCCGATCGAGCTTGGTTACTTGGATACATAATGAACATCGGTCCACTATCACTATTAGTTTTTATTAGCACGATTTTTTTTTTTTGGTACATAAATAATCATATACAATTACGGGTAATGATAAGCATGTGTCCATTTGGTGTACGCTTGTGGTATCTTCCTGTCTTCTTGTTCCTAACAAACGCCAATTCAGTTCGTCTGAATTTCTTTTCTGCGTGGGATATCTGGGCTTAATATTTGCAAACAGACTTTCTCTTGGTCCCCATTACGTGTTACCCAGTAATTTGTATGAACAGCCACCATTATGCATCTATTATCTATGTACGGATGTTGATCCATCAGAATTGCCAATTGGAAAAAAGGTGAGGCCTCCTATTTGATGACACGAGATATAGATTGACTATTTTTAAAGCTGCATTGGTCAATAATCCATACAAAATACTTCCCCATTCTTTGTTCCAGGACCACAAGAAACCAGAATTTAATAATACTAATAATAATAATAATAAAAGGAAGAAGAGCAAGAAGGAAAGAACCCAAAATTCTAGAAACAAAAACTACTGCAAGAAATCGCAGCAAGCAGATCAGATCGTCAGACATCATACCCTGGACTAGTGGCCTGGATGGATCACAAGTCAGGAGGTCAATGGTTCTTATTATGTCAATGGGTTACCATGCATGAACACAATATTTCTTTCAGGACTCGAAATCCATCAGTACAATGCTGTCCAGAAGGGCGCTTTGGAGACAACACAAAGAGGTATACAATCTAGTGCTAACAACTTAACGAACATCCATCAACATTCACACATGCTTATAAGCGAAGTTACCATTCGAAATGCATACATGTGTGTATGTATACGTATACGTATATGTGTATATGGCATGTAGTGCAATGGAGAAGAGAACTAACACTGATAACATCAGATAAGTAAAAAAAGTTGAACCAAAATAACCATAATCTCATAAAAAAGTACTGCACCAGATAGCATTAGAAAAGTACCAAAAGGCCAAAACTGAAGTCTAAAAGATAAAAAGATATGTAAACCAGCCATGAACTACTTATGATTACTTCAGCTCTAATCTCCAACAGGAGGAGAAAAGGCTCCCCAGATAACTGGAAAATCAAACGCATAACCCGACCCATAAACCTAAACCTACTGATACCCAAAACCAAAAGCAGGAAAAAAAAAAAAAAAAGACAAAAGAGAGAGAGAGAGAGAGAGAATAAAAGGAAAAAAAGGGACGACATGAAATAGAAGAAAGCTGAAACTAGAACTAGAGGCGCAGAGAGAGGTCAAGGTTTGCACCATCAGGATCAGTGGGGGGTGAAAAGGGCTCATTTTCAGGAGTAGAAAAAGGGCCACCGGCATAAGTGCCACCAATACCATGATTGGGAAAGGAAGAGTGGTGATATTGATGGGGAGCGGGAGGTGCAACAAGCTGGTGATGGGTCAGGATATTCGGGTCAATCCAGGAGCGGTCGAGAAATGAAGCATTACCAGCAGCAGCTGCAGTGTCCACGAAAAAAGGGTCTCCTCCAGCACCAAGGACACCTTCAGTGAACGGGAAGCGAGCACCAACGGCCATGGTATCTGCAGTTGCTGGCACAGAGAGGTTCCTGCGTGCGGCGGCCCGCTCCCGCTTGTGGGCGTTCTGATGGCCGCCGAGAGCCTGGGAGGTGTAGAACTTGCGGGGACAGTAAAGGCACTCAAAGAGGCGATGAGAAGTCGCTCCTGGGGAGGAGGAGGAAGAGGAGGGTAAGGCGTTTGTTGGGTTCTTATTCTTTGTGGGTTTGGTTGATGAGAAAGCGGGTATGGGTTGCTGTTGCTGTTGCTGTTGCTGGTGGTGGTGGTGGTGGTTTAGAAAGTTGTACATGGATGGGTCTGCCATTTTCGAGCTTCAATTTGCACTTTGTTTTGGGGGCTGAAGAAGCAGACGAGAGAACTCAGAAAGAGTGATCGGGGGCTTATATGGGGTTTAAGGTTTTGTTTGTATGTGCACAGGGAGAGATGTGCATAGGAAGAGAGAGAGAGAGAGAGAGAGAGAGAGAGAATCAGAGGAAAGGAATGAGAGAGAACGTGAATAGCTGTAAGTGGCATGGCCCGAAATACCCTTTCTTCGTTTTTTTTTTTTTTTTTGTTGTTGTTGTTGTTGTTGGGCTTTCATATGACATATATAGCCTCACTCCTTAAAAGTTTTCTCGTTTCTTTCACATAACCTTTTAATCTGTTATTCAAATGAGTTTAAATAAAAGTCGAAACTTAAAAAAAAATAAAAATTGGTTTCACTAAGTTTGGGTACAGCATCTATGCAAAATCTACGTACTAATGTTGTTGTTGGCCTTTCTTTGTTTCGATCTCTTTTCAAGTTTCAATGTGCCAAAACAAAACAAAAAGAGGAAAAAAAAAAAAAAGAAAAAAAGAAGAAAGAGAGAATCCCCTTCCATTTACGTGTCATTAATTTTAGTCGATCAAAATCGCTCTTGTTGATGTGTAGGTGTGGGTGGACTTGGGACTCCAAGCCAGTGGGCACGGCAGAGGGCAAAATAAGTTCAGCTCAGTTTCATGTTTCGACACGTGTACGATCCACATTCATTTTAGATATATTGCATGTTTTTTTTTTTTGTGTGTATAGTAACCCAAGACAAAGGGTGGCAATAGTGGAAAATATTCATTCTTATTCTATTTATCCTAAGATAAGGAAAATATATAGTCTTGAAATGAAAATTTGCTGCACGGTTTATGGGATTGGTGGGTAGATAATAATAATAATAATTATTGATAATAATTAGATGTTCAGAATTACCAAAAAGGAAAAAAAAAAACAGAGAGAGATGGAAAAAGGGCAGAAAGGGAAATAGGATGAAAAGAATGGGAGTTAAATTATCGGCGTGGGAGGCTTTTTTTGGGGTGGAGGAGGGAATCAGCGAGGACGTGATATGCTGCGGAGGACAGAGAGAAGTCGTAAGGCTACAACACTAACTACACTGTACACACACACACACACAAACGACGCACAGAGAATAGTGAGTGTGGAGTGTTTTAAGTGTCAGTCAGTGAGTGCAGCCCCAATTCACCATTTTCTTCCCCCCCCCCCCCTTCTCTCTCTCTATCTTTTCTGTTACTCTCTCTCTCTCTCTCTCTCTCTCTCTGTCTCTGTGTCTGTGTAACAGCTCAGCACGGTGGGTATGATACAGTCAAAAAGCCACGCGCGTCTAAATTACCGATAAGGTAATATATACATCATGGGGAAGAAAACTAATGAACTAATATGCCATTCATGCATGCATCTACCTGCTAACTGAAAATTAGAAGGAAACTGAAAAAAAAAAAAAAAAAAAAAAAAAAGTAACTTCAGGGTTAGAGCTGAGCAATTCCTCTAGGTTTTGACAACAAATGAAAAATTTAAGGGAATGACAAAGTATAATTAGTCATTCAGTCGGTCGCTTTGTTGTTATTATTATTATTATCATCATAAAAAAATATCAATGTGATATTACAAACTTGTTACTGTTAGGTTATTTAAGATTTTGTGTAATATGCAAATTTACTAACTTTTCCTCAAACGTATCCTTTGCACGAGTGAATTAAATTAGTATGCAGAAAACTTTTAAGAATGTCATTTATCAGATTCTTCATCTCAATAAACTTTTCTGTCGTACCCCCGTGTGCAATCCACTGAAGAGCTCCCACAACTCAGCCGAGAAGGGCAGACCCAAGAGTCTGTGTTACGACCAAAGCCAGCCAGCCAGCCAGCCGGCGCCCCATTAAGTCTCGTACTACACACACCTGCAGGTGCAAACCATGCCATCATTGCTCGAACCATCCGTATTAACCTTGATCCACTTTTCCTCTGGTAGACTCCGCCCATCCAGCACTTGTTTTTTCACTTCTGCTACAAACAGTAGGTGCATGCCCCAGTATAACATCCGATGATCTTGCCATGACGCCCGCCTGAACCATAGCTAGAATTGAGGATTTTCTATTGTTTGGACGCCCTTCTCTCTTCTTTCTGGGAATTTGATATGATCAGAAGTGAGGCAATAAAAAATAGAACTAAAAAACAAGACTAATTATCTATGGGCTTGAAGCCTAAATGTTCATTTAGAAGTCCATGGGCTTCATGAGTCCAAACCCTTTCTACAAAAGTTGTCTAATATGAAATATACAACTACTACAATGGCAAACTCTAAAAATTGAATACGCAAGCCCATCTCCAGCAGGTCCAATAGGTCACAGCACACCTTTCCCAGGAGTCAGGGCGGAGGGGGGGTTCTCTACTCTTAAAAAAAATCTTCGGAAAGAAAAGTCCTGGCATCGCCGCACACAACAGAAAAGAGCAGCCAAGTCCAAACAAACAACTAGATCTTGACTTTGCACATATGCAAAAATTCAAATACCATTAACAAAAATGCATAAAACCACCCAGGTTAGTCTGGATGGCCACCATGGCTTAGGGACATCTACATTAAATGTATTTAGTTGGGTGTTTTCTCGATGTCTTGGACTTATAATGCCCTCTTCTCCACCAATTCTTAATAGCTAACCACTGACAATTACGATGTTTCGTAATAATAATAATAATAACAAAAATGATTGAGATACGCGACCTAAGATTAGGTGAGGAAATGGGGAGGGAAGTGATAGTGACCAGACGACTGTGGGCATCCGTGGAAGAGCGTACATCCACCAAGTCCACCTTGTTAGACAAATGGAAAATAAATAATAATAATAATAATAAAAGAAGTCAGGAATGTACGCCGCACGCCCATTTGATTTCCCGAAGTCTTTTTTGGGCTTATGTTGTTACGCGCGGAATGTTTATATTGCTTTGATAGATCTTTAATGATCCTAAAACCTCTACTACAAGTAACCTTTGGTCGGCAGCGTTGTCCGTCCGCCAACTTCAGTCCAACCACGCGCACACACCTACGCACACATCTTTTTGACTCTCGTTAATCTACCCCTCGCAATTTGACTAAGAATGTCGGGCGTGTTAGGACAAAAAAATAAAAAATAATAAATCATAAGAGCAACTTCGATCTGACTTCGCTTCTGTGCCATAATATTGTGTTACGCTGGAACTTACGATATCAGAACGAATACTTCAAAGCAACAAGCATTTGACCTAGTAGTTCCACTATTCCTCCTTAGGACGTAGCTTGACCGTCAAATGCAATGCATGTTTTATTTCATGGAGTTCTCGGTTCTCCCTTTCAATCTTGGACCTTCGATCTCTCCCCCCCCCATCTTGTTTCCCTCAATTAACTTATCATTGTTCAGACTCTAAAAAGGGAGAAAAAAAAAAAACAAAACAAAAGTTTCATTGGAGGAAGCATACGTATAAAAGTAATATTTCACATAAAAACATATAATTTTGGATCTTAACTTTAACCACTTTAGTTTTTAACTTGTAGTAGGGTTAAATGAAATTAAATTTCTTTCTATTACTTCTTATATATTCATGATGAACACGCATATTAAGAAATTAAAAAATAATCCACTATTTCGATTACTTGGGTTAGGATTCATACCTAAGTAAAAATTCTTATTTATCTCACTTTTACTAACTAAACGTGAGGGTACTCTTATATATATATAATTTTTTTAATAGGATACATGTCATAAAAGTTCACTATCCTTTAGAAAATATGGGCAATGGAGGAGGATGCAAATTATTGCTGGACACCACCGAAGGAAAGAAATACAATAAAAAACTGTTTTCACCTTTTCGCATACATATATACGAATAGATTAGCCCTCAGAGATATGCAGTAATCAACACAACCAAAATTCTTCCTATAATATATATGGTGGCTCTGAAGAAAGACTAATGTTTTTGAATGCTTTAGCGCAATTAAACGAAAATAATTGGTTTCATAATTGTATAAATCATCTTATTGCCGTCATATGGTTGTGCATATCATGTGGCACACATGTGGGGGGTGCCTTTGACCCGGCTAGATGGTATCCTGCTTTCACCGCTGCTATGCCGAATGATTGATGGAGATTACACGCCTCTCTCAATCTAAATCAATGTTCTTGCACCATCTCTAATCAATTGATCCATATTCTCTGTTATTGTGCTATTCCTCTCCACATTAGCTTTCCCATCTACTTTAGCTAGATGGGCACAGGTTGAGGTAAGAGAGATTTCCCCCCCCCCCCCCAATTTTGTTGAAAGCAAATGATGGAAATTAAGAAAAAGTGATTTTAAAAAAAATTACTTTCTTATCACTTGACTGAAAAAAAAAAAATATTTATATATTAATGAAGGTAAGAAATGAAGATTTATTATTTACAAGGAAGTTACTTAAAGAACCAAAATTAATGTCCCTTTCTTTGTATTCATTGGCTGGCATAAGGAATCTTATGCTCATTAGCCCATGACAGGTTGTGCTATCCAAGCTTGGAAGCATTAAGAAAGACTCTCTATGTCGTTTGTCTTGTTCCCTTACCCCAACATAACCAAAACTATTATTTTCAGTTTCTGGGGTGAAACCACTTAAAATAGATCTTGTCGTTATGACCTCATTAGTGGAATGATAAATTAGGAGGGTATTAAGTTCCTCGTCGTGCTGCAATGTGGACAGGAATTTAAGCCTCATCTGCAAGTACTCTTTGCTTCCAATATAGACACATATATTTATTAAAAAAAAAAAACTTTTGATGATGCAAATTTTGAGATTGTTAGCATGATATTCTACTGCGGCACAACTATTCACTTGAAGTATGGAATGCATAAATGTGTTTAATCCACATAATCCCAAATATGCAACCATATATTCTTCTATGCCGATTTTTTATTTGCCGTCCATAACGGATCTACTTTTCTCAAAAGGTTATGATTAGATAACACAGAACCTCTTCCCTTCTTTCCTTAGATGCTTCTCTTAATCGGAATGCCTTGCGTTTGCATCTACTTTGCATCGCTTTTTGTCTCAAAAATCTGGCGCACCCTTTTGACGATAAAAACTGGAATATTGGGTGGTAAAAAGGTTCCCAAATCTGGGCCCCTCTTTCGTTCTCAGATCATGTTATTATTCTTCTGCAAGGGGGGGTGATGTGAAAAAGACCAAAAAACATATAATCATGAATTTAATCAATTGCAAAGCGCAAGAGTTTGCAACACGGGAAACAAATTGATTGCCATCTCTTCTCAATTTCGGTCATTGCATTAGTTTGTTGCGTGCGTGACAGCTGAATAACCCATTACAATATTTCCAACCAGGGAGGTTTTGGGCTAAGTTTTCCTCGTACGATTTGAATAAAAGCTATTCATGGAAGGACTGGTTTCTTCCTGATCTGACCCATCAGCAGAGATCTCAGTGATTCCACTGCAACACGTTGAAGAAGGTTGAGGAGGGCCTGCAGTACAGAAGCTCTCTTCTTCAGTCATAAAATCAGCCATACCTGGCCTAATTGTGACCTCATCAGTCCTTTGAGCCATGTCGATGTTCGAAGACTTAGAAATGACAACGAGTTTTCTGAGTCTTATTTTCCTCTGGAATATGCTGTAGGCAACCCAATTCTCTAACTGGGTCCTGGAACCCTGCTCATGACATTGTACAAAAACATCTCAGTAATCTAGAAAAAGAACAATCTCGCAACTGGGTGTAGCCGGAGCTTCAGCGATGTACAGTTATGTACCTGGACTGTGCTGGAAATTGTCGCCAAACCTCCGGCAAGACGATACTCGTGCATAACCCATCGAGTAGTTTTGGTCTTATTGGAATGGTTTGTGTTGCAAAAAGCAAGAGTTTTCCTCACTCCAATAGGTTGGTGGCTTGCAGAGGCTAAAATTTGCTTGTCTTTGCCAATAGGCTTCCAATAACCACATCCAGAACTAGTCCTCTTGCATTTGAGTTGACTCTCATTCCCCTTTTCTTTCCTAAAGAAATACCTTTTCTCCATCCCATCACCTAGAACCAGAAAATAGCCAGGAAATTTAACTCAGACGTTTCTCATCAAGAGTTTTTTTTTTTTTTTGGAAAAAAAAGCCCAAAGATACTGTTAAAAAAAACTTTAAAATTTTCTAATTTCACTAACCTGGCAAGCTCCAGGGATCGGTCTGAAAAACATCCCACTCGGGAATGACAGAAGCCGGCAGTGGAAGGCCGAAGACCTTACGTTTCAAGTAATGAACAAGAAGCTCCTCATCAGTTGGATGAAACCTGAAACCAACCGGCAATTTGAACCATCCATTCACAGCAAAGCTTGCTCTTTCCTCCATTTCCCTGCTGAACCTTCAAAACTCGCTCCTCCTTCTAAGAACCCACGTTGATGTGATGTAAAGTCACGCGACAGAAACGTAATTAGAAAAGACTGAGAAGGAGAGACAGAGACCAAAAACGCAAAGAGAGAGAGAGAGAGAGAGAACAAGACTTGCGGTGGCCTTAATTTTTCTGTGTGGGCTAGTGGGACGAGGAAAAGGCAAATGTTCTATATATAGAGGAGGAGGCTACGGAATTGCAAAGCTGTTTCCCTTTCACATTCTCACACACACACACACACACAAATATATATATATATATCGTGAAGACAAAAGAATTAATTTTGTCAGCCGGGCTAACTGCTAACTCTATTTGAATATTTTTTTAGCACATTAAACTTTTTTTATTATTGATGCGATTTGTAAGTTGCAGCCTTCATGAGTTGTACTGCCCATATCAGTCTTCCATTCCCATTTATAAATTTAAATGGGCGAACCTCAAATGAACATTAATGGTTCACTTCATATATCATTTTAGTTAATTAAAATTTTTGATGAAATTTCTACTTCTCATGACTCCGGCTATATACGCAAATTCCAAAGACCCAAACCGACCGAAAGGCCGAGATATAATGCATTGTTTCGGTAAGAAAGCAAGCGCCAATGCATTTGTTTTTCAACCCTACGTTTGCCACGTTTTTGGTGTGCGATTTTTATGAATAGTTCAGTCCGCTTTTTAATCAATTGCGAACCGAGAAACTACTTCTTGTTTTTTGTTTCGTCTTTTTTGTGGGGGTCTATGAAAACATTTTTTTTTTTAATTCATTGCAAAGCAGAAAATAATAATAAAAAAAAGTTTTTGACTAAAACATATCCCTTCACCTCATCCTTCAGAAAATAACTAAAATTGGCTGGGAATTTGAACCTTATGGACGCTGAGTGTATTCATTCATCTACATCAGTGGTTTTGTTTGATCTCATGCTGGTTGTGCTGCTCCAAGACAGTCCAGTTTAAAGACAGATTACAGGACCTGAATTAATGACATTACTTGACATTTGAAAAAAAATGGAGCTGAATTATCTTCAGTTTCCGAGCCGACCCAAGTCTGGTCCTAGCCTTGTTCAATTAATGCTTTTATTGCAAACGAGTCACGATGAGCCTAGCCTTCACCGAATCCCTTTAAAAACCTAAAACTTCTGAGTTATTTATGAATACTTTGTATTTGTAGAAGAAAAAAGGAATTTTGTTGGATTAAAGAGAAAAAATAGTCAGCAACACATACTGAAATATTTGGGTGATCAAGAAATAAATATTTAAGCATAATAAAATTTGTCTGGACATCAAGAAAGTTTTTTGGGAATTAATATTTCTAACGTGGTTGAAAGGGCCCGATTTAGTATTGCACAAAGAAGGTCTATAATGCTACTTTCGACAAAATTTAGAAAATATCAAATACCTATATCAGAGAAAATCACCAGATAAACGAGTAGGATGCCCTGTACACAGTAGGTTGCACCAATCATACATAACATATAGAACTAAATATTAAACTGCTAAATCAAGAGGGATAATGTAAGCTGAGAGAAAAAAAAATTAATTGGCTTAATTGAGGAGGCTAGTTGAGCATGGCAACTATCATTTTTTTCCCCTTTTTTTTTTTTTTTTTGGGTACATAGAATGGCAACTGTAATTAGGATTTGGGATGTTACCTAGATTAGAGCTATCTAGTGATCATCCACCCCTCCATACAGTTAACAGCACTGTACACGAAGTCATCCAGACCCTTGATTCCGAATTATACGTGTTAAAAGAGAGATTCCATTGATTAAAAACAATTCCTTAATCCCTGGGATGTGCGTATACTTCAAAATTGTAAAAGAACAGCCATGCGACTCTAATTTTTGCTGAAATTGCAGAGTGCCTGTAGCATTTGGCTATGGGGTCGCAAGCATACAACTCGCTTCTGCTGTCATTGTCCATGCAGCAAACAAGGCCACCCGATGAAGCAATGAAACAATTGGACGTCCTGATGCAAGGTAGGTCAATGCCATACGAATTCCGAATCATTGGATCATAGGCATAACCACCAACAAGTTTGGCTCACAAGCGTGCATGCATTTTGTTTTTTTTTTTTTTTTTTTTTTTTTTTTACTAGGCTAGGTGCCGGACACAGGGAAGCCAGGACAGACATTCCCATAAGATGATGATGATTCTATTTATTGTGGAAAAGGGGTATGACAAACTTTAAATGTGATTTTTGTTTTGGTATTTCTTTCGATTTTTTCAACTCGGAAGGGATGGTTAAGTTGTTAGTAATCAATTTTTAACTCCAAATGTTCTTGAATTTTTTAATAGATTAATCCTGCGTTCTAGATTTCTGTTGTCAATCAGGGTGCATAGAAAATGAAAACTCGATAACCCCTTCAATCGAATCATGACACCAAGTCGCCTAGCCTCCATGAAATTGTAGCCACTGAATCCAACAGACGATGTAGTCAATCCTTTTCTTTTCTTCTTTTTTGTTCATTGGCAAGTAAATTGATGTTTTCAGTATTTTCTTCATATTATATTTCTTGTGCAGTTAAATTTTATTTTATTTTAAGTTTAACTCTTGAAATTATAGGCTATCCTGAAACAAAGTGTAAGACAAATGTCTCCAGACAATTCGTCAGGCATGACTACGCCCTCCCTCTTTTTTTTTTTTTTTTTTTGTTTTTTTTTCATTTATTTCTCAGTACAAGAGGTAGACCGTCACGACTTCTTCTCATTCAATAGCTTTTATATCGGATTCACCAATCGTTTTCAAAAGTATTAAAAATTTTCTGTTGGATGGAGAATCAGAATTGTGGAAGAAAGCGTCCGACTAACATTTTGCCTCCTTTAAAAATGGCAACCGTAATTGGTTATAGAACCGAATTAGAATTGTCGGTTCCGCGAAATTAGTAGATACAAAATCCTAGAGAACAACGGTTTAACCGTTGCTAACTTTCAAAATTAATGTTAAATTAACATTTTATACGATTGTATATTTTGACCTTCATATCTATGGTTAACAATTTTATAGTGTTGAACGTTAATAATGTTCAAGTTAATGTTTTTTTTCTTCCTTTTTCTTATTAAAAAAAAAAACTGAAAAGAAATCGAAACCAAACCGTAGAACTAGAAACGAACCAAAATCTAAGGGTGAAACCAACGCAGTTGGTCTAAAAATAACCAAATTAAACAAGAGAAATACGTGCCAAAAACCATGCAACGCCACAAAATCCTTTAACCTGCCCAGTCTCTCTCTTTGTCGGACGCTTGCTTGCTCTCCTTCCGTCCTCTCTCTCTCTCTCTCTCTCTCTCTCTCTCTCTCTCTCTGTGAAAGAGGCCGTTTTGCTTTTGCTTCGATCATATTAGTTTTTGGGGCTTCGAGCTTTTTCTTCGGTGATCAGGGCAGGACAACAGGAGCGGCTGCAGATATCGGTGCCATTTTCTGGCTGGCTGGGGGCCCCTGACATCGCCGGGGGTGTTTTTGCTTTCCATGTAAGTTTTCTCGTTTTTGTTTCTCATCCCTTGTAATTTCTTGACAGTAACCTTCTTCATGCACCATGATTGGCTGGCCACTGAATTTTTCTAGTTGAACATAATTTCTATGAATTCAAATCCTCTTGACAATTGCACTAATAGTTCTTCCCTTATCTCGATTAACAATATATTAGTTCATGTGGGGTATATCTTGGTTGGTACCAAAATGTGAACAATTAATCTTTAAGAAAAAAAAAAAAAAGGAAAAAGTTAGGGAGACACATAAAATTCATGTAAAATCAAAAACAGATGAATGTTATAATTAATAATTATCTATAAAATAACGTGTTAATTGTAACTACTAATTATAATTAGTCCATATTCAATCTAATATTTATGTTAGGTGTCTTTGTAATAGAACTCATTGATCTATTACTTGAAGCTAGACTTCATCGTAAATCCCTCTTTGGTTGCAACGGATGATGAGACTTCAGGCTTCTAGGTATGTCTTTCAAGTTAAGGCGCATATCATGGCCTCGATCGCCCTTTATTAGAGACTGAGATCTCAACTGTCCAATGCCTGACATGGTATGCATCCTAAGAAAGTATCATATGATTCTATTATCTTTCTTGGCCTGGGGAAAGCCTTCATGTTTTATTTCGATCAAATAGAACTCCAAACTATTGAATAATAGTCCAACAGTCTAAGCTACAAAAATACATAAACAGTCAAAGGCATAGCGCTATCACATCTCTTGAGTTAATTGTATCTCACACTGAACTCAGTTCAAAATAAAACGGAATGGCGTAAAGCGATTCATATTTTTGACCCGATTAAATTTGGTATTAACACTTTATTGTTGCTGTCCTCAGTCAATTCCCACCTGCCAGAATTGCCTGAAAATTAAAATCCTCCAACCCATATGCTGCAGGGGATGGGAAATTAATTTGCACAGCTGGTTTATTTTCTAGATCAAGGACTACTTTGACATTCACTGTGAATGCGCCCTTGTACCGAAATAAAATCCTCTGTTGCATATTTTGCAGTATGAGCTCCTGTGCATTAGATGGCGATGGGACCTCTAGAGCATGAAGCAAATCCGACTTCTCCAGTTATGGAATCTAGACATGGGAGTGATGCTAGTAACGTTTTGGCTCATCCTGCAACAACTGTTAGTGAAGAGCCTGGAGGCGAAAAGTTAAGCTCCCCTTCCTCGTCCTCATCATCATCTTCTTCATCTGAGGATTTGGACGGCCATGAAATTAGTGAATCTAATTCCGCCCCAGGTGATAATACAAGTCCTGCTGAGCTTGGAAGTGAGGATATTCCGGTCAGCTCTATGCCCTTGCATGATCAAGAGCATCATACAGTTCCTACCAATAACAAGAGAATATTGGAGGCAGAAAATGAGCCCGAAGCCCCAACACAATCTCCTCCAACACAGTTGATGGAGCGGCCTGCAGCCGAACAAACAGCTTCTTCTGCGTATAGGATCCCATCTCGTGTGTTCTCCAGAACTAAATCTACATCTACAGCTCCGATGGATTGGAGTGTCGCTTCCAATGAGTCACTCTTCAGCATCCACCCGAGCAACATGAGCTTCACAAGTGACCAATTGGCCTGGCTAGGAAAATCTGGAGAGCTAGGCTTGTCTGGAGAGATTTCCATGATGTCTGCCCCTCTCTCCAATCCCATGTTCTCTGGTCCTCAATTTGAATTACAAAGTCAGCAAATTACCGAGCCGTCTGAGATTGACCAAAAAATTTCTCATGCCATTGTCAACGAGCGTTTTGGTGTAACTGAATCAAAGGCAGCTGAAACATTAAGAGAAGTTATCAAAGAGAACGAAGAGGAACTTGAAAAAGAAAAGGCTTATACCAAGGGATCGGTTTATACAGCTAATTCTGCTAGCCTTTCTCATCTTAATACTAATGCCATTGGAGCCAGCGTAAAATCATTTGCCTTTCCAATGTAAGTTATATAAGTTATAATGTATATGGAAAATATAATATGCCTGGACTAATTGGTATATGATGGTTAATTATCTGCTGACTGACAAGGGATGATAAAAGCGGTTCAATATCTTCTAAGGGACATACAGCATCACCACGGCGGTCGTCACGGCCAGCGTCTCCCAAAGAAATTCATCTCCAACATCGACACTCTCATCAGGAGCCATACCCACAAACCCCCAAGCAAGAAGCCACCCCTAGAGCAACTCCGGCTAATCCTTTCGTCCTTAGCAGGTGGCTATCTTGCTTTTCGAGTTGCCGGTTCTGTTCTTGATCGGGACAACATTGGTTGATTCGTGCCCCCCCCCCCGCCTTCTTTTTTTCTTTTTTTCTCTTTTTACTTTATTCAATTCTTAATTTATGTCCTAGCTTTGCAGTATCAGGATGATCACTTTGGTGACATTAGGCTCAACAGTTTCACTTGTATATCAGTTTGTATTTAGTATCAAAAGTCTCTGCTAGTCATAAGTCATGTTTGTTTCGATGACTTTGAGGTATATATTTCACCCTCTTTGCAATTCCATATTAAGAAGCATATAGCAGTAATGCTGAGAGCTCATTTACAACACAACTCTGAGTCGAGATGCACTTGTTCCCTAACGCAATAAAATTGATGACATCCTTTCTTCCATCTTCTTACCCTTCCCCTAACTTTCCCATTCCCCCAACCCCCCCACCCGAAAAAAAAAAAACAGAGAGAAGTAGAACAAGAAGAAGAAAATGAATGCTGCACTAAAAAAGACATCAACCCAAATTAGAGGACTGCGGATGTTTCAGTCTCCATAGTTAGGACCACGGGAATTTGGCCTCAAAATTTTAGTAAGTTCCATTTTTGCCATTTGCTTTCAGATCAAGGATCAATCATGTCCGACCTTATTCTGTAAATCAAAATTAGTAAATGCTTGATGTATTAATGTTGCTAATGCTTTCATCAAGCGCATGGCACTTAATTTCATATGTTAACGTATTTTTTGTGGATTAAAAAAACACAACTTTGTTTCATTAAAATCATCAACAAAATGAGCTACAAGTACTTTCAAACAATGAAGTAATGCTTAATGTCCATGGTTGGCTGTAGAAGGGTACCCATTGTACCCATTATTATCCCACAATCAACATTACAAGGGTATTGAAAGCATCATAAGATGGCAAGCTTTTCCCCTACTAATCGAGACAATGTATGGGAATGCCTTTAGAGTTTCCAGTGAACAATGTAAATAAACAGTACTAGCTACTCACTTCTTAGCAACAAATATGAGACTTGAAACTAGCTAATGACAAACAAATAATGCTTGTCAATGATAGCAAACCTAAAATTGTTCTGCTGAAATATAAACTTGGTTTTCTTATCCACTTTTAGGAGGAGATGGACACAATTTTATGCAATAACTAGGTGCTGTCGTCAATAATTATCAGTAGGGAGAGGTGAAGTCCATTCCTGAAATTTATGTAGGCTGCCTGTGAAGTCTGTAAAGAGTCCATCAATTCCTATTTTGTTAATCCAGTAATCAAGTTCCTCGTACGGGTCCTGATGTAAGTCGAAATGTAAGAATGTGTTCTCATTTCGATAAGCGTAAGGATGCACCTGTATTATAGGATCAAATATCACCTTCTGAAGTCTGGTAAGCAACAATGACGATGGATGAAAAAATAAATCATCTAGGATGCCCTGGCCCAAAAATTACAAAAACATAAATCTATAGTCCACCTATGGATGTAGAATATATAATGTAAAGTGACAGGAGGGACAATTTCAGTTCAAATAGAAAGTTCATCAGCTGCTGTCCTAACTTATCTAGTTGGGAAATTTCAAAGTTTGGCATATGCAATTTCCCACAAGACATCTGAGTATTTAATTTGTCATTTCCACGCCCTTACTTGTACAAAACCCCATAAATTGTGTAGCAGTGGTGGTCAGCCTGAACCTGAGGGCACGGACCTTCGCTCTTCCACTTGCTAATATGCCAACATTACTGGTGGGTTCAACCTTTTTTTCTCGCTATTATGCCCGTCAGTCTAGACTTACAACAACGGGAGCCATCAACCAAAGTCCCAGAATTGCGATCATTCCTGGGACTTGTCAACTACTATCGTCGGTTCATCAAGAGATACTCTGCCGTAACTGCTCCTTTGACCGACTTACTGAAGAAAAACTGCACTTGACATTGGACGGAAGAATGTCAAACTTCTTTTGAGAGATTGAAGCAAACAATCTTCGAATAGAAAGACAAGATTAAGAGTTTAAATGGATAAAGATAAACACCTGTTGGTCAAGAGCATGTGCCCTGGCAACAAGATCTGTGGGTGATTGCAAGTAATTGTTTTGTACAGGAACAACTGTATCCTTCCAAGTTCCGATGCCCATAACGTGGTCCTTAATGTAGTTTAGAAAAGCATCAGATGTGATTTCCCAGTATGCCTGCAAAAGTCAAGTCAATTAAATGCGATCAATGGCCCTCCATTAGCTCTAAAAAAAAAAAAACAAAAAATGCAATAACGTAGATAATATTTGTGCAGGGAAGCAAAATGAAAATTAAGTAAAGCATTAGTTAATTATTGCTCTGAGCAGTGAGCAGTAGTTTGAGTAGAGGAAACAGAAACCTGATTCGTGTCTTCAGTTCGTATGGTAATATCATCAATCAAGAACACTTTTGGAACGTCTGTCAGGTTTGATATGTAGACGAGAGAAGTTGGTGCAAACGACTGGATGAAAACGGGCTGCTTCAGCCAATCTTTTGACATATGTACACCTTTGTATTAATGTTAGAGAGATGAATACATGAAAGCCAATATCAATACATTATTGTGATCCTTACTGATGGTGCGTCATTAACAAATTTCTCATATACGGGGAAATTCCTTACATGCTGGTTGACAAACACTGGATTTTTCATCTCTGTATATATTCCAACGACTCTCGGCGCATCCAGGGCTATGGATATGAACTCTTCAAAGGTGATGATAGGATACTGTCCTGAGGAATATATGCAAAACAAAATGATAATTATTTACATATCTTGCAAAACCAACGTAGTTGTTGCAAAAAGGAGTCAAGTGAACCATTGTAAGAAAAATTAAGACATCGGGTTATTTTCTTGTTATCATTGTATAGCAAGGACTTGAATCACATTTAAGATATCCAATTCCATATTAAACAGACAAAAATGACGAATATCAATCCCACAGTTGTCAAAATTTACACGTTGACAACTAACCGACACTCATAGGATTTTAATTCGCTTCAATTTTTCGTGGTGCCTTTGAGGTGTATCAACTGAATGTCTTTACCCATAATCGTGCAGCACTTAATGACAATTGCAAGGGTTATAACCGAAGCAACACTGAAGACTTTTCATAGGCAAGCTTAGTCTAGATTAAGACTCTGACGGCCATAGTCAAGCGAAGTGCAATGGGTCATTATGACTTTGGGTAGACATTGTACTGTACACAAACAAGAGTACTGTAGACACGCACAATATTACAGTGTAAGTTGCAAAATTGTATCTTTAGTGACTTAAGTGAATTCATGTTTTCATCTATCAATTTTCTCTAGTGGAAAGAGTAGTGCATGGTTTTGACCAGACAACAGTAGATATGCAGGGATGAAAAAAGAATGCAAATTCCAAAGAGCAACTAACCATTATACTGTGGATCCCTGCAACCAAAACGGTTTTTTGGTTCGCAATGTCTTCAGTTCCTCTAAGGTGAAATCAACTGCACAACATTCAAGGGAAGATACAACATGGCCTAAGTTAAATTGTACTAGGTAAGGCACTTGTACTTGCTAAAGGTTAGTTACAGTACCAAGCTAGCAGCAAATAACAGCAAACATTTTTGTACCAGTGAAGAAGCCAGTGATGTTGACACCTTGAACCTCATAGGTCCTTTTACGATCTGCAAACTCTTTGTGGTCTGCAATGTCGGTCGTGTCATCAAGGTTTACATCGTGGGAGCATATAAGACACCATCTTTTGAAGATAGGATATCTGTTTCTATGAAGTCTGCTCCCTCTTCAATGGCTCTCTGCAAAAAAAGTATTCACGGTTGGGGCACACAATAGGAATTAGTATGCTTTCATTGGGATAAATGGGCCATCCTTTTGAGCAGAATGGATAATGTCGTCTAATATTTCAAATCAGCATGTTTATGGGAAAATGTAGACATGCATGCAGTTCAGATTGGTGAAAGGAGGATCCAGGATCCAGCTAAATGCCTGAGTTTTGTCAAAGGTAACAGGGCCAGTAGAATCAACAATATTGGAACAAATGATCTCTTGAGTGGACAATGTTGTTTTTACTAACAAGTCTTAACAGATCATAAAACACTTGTTTCATCAAATAACTAAAATCGTTGCATATAATTAATAATGAATTCATGGATTTACCCACATGCAGTTTATTTGTAAAGTATCTCCCCCCACATATATGTATACATACCATGTAGGCAGCAGCAGTTTCTTCAGGCATATCTCCATTTGACCCTCGGTGTGCAATGTTGAACGGACGAGAAGTCTGCAAGGGCTTTTTATCACCATATTTTATTTTGCTAAGAAGTGAATGGAGTGGCCTTGCAGAGCACACGAAAGCAAGCGACAGAACTAGGATTGAAACAAGGCCTACTGCACCAAAGAATGACAGATCAGATGGATCTGAGAAAGTGGCAAAGAACAAAGTAAAGAGGACAAATTTGAATAAGAGCATGTAAGATATGTAACCATTTTTAGGAATTTTTTCGCATCACAAGGGTAAGTAGCATCCGCCGAATCTAACAGTCGAATTACAAATTCTTCTTGCGAGACATGAAGAGCAAAGCAACAATGTATCACTTATCAAAAAAAAAAAAAGAAAAAAAAGCTAACAATGAAATAGGGCAAAGCCACTCGTCACTTCTGCAACATGCAATGTGCGTGCAGCCTTTGGTTCATTTCAACGTAAGCAACATTACTTTTAGATGGCTATGTGACATTATGTTAACATAGCAGGGAAGATCATCATGCCTGGCAAATTGGTCTCATAAAATAAACAAACCCCATCTAAAGAAGAAAAAAAAAATGATGAAACAAGTGATTAATGAAAAAAACTGTATGTTAAAGATCCCGGAACTAACACGAAAACTTGAACAATGACAACGCAACACAGAGAGTAGGCTGGAGACGTACAGGACAAACCATGTTGATGTGACGACTTTCGGCTTCTCTTCAAAATTGCATTGTTTATCTGATGCTACGAACTAATAGTGCTGGTCAACTTGGTTCAATGTGACGGAAGTGCCAAGTACATCACATAGATGTGGAGGGGTCTAAGTTGATTAGAGAATTCTTAGCGTTGGATCAATCTCAGGAGCGATAATATTCATTCGAGATTCCCTTGGAGGATGAAGATATAGGATTTGTGATGACTTCAAACTCCTTGTTCTCAAGAGATATTTGGTTGGCATTTGTAACTAAGCTCCCGATCTTAACGTTCCATACAATGTGCTTGTGTGTGTGTGTTTTTATTTTTATTTAATATATTATTATTATTATTTGTACAAAGCGGTAGTAGTGGCTAAGGTACAAATATGAAAAAAGAGTGAGGGAGAGGCAAATTCTCAGTTCACTTAAAAAGAAAAGGAAAAAAAAATTGATTGAATTGAGGATGACAATGCAGCCGATTCTACAAAATTGAATAAACTCCAAGCAATTGAACTACTGTTATTTGTATACGGTACCGTGGACATCTCTCCCCCTTACAATGACTTGTATATGCAAACTAGCAGCTTCCGACGGCTGATAGCAAATCCCTGTAATTTCCATTCGTAGCTAACGATAGAGCGCTGCAACAATTAAATGCAAAATAGGTTTCGTTTATGGTTTCCAATAGCATAATATTATTATCAAAAACAAATTATTCTAATGTTTTTGTGTCAATCACATGTTGAATGTAACCATGAGACCCAAGATTTATTTTGGAGGTCTTTTTGCGGATGTATCATTTTTTTCCAATATGACTTGTAATTATCTTGTCTTCTTACTAATTACAAGGACTTTAAATTTTATTATAATTGGGGTCAAATATTTTTAACATTAATCGTTCCAACGATTTTGCTAGTTTTATGCATAAAATCAATACAAAATCCCTAGTTTAATATTCCATTTTCCACAGAAAATTAAGGCAACAAGTCCACAAGTGTGACACCAAGAAACACATAAAACCCCCAAACTACGGGAGAAAACATAAGGATTACTAACTAGATGGGAATTGTAAATTCAGTAGTATAGGCTCTCCATCAACCTTCAGATTGCCATGAGGTCACCATAATTTCGCATCAAGACAATGGATCCCACAAACAATCCAGCAGCTCGCAGCAGTTTCTGCAAGGCGGCAAAGAAATTGTTACCAGAGAACAACTAAAATTCAACATATGCCACCTATATGTAACAATGGACAGCAAGCATGACATAGTGCTTGGAATTAATCCCATTGCAACAATCCTGTTCCATTTCGTTTCTGCATCTCATAAACTGTTTTCAAGAATAATTTCAAGGTAAAAGGAATTTCATGCCCCAAATGACTGCAACCTCATAGCGTTATGGGCTTATTTTGTTGTTTCTGGTTCATGTTTTCTGTTTATTTTGGAACCATAAGGAGGAAATGTTATCCCCAACTTGACTCAATTTTACAATGCACAAAACAGCACCAAGAATTATAAGGTAGACCCATGAACAAACAATAAAAAAGTGAATAAATAAAATGAAAGCTGGATCTATTGTTGTACATCGATTCCTCATCATGCTTCCAGGATAGCACCATATGGGGAGCAATCATTCTTATAGCCTTCTTAGAATCATAAAAGGGCATGTTAAGGACCTGGAAAACAAAAGTTGACTAACGTTTATAAGGTACCTGTAACTTAAACATCTAATGTGCTAAAATAAAGGAAAAGATGTAAAGGAGTAGCCTATCCTGGAGCTTTTCATGGACTCACCCTGACCTCGTCAAGACTTTCTCATTTGCTGCTACAGAGACACTAAATTATGAAATATAAACTCACCATGGGGAATTTTGGCCATTTTGATAAGTGAAAATAGATGTCAAGGACTCAGCCGTAGATGCCTTACAAGGCTGTGCCAGACAAATGCTTAATGTCACATTGTCTGAATTTAATAGAACTTTAAGGTATAACACCGATCCTGAATTTCACTAGCTTGGCTATAAATGTCAGCTTACTGAAGCACGTTCTATATTCCTTCTATTTGTGCCTTTCAACTGAAACACATGTAAAGGTTGACAAGCATTCCGTGGGTACCATTTCTCCTTTCACCTCACAGGAATCTTTAAAAACAGTAAAAAGAAAAAAGCTTAAAAATCTATTCTGAACCTTTGGAAAAAATCATTTTTCCTGGCATATACATTGGCTGCTTCAATTGCCAAAGCCTTGACTTCCAGCCAATGACAGGCTAGAACAAGCATCTGGGAAGCACAACAAAGCCACTAACATAACTTTCCATAAAATGGCAGGGGCACAGTTTTTCGGACAAGAAACTACATGGTTTAGCTGCTAATCATACGGTTTTCCATCAAAAGCAAGCAATCATTAACTTCAAACTCTTCATAGAACTCCCTTTACTCTGATGTTGGCCACTCCTATAGGTTACTTACTAGCTATCTTTTTTGCCTCCTAAAATATTTTTCAATCCCTCTTCTTCGCTCAACACCAACCTTGCAACTATTGTTTTACTAATCCAATGCGGGAACGCCATAAAACTTGTGTAAACTTCAACCAATCCAGATGCCTTTTGTTTTCACTATTTGTTTAACAGAAACAAGGAAAATCTACACCATAATTTCTAATTCGCAATCACGCACAGTGGTTGCTATACATAAATCGAGAAAAACAGACACACACGACTCTCATACGTTTCAAGAGAAAGAAATGAAATTAAATAGTCTATAACAGAAAATTGGAGTATAAATCTTAGGGCAACATTAGGAATAAAGAAAACAATTACTAAATTTAAATTGATCATTTGAGAGAGAGAGAGAGAGAGAGAGAGAGAGAGAGAGAGAGAGAGACCGCGTTGAGGGCCCACTTGTCCTCATCGTGAAGCTGAGAGTGCCAGAAAGCCTTGATGCTGTCGAAAGAAATAGGAGCGTCTGCCATTGATGTGCCCAACGTAAGCGTTAACAGAATGCTCAATTTCAGAATTAGGTTTTTGGGCCTTTTTCTTTTTTTCCCCCCCCCCACCCTGTTTTGAATATCCTATTTAGATTTGGGCTATTTATGTGCCTAGGAAATTACGAAAATTTTCACTTGAAAAAAAAAACTTTAAATAAGATTAAATTTATTTTTATTTTCTTAAATTTATAAAATTTTATTTTTCTTTTTAAATGAACAATATAAAAAATTATTTATATGAATAATATTAGATATTATAAAAAAATTTTAATGTATAATGAGAATGATGTGTTTATTAAAATCAATAATTTTTTATTTATAAAATTAATTAATAAAATATAAAAATTATTTATTTTGATAAAAAATATTATTTTATAATAAATTGATAAATTTTATAAATGATATTTAAAATTATTTTATTTGTATTATTTAATTGAAGTCATTATAATTGTTTATTATTATTATTATTATCATTATTATTAAAAAAGAGAGCATCAACGACCCGCATAAAATAGGGTGGCCAAGCAAAAGCTGCCACGTGGAAACCAGTACAGCCAAAAGCCAATCTATGAGACCATGGAGGTAATCCTCTATCGTCCATTGGTCACTCGGCTGCTGGGAGGTGCTTCTTGACGAGGGCCAAGCCAGCGTGAAAGTAGAAAGCAATGGAAGCGACGGCATTTTGTGGCAGCAGAGTGATTCAGTTCACTTCCTCTTCCTCTTCCTCTTCCTCTTCTTCTGCAAAAAGAAGGAAAAATGTTGGTGCAGCCGATAAGAATTCTGCCCTTCTGACGATGACAAAGTCCATGGCCACTCAGAAATCACTGCCATCTGCTGCTAGAACCGTTGGCTCTAAGAAGGTCAGACCCAGCTTTTGAGACTTCATTATTTTGCTTTGCTGTTGAGATTGATATATGCACGGAATGTCTATATCTAATCCTAGCCAATAGCACGTTTGTGGGGGCCTGCTATTTCACTTGCACAAAGAAATAAGTTGAGTTGTTTGGTTAAGTTTCTTATTCTAAATCAACCAATACAATAACTTAGTTCTTCTTTCAAAGATCCATTAATTTCCATGACGGCAGAGTTAAAGATATAATATGTTTATTGAGATGTTTGTCTTTCACAACATTATGCTGTGAATTGATGCTTTTTAATTTGGTATTTAATAATTTGTTGGCCGGTTATATTTCTTCAATCTAGTAGTAGATCTTAACTGTTTTCTGATCGATAATCATAGGAACAGGCAGAAAAAAACAATTTGAATTTGATAAATGTTGTAAAGCATGATGGGATAGTAATTTTTTCTCTGTTTTTTTTTTTAATTATTATTTTCTTGGCTTCATTAGTGGTGGTAGAAATATGAAATAAAAGTAAAATTGCTAATAATTTCCCTCTGATATTAGGGAATAAGCCTATGATCAGTTTGAGAGATGGGTCGTTAATAAGTTAAAAGTTTTAGTTGACAACTAAAGAAAAATTTTCTCGCGGAAAAGATTTAGTACGAGACAACAAAAGGCTTAATGATAAAAAAACAACTATTATAATAATCTTATATGTGTAGTCTTATATTTGTTTTTGCAATTTGGTTATTTTCATTATTCGAATTCATTAAGTTACAACAAAGCAACTTTTCTATTACACAATGCTTGAATATATACGCACTGGATTCACTGCAGTTTATGTGTGCTTAAAACACTGCAAATACAAAGACAATATATCCCGAATTACAGGTCTGCAAACATTTTTGGCTTTCTTATCGTTTTCATTTGAGCATGACCATGTGCTTATTTCATAATTCACGTTTGTTCTCACTCGGTCTAATCCATAATGACGACGACGACGACGACGATGATAATGGTGGTGATGGCACTGCAGAATTCAGCCGTCTTTCCTCTTGGAGAGCAAGGGCCAAGGAGCAGCCCGTTGGTGACCTCATCGCCAATTAAGCTCCTAACAAGGGTGGAGCAACTGAAACTGCTAACCAAAGCTGAGAAAGCTGGCCTCCTATCCGCAGCAGAGAAGTTCGGTCTGTCTCTGTCAACGATAGAGAAACTGGGGCTCCTCACAAAGGCAGAGGAATTAGGAATCCTATCGGCAGCAACCGATCCTGGGACTCCAGGGGCCTTGTTGAGCCTTAGCATAGGTTTATTGGTTTTGGGTCCCTCTTGTGTTTATCTTGTGCCCGAGGATCACCCTTGGGAGGTTGCTCTGCAGGTTGTGGTTGCTCTGATTTCTGTAGTTGGAGGGTCTGCGGCCTTGGCTGCAACAAATCTTGTATCCAACTTGCAGAAATCAAGCTGAGTCTGAATTTGGGTGAAACGTAGCTGCTCTTATGATTTGCCTGGAAAAAATTATAACTAAAATGTTATGAAGCCATAAAACATTGAAGAAATCAATTCATTCTATTGCATCTTTCACTCCTTGTTACACTTTGTCAAGCATATACTTGTTCTTTTCTATCCCCCCGTGTCATTGCTCTTTGGGCTGCAGCCAAGGCCCATGTTAACATTCAAACGCATCATATCATTCTTCGAACAACAGTAAAAATGTTCTTACTTGCTGGTATAAAAGATTCAAATAACATTCATGGACCAGATGGTGAAATGTTATTCATATATATCCACACATAACACAACAACATATCTAAGACCACTATCATTGCAAAAACCTACGCAATAATAATTATTAGAACCAATATATAATGAGTATATTTAACTTATACATTATTGAGTAAAAAAGAAATATTAAATTATATAAGTGTAAATACTACATACTTCAACAAATTAATTTTTTAAGAAAAATTAATAATTGTAACAAGTAGTATTAAAGTTTACTCTTATTCACCGTGAAATCTTGACTTGCAGAATGTCATGAATTTCCAGTTTTGCCAATTTAGTGCGTGTTCAAAAATATTGACAAGAACGTTGATAAATTTGGTATAAAAAAATGTAATAGGTGCACATCTTAAAATAATGACTCACACTATCATTTATTTATTTAAACAATTGCAAATGTCTTTTTATTGAAAATTTTAATTAAAAAGATACTTTTATGTATATATATTTTTAATTTATTGATTTTTGAAATATAAAGTAATACATGTGTTACGACTAATATATTTTTTTTCACATTATATAAAATTTCTCATAATTTTTTTTTCAATTTTATTAGTTCTTTTTTTCACTTTTATTCCCATTAACATTTGTAATCATAAAATGTTTATTTTATATAATTTAATTATTATCAAATTTAAAATTGTGAGTGATATTAGAATTTAAACTTTAAATTTTATCCATAATTAAAATTCTTTCTCCACCCAATTGGAAAAAAAAAAAAAAAGAAGCGAATGTTTTCCTTCTCCATACTTTCCAATGCAAAAATAAATAAACGAAAAAAAAATACAATCTTTCTCATAAATAATGACTCCTTTGCCAAAATTGAGACAAATAAATAGCCAAAAATATTTTTCATTTTCTGCAATTTAATTCCGAACCCTGTTTTTACTGACCCGATCCACGACGCCGGCATTTCGTCCTAAATTCCTGGTTTCACAATCCTCTGTGTGTCTCAGGTATTGGAGACGAAAACCAGATGGCAAAACCGGCAACGACTTACGGTCTCTTCCAGACCTTGAAAAGGTTCATAAAAATGCCATGGGAGATAACCGGGCCATGCGCCGACCCGGAATACCGATCCGCCTTGCCCACCGCCTTGGAGTACCGGGTCCACTCGCCGGCCACCCCGAAGCTCCAGCCTATCGTTCCAACATCCGACCCGGAGACCGTCTACGACATCAAGTACTACGCGCGCGATCAGCGCCGCAATCGGCCGCCGATCAAACGCACCGTCTTGAAAAAGGCCGATGTGGAGAAGATGATGAAGGAGAAGACCTTCGAAGTCTCCGATTTTCCTCCCGTTTACTTGACTGCCAAGGTCGAGGAGGACTATAATGCCCGTGGCGGCGGCTACCAGAAATAAACACCCTTGGTCAGTATTATTATTATTTTTTTAAAGCTGTGCTTCGAGGTTTTGAGTTTGGGGATTTAATTTGGATTGGTATAAGTGTGATTTGATGATATTCTGTTAGGTACTAAATAATATTGCGTGTTTCGTAAGTAACGAGTTTTCTTAGCATTTGAATTTGATTGTATCGCTGGGCTTTTGTTTTTGCGGCTGATTTGTGCGCTTGAGCAAAAGTTAGTGACTAGGTCTTGCGTATTTGGAGTTTTTGAGTGATGAGTTCCGAATGGAATTGGATTATTGAGAATGCTGTTGTGTTAGGGGTACTAAAATTGAAGTATTGACAAGCTTGGGAGTTGTGGATTATTAGGATTGATGTTCTTTTAGTGCCAATATTGAATGTTTTGGAGTGATGGATAGACTTAAATTCGGAATTTTCTGCTGGGTTTTTGTTTTTGAGACTGCTTTGTATGTTTTTAGCACAAGCTAGTCACTGGGCATTTCGTTTTTTGAGTTTCTGAGTATTTGGTGTTGACTGGAATTGTTTTATTATGTTTTACATATTTTTAGGCACTCAAATTGCAATATTGGTAGTTGGGGGTAGTAAGTTTCAGGAAATGGACTTGTGTGCTGTTCCTTTTTCAGTTATGCAATGTGATATTTGTTGTTTAGGTTATCATAGGTAGCAGTTAGTCTGTAGGTTCACGGTGTGGATGCATGTTTCTTGGGATGAATCTGACTCTGATGCCATGAAGCCTAGGCCAAACAAATGAGTAACTACACGTAGTGCTGTATTATTTTTGTAGCTATTGCCAACGGAGTACTAGATTATGCTAGATTGATTTATCAGGGTAGCTGTGTTTTTTCAGAACCAAAGGGAACAAGAGTTGGGATTAAAGGGAAATAAAAATTCTCTTTTGAAGCCTCTCCACATGCCTCCCAACAACCCAACTCGCCTACCTTATTGCAGTTAAGAATGTCAGTCCTTTTTGCTTACCCTTCCTACTCTTCACCATAACTCGTAATACCCTTTCCCATCATACCTCTTACTCATTGCCCATTACCAACCAGAAGAACTGTCAACATCCATTCATGGAGACTGCAGTGGTGGTTGTCAAGTGAAATGTAGAGACAAGGACTTGATATGGACAATCACATAGCTGGTATCCTGATTGCCTTCAATAACTATTGGGTTCCATCTTGTTTCTTAGCTTGCTACTCCCTTTCTCTATTTCTCAGTCCCATAAAAGAGCAGTTTTCCTGACCACCTTCAATAACCATTAAGTATGGGAAACTGGCAACTCTGTTCTGTCTCTTAGCATACCGCCACCTCTGTCTATTTCTGATATGCATGAGCCAATTAATGGATGCATGCTCTTTATCTTTTAAAAGATAACCAGGGGTTTTGTTAATAGAGTGCTGTTTGATTTGGCTTATTTGAATATGGAAGAAATGACTGCAAAAGAGACGGGAAATGAGAGTAGCTTTTTTATCTCTCTAGAATGTAGTTGGCCATGCTTTAGCATCATGGGCAAAAGGTTATGTGCTCATCCTGAATTTCCATTTCTTTGACTATGGATTTAGATAGAGTGGTGGAAGTTAAGAAAGGAATTGGAAGGCATGGAAGAACGATAGAAGTTGAAATTGAAAGGCATATTCTTGGTTGGCTCATTGCTAGAGGGCCCCCAACCATTTAGAATCCAACACCATGTCATGAAACTGCCTGCCTTGGGCATTCCATTTGTTTTGTGGATCGTTGTGTCATTGATGACTGACATTTTTGTTTGCATGCAATTGGAAATTGGGAAACTGATCTCTTCAATATGTCCTTTGGCTCTACAGAGCTTGCAGGATTAGCTTTTCTCATAGCAAGTTCATCTCAATTATGTTATAATTTGTGGGGTGCAGTTTTCAATTTATCACTTTACATGATGGTTGTGTTCACTGCTTATAGTTATTAAAGGCAAAATGTGCAAGCGCACACCACCTTTATCTGAGCTGCAATTTAATAATAATAATAATAATAATAATAATAATAATAACAATAAACAATGATAAATAAAACATTCAATGTTTCAAGAATTTCTTCTTCTTCTTGCCTTTTTGTTTACCTACACTTTCTTGTGTTTATTGGCATCACAATGTTAGCTTTTTTTTTCTTTGATTTATTTTTTTTTGTGTGATTAGGTATGTAGTGGCTTAATGAATTTAAAACATGTGGCGAAGATGTGGCTTAAAATGAATTAACCCCTCTTAGCTACAGGAATGAATAATATACCTACAATATTTGTACAAGGAGAGTTGCCATGTAGAACCTGCATGTGTTTGCTATTGATTAGGAAACAATTCCTTTAAGTTTAATTATGGTCGGTCATAGTTTTGCAGTCCTAGAGAACTTCACAAAGAAAGGAAAGAAGATTTATATGACCTAAATTAGATTGATTGTTATTGATTAGGAAACGATTCCTTTTAGGGATTTGCTTTGGCAGATTTGTGGAGAGATATGCTATAATATTATGATTGAAAAAAAAATCAGAATTGGGGCTGAACTCACAATTCACAACCTTATGTGCTGGAGCCTCAGAAAAATGCCCATTTGTGCGAGGGCCCCTGCCTGGGTGATGGAGGCGCTGGTTATGGGGCCTTGCATGTAGGCATGCCTGAACCATGCCTTTCACACCACATATCATTTTGGCCAATCAGATATTGTGATGCTATTATTAAGGTAAGTGTATTCTAGATACGCCTTATCTGAAAGAAATGGGAGGAGATCTACAAGTGCGACAAGTTTTCAGTTTCAACCCAATGTCTTTGATTCATTATTTTTGGTTGACATTTATGCATCCTTTCGGTTTGTGTATCATAGTTTTCCAATCTCTGGTCTTGGCTTATCTGTGGTTGTTCCTTCCTTTTGCAGCTAGACTTATCATTTGAACAACTTCTTGGGAGCAAATGTTAATGACTCCAAAATTTGACTTATCATCAGGTACCATGTGCTTCAGCCATTGGCCCCTTGTCTTCACTGTCCACCAAACAGGTGTAGGTAATTTTAGCGTGCCGGTACCATGGCTAAAGATGTTTTGTGTTTGACAATAATAATGATGGTCGCTGGCACTTAAATTTCATCTGCTTTAATTTTCTTATGTTCTTGTACTGTTCATAAAATTCAAATGCAATAGAGTTGGTGCTGGATGATTCAAGTGATCCCACAACTTCATTATATTTTCTCGGCATGATTCTTTTAACTGACATCTTTTCATGTTTTTTTTAACTTGTACGCACTGCAATCAATGGGGCATCTTAAACTTTTCCCGTCTGCTGGGGATTAGAAAGAAATTTAGAAGCAGTTATAGTTTCTTTTGTCTTGTTCTTCTCTACCCTGACGTCAAAATGATTGCCCCTTGCACCACTGTTTTCATGGAACAAAATGTGCGTCCAAGTTCTTGGTCATTTCTTGCCAACATAGTTATGGATGCTAGTGGCATGTTTTTGCTGGGAAATTAAGATGGTAAATATCATGGGATTGAGTCAATAGTGTTTTTTTATTTACTGGAACTATTATTATGATGGATATCATGATTGGATTTACATAAGAATCTGCCTACTGTAAAAATCAAGAAAGGAGGAGTTTTATGAGAGTTGGTCCTTATGTCGGAACTCGTGAGTAATGGACTCACAAAGTCGGGGGTCTTACTAGCCTAATAAAAGGGTCTTTGCTGCCTAAATGATACGTTTTTCATTCTGCAGTAGTCTTCTATCTCTCAGTCTCTTAGATTCTTTTTACTTAAGCATTAGAGTGTTGATAACAAGCTTTATTCCGACTAAACTTCTTAACGTCTTTTTGGTCTTCCAAGTACTGTATCTCGACATTAGTTCAGGTTAGTATCAATATGACTCATCAGTTTGAACTTTCAAGTTCGAGGTCTTAGGTAGAAGCCAAATTCTAGTTGTTGCTGCCAAGTTTTAACTAACCAAGATTCTGTATTCTCTCTCTGCCAAGAGAGATCCTAGCCGGACGAGTGGTTATCGGCGAGTTACTATTTTCTAAAAGTACCAAGATATCATGCTTAATCGATATGGTTTATCAATGACTTGGACAATTAGTCAGTCTATGCAAATTCTCGCACAAGACTAATCAAAGCGCATCAACCAATAGAATCAGACAAATTTGATGCCTAGGAAACAATCAAAGAATGCCATGTTTTAAGGCTGTAGTACTAAATAACGGGAACGAGAAAAAGGGTGTAGATTAAGATAGTTAATTAGACGGTGGCATGAAACTATAGATCTCCAAAATGAATGTTTAACTTGATAATTAGTGGAATATTCTATACGGAGACAAGGTGAAGTAAGTTTATTTGACGTCCCACTAAGACGGGTGCATAGACAGCAAGAGACTAGGACAGGGGAGTCGGGACCCCAAAAGTTTTGGAAATTTAAGACTAGAGCCCTTAATTTAGGTTAAATTTTCGGGAAATAGTGTTGGCCCTCAAATTTGGATTGCTCAACTTCATGTTAAGTTTCATTTGCGACGCCTAATTAAGTTTTTATTTTGACTCACCTAATATAAAAACTCCATTTCTGACCCTGCGATAGGGTGAAGCAAAGCACAAGAAGCCGTGTGACTGGTAATTTGGTCCTTAATACTGGGAGCGTGTGGGCACATCTGCATCATAATAAGCTAAATTCCATGTGTTCCCCATCGGATGCTTTATTTGGGCCCCAGAGACTGCCAAAAGTTTGCCACGAATGGAAAGGAATTATGAGTGAAGTACCGCCATTTAGTTTCCATTTGAATCAAATTAGGGCTGGATGATGTGCGGACCAAGCAATCTTTCCTTTAAACATCTAAGTGCACTCACTAGTCGGGCTAGAACTTAGGGTATATTTGTGAATGTGACCACAAGACGTAAGATAAGACGTAGATATGTTACCAACCTCAGGTTACAACAGTGAGATTCATATTCAATCCCTTGGAAGTATTTCCGAATTTTTTTATAATTACGTCAATGTAATTATAAATGTGTTTTTTCTTGATAAGTAATTATAAACTAAGAAAATAATTATAAAACAAAATTTAGAATAATTAGTGCAATTGTACAATGCGTGCACAATAATTTTCAGTAATCATAATTATATTGAATTTCAAATCGCAATTTTTTGGACCATTAATGGAGTTGCTTAAGCATAACCGTTTCCATTAGCGCTGCGCGTGCAGAGAGTTCTGGACGGACTGGAGTGAAGACGCTACTTACAATTCACAAGGATCGAGGGGGCGTTTGCAGTGATCAGTTGAGTTAACTTTCTGTGGTACGTGCCTTTTCGCATTACTGTCGCAGCACAGCACAGGCATTTATCATCATCTTTGCTGGCAATGACATATACTTCTAGGGTTTTGGCAATGTCATTTTCATGGGCGCATAATAATAGAGTCATAACTGCATGGATCAGAGAAAGGGACATAAAGGCAAAAGGCAAACAAAAGAGAGGAGCGAGAGAGAGGGTTGGACAAATGGGGTGCTCCACAAATTAGCAAATAAGCAACCTCTGTTTGTGTTTTGTAGTAACATGCTGACACTTGTGCCCTTCATGCGTGCTTCTATCTATGCGAATGCATATGATTCTTTGTACCAGTTGTTAATATTTACCATATGGGTGCGTATCCAAATCCATTCCAAGTAAATATTAGACAATGAGAATTTAGATCCTCTAGCTCCATATACCCTTTTTTTTTTTTTCCCTTCTTCTCTGCTCCTCAGTCTATCAGTCTCTCCGATAAAATAAATTGGTTGTGAGGACGATGATAGGTGAGGTATATGGATTTATTATTAGTGATTGTAATAGAAATTTGTGGTGGGGCTTTCAAAGGCCGCCCTGTTGCATCTTAGTCAATATGGGCACTTTTGTTCATTTCAGCTTTCATTTAATACCTAGCCGCCGATTGTGAACTTAGAAAGGTTTATTATTCTAGAGATAATCGTCTTCAAAAATAAATTTTTACAACACTCAAAGCTCTTGACCATCAATGTGCTTTGTGGGTTTCGCTATTTCGCCTCATTGGGTGCCACACCATTATCTTTAAGCCCCTCTTGGCCAGGAATTACACTGGAGTTCTTGCGTCTGTTTCCTCTGCCTCTATGACCTTTTTTATTACACTTCAGGGGTTGTACTTACTCCATTGGAACGTAAAAAGTGATCCAATCGAAAGCTCGATAATCGCGCTTTCCTCACCAAGTAACAAAAAGTTAGCCCAAAACAAAAATCCTTTAGGAAGCGTTTGCCACAGAAGTAATATTACCAGATAAGAAGTAAAATTATTAACAACGTAGGTATTTTGGATTGTAAAATTATTGTGTCTAAAAAGTAATCGTACTATATCTGAAAAAGTAAGTGTGTTTATTGTAGAGTAAAAAACTTTAACTAATAAAATCTAAATATCTCGTTTTTAAATTTAATTAATTAATTAATTAAAATGGCATTTGATATTCGATAATCAATAATAAAATCTGAATTCTTGGAAGTGCCAACTAATAATATTTATCAACGAGAAAATTGGTTTAACAGGCATCCCCAGTCAAAGATTACATTTGAGTTTACTTACAATATGATTTTAGTCAAATACTCTCTGAAAATTATTAACGAGAACTCAACAAATTTAACTGGTAGCATATACTAGCTAGTTTTCAAAAAGAAAATTGGGTTTGACATAGGCTGCATATGAATCTATCCTTTGATCGATATGCATATGTGGGTGTGGGTGTGTGAGTGTATTGGATTCTACTGAGGTTTATCCGCAGAAAACTTGCTTTTTAAATGTAGACAGTTTATTTTGCTATGACGCTTGGCAAGATTTCAAATTGGGAGCAGCAAGCAGTGATCGTAATTCATTTCAACGGTATAGCACAAGCATAAAATGTAATCACAATAATAATAACAATCATAATTGCAATTAGTCTTATGCTTCACCTATCAAAAGAACAAATGCAAAGATGCAATTGTGACGACGGACCACAAATTTAAAACCCTGGATGTGCAACACGAATGGTTTGATTAGGAGAACCCTAATTAAAGTCTATTACATAGCCGTGTAAAATTAGTGCGAGATTAAATATTAGTTCATTGTAATTATTAGGGATTTCAATGCGAAAGGTCTTGCCTAGTGCAACTAATAGTAGTTGTGATGAGTGTATATCTGTTTTTTGTGCCTATTTTATGGGTCTTTTTAATTTTTTAAAATTTTATTATATTACCTCGTCTTTTTTTTTTTTTTTTTGAGAAAGAAAGTCATTGGGAATCCCAAGACAATTGAACCGAAAAGAGAGAAATGACTCAAAATAATGGGCGCTTCCTTCTATAGGGGTACCCTTTGGTTGCCATTAAACACTGCGGCCAAATGGATTATTCACCCGCTCACCATCTTTCTTTCATTACTCACTTGTTCTGGGAGATGGCTGGTCCAGATCTCTCGAAGTTTTGAATGTTCTAATAAGCTCTGTTCTGCGTCTCATATTCTTTCTCACTGCATACATGCACGCTCGTGTATTTGGATATCCTATCATTTCTTCATTTATCTATTCATATTTTCTTTTTTAGAGCGTACAATTCACTAAAATATTTACTAAGTAACGTGACATACTGACATGAAGTGAAATAATTAATTTTTTTTCTTTTCATTTTTTCTATGTGGTTCACTTGCCTGAATTCACGGGTCTATTTTCTTTTCCTGTCAAAAAAAAAAAAATCATCACTATGACATGCTACATAATCTAGTACAAGGGTTTTAGTAATTAAGAACTCTTTGGAAATCTCTGGTATTAAAGTGGTATATTATTAGTATATGATCAGAAGAAAGCAACAATTTTGATTTAAGCCCACAGTGGGAGCAGAGAAGAACAAAGACAAGAGGTTGTCCTTTGGAACTTGGGGACCATTCATTTCTTGCAATTTATGTCGGCAAACAGAACAGGACTGTGAATTCCTTTCCCGTGAAGTCCTCCAAATTTTCCTGGCCGCTCGCACTCACAAAAGACTCAGAGACGAGCTCATCGTCATAGATATATAACTCAAAAAAACAAAAAAGGCTCTTTTCACATTACTTGTTCAATTTATACATAACAAATAATCTTCATTCATCAAACATTACTCCTCTGAAACGTGCGGATGAGATATATGGCTTAAAAGTGAAAACCCTAAAATCTGGAAGACAACTCCTCAAAAATACCAATCATTATTATTAGGTCTTTTTTTAAGAAAATATGTAATGTATGCATCATATGTTTCTAAGCACTGAACTGAAAACTTAATTAAGTCTTTTTTTTTTCCTTGCAGATAAATCGGCATAAATTGTATTAGTAAAGTAAGAGTTTCTAGAGAAATGGGTATACCCAAGTGCAAGTATTTCTAATGAAAATGAAAATAAAAATAAAAATAAAATAGTACTAACGCTTCCAACAATGATTGGGAAATGGGGGAGGTGTAAACCTAGAGATGTGAGTTGAAAATTAAAGTAACAAACTTTGTGAGTGCATTATACACCTGGTTAGGGTTTAAGTTCCCTACGCATATGTCCCTTTGAACCTCATTAATATGTCCCTTTGTTCCCTGCGCATTAGATGTGCAAAAGATGGACATTACATGCCAACATTCAGGTAATAGGAAGTCCTCATTATGAATGGAGTTTAAGATATCCTTTCTTTTCTCAGTTTATTAAAAAACAATAATAATAATAATAGTAAGAGAGAGAAGCTTCAACCTTGAAAGTTTAATCCCAATAACTTCAGGCTTAAATTTCTCCAAAAGTCCTGCAAACACACAGAGGCGGCACATACGCAGACAGAGATATGGATTTGTTCGCTTAAGGTAAACGGAAAAGGGTACATCCGCCATATGGGTTTTCTTTGTCGCATCTCTGGGTGTTGGGATTTCTCTTCAAAAATTAGAGGCAAATTTAGTTTGAGGGGTCATGGTGGTTCAGGCTGCTAGATCTTATTTTTCCAACTCCTGGAGATCTAAAGTAGGTTTTAAGCTTTTTTACTGGTGCAACTGCAACGATGAGACTCTTTGTTAGACCCAAATAGTTTTGGTCAAGATTCCATTCTCTCTAGATTGTTTTAAGGTAACCAGATTAAATCATCTAAGTTGTAGGCTCTCTCTTAGAACTTTATGTCCCTCTCCCTCTAACGCACGCGTGGGCTCACACACTTATGTATCCAGTTCTTGGGTTTGCCAATCAGTCAACCTCTCTCCCTCTGTCTTTGTCTTCGATATTTGATTTGCCAAATTTAAGTTTTCCTTGAAATATAAAGAGCAATTAATTGAGGGCTAGGGTCTATGTTATAAGCATGGTCTGGCTTCTATAGCTGGAGAACCTTCCCTCTGAACAACTCAAGGGGAGTAGGTAATGCTAATTTTGAGTTTGAGCCTGTTGTTGTAGTCGCATTTAAATGTAGTCCAAAGTTACAAAAACTGGCATGAAAACTTCTCTATGTTATGGATTGCCATTCTAAAAGATATCAATTCATGGCCAATAGTGATCATGAAGAAGTACCATGTATAAAACCATGGAAGTGCAAATAATATTCTTTATAGGGTTGCTTAGATCCAATATATGCTGTACAAAATCTCTCTGCCATATGCGTTGTGGTCCTTAGGTTCTCTACTGTCTGTAGGTTCTTTAAAGAACATGGTCCCGCCTCTACAAGGCAGCTGCCTATCTAGCATCTAATCCAACTTATGAAACTTCAGCAGCATGTACACCACAACTTTTTGAGCCACTTGATTATAACTCATCTGATTTAATTCCTCATGACCTTTTTATCTTTTGGGGATAAATAATTCTTCACATCCTAATTATAAGTAAATCTTATTTGATATGGAAACTAGCCAGTGTTTCCTCTTTCCATCTCAACAACTATAATTACAGTGCCTTATACATACCTCGTAACTATAAGCTCAACACAAATGACGTCATTTTCAGGATCAAATGTAGCATAACTTTATTATCACAACTGCGGATGGGATTAATATCCAAAAAATATATCGTATAACTAAAGAAACTGTTCGACATAATGTTTTCAATATCAGAAAGAAAAGGATTGTTCAACATAATGTTTTCAAAAGCATGCTTTATTTTGTTTTTTCTTTTTCTTTTGGTTCATGCTATTATTGTAGGCATGCATTATAAAGCCATTTGTAGTTGTCACATAAAGCATAAGGCCTTTCTTTTTCTTATGAGCTGAATGGTCCCCGTGGAAATTAAACCATCCAGGCATCTGCCTAGTGTGCTGCATATGTTGACAAACGAAAACGCAAACAAGACTCAATTATTAAGCCAGTGAACGTTCAGTAAATATGTGCAATGCACATATATGAGATAATGAAAAAATTTTCCTTTAAAAATTCCCAGTAGCTCGTCCGTTCCATGTGTCACCATACATTAGGAACGTATGGTCAAGCATTTGCCATACTTTTTCTTTTTATTGGGAGCAACGCCCAGCAAATAAATTCCGGCATCTTTTTCTTTTTCCTTTTTTTTTTCCATATATAAGTATTATTAATGGTTGCTCTTCACCGATGAATATGATGTTAACTTTAGAAGGATGCTGTTCTCTTTCTACACAAGCAATTCCACTGAATTGAAGGCAGCAATTAAGAAGGTCTTCTTTCTATCTCTCCTGACTTCCGACTGCTACTCCTCTTCCTCCTTGGCCGCGCAGTGCATTCGAGTATATAAATTGATCACTTGTTTGCCAAAAAGCTTACAATGTTCTGTTTCTGCCTTGATGTAAGTCAAACTGACATATACATATATGATCTCGCCTTTTTATTGAAACAAAAATAGAGGATACAATACATGAAAGTTAATGGCCGTTTCGAAGTGTTAATTTACAAAGAAACCTTTAGTTTGGTTTGCTTTATTTTCCCTGAATTAGCTCGGGAGAATTTAGATTTCTCACTGACTGACGCTAGAATCTAGATCTAGCCTAACCCTAAATTCAGCTTAATTAATTTAACAGTCTTACATTTCTTTTACAATTTTTTTTTTTTAAAACTGCAATACAAAAGATGAACACCTGACTTTCCCATGTTTGATTCTTTCTTTAAATTGAGCTACTCATATGGGTATTCACTACAGTTTACATATTCATGATTGCAGGAAGATTTCATTATCTATGAATTTCTTGCAATGCATATTTTCATGTAGTTACAATTGATGGTTAACACTTTCATCATTGCAATCTAAACCATGAATTCAAGTTGTTGCTTCACTTGTCAGCTAAAAGCTAGCGAATTTTGATGGAGTTTCAGTTGACCTACGAAACTTGGAGGCCAATAGTGAGAGCACTAAGATGATTACAAGTTCTAGAGATCAAAAAGGTGTTGAAGCAAAGCAAGAGGGAGATGCTGATGATGACAGCAAGTTCCTCAAGGTGGCTGCATCCAATTCAAGGCACTGGTCAACATTTAGAAATCCAAGAATTGTCCGCGTGTCACGTACCTTTGGGGGAAAAGACAGGCATAGCAAGGTATGTACCATCAGGGGACTGAGAGACAGGAGAATTCGGCTCTCTGTGCCTACAGCCATTCAGTTATATGATCTTCAAGACAGACTTGGACTTAGTCAGCCCAGCAAGGTTGTAGATTGGCTGCTTGAGGCCTCTAAAGATGATATTGATGAGCTTCCATCACTTCAGCTGGCCCAAGGGTTTGACCAATTTTATAAGCAGATGCTAGTTCCTAATGAAATAAATCAATCTCTGCACTCTTCTCTTGCTCCCTTTCCTGATGCAAACTGTATGCTTATCAAGCATGGACAGTTAGGGCTTCCTTCTTTAGAAGGTCAAAGTGGCAAGACCAAATCAAAATACTGGGATGAAGTTTCATTGAAAGCAAAAGGTAAGGAGCTGGTTGAAAGTCCAACTGAGAAAGGCAAGTGGGTCAAAGCGAATATTGAACAAAGATATCATGATGGGGTTTGCAATTACAGTGGAAATAGCACCGGACAAATCTCGGCTCAACAATTGTTTCCATTAGCCAGTAATTCTTCATCATCTGGTTATAGTCTACTAAACAATTCCATGCCCTTTAACTCGTACTATCATTTGGATCCATCCAATTTGTCTCTATCTCAATTTGGAAGCCATGGATTTCTATCCCAGCAGGCAGAAAATCCCATCAACAACAATGCTGTTCCTGTTTCATTTCCAATGCCATCATCGCTGGCACTCTCCACTGGCTCCCAATTATTTTTCTGTCAACCTCCAACAATGTCTTCACTCTTTCCACCCTTTTATAATCCTCATGGTAATCCCTCTGTTGGCGACCCGAGTTCATCACAACACTCCTTGCAAAGCTCTCGTCCAATGAGCTCACCAATGAGAACTGATTCGCTAAGCGTAAGTCCGGGGCTTGTTCACTTGCGAAGGAATGAAGAAAGTCATCGCGGTAAAGTCAACAAAGCTAACTTGTGAACACTTCCATGGCCGATTTTTGCATGCATTATGGGAATGTAAAGTGAAAAATGAGCAATGAGCATGGTATGGCAAAAACCAAAGGCAACCACAACGCAATCGACCGGTGTAGAGGTCTATATTCACTACAAATTGCTTCTTCTCCGTGTGTTCTCATATGCAGGTGAGACGGATCATACTTCTGTTGAATGAGTTTGTACAAAAGTATTAGCAGACAATGATGTGGATGGGGTATAAAAATAATGCATGAACTAAAGTTTGCAATTAGTTAATATGACAATCTTTTATATGATGCTTACAGTTTGCATTTTTAGTGTGAAACAGTTTGTGCAAAGTAATAAAGTTAGTCTCTTTTTAAAGGGTGGAGGTATGGGGAAAGATAAGATGTCAGGAAACTTGTCTCTATTTGGGTGAGAGTTACCAATTTTATTGAATTAGTATATTTTTGAAGTGTGAGAAATTAAATGAACTTGTGCCTTCAAAGAAGTGAGTCCAAAGAAAACACTCGGAAAAATTGAATTCATTGATTTTTGCATATTCTTATCGCTCCAAAGAAGTTATTACACTTCAACATGCTCCATCACAATTCCCCAAACATTTTGAAACTTTTCCTAGGTTATAAGACATGGTTAAATCATTTTCTTAGTGCATACGGTTAAATCACTTTTAGATGACTTCGTCGTTAATTACGTTATTACATATGTAAACCCATCTTCACAGAGTTTCGCACGTAACTCGCGGATCATTAATTTATGCTAACCATCTTAGTTGATCTACTCATTTGAGCTCAGTCTCTTGTTAATTTTTACATTTTCAATACTTACTAGCTAGCACTTGTCTAATATTTGCTTCCAATCTATCCCTCGTTCCGAGACGGAATGGTGGTACTAAAAAGTCCATAAAATTAGTATAAATGTAGCACAGACGAGGTGTGCACTTGACTACTTGCTGGCTGCATCCTCCTCTTCCATGTTCTTATTCTACGCTCATTTTCCAAATATTTATGCCAGTATATAGCATGGAGGCACATATCCGGGAAGAAAGCTATAGATTGCATACATAACTAACCGTTATCTATTAACTAAAATAATGATAGAGTCACAGCCTATGTGATATTTTCCAATTACTGATTAAAGGTATGTTAAAAAAAAAATTTTAAAAAAAAGGCAAAAACTTTTAAAATTAAGTGATGAGTTAACAAACCAAAAGAGTCTCGTATTGGAGAAGAAAAGAAAGAAGCAAACAACGTTTTAAGTGGCTTAAAGAAAGGAACAAACAGCATTTAAATAGAATAAAACATGTGACTTAATATTTTAAAGTTTTAAACAAGGAAGTGATGTCAAAAACCTATAAAATGTTAGTTTGCTCCTACTTGTTTAAAATTGTTCTCCTACATTGTGCCAAGCCCCCCCGTATTCCGCAACAACAAAATATTTGATAATCATACATAAGACCGGAAATGAGGTGCCATAATTAAACAATATTTCATCACGGTGGTCGCCACTAGGTCTCTTGCTCCTATAATCCTCAAAGCCGTGCTAGAGGTGGGTAGCAGGACTTGCTGTTAAGTGCTATTACTATTTCTTATTGTTCAGAAAATTTATAATATGAGGCAATTTCACTGACTTAATTGCTTAATTACTATGTTCGATCCAATACAAGAATAAAGTCTGATTTAATTCAAAATTTAAATTAATTACAATTTTTAATTTGAAGGGCTTATAAATCACTTTCTCATGTACGGGATCGATTTTCCATTTGTCTATCTCTTATGGGATTAGACACACTAAATCAATTTCTGAGTTATTAGGACTCTCTGATTTATCTGGATTAGTAAATTAAGAATTAGCTCCTCCCTTGAAAATGGTAAAGATACCAATGAATTAGATGGGCATAAGTGTTGAATTAGGTCCATATATGGTAGTCCTCTATACGCATAGATAGACAAATATGAGAAAAACTCGATCTAAAATACATATAAATGCTTATTTTCTATCCAATATTACAAAGCCTTGTATCCTAAAACGCAAGATCTTGAACTTGTTTATAATACTTGTGAGTTCCCTCATATTTTCAATTGAATAAGTTGCACAAAGTTCCCACACGATCAAAAAAAAAAAAAAAAAACAAAACAAAACATGACTATTGTAGTGTGAGAGATTTAGTTAATTTGCCTGAAGTACCAAAAAAAAAAAAAAAAAAAAAAAAAAAAAAAAACAAATTGCATCATCTTTTCACTGCTCAAATGATTAATCGATTAAGAAAATGAATGGTAGGTCCCGATAATTAACACTATGTCTGGTATATATACTATGGCTGAGATCTTTTAAGTTTTGTTGAATGGCAGCGCCGTTATTTATATATACATATATATATAGGCGCGCTTGCATGTAGGTAAACTCGCGAGTGAAAACTAAGCAACTTGTGGTCCTCATTTTTTTTTTTTTTTTTTTGATAAATCAGATGTTGTAATTTTATTGAGGAGAGCAATTACAACAGAATAAGAAGATACAAAGAGAGCAATAAGTCATCAATGCAATGAAGAACACAAAGAAAAGCCTCTTAACCAAGCAATGAAAAATGAAATCCAAGTGTCGAGAGACGGCTTGCTTGGCAAGGACATCAGCAACAGAGTTGGCTACTCCGTTAATGTGCAAAACATAAAATCCAGGAATGAACAAAAGAATCTCTTAATCACAAAGAATGTACCCCTTAATCTCCTTGGCCCTAATTCTACGTTAGTCATCCAAGGGATAGCATTAAAAGAATCAGACTCAACAATTATACTGCAATCCTTAAGAGTTTGGTTCGATCTGCGACGTTGGAGTCTTGAGAACCCAAGGACAAAAGAAGACACACAATGAGAGAGTACCATGATGGTCCCGAAGGACTTCACCGATGCCAGCAGGACCGGACTTGCCAGTTGGAAAACCATCTACGTTCTGGAGGTGACCACAGATAGCCTTAAGCTTAGCTGCCCTGACTGAGGCACAACGCTTTAGCGCATCTATCGGAAGCCTCGTATCTTGGCCAAAGCAAAGGCAGATCAGAAATCAGATTGCTAATCCAAAATCTCCATCGAGAAAGAACAACATCAACCAACAGCAACCGGTTAGGGGCATCCGCCGTTCAAGACAAGTTTGTTTGTCAGATTAGGCCAAAGTGTCCACATAGTGACGTAAAATAAAGCATACCAGATTTTAACTTGATTTTTGCTTTGCACCGGTGAACCCCATTGAACATAAAACTTGTGGTCCTCTTATCTCTTTGTGTTGATTAATTTACCGAAGGGACCACGCACGTTTACCTTTTTGTCATAATTCCCCTTAATCAACATGTCTTCGATTCACATAATATTATTATAATTCTAGATGGCTGAAAGTAGACTTTGTAAAAATTATTGTAGGTCAAGAACTGTTACAAACTTAGAGTCAACACTCAAATTCAGACCTGTCATGATGCTATAAGTGTGAGACATGATAAAAGGCAATCAAATCTTATCAAATTACATGTTACGGACTATCAAACACATTTCTTTTTTAAAGTTTTTTGTAAGCCAACGCCTGTATATTCATTATAAAAATGGTTACAAGAAAACCTCGCCAAGACTTTAAAGCCAAATTATACAGACTATCAAAAAAAAAAAAAACTTTAGTTATTGAGATTAAGTTATAATTTAATAATATTAAATCGTCTCAAAAACTGAAATTTTTAAATTTAAATCTCAATCAAAACTAATTAACCTAAAAAAAAAAAAAGATAAAGCTAATCTATTTTATATTATTCTATTATCTGTCATGTATCGAACTCCTTGGTCTAAAGGAGAAACCCTCATCATATTGGAACTTGAGCATTAAAAATGTTCAAGTGCAACTCTCAAGATCCTCGTAGTGTACTTTTAGCAGATTGTTGAGCTCTGAATCATAGAGCTTAGAATTGTCAGATTGCTTTGCGGCAATCACTCAGCAAGACTTGGTGAGCTGGGTGCATGTCTGACAATTTTCCTAACGTCATTAATCTCGTTCTTCGAGCTAATTTTTATATTTGTACAGTTGTTAAAATCTCTATCGTTGGCGACATTTTCTCTGTTAAAGTCACTCTAGTCTACAATATCACTGTCAATGCGGCCAACAATTTCATTGCAAACCCTTCACCATTGGCTTAACAGTTGCTGTTCAATTGAGTTGATAGCAAAAATTAATGATGGCTGAGTTGATGAAAAGTTCTCAGAGAATTAAAAAGCGAATAAAATAAATGTAAATATAATTCTCTGGAATTGAATAGCTGCACTTACTTGGTATATTGGTTTACTTTTCTGAACAAAGCTTTGTTTATGTCTGAATGAATTCCAGAAACTTAGATCAGAAATAGACGGATAAAATTTGTAGAGGGGTCTAAGCCCCCAGCAAGGATCGAACTCGCGACCTTTCGCTTACGAAGCGAACGCACTACCACTATGCTATGGAGGCATGCGTTTCGAGGTTCCAAAATTACTTAATTCACTATATTATAATATGTTTTTTTTTTGTTCTCCTTAGAATGAGGGCCTGAGCTATTGAACAATCGTTCTGGGCCGGGTTGTCGCGTGTGGGTGTTGATGCTTTGGGTCTTTTAATGGTAGAGGTGGTGGTGAAGAGTGATGGTGGTGACAAGGCCATTTGTGGATGATTATGGAGGAAAAAGCGGCGGTGGCAATGGTTGTTTTCTGGTGGTGGAGTTTGTAGTGAAGTAGTGGAAGGCTCTAACTGGTTTCTCTTACTCTGCGGAGAACAACAAAAAAATAATAATAATAAATCAAATTTTATTAGAGCAAAACCAAGTGAACCCTTTATTTATACGTGGCCATAGAAATTATTAAAATAAAAAGTAAACTGAGAATATTTTGTTCTATACAAATATCACCAATGATTTCTAATATCTGTATTGTGTAACGATCCAATAAATTAAGTTTTCCCACAAAAGCAGAAATTCAGTGGCAACACGTTATTTGATATAGAACCAAAAAGAATGCAAATCACAATTGGAAGAGGAAAGCCAGAAGTTGACAATGAGATCAGAAGATGATAACTTTCTGACATGTTGCTACTTTGCAAATAGTTGTCCGCGCCTCCCCGGTTTGGTGCGCAAAGCAGCCACCTTGCTTGGCACAATCTCATCAACTAAATCTTTAAATATCAAACGCTCAACATCTAAGGCCACACCATATTTTTCACCTTGAAAATCTGTCCAACTCTCTGAACACCGCATCACATCACCCACAAAACACCTCTCAGGCAGTCTTCCTCATCCTCTAGTCTGCATTGGCATTTTCTGGCCTGAAGCTGATTATCTATCTCCAAGCACGTCTCTTTAAGAAGCTTTTGAGCACTGAGTGTCTTCTTTGCCAACTTCTCAGACTTCAGCCATGGCTCGAGAGATGGCCCCGGTAAAGTAAGCTTTTTGAGGAGAATCTCGTTTACAGCGTCGAATAGGAGCTGCCGGTGAAACTTTTCCGATTTTTCCTTTGAAAGAGCAGACTTTCCAAGGTTGCACTCTTCCTTTGAGAGCAACGTGCTGGTCTTGATTTGCTCTAACACAAAGAACAACTCTGGGTTGATGGGGTGGCCTGATGGATGAAGCTGCAGTGTTGTGAGGCCAGAGCTGAGGTCTCTAAGTAGAAGACCTGAAGCTAACAGTATCTCCGAGATGTACCTGTGGTCTGGATTTGTGTTCTCGCAAAGTGAAGCTATGTAATCTGTACTGGATTCGTCATGAGTGGAGTTTAGTCGTCTGAGCTTTTGTACTAAATTTTCAACCCTTTGTAATTTTCTGCGACTGATCTCTGAAGTTGCGAGACCAGATGGAACACTGTCAGAAAACAGGTTATCAGCAGGACTCCACTTTTCTTCTCTCTGTTGATTCTTGGAATCTTTAGCACTGTCCTCTGCAACGTGGCACAATATGCACCCAATAACAATCATAATATAACAAGGATTTCTGACCCCTACTGACAAAAAATCGACAAACAATATGAACATTTCATGGCAACGCCATGGGATGATGAAGAAGAGCTTTATACGTTTGCTTCACGATTGCAGCAGAATGCCCAGCATCTATGGACAATTACATTTAATGTTTTCTTTCTATCAAGCTAGCCCAAAGTTTAATCGCTTACTATAAATGTATTCCCAGCCCCTTTTTTATGTTGTGGTGATTACATGTATATGATCTCAGCGCATATTAAACTGTACCACATCCAACAGAAATTTTTCGCAGTAGCAACGCCTTACCTGCGGATGCATTTGGTATCTGCTTTACAGGAGACAACGCATCATCTCTGTATAGGGACATATCAAGAACAGATACAGGACTAGTATGCTCTGGAGGAATAACTTCAAGTTCTGCCAAAGTTCCATCCTCTTCCAGCCTAGAAGTTGTGCTCTGAAACCAGGCAAATTACCTTAACTATATAATCCAAAATAATTGAGTGAGAAGAAAAAAAAAAAAAAAGAAATTGTAAAATGCAGACTCCTTGTATTGATCCAGAGACCAGGTAACAAACCTTAGAGGACGAATGCTGGCCACTGCAGTTCAAAGAGGAATGTTCGCTGCTGGTTTCTTCTGTATCCACCTTTACATTTAAGATAATGTAATTCCCTTGGCGACTTGAAGTTCTTGATTCATTACTTGTCCGACTTGACCGGTCATCCCTCGGCGGCAATTTGAGACATTTTGGCCTCTGTTTTCCGCTTGGTGAACCTGTATCTCTTGCCTGTCCGATAGATTGTCTCCTAGATTTCCTCAAATCAGACGGAGGTATAGGTGGACCAGATTGCTTCTCTAACTCAATCTTCTTCTGTAGCAGTCTCGGGGTTACAAATCCAGATCTTTTGACAGAGCCTGCTGAGCTTTCTTTTGGCAATTGTTGAGACTTTGCAGAGGATTTAGTAGATTTCACACTCCTGACACTAGTTTTCTTGTCACTGGAGTTGATTTTAGAATCCCTTTGGGTGCTTCTAGGAGCTTGATGTTTTGTAGTCTGTTTACTTAGTGATCCCTTTCTACTGGTAATCTCATGCAGACCAGGAAGGCCATCAAATGGAATTAGAGAGCAAGGAGTAAAGCCAGATTTCTCAACCACTTTTGCCGGCTTCATGATCACAATTGGAGATTCATAGGTCCTGACAGAATCAGAGCCCCTAGTTGTGGAAGCACTAACCAGATTGCTAGGCTGGCTTTGTCGGCTTGGCAACCTCATTTTGTTACTGGGACTAGTACATTTTGGTTCACAAGCTCTCGAAGTTTCAAAGTTTGATCCTTGTTCTTCTTTTGCAGTCTCTAAGAGACCATTAGCCTGAATTGCTTCCTGAATCTGTTTAAGAACTCCAAGATCCCTTCCAGATCGTTTGAACCCAAGACCTTTCAATCTGTTTTCAGTCTCACTGTACACAGAAGGAAAAGAGCTTGGTGCCTTTGTTGCAGTTTTCGGTGCTTTCAGTGCCGGTTTTTGAGCACCTTGACAATTATCCAGCTGCTTCCATGGTGCTGGCTCAATTGGCAACTGTGAAATAGGTTTCATAACCAGATCACGGTTTCTCCACCTGGGTGATATAGGCTCTTTCGATGTTGTTCTTCGTGAGTTGGGAATCCTTATTGGCCTGTCTAAATCATTTGTCCTTGGTGATACTGTGAAGTGGTCATTATGTTCACCCACAGAGATTTTGGTCAAGCCCAGGTGACCATTACTAGATGCAAAATCTGGCAACACTTCCAAGCCCATCAACTTGGCAACCACACTAGGAGGCCGCTTTTGCTGTGGATCATATACCTCCTCAATTGATTTCCCACTTTCCTGCAAATCTTTTGCAGGGTAATTTAATTTTGAACTAGAGCTGTCATTTCGCATTGAAACTTCTCTACAGTCTAGTGAAAGTCTGGGCAGCTCTTTCAGCTTAAGAGTGGATTTGATGGTATCTCGTGATTCAAAAGAAAAGGGATTCATCTCCCTCCCATCGTAAGACAAGCGAGGAGGGTCTCTTGAAACTGCATGCCATTCATCTTTAGAATCATATGATAATCTTGGACGTTCTCTAGTTTCAATATAATACCAAGGTACTTCTCTAAGTTTATCAAGATTTTTAAGAGACTCATTGAGGTCAACAGAAACATCTTTCTTCCCACTGCTCCCAGCTCCATAAGATCCATCCACAGGATTGGACAGCTGCAACGGCCTGGGAGAATCTTTATGCTTCACTGCATGGCCAATTACTTCCTCTTTTCCCGTAGATTTGACAGACAGGCCTCTAGCATCTCTGTACATAGAGTCCACGACAACATCTCGAAGATCAAAGGATTGCCACCCTAAACATGGAGATGTGATTGGCTGAGATACGACGGTGTCACTTGAGGTAGTTTCAGTGAAAGCCGTCCTATCAACAGCAGAGGGCTCTTGCGGAAATGTTTTGTTGTAATCCAGAGAGGACAAGGACGAACAAGACGATGAAAAAGATGCTCTCGATGACTCTGTCAAAATTCTATGCTTCTCATTCAAATACCGGTTTACATTCGTTTCCTGCAACCAAAAGGCAAGCTTGGCTCAGTACCCGCATATTATGCCTGGAGAAAGCATAGAAACTGGATGCAAAAGCAACAGCATATCAGTCAGGACTTTTTTAGACGAAAGGAAATAAACATTTATAATCATTGATAAATTCATAACGTTGAATGTCAGGAATGGTCAAGTGTATAGGCATTAGCCATAGTTTATCAGGATTGAAAAAGAAAAGGCTAAGGCTGGGACTTCTCTGAACGTAAAAACTGAAGAATTTTAACGGTATTAGAATTCAAAAACTAGTGAGGAAAAAGGGAAAACAGGATCCAGAATGCTTACAACTGCCGCATGTCGATGGCGTCCACTACCAGATTCGGGTTCTAGGCTGCCATTGCTGATGTGCAAGTCACCTACACTAATTCTGATACATCAGCAGCATGATAATGATAAACGGATGATTGAGGTCACATGCAAACCAAAATAGCGGCTATAGTGATGAGATAAACAAAAAATTAGACAACTGTAGCTACAGTTTGGGTGCTTGAAACACTAACCAGCCAGGAAAACCATCAAGAATTTAGAACTGCTTAGTAGATGCAACTTTTTGATGTCATTATTAATGCGAGGATTTTGACAGTAAGCAACCATAGACGGTAAATGGACAGTTCAATTGGACCATCGGCCGTATCTCAAGAATCCTCGTACATGTAAAAGCTTATACACACAAAAGAATAAAGCATAGTTGATGGATACAGTACATTGAGTATATCTTTGGGAATTAACCACCAAAAGATGGTTCTTTTTTCAAGAGGTTATCCTCTTGAAAGACCATTTATATTGTTTCCAACAACAGATAAAAGACCAATGGTAGGTACTGACTTCTACAAAGCGAATTTGGTTTTGGGAATAATCAGTTAACAGAGAATGGAATACCCAACGCATAATAGGCACTAACGAGTCAGGACATGATCAAGATGCACCTGAAAAAAAAGCAATAATCATATATTAGAATTACCTGGGGGAAACCTCCTTTGGCTGAGTCGCCTACTGGTGAGGACCTGGTGGCGATCAAAGAGTTGAAAAATCCCTGTCATGCATCCTATTTGCTTCTGCAAATTTGGATTATCATCTGTTATGGAATGTAAAAGCTTTGCAGCCATCTCCTTCCCTATTTTATTAATGGAAGTCCAGACAAGAAAACAGTGACCTTTCAGGCCACCATCTCCATTAAAATCTGAATTTGAGTCTATTCAACGGTGCGTCTTGATCAGATGTCGAACAATTCTTGGCTTAACCAAATCAAGAAATCTTTATTGGTGAAAACTACAATACATGGTTCAAAGACGTGAACTTGATTTCTCCTTCAGTTTTTTCTAGCCCACTTCATTGTTTCTTCTTCTGCCACTAGGATGTCATCAATACAAAGACCCAAATGGGAAGGGGACATCCAAGGTAACTCTTATAAAATCCCGGCCATTTCCAGCAATTAGGCCTCAAAAACAAAGAATCCCTTGGCTTCTACAAGTGTCCCACTACATCCAAATTGTCCTCTAGCAATCAAAATCACAATCCCACAAGTTTGCCTCTCAAAAAATAATTGCCCATCTTGAATTTTACCAAATTCACCATAAGTCTCAGACTTGCGACAATCAAGGATAAGGGACACATCCAACAACAGAACAAGAATCACTCTTTATCACTACATGAAACTAAAGGATACACTAATATGCTCTTTCACATGACATAACAGACTGCCCTTTGAGAGAAACCAAAAGAGAGAGTCGGGATGGGGCCCCAATACCCATCACTTCCTGCAATACTGCATATGCAAAGTGTACACAACAGTAATCAGCAACAACTCCTGCAGTTGTCCATAAGATACGAATACCAATGCAGAACTGCAAGAGAATCTTTCCAGATCCAATAAGAGAAAGGGAATATATATGCCTTAAGTTCTAGTGCTTCCTGAGAGAACATATCGAAAGACAGCCAGAAGTGATAGGAATGCCGTATAATATTCTGTGAACTAATCTGGGGGAAGTTAAAGATAAACCTGGAATATATTTGTCCTCTTGTATGACACATTGTGGGGTGGAAACAGGTAGAGAATGCGAGTGTCTGGGTGTGTGTACATGTGTGGGGCAGATGTCCTCTGGGCTGCATCTCACGCATTCATGTGAGATGTGTGGGTGGGTGGGTCAAGACTTGTCTGCATGGGCATGTGATTTTTGGCATTGAGAGGATGGATGGATGGATGAATGGAATGGAATTAGGAAGAGAAAAATAGCATATTCTCTAGTACCACCTCCAAAAATCCAGTCTCCTTCCTTTCTCAAACGCTTGTCAAGATAATAATTTCCATAATCACCTGTTACTGGAAACGCCAAAGTAATAAGAAAAGAATTTTAGCTAAATTTGATTGATGTGACTTACATTCTTGAAAAGAAAAAATAATTTTATTATAAGGGAAATTGTGTTATAGAAAAATAAAGAGTATCTTTGCGTATCTTCTTATCTCATAATTTTAATATATCTATATATAGATATAAGGATATAAGTTTTGGGTCAAGAGAACTCAACTAGAATATAAGTTATATTCCAACAAATTTATACTTTGTATTATATTATCAAAATACACAACAAAATAGAATCTTTTTTTCTCTCCTCCAAATGACCCCTTAAGGCCAATCAAACAAAACGACCACTAATCAAGTCCAAGCAATGCTTGAACTTGCTAGTTAAAACTAGTTTCATTAATATGTCAGTTGAATTATTTGCAGTAGCGACCTTTTTTACTGAAATCAAAACTTGAGATATAACATCTTGTAAGAAATGGTATCTGATATCAATTTGTTTGGTCCTCTCATGATACAATTGATTTTTGGTCAAGTGTATAGCACTCTTACTGTTACAGAATATAGTGGTAATTTCTTGTGATAAATCCAAATCAGTGACCAAATTTTTCAACCAAATAGCTTCCTTGACTGCTTCTCCTATTGCCATATACTCAACTTCAGTGGTAGAAAGAACAACTGTTGATTGCAATGTTGTCTTCCAACAAATGGCACAGCCTAAAAGAGTAAAAATATAACTAGTTGTTGATTTTCTTTTGTCAAGGTCACCTGCATTGTCAGAATCCACAAAACCAGTAAACAACCTACTATCTCTACTGAACATCAATCCTACATCTGTAGTGCCTCTAAAATACCGAAGTATCTATTTAACTGCTTACCAATGTGCTTTCTTAGATAGCCATATCTACTGACCACACTAACTGCCTATGAAATATCTGGACGAGTGCAAACCATAACATACATAACACTGCCAACTGCACTAAAGTATGGAACACGTGACATATATTCCTTCTCCTCTAGGCTATTAGGTGACAAAGAGGCTGAAAGTTTGAAGTGTGATGCCAAAGGAGTACTTACCAGTTTGCAACTCATCATCCCAAAACGATCAAGAATCTTCTCGATATACCTTTTCTGAAAAAGGCGCAACTCTCCTACTTTCCTATCTCTGGTGATCTTCATGCCCAAGATCCTCTTTGCAGCCCCCAAATCTTTCATTTCAAAATCTCTACTAAGTAGCTTCTTCAAACTATTAATCTCAGATATTCTTGTAAAGGTAACAAGAATATCATCGACATATAGTAGCAGATAGACAAATGATCCATGACGAAGCTTCCTATGGTAGACACAATTGTCATACTCACTCCTTAAGTAACCATACCCAACCATAAAGCTGTCAAACTTATACCATTGTCTAAGAGACTGTTTTAAACCATATAGAGATTTCTTCAACCTGCAAACATGATCCTCCTTACCTTCAATCTGGAAACCCTCAAGTTAATCCATATAGATGACTTCCTCAAGATCGCCATGTAGAAAAGCAGTCTTGACATCAAGCTGCTCCAGTTCCATATCATACCTAACAACCATAATTAGAAGCACACGAATGGAAGTGTGCTTCACAACTGGAGAAAACACCTCATTAAAGTCAATCCTTTCTTTCTGGCTTTAGCCCTTTGTAACCAGATGTGCCTTATACCTTACATCCTCAACTCCTACTATTCCCTCCTTTTTCTTAAAGATCCATTTGCAACCAATAGTCTTCTTATCTTTGGAAAGTTTCACTAAGTCCCAAGTTTGATTCTTATGCAATGACTAAATTTCCTCGATCAAAGCAATACTCAACTGGGAAGATTTGGTACAAGTGACAGTCTCTTAGTGGTTTCTAGGTTCATTGTACTCTACATCTTCCATTACTGCCAAAAAATAAGTAAAATCTGAGTATGAAAACCCGACTAGTGGCTTGATAATCCTTCTAGATTTGTCTTTGGTGATACTGTAGGGCTGTACCTATTGAGTATCTAGAGTATCATTGTCTATTTCTGAAATGTCAACTCGAATCTGTTGACCTGACTTATAAGGAATATCACTTTCAAACTTCACTTGCTGTCTGAAACTCCCACTATCTTCATTGTTTGACCTTAAGACTTCCTCTTTTGGATGTAGCATAGCAGATTCATCAAATGTCACGTCTCTACTGATGAAGAATTTTTGAAACTTAGGGTATGGACACCACAACCTATAACCTTTCACACCAAAAACATAACCAAGGAAAATGCATTTCTTAGCCCTTGGTTCAAGCTTCCCATCGTTAACATGAGTATAAGAACAACCAAATATCTTCAAATCAGAATAATCTGCAGGTTTGCCTGACCACACCTCTTCTGGTGTCTTACACTCAATGAAAGTAGAAGGAGATTGAGTTACCAACCAACAAGCTGTATTAGCTTCTTCTGCCCAAAACTCCTTGCCCAAACTTATATTGGATAACAGACATCTAACTTTCTCTATCAAAGTCCTATTCATGCATTCTGTAACTCCATTCTGCTGTGGAATTTTTACGATTGTGCAGTATCGAACAATGTCTTTGATTTTACAAAACTCATTGAATTCATTATTGCAAAATTCAAGGTCATTATCTATTCTCAGCTTCTTAATCTGTTTTTCAATATGCTTTTCAATTAAATTTTTCTACTACTTGAAGGTTCCAAACACTTGACTTTTCTGTTTCAAGAAATAGACCCAAACTTTGCGAGAAAAATCATCAATGAAAGTGAGCATATAAGTAGCACTCATACCTTTAAAGAGAACCTTAGAAAGACTCCAAAGATCTGAATGGATGTAGTCCAATGTTCTCTTTGTTTTATGGGTGGCTATACTGAAGTTTAACCTCTTCTGCTTCCCAAAAACACTGCTCACAAAATTTCATTTTTCCAGTGTTCTGACCACACAAAAGACCTTTCTTACTCAAAGTAGTCATACATCTATCACTCATATATCCCAACCGCATATGCCACAACTTTGTCATGTTTGAATCTGAAACTGAAGTAGAAACTACAGTTGAGTCTGTGACTGTCGAACCATGCAAGAAATACAATGTGACAATTCTGGCAGCCTTCATCAATACAAGAGCACCTCTGGAAACCTTTAAAACTCCACCTTCAACCCAATCTTGTAGTCATTCTTCTCAAGAGTGTCCAAAGAGATAAGATTCTTCGTCAAATCTGGAATGTATTTGACCTCAGACAAAGTCCTAATGACACCGTCATGCATCTTAATTTGCATTGTACCAATCCCAACAACCTTACATACATTATCATCACCTAACAGAACACCACTATTGATTGGCTTATAAGTGGTAAACCATTTCTAATTAGGAATCATATGTTGCGAGACTTCAGTATCCATAATCCAGGTATCCTGAAATCTGCCTTAACTTTGAGTGACACAAAGCAGATCATCACTCTCATTTGCTGTCACATGAGCTTCTCCTAGTGGATGTTTTTTCTGATTATTGTCACTTACTTTCTACTTGTTTTTTAATTTGTAACAATCAAACTTGATGTGCCCTTTCTTCTTACAATAATTGCATGTCAAATTCTTGTGCCTTGATTTTGATCTTGATTTTCCTTAATTTTGACCTCTTTCCTTTGATTTTTCTCTATCAATGATCAAACCAATACTCTGATCTGGTACCTCAAAAGATGTCAAACTACTATCAATTTCTCCTTGGCCTGCAAATTAGTCTTGATATTCTCAAAGGAAATATCTTCTCTGTCATAAATCATAGTATCTCGAAAGTACTTATATGAAGGAGGCAAATAACACAATAGCAATAAAGCTTGATCATCGTCGTCAATATGAACATCAATCTTACTCAAATCAGTAACAATTGAACCGAACTCTCCAATATGTGATTTCAAAAAAGTACCTTTTGACATACGTAGAGTATAAAGGCGTTGTTTTAATCGGAACTTGTTAGTCAAAGATTTTGTCATGTACAAACTTTTCAATTTTTGCCACGCACTAGCTGTTGTTATGACCGAGGATTTCTCTCAAAACTTATTTTCCAAACTGAGTTGAATTGAGGATATAGCTCTATCATCCATGTCATCCCAATTTACATCAGACATTGACTCCAATTTTTTCTCCTTGCCAAGTAGGGCCATTTTTGTACCTTATCACGTCAGAATTGCTATCATCCTAACTTGCTATAGTGCAAAACTGGTATTTCCATCGAACTTCTTAATTTCAGACTTCACCATTGATGAAGATAAAAAAGCCATTGTAATAAAACACCTAAAACAAAAATTGAAAAATACAAATTGATGACCCAAATTAATAAAATTACCCAAGTTACAACCAAACTAAGTGAGTAAAAGGCTAATGGCTAAATTTAATAAAAAGACAAGAAGGCCAAATGAGGCTAGATGGCCTGACGGCACAGCAAGATGGTGAAGGTCGAACTCTGCATTTCCAATATATCCCACATACCGTTTCCTTTAGATTCAACCTTATACGCGCCTTCAAGAGACGAGTGTCTGGGGATCTTGACCCCTTCGCCAATGTCTTTTTGGTACGCCGATCTTGGTCCTTGTCCTTGCCTTCGTCCCGACTTAAACCCTAGAATCCTTTACCTCCGTTGCAATGAGATCCAAGAATTTTGAAGTTTAGGCTACCACTGTGCTGGAGAGGGCGAGAAGTTAGACGATCTCGACAGGACTCTAGTTTTTGGATCTTTGTTCGAGATCTGATACCAGTTTGTTATTAGAAACGCTACGAAAGTAATAAAAAAATATCAAAAATTTTAATATGATTCGATCGATGTAACCTAAATCTACAGAAAAAATAGAGAGAATAATTTTATTATTAGAAAGAATGTATTATAGAAAAGCAAAGAGTGTGACTCTACACATCTTTTTATTTTATAATCCTAATATACCTATATATGGATATAAGGATATAAGTCTTACACCATGAATAATTCTAATACAAGTCACATATTCCAACACACCTGTCAACATTGTGTTCTCATATTTGCCTTTGCCCCTGCCTTTCCCTCCCTCCCGTACACACATTTGCCGCTCACACCAGGTTGCTATTTGCCTCTGTAAAATGCCATTTGTTAAGCACATCATGAGCCAATTACAAAGCATTTTGATGATCTGATGACATGGTTGGTTAGAAGAAGAAAGCAGATAGAAAAAATATAGGATTTACCTTTATTAAATGATTGCACCTTTTATTAAATGATTGCACCTTTTAGGAGATTATTATACTGGCACCCTTTCTTCATCACGGTTCAATTTATGTCCCCACTAGCTTTTGTTTTCATGGCACAGAAAAGTGATGCGCCGTCGAGGGAAAAGCTCTAGCAAACAACAAATTGACACTTTGATTGATTGATTCCATGTAAAGATCAAGTTATAATGACCAGGCTCCAATGATTTTTTTTTTTAAGCTAAGGATCTAAAATACTGTGATAAAAATAAATTAATCGGAGTTTTTAGGCTGGTGTATGCCAGCTGTGGGATATTTTATTGCAATGAAACTTCATTGCAATAAAATGGAAAAGCACTGCAATATTTGTCTTCAAAAGATTCGGTCCATCAAAGAAACAAAATTTTGTGAACGTACGTAAATATTTTTGCAAATAAATAAACGAATTCATAAGTTTAACATGATAATAAATATTTTTTTATTATCAAATCACAACATTCAATGGTATAATTGATTGAAGCAGTTGAATTATATTTTTAGATTATATACAACGATACCATAAAAAAGATTATATAAAACACTAATGATATAATGTGCACGATTCCAAAGATAGGGAGACCACTGTGGTTGAGGCGTTCTATTGGAGTTTTCTCAAGTGCTGCTGTTATGTGTATACAATTGACTCGATCCGATCATGACTTCGCCCAAGAAACAAAAAAAAAAAAGAAAAACAGAGAGAGAGAGAGAGAGAGAGAGAAATTTCATGGAATGGGCAAGTTGGTGATGGATAAATTCATAAAGATGATACCAACATTGGATTTTGACCTTCTCGTTGCAACTTGCAAGATTACATTGCATTTTGAACTAATGCAAAAAAATTAACAATAACAATGGAAGAGAAGGAGACAAATGCAGGAACTGAAAACTGAAACTGCGGCGCCAGATTTCCCAGGCAGGCACATGGCTGCCACCCCTTTTATGTTTTTGTCATAATTTTGCCTATTTTGTCCATGCATTAACGTAAATCTCTCTCTCTCTCGCAGAAAATGTGTTTGCATGCCATGTTTAACGAAGCCTACAATGTTAGATGGAGACACATACTTGATGTGCAATATGTAAGTAATTGTTTATATTCAACCCTGATAAATGTGCAATAAACTTATAGTACTAATAAATAAATTCAAAACACTTTCTAAAACGAATAACTAATAATAACGATCATGAATACAACAGTGTTCACCGAAAATTTACACACGTATATGCTTTTTGATTAAAAACGAAACAATTACTGAATTAATTTGCGGTTAAATAAATGCAATTATCAAATGGTGTTTCAAAAGCCGAGGATTAGTTCGGCGTTGATTAGAAAGCCATATGTAATGGTTAAGCCACCATTCATAAGTTAAATTCGTTGTATAATATTAAAATATAATATATATAATTGAAATTATGAATCTTACCTCAAAATAATTTTTAAATAGAATAATTTTGTAATATGAAATTAAAATTTTTATAATTAAATAATCTTATATTTTAGTCATGTTATCGTACGTAAACTCATAGTAGTTATGTCGCGGTTTCATCGGGGCGATGAATTGAAGGCCACGAGCAAACCAAGTTATTATGGATTTTATGTTATTGTAATTGAAAACCATAATGATATGATGATGATGATGATGATGGTTGACGGTTGATCCGTGGGAACAAAAAACAAAACTACTCTCTCAAGACATTGACGTGTAATTGCATAGATGGCACACAAATGCATGCTTCAAAAACACGGGTACTCTGCGAAGGTGATGATGATTTATGAAGGGAAGATAGACAAGGATTTGATTGAAGATGTCTCACACGCGTGAAGTGAAAATGGCCTACATTTGCTAGGCGTCAAGTCGTCCATTAGAGCAACAGCACCTAACCTTAACCCATGTCAGCCCTATTCCTGCCCAAAAATAGAGCAACATTTGCCTATTCATATCAACCAAAAAAAGAAAACCATCGCGTGGACAACGGCACGTCATTAAGCGAACAATTACCACCAACAAAGTGGGATCAAACCCACCAAGTTTGTCTGATCAATAATAAAAAGTCATGATATGTGAGAGGGTGAGACAAAACTCATGGTTTCAAAAATTTATGTTGGAATGGCGAATATGATGAAGCAAGAGAGGGGTGAACTGAACAAGAATGTGTTGGGCCCCTCTTCACTATTTGTTTCTTTCTTCTTCTTTTTGATTGATTGTACTAGTTGACATCTCAAATACTAGCCAATTGAATTCATTTTTAAGTAGTTTATCTTTTCAGTTTTCGAATATAATTTTTATTAATTCTAAAAAATCATAAATATATATTCTAGTTTAAGAACAAAAAATAACGTTAATAATACTATTCTATCATATAATTGAATTCATCATAACTAAAACCCATACGAAGGATTTAAAATCCAAATCTATATGCATATATAGCCAAGTTGATCGTGATAACTAGGGATTCACCAACCATGTCAATATCATTTAGTTGGAAGACCCTTAAATAGCATTCCAACGAGAATCACCCTCGGGCTAAATCAGATTTTATTTTTGCACAATTGGATCTATGGGCTTCTCCGAGCTTGTCTACTGGACCCAAAATTTTAGCCCGGGGAAACCACTATCTAGGTTTAGTATTTTAGTGGCCCAAAATTAAACCTATATATGGGCCCAATAGATGCATATGTAATTTAATGTCTTGACCATACTTATATTCAACTGTTTTTTGGGTTCAAGATTTATGGAAATTTTTTTATTATTTAGTTTACGGTCACACTCTTAGCATAAAACAATAATAATGATAATAAGTTAGAGCACATGGGTTCTGTGTATTATTTGGGTTCTGCGCCTTGCCATATCAATACAAGAAGTTAAGCAGGGAACTTCCTCAAACTCTTCCTAAATCAGGATAGTTGGTACACAAAAGGATGATCATGATTATAATTAGCCATATACCAACTACCTGACTGATGGGGAGGAGAGTGACAGAGACGAAGAGGTTGACAAAGAAGGAAAAAAATACATGCTGATTCCAGGGAACAATCGGCCACCCACCTTGTCCTCCATTATTGCAGCTTATTCAAAAAAATATATGCAAGTATCCTGTACGTGTCCTCCCTATCCTGTACGTTTCCACCTTGCGGCCCTATATAAGATGCTCAGCGTGTAGGAAACGTACAGGATAAATCAACAAATTGCTACTCATTCATATAGAAATTTGAAATTTGTTGAAAGTTTCTTGGGGAGACTCCGATGGTTAGCCCACTCCCACGACTGAATTAGAAGGAAGACTAAAAACATGAAAACTATCGACTTTGTATCAAACAGCATTGGTAGAGTAGGTCTAGCTGAGAGTTCTGCTCTTGAAATATGCCGACGACCCCAATAGGCAGACTCTACATGAGAACATTTTGAAGCACTGCCATCTCACAACCAACACACTGCAACCCCTTGAATTTTTCACCAGAGCATTGATTATCAAGCTGCAAGCCAATAACATTTTAGGCCAAAGGAACAGCAACTCCCCGGTAATCAAAAACTGGCTGCTCAGTGGCTGCTTTCGTGTATTGAAACCTTGCAATGGCAAATTCAGATAAATAACATATGGTACAAAGCCAAAATTGTTAAAACAAAGCAAAAACCAATAAAAGAAGAAAAAGAAACCAATAGCCTGAGAAACAGAAACGGCCATTGCAACAGATGGTTGAAGCAAACTCGGGCGCAATTTGGCTAGTCTAACTGATGGCTGTTACAATGTGTAATTTTACACGAAGCAGCAAGTAGCATCCTTACAGGATTTTGACAAAATTGGTCCAAGAAATGCCCGTCAACCAGGGTGCACCGTAGTATCACTGAGCGCTCCAAGGCAGAAAAAGTACATCATTCCAAGGGAAAAAATACAAATGAGAGGCACACCACAGATCATTCTTCGATGTCAATCACGACAACAAATGACAGAACTACTGTGAGTATCTTGCGAATGGCCTCAGTCAGCACTCATAATTCTACAATAAAAACCCCAAGAAGGGTTTGATTTTGAAATGGGTCGTTGACCATATGGATTTTGCACAACAAAATCTGGAACATTTGGAGCCTCAGCTAATCTCTCCAAGTATACTTGAAGATCACCTCCAGGTCCTGTCCAGAACCATAAAAATAACCAAAATGCCTAAAAACGTTATTAAAAAGAATCACCGGCGAACAATCGCACAGAAAATGACATGATGTGCTGTTTTAGGACCATACAACAGAAAGCAACAGTGGGACGGTAATTTGGACAACAAGGACCTCAGACCACTGAAATTATATGCAGCTTGGGAATTGAACTAGCCAGGACTGCTGCTTAAGAATCTAGAAGCAAAAATATTATTGTTGAATGTGTCCCACCATTCACTATGACATTTGAACCAGTGAGTAATTAACACATCACAATGCTATCCAAAAAAAAAAAATAAACACAACAAAAGAAACAAAAATCTGTTGACTTTATGTGTTACATTGAGGGTATCCGGAAATGGAAAGCATGTTGAGATCATTTATTCAGCTGAAAAAAAAAAAGCTAGTAATTAATTTCTTAGAAGTAAAAAATTTGCAATTTTATGATTTTAAATGGATTTAGTGAGTTCTATTTAAGGGGAAACTTGAACTTTGGCAAACAGTTTATCATGATTAGACACAGATCATGGCAACAAAAAGGAATGATACTCACAGGGCTCAAACTTTGACCTAGCATACAAAGGCAAGATCAACTATGCAACTGAAAGGCCTTGCAAGAATGCATTCTCAAACTAGCCTATTAAAGACCGGAAAAATTTTCAAAAACAGAAAACCCCCATCTATCTTGAGAGTGTCTCACCTAATGAAGAATCTCTAACCTCCTTGTATTGGTATGAATGAGGAAATATAGCAGTGTGCGGCTGAAGATAGAAAAAACAAAAAACTTGACATAAGATGTCTAGTAATGACACAAAACAATGCTGAAACTATAAAATCTGGCGTGTACATCAGTTAATAATGATGATTGAGACAACAGTAGAATGTACCGGATTGCGAAGGGCCTTGTATGGTGAATCATCCAAGAGTAATGTATTTGTTTTGTCATAATCTCCCTTTTTCCATGGAAGATCAGGTTCAAGGTTTTCCCATAATTTTTTTAATTCCTTTAAAACCAGGGGCTTGTCCCTGTTCTCAACAGTGGTGAATCCTGTAAATGTACAGTGGGATTGATCCTGCATCAAAACAATGCTCTTGAAGTAAACAATGAAATACAGAAGAGATAAGTGTAATTATCAGATGCCTAGGAAAACTAACTGGTCACTCCATTCAACAAAAATCACAACACCACAACAGCATGAAAATGCATTGAGTGGGAAGTTTTTCAACTTCACATTTGGGCCTTGAAGCATTTAACTGCAGTTAAGATGAAACCCCACCAAAATTGAAATCATAAGTCATTGTTGAGAACCAGAATTCTACTCAAATTGACTCCAGATCTTCTTTTAGTCATAAAAACTAAAATACCAAGAAAAAGAGAGGAGAGGGAAGACAACAGGTTGTATTTAAAGAGAATTTCCAATTTAAATCTATTATTATCATCAATTATAATCACCTTTTCACAATAACAAAACCTAGAGCATATAGAAGAATGATTCCTATGCAAACAATTGTGTATTTTTTTGGTGCATATTTTTACAATAACATAGTTTTACTTCAAAAAATATATGTCCAACATTTAGGAACAGTCCAAAACATAACTTTGTGCATATCATCCACAAACTCAGTATTGCAACAAGCTACCAGCACATTTCCATAATGTACAGAATTTGACAGAGCAAGAAACTTTTACCAATGTGAGCAAAGTACAATGACAAAAGGAATTTATGGTAGATGTAAGAGAACCCAAAGATTTTAAACTTTCCTTAGCAAGAAAAAGTATATTAGAAATAAAAAAGCATGCTAAAACATTAACTTAATATAAGAGTGCCTGCAACCATCAGTACACCTTAACAAGCCACATTTCCAATTCTGATTATGGATTAGACATTTTTAACTTAAAGACAAACTCCAGACAAAAATTTTATGCAAAAGAAATCTAAGGAGAATATACCATGGTCACAATTATAGCTAAAAGATAAGATCTAAAAAGTAAGTAATTTTTTTTTTTTTAACTTTGAAGTGTCTGAACAAAGGATAAACAAATTAGATTTGTCAAAAATGAAATGTAAGAATGCAAGAGATTGTGAAATGTCTACATCAAAGAGTTGACACAAAAAAATTGAGGCATATAAAAATTTTCATAAACTATGTAACAAAAAGTTCTCTTTGTTCCTGAATTCTATAAGTTAGATGGACATTAACATAAAGTAGAAACTTACCCAGCAAAAAAGCAGCTTCTCTCTAGAATCTCCAAAAAGAAAATCAACCAATGTGCTTACATTCCTCCTGGAGACAATAAGCTCGTTATTAAGGTAAAGGAAAAATGACAGTGGACAAGTAACTCTAACATTTACCAAGATATGCAGACAGTAATGTATAAAGTGAGGGCAAAACAGCTTATAGACAGGATCAGACCTTGTTCTCGATGACCAAATGCCAACATTGAATTTCTCAAAACAAAACTGTAGAAATTCATCACAGAATGGCCTCTTGAAAACTGAACAAGAGAAGTTACAATTTAAGTTAGGCTTGGAACAATTGAATAAGAAATAAAAGCATTGAACATTCAAGTTCCACCTGATCTTTTTGAGACAATTATGTCAGGTTTAGATTGCCAGGGAGGATTCATAACAACATCAGCGAGAATCCCATTAACATCGAGGACAAGAAGCTTCTTATCAGTACATCCAAGGTGAAGTCGTTCCGGTGAAAAGAGTGATACTTGAGCATCATTTTCTTTATTGCCAGGAAGATCTAAATCAGTAGTATTCTTTATTTCAGCTGTAATTTTTCTTTCCTCACATGAAGACATACCATTTTGATAATTGACGGAGCTCTTCTCCTTTGAAACATTATCAGCAATTTTTGTTGAAGTAGCATGCTCCATAACTTCCACTCTTTCCAGCTTATTCTCTAAAAGTTTGACAGAATGCGCTTTATTAAAGTTCGTGCTGTTTTGTTCAGAGTCCTGTGACTTTGAGGAACCCAATTCTAGAAACTGAGATCTTTCTAAGTCTGCCATTGGGGTTAAATTAACTTCAGGCCCAAGACCAATATCTCTTTGAAGGAAACCAGTATCTGTGGCAAACATATCACCATCAGTAACCATCTGGGCATTTTTGTTCCCATCCTGTCTCCTCTTTTTCTCTTCCCCTACAGTTTTTGAACTCCTAAGTTCCTCATTACACTGTGCCTTTGTGACATATAATGTGGAACCACTATTAATTCCATTCTCTAAGCATGCATCTCTTTCTACCAATGTATTTGTCATTAAAGAAGTCCCATCAACAGAATCTGGATCCAAAGGAGTGATATGCCTCTTTCTCGACTTTTCTCCTTTCTTCTTATCCTGGCATGATGTTTCCTCTATGTTACATGATGCCATTTTTAATGCTAAACAGCCATCAAAGACTTAATATCCTCATTGGGATCCTTTCTCTATGAAACAAGCAAAGGATAGCTTCTTCTTCTTAGCACCCACACTTTCTTATTCTCCCGTTTCAAGTAATCAAAACATAAAAAAAAATAAGTTCTCCTCGGTACTCTCACTCCCAAATTCCACGAGAGCTAACTTGAACCCCCAAAACCCTAATAAACCTCTCACACATATACAGAAATCTTCTCCTCCCTCATAAGCAGGGGAAATTAACTGTTAGCAGTAAAATCACAAATAAATAACTCTCTCACCCACACAGAATTCACCAAAAAAAACAAAACAAAAGAAAAAAGAGTAAAACTAATTTTAAAAAAAAAATGAGTTTTCTTTTTTTTGATAACCCTAATACAGGCTAAGAAAAACAATGTTCATATAACAATTATAACCGCACCCACTATTGAGTTTTCCAAAAGAAAGACAATGACTTGAAGAAACTCGATAAATCAGGAGACGTAGGGTGAAAGTCAAATAGTGGACATTAGCAGAATTGCAGATAGAAACCACCAATCCAAAACGAGCAAAAACAAACGAAAATAAAATATAAAAAGAAGCATCCGATGACATCCGAATTCTCTACCATAACTTGAAAGCTCAATAAATTCCCAAGAACAATAAAGACACCAAAATTAGCGAAATAACCAAGCACAGACTAGAGAGAGAGAGAGAGAGAGGACCTTAGAGAGAGAGCGAGAGAGAGAAGACTATGCAGGATATTGTCACGCACACACACGCACAAAGAGCAGAGAGCGGATATTGTCACGCACACACACGCACAAAGAGCAGAGAGCCAGGCTTACAACCGGAGAGACTGAGTGCACCCACCCGTACTTTTGGTTTTATTACGAAAGGAAAACGGACAGCTGAAAAGACAGGACGAGATTACGTGGGCGTTCGTGCGCCTGTGAAGACTGGGACGTCACCTATGTTTTTATTTTTATCATTTTCGGAAACTAGATGTCTATAAAGAATTTCATTTTTTTATTAATTAAAAACTTTAATTTTTATTTTAAAATTATCTCATTTTTAATAAAAATAAAAATAGAAATAATACTTTGAGTCTTGTCAAAAAAAATATAAAAAAAAATTGTGCACCATTAGAAAAGTATGTTTAATAAATATATGTTTAATTCTATTAAAAACCGAAGCTAAAGCGTTAGTAGAATAATAATAACAACCAATAATAAGATATCGAATTTTAATATTAAAATAAGAGAATATCTTTATTATATTACTTATATAATTCAATAAAATCTGTTAATAACCGAGAGGACTGTTGGAAACAAAAGAAACTTCGTCATGCTCTCGTGTAATGTCCACTCGTCACTCACCAGAAAATCCAAACCTCCTAATTAACCAAAAATAAAAATAAAATAAAAATAAAAAACGCTTGATAACAGAGTGAAATCATAATGGCGAAATTGCAATAAAGTTTAATTCATGATCATCCGTCGCCGCTTCTGCCGGGTGACCTTATCCACCGGCGGCTTCCGGTTACAAATTTTGAGATTTCTTACCGAGCGGTCGGCGGCACAATTGGGGGGGGGGGGGGGGAAACAAAAGTGCAAGCACGACAAACATTTTCAGTCTGTTTCGTAGCAAACCCCTGATAACAGATCGTGTCTGTTCAAATACGGGGACTCAGGAACCGTGGCTCACCGGACCCATTTTACATTTCTTACTGAACTAAAATGACATAGACGTTAAGAGTGCCGACCCAAGATAAGTCTCTCTCCCCTGACGCGTTTCCCCTTCAAAACGAAATTAATTGAGACGTGAAGTATCACATTTAGACCATATCTAAAGAACTTTGATATACACGTTGGTATATATCCTTATTAAGAGTATCTCCCTTATTAACTTCTTTCATGCAAAACACTTAGTAGCAAATATTAAAATCAAGGTCAGATTGATTTTAATATCAATTTATTATAGAGTCATTATTTTTTTAACAAAAAATAACTTATTAAAATATATAATATTTATATTTATATAACCTAAAATTAAATCATACTTTAAAATTTATTCATTGCTTTGATATACCAAGAAGTCGGGTGTTTGCCTTGTTACATCACCACAGGCTAGTACTGACTTTTTGCCTTGTGAAGACAAAGGCCATTGACCAAAAATTGGAGAGCAGATTATGAAAGATCCGGGATGGAGTCAACAAGTGCTTGGATGCATTTTTATAGCTTATTTAGCGCCCAAATTTAGCAAAGAATATCCACTTACGCATGCTCCGTTTAGGAAAATGGTATGAAGCACAACAGCAAAAATAATAATTAAATTCAAAATTAAAAACCCCTATAATCATATTTGGACAATTATGTCAATAACCATCTCTCCGTCATAAGTTATCAAACCCAAATGAGAGCATGACATTGTTGTACAGATGACATCCCACTATATCCCTGACATCAACTTTCAAGGTGAAAAATTACATAAAAGTTGATATGATGCATACTTCCTCTGTTAATGTAACATGGAGATAACAACTCAAAAGCCCCCCCACATTGAGAGCACCTAGTAGCTTTAAAAGTTTGCTCCGACAAGTCAATAATAAATCATAAAAACGTCATGCCTAAACAATGCAGAGAACAAAAATGGACACCACGAAGCACTTTCCAGAATGATAAATCTTTTTCTTCAATGACAAAATAGAGAGTCATTAGGTCAATAACTTCAGGTAAGCAATCTCTTTTCCACCTCATTGCATGAAGTAGTTGGATTTGAAGCAGTAGCTAATCAAAAAAACTGAGTTTAACACCATAAAGACAAAAGGTTAAAAAAAATTACTGCATAAAAATACAATTGATCATATCATATGGTTCTCAAACTATTAAGCGGAAAGCATTAGTTGGCAGCGAGAGGAAAATGCATTGGTAAGAAAAATGTATTACAAAATTGCACATTACACCGGTTAGAGTTAGAGAGCAGATTCTGTATATCACCAGTCAAAGGCATCTACGACCAACTTGAATTCAGGAATGTACAAAGGCAGGCAGCTTCTATGAGTAAATTCTGAAAAATTAATGGTTTGCCAGTCAAACTGATTTCTCTGGATCATTTAGCACTCCAGCAGTTGGGTTCCTGCCATCTGTCAACACAAATCCATTATATTAAAACAGGGAAAAAGCAGGCAACAAATAGTTACACAAGGGGAGATCCACTGTTTATTAACAATCTTTGACATACATAAGATCTTCCCCAACTTCAAAAAACATTGGTGTTTTTCCTTTGCTTATGGGCACTTTGTGCAACTTCTTAGCTTTCCAGGCCTTACTCCACCCAAGTATACAATTGATTTAAATGGGTTGCATAGGTAATATTACTTTTAATTTAACACCACTCTCAGGCCAGAAACTGTTGTGTATCATATATTCATACCTAGACTTAGAGACAAGGTTATAGTATCATTGGCTGTAGTAGAATTTTCTTTCTGAGATTCAGTATCAGATATTGCCACATCATTTTCTATATCATCATTCAAATTCAGGGACAGAGCCACTGATGGTTCATGGTTAGCAGGGACCTGCAACAAATTCAAATCATAATGATCAATCCATTTCCATCATCAGAATAGTTCAAACATGCAGAATCAGCCTTTAATTAATCCTTTTGATGTCATTCTGTATAACAAGGTAAGAAGACAGCATTTCTTTCCCCCAAAACACTAAGATTTTTTTGGCACTATGACTTCCTCTAAAAGGCTAATTGATGAAATCTGACCTGACGCTCTAGTTTAGAATCTAGCAGCACTCATTCTCTCAACTGTCCCATAAGGAGACCCTCTTCTGCTTGTGGAAATCTAATGCCAGAAGTTTGTAAGAGGTTAATGATATTTAAGCTCATCAAATGATGAGCCACTTGAAAGCAACCAATTACAAATGTAGTGGCCATGCAACTGTGCTAAAGTCTTTGTAAAGCAACCCTTGGGACAGTTTTTGCAGTAGCAGCTGCCATAGGTTTCCTAACTCAATTTATCAAGTCATGAAGTAAAGAGAATATGATTAAAAAAGGACTTTAAACAGTAAGCAAGAATAATTAGAGCAGCAGATCATGGAAGTAATAGTGAATGAAGATGCAATACTTTGGTTTGCATGACGTCTTCATTCACTATAACCCTGTTAAGGGTAAACTACACTCCCCTCCTATGAATTTAAGTCCTAGTTACATGCAAGGATAATGTTTTAGAGAATCTGACGCCCCCCAATTTTATGCCACAATCATAAATTTTTTGTCCATGGGACTGATGTCCAAGACTAACCTTAACAAAGTCAATGAGTTAGCATCATTTTTGTATTTCATGCATGTGTGTGTGTGTGTGTGCATGCCCGCACGCGCTCTTCCTTTATGGCTTTTTAAGCTAACATGGGAATAACAAGATTTAGCTATCATGGCAAATATTGACGAAAAGTGTGAAAAATGGAACAGCATTTTCTTGCAAATATACAGAACAGAGAAAAAAAAAAAAAAGGAAGAAGAAAATTTTCATAATGAAGAACAGAATTAGAGGCAAAACTCCTTGTCTTATTAATCAAACACACAACCAAAATATTCTTTTGGAAAAAAAAAATGACACAGAAAAATCACAGAAACACATTGCAATTAAAACTGGATCCCAGCCTTTACATGGATCAACCATTACCTCACAAGTAGTCAATAAATGAACCATTCAAATCTCACAAGCAACACAAAACAAGTATATATTTTGCCACAAATTAATGGAAGCTGCTTAAATGACCAGGCAAATCTTATTCAATTGTAAGAGCTCATTTGTATTATAACCAAAGAGAGAGATAAATTCATGGATATTAGAGAAATATAAGTACAGTAGTTTAAAGAAAAATATAGTATGATTAAAAAATACCAAAATTAAGAAAAGAATTGAAAGAAGAAAAGCGACACTGCATAAGATTGTGAGAAAACGAGAGAATAATGTGATTAGAAGAGGACATAAACCGGCTAAAAAAAATGTAAAGAGAAAAAAGTTGCAATTAAAAGGGAATAAAGGTGAGACAGCACCTGATAACCAGATATTAGGGTGAAAAAATTCTTAGTCAATTCAAGATAAAGAGGAAAAAGTTGGAATTAAAAGGCAGAACAAGTTGGGGAAAAGATATACATATATATAAAAGGGGCCAAAGTTACTTGATAAAGGAAACTATGCTGTTGTTAATAGCTTTGTACATTTAGATTGGGTTTAAATTCAAAAAAAAAATTTCCATCTGTAATAAGAGTCATAGAACAGAAATGGAGCCATTTATCCCTCTTTTAAGATTATGAGCAATACAAAAGCATAGCAACATAATTTTCAGGTCTCATTGTTAAATGTAACAATATTGGGCATAATGCACCTACACAAGTTCTACCAAGTCCTGAATAAAGAATTTTAAGCAAACTTCTAGCCAAAAAAAGAAACAAATACTCTCTCAAATATGAAGAGATGACCTAACAATGAAATAACAAGAAAGGAAAACAGACTCAGACCTTATGGACTTGAAAAACATTAGAAGAAGCTAGATTCTTTGACCAAGGAGCAGCAGCAACTTTTGTCTTGTGTTTGTCAGGGGTTGAATCCTCCACATGGAAACTGTCTGGTAACACATGATCCCCCACATCCTGTTTGATGGTTCTAGAAGTTTTATATTTGCAATTGTAGTCACCAGTCAATGTTACACCAACTTCCCGGCCAGCTCTTTTCCTGTTGTATGCAAATAGTGTTAACATTGGTTGTCAAAGGAAATGCTTCAGAAGAAGTGATGGTTCTGAAACAAGGAGTACACAAAAATCATATTTTCTCACCTACTGTTGTCATGATTAAAGATCTCAGGAGGGATTGGCTTGTTAGCAAACAATAATCCATGTAATGGCTTTCCATCTATGAAAGTTTCAAGGGTATATCCATGAGGGAAACTTTCAGTAACTTTGGCTAGAAATGTCTTCTTTCCCTGATGAAGCTGCACTTGATTCAATATGACATTCTCCCCTCCTGCAAAGAAAAGCATTAGTGCTTTAAGGAAAATTGGCCCTAGTGGCAATCCTGGGAATCACACCCTTATGCTCACTGCAGCAAGCAGCAATCCTGTCATCAGCTTCGCAAATTATTCACATTTTTAAGTTTAACATTATTGAAGTCTTGAACAATGCATTATTACTCTACCATAACTTTACAAATAATTTCAACAGGCTTGACATGCCCAAGTCTTCAGGAAAGTTGAAACAAAAATACAGAAATAGAAGAACACTACCAAGTAGAACTTTTGGAAGCCTTTTAAAAATTTAATTGACAAAAATATTTTCTGCCACTTGACCAATTATTAGAGGATTTTGAGTGGTCCTCATGATTCAGGAGTGGCAAGTGTCCTCAGGAGTGAAAAAGAACAGCAAAATTGCATGATTCACCTTTTTGCCTTGTTCAAATAGCATAAAAGCAGAATTTCCCAGTAAATGACTGAGGTCTATCCTCTGATAATTAAAGGAACTTCAATCTCCCTGTGAAATGTGATTTTCTAAAAAGTGGTACTCAATAGTTTGATAGCTTAAATCCAACAAAAATGGAAAAAGAAAATTGTGCATGGTGGAAATGAATTACTAATAGTCCTTAACTAGGATCCAAGAGGCATGCAGTCCAAAAAAGTGACAGACATAAACAACAGACACAAGGGAATTGCAAACACCCCTCCAGCCAGGAATAACTACCAAAAAACAATGGAAGTAGCATTATGGGTCCAACGGAGAGGGCTCCAAACCCAATAGGAATACAGACATTTAAGTCCAGGAAAAGTACAGGTGTTATGATTGTCTTGCATGGGCATTGAACCCAAAAGCTTAAGCTAAATCAGTACATGATGTAGCTATCTGCTTAACTAAACACAAGTAATCAATCCTCACCTACCCACCCAACCACTCTACCAGAAGCCCAAAATAAGCATATTTTTTTGGTACATAGGCACACTTGACTACATAATTGACCACAAAAGAGAGAAAATAACCAGGCTTGCACATAGTCCAACTTGAACGAAAAATTAAAATGCAACGCAAAAACCAATTGTGCCATAATAGGCAAGCATCCTACCAAAAGGATAGCTTGAAGCATTTTGACATGTCTAAATACATTTCTAACAGAAATGTAAAAATCTCATAAACAAGCAATAGAACCAAAAAATCACACGATCTTAAATAACTGCAACCATCAATGATAGTACTAAGGTGCCCTCAAGTAAGTTTTCATCAAATAATAGCATGAGACCAACTTTTAATGGTCAGTTCAGCTCCATGAAAAATCACGAAACTTCAACTTCACAGTATTAGCATGCAAGAATCCAATTCTTACCTGGTTGGGGATACGTTGTCATCGTGTCAATTGTAATCAAAGCTTTATCATTTAAAGGAAAATTAAGATTTTTCTCTTCATACTTTAGCTTCAATTGCTTCCTCAAGGATATCTTTTCTACAGGTGTTTTGCCATGTAAATTTGCAAGTCCTGTCATGACACAATATGTCGGGCTATTAAAACTGTACAGAGACATAAATTCATTTGAACATTTGAGGGGTCAGGGAATCCAAACTGAGCACCAGGTAAGGAAATTCTGCCCATTGAAAAACCAAAATGACTATACTAAACCTGTGTGTAAGTAGTACATATCACCCAGTGCCTCCAGACTCTTATTGCAACCACCCATAAACACAAGTGTGCCACCCTCTAAAGGATCCAAGCAGTCCCCAGCCATGGAAAACCTTGCAGAAGGCCCATCTCCTGTTGTCATTACCTTGGTCCAGACACCACTATCTACATCAATTATGCATGTAATTGATTAAGACAATAGATTGATCACATAATGTTTTATGCAGCTCATATTTGTAAAGCCGCCAGCAAGAAAATAAACATCAAATTTTCCAATTTCCCAATGGTGGAGAGGCAAGTAAAGAGGCTGGCAGATTCGGGCTTTAACATCACATGTCACACTCATAAATTCCTTTTGGAAACAATTTGCCAGGCTTCATAAACTCATTTCATAGAACTATGCACAAAAATGTAAAGCAGAGACATTTTCCTCACTGTTTCTAAAATGTTTACCCAACATTCACACCAAGTTAAAAAAATGTGAACCTGGTATTTTCAAGGGGATAACAAGATCCATATTTGTCAAATGACAAAGTCAATGAAGGATCTGCCTCATTATGAATCTGTGTCTTATTGGTAATATATTTCTGCCAAACCAGTGTCGTCTGCAACAAAGATCGTTGCAACACAACACTAAAACTTATGCCTTGTAGGAATGTTAAAGGAAATGAGGAGGTGAATTTTTGGACAGACTATAAGGCAATATAGACAAGACTATAATATATACCAATATCAAGTATGTAGAGGTCGTCATAGAGATTTTGAGCATCTGTGAATCCACCAAAAACAAATAAATTTTTGCCAAAGGAAACAGTAGCATGGCCAGCTCGAGGAGTCAACTTTTGGCCTGAGGTGCTTAGCTCCTTCCAAACAAGACTTTCTATCAAAATACATGGAAAAGAAGAACATTAAACAGAAGAAAACACAAAGTCCAACAGGAAATCTGTAGGCTGAGTTATAACTAATGCTTGAACAAATATTACATTGGGAAAAAATTGCTCTAGAATGTGCAAAATAGACAGATAATAATCAAGGTCGTTTTCACCACCAATCACAATTCTTTCGTTATTCCAAGATAAGTAACTATGGCTATCACATGCCAAAGGTGTAAGGCCCAATGCACCTTTGTGTGTGTGTGTGTGTGCGCGCGCCCGCGAGCGCATGTGCGTGCACAGCATGCGCATAACTTTGTACAAGAATGAGTACAACCTGCATCTAGAATGTGCACATCAGACAAGTAACAATCATGGTCATTTTCACCACCAATCACAATGATTTTGTTCTTCCAAGATGAGCAACTATGGCTATCACGTGCAGAAGGTAAAGTGCCCGATGTTGTTGCATGCTTCCATATAAATGTCTCTGCAGAAGGAAAAGGAAAAACTTGTGTAATGTCTTCAAAATATGTGTCAACCAGCAAAACTCAAAAACAGCAATAACTGTATTGAATGCACTAAGAAATGACAGTGCCATACATAAACCTTGTCCATCCAAAGTTTAAATAGAATTTATCAAAATTCTAGTTAGCCCCTTTTACAACACCATCATTTTCCTCCTCCCAAACAGAGGACAATTGATCTTCTCAGTACTGGTTAGAGTCAGTATGAGAAAAATATATCAGAATGATCACAGCCGGTTGTAAAGTGTTCAGGAAATAAGCCCCAAGTAGATAAAATTATGTGCAAAATAGAGATAAAACACACAAAGATACCTGTATCCAGTATGTAAAGGTCATTGTAGTAAACTTCCTTATTGTCCTCTGAAGATTTTCCACAGCCCCCAAATATAAAGAGTTGTTTCCCCACAAGGGCTGCACTATGGCCCTCCCGGGCCTCTGGTCCATTGCCTCTTACACTTGGTGAAACCCATGTGTATGATGCTACAATATGAAAATAAATAGATAGTGTAAAGGAGGGAATCAATATTACTTCTTGCAACTACCAGCACCAAACAGATACCAATTTCATATTCTATCCTATTAAGCAGGCTAACATCAATCCAAAAATGAAAAGAAACCAGTATGGCTGTTGCTCACAAGTGTCTAATATATGTAGATCCTTAAGAGGGTTCCTCCCATCAGTACCTCCAAAAACGAACAGCTTGTCTCCAACAGCTGTACAACTGTGGCTGTCCCTTGGGGTAGGGGGCGTACCTTTTGTCATTGGCTGGCTCCAAGCCTGCTTAGCTACATGTCAAAAACCCAGAAAATGAGAGAATAAACCATATTTTGGTGAAAAGACACTCCAAACAAGGATTCTACAATAACCAAATGAAAAGGCTGAGTGAGCTTGAAGTGATGAAACCAAGGGAAAATGATTGTAGATGGAACCATTAACATTCCAGCATAGAAGAAAAATCTACCATAAATGTATAATGCAAAACACTGTCGAGGGGCAACGTAAAACCTAGTAAACTTGATTTTGTGGACCAATACTTCTACAGTCTCACACAACGCAATGCTACTGAAATAGGACAGATAGTAGCCACTCGCAAAGTTGAAGGGGTTGGAATGTGTCAAAAATAAGCTGGAGTCGACTGCCTAATAAACACTTCAACCACGATTTTATAAAAAACCATACATAATGTTAAAAAAGGACTTGGCAGAAACATCAACCGCCACACAAACTTCTGACCATGTGCAAACCTTAATAAACAATCTGAACAATGCACGCAATCATCAATCAACAGCTTATAACAGGGAGAGAAAAAAAAAACAAAAGAAAATACAGTTTGTCTAACCACCAAATTAAACCCACACAAATTAATGCCAAACAAGAATACACCACGAAACAGTTCCATGATAACCCTAATAAACCATTTAAATGGCTTCCAAAAACAGTCAATTCCAATAAAAAATCAAACTTTTCCTTCAGTACAGACAAAAGCGTCTAATGCAAACACCAAAATTGCAATGGCCAAGTTTACAGAGTGACAATCCAATCACAAACAAGAAGACAAAAAATAACAATCCAACTTTAGGGACAATAAAGTGAAGACCAGCCCACCAGTGTCAAAGACATGAACTTGGTTGGTCTGGCAGTTATCTTTACCATAGCCACCAAAAACATAGAGATACCTGCCCCGTCTAATGGAATTGCAGGTGTGTCCCCACCTGCACCCTGGCCCATTTATATCCTGTTGATGCTTTTGTTGTTGGGTTTGGTAAAGCTGGAGCCTTTCCCATCTCATTTTCTGGGAATAGCCCTTTTTTTTTTTTCCCCTTTTCTCACCGGTTGAGAAAGTGCAAGAAAATGGGATTGGTCTCAATGGAATGGAATATAAGGGGGTTTCTGGTGATTGTACCGTATAAACCTTTTTCTCTTTCCCTCTTTTTTTTTTTTTTGTCTTCTTATTTTATGCTTGTTATAAAAAAACTCAAAACCATGCATACAAGACAAGGGAAGAGTAAAGACTAAACAAGTTTGGATTAGAGAATGCTGGGGAGGGCATTAGAAGGAGCGAGTGATACGCTGTCGTGTTGGGGAGGAAGGCTTTGGAACAGGAGGGCAAGGTGAGAGCACGTGGCAGATATGTAACGATCCCATGTCGAGTCTATGTCAAATAATATTAAGCGACTTTGATATAAATAAATAATTAAAAATTTCAGCATTTATCTTATCTTTTGGACACTCCTCCAACGAGAAAAGATTAAGGACACAGACTGCGCTGCATTTGTACGGGAATTGAATCAGAAAGGGTTTTACTTTTGGACTCCTGAAGTCCATTAATGTTGTATCATTTCTCTCTGTTAAAGAAAGAATCTCCTAAAGTTTCACCTGGACCACATCGTATACCGACAAACATAAAGCCCAAATGCCGTACAATAGGTGACCACAAATTATCACCTCTCTTTTCCGACATCGGGCCCGGATGTCCATAATCCTTCTCATGAGCTCTCCCCGCCCGCACAGAACCCCCTCGACGGTGGGGCCAGAGTTCTCCATTTTCAGGGTTTAAGAGCTCTTTCTACAAACAATATAGAGTGAGAGGGCAACAACCCTCCTCTCTCTCTCTTAAAAAACAAAGGGGAAAAAAACAAGTGAAAAAAAGAAAAGATGCCTCCTTTAGCCTCTCTGCGTCTCCGTAGACTCCTCCACCTTGGCCTCTCATCTTCTCCAACATCAACCCATTCCACTTTTTCTTCCCATTTTGCCGCTACCCATCTCCTCAAATTCCCATTTCTACCATTTTCTCTCTCAAAATCATTCTCCTCTTCAGAAACCCTAAACCCTAGCAATGGTGGTGACCCAGATCCCATATCCAAGTCTATCTCCGTAGAGCTACTCAAAAGCCCTGACACGGACTCTCTCTCCATCTCCCAGAGGCTAAACCTCCACTTCTCTCACCTTGTCAACGCGATAACCCCTTCGCTGGTCCTGCAGACACTCAATCTCTCCGCCGAAGCTGGCCGTACGGTTCTGGGTTTTAACCAGTGGCTGCTCTCTGCCTCTGATTTCAAGCACACCGATGAGACCATGTCGTTCTTTATCGATTTCTTTGGTCGGAGAAAGGATTTCAAGGCGACCCATGAATTGCTTGTTGAAGGTAATGGCGTTGTTGGGTCCAAAAGTATGGAGTCGATGATTGATAGGCTTGTGAGGGCTGGGAGGCCTACGCAGGTTGTTGGGTTTTTTGAGAGAATGGAGGGATTATGGGTTTAAACGAGATAGGGAGTCTCTTAGATTGGTTGTTCAAAAGTTGTGTGATGAAGGGTTTGCAAGTCATGCTGAGAAAATGGTGAAAAACTTGGCCAGTGAGATTTTCCCTGATGAGGGGATTGGTGATTTACTGATTAAAGGTTGGTGTGTTGATGGAAAACTTGAAGAGGCCAAAAGATTGGCTGGTGAGATGTACAGGGGTGGCTTTGAGGCTGGGACAATGGCATATAACGCCATTCTTGATTGTGTTTGTAAGCTCTGCAGGGAAAAAGATCCGTTTAGGCTTAATTCTGAGGTGGAGAAGGTGTTGATTGAAATGGACACTCGTGGGGTTCCACGAAATGTGGAGACTTTTAATGTGTTGATTGGTAATTTGTGCAAGGTAAGAAGAACTCAGGATGCGGTGGACTTGTTTTTTAGAATGGGAGAATGGGGGTGTTATCCTGACGAAACTACTTTTCTTGTTCTGATTAGGAGTTTGTATCAGGCGGCAAGAGTTGGAGAAGGGGATGAGATGATTGATAGAATGAAGAGTTCTGGGTATAGGGATAAACTTGACAAGAAAGCATATTATGGATTCTTGAAAATTTTGTGTGGTATTGAGAGGCTTGAGCATGCTATGACTGTTTTTGAGAAGATGAAGGCGGATGGGTGCAAACCAGGATTGAAGACATATGATCTGTTGATAGGGAAGTGGTGTACTCGAAACCGTCTTGATAAAGCCAATGCATTATATAATGAGGCGTTGAGGAATGGGGTGCCGGTCACCCCTAAAGATTACAAGGTGGATTCAAAATTTTTGAAGAAGCCAAAGGCAGTGAAGAAAGAAAAGAAGAGGGAGACATTGCCGGAGAAAATGGCAAGGAAGAGGAGGCGTCTCAAGCAGATTAGGCTAAGTTTTGTGAAGAAACCAAAGCGAATGATGCGCCGAGCCTAATGACCACACTTGAAATGTCTATTGAGAACATTTGAATTGTTTCTGTGTCAAGTGAAGGTCATTGGGGAGCATAATAATAACGTTGTTTGAATTTACTTTGTTAAACTTCAGTGATATGGTTTTAAGATGATATTTTTGTACCATCTTGTTTCACGTAGTTGTTGACAAACATGTTATAAGATTTTGCATCAGGCTCTCGCATTTCCTTCAAACAGCATACTGGGGGTGTTTCAATGCATATCTATGTTATTCTATTGCACATTTGGGTGCATGGGTTCTGGCTTCTGAGGCTCATGATGGATTCTAATAGCCTCCGTTTGTTTCAATCATGGCAGCTATGTTCCTCTTCTGCATATAAGTCGGCTAAATATAAAACATAATAGTTACGGGAAGCAGCATAATCGAAAACCTGTCAAGCTGACCGTGAATTGCTGCCTTAGAAACAGAGCCACTTCTGCCCACTTTCCCTTTTCTCTCCTTACATGTTGGATGGTTCACCCTAGGCGGAGGATTCATGTTGTTGACTACGTTTTCACCATCTTGTTTGGCTTAGCATTTTTCATTCTTTGCACAAGTGTGTTTAGCTTGCTAGATCTTCTGTTCAATGATCTATTGCACCCCTACCCCAGTTTCCTCGTTCCTGGGGCTGGTCAGTTGGATTGTTCAACTTGGTTTTCCCTTCTCCCCACGTAGAAATTGTAAGGAACCAAAAAAGAAAAAAAAAAATCAAAAAAACACTGTAACTGGAAAGGGGAGAAGGTGGAACTGGCATACGTGCAAGCTTCCTTCTACATTCCACATTGGTAGTTCTCTTGCATCTTTTAGCCTTCTCATTTTAGGTGCAAAATGAAAGGTAAAGGAAAGGCCTGGCTTTTTTATTGGAACAAACGAATGCGTTGGTTGTTTGTTGCTGGAGTCCCTTGTGCGTTAAAAAAGAGAAGCTTACTGATAAAGCACCAACCCACTCGATTGATATAACAAGATTTATCGCTGATGATGTCAAAATTAAGCAGTAAATGTGCATCTAGGTACAATTGACTGAAAATCTGAATAAATATGGCAAGAGAGCAACAAATGTCAGTTGAGAATTTCTATAATTTTGACATTAACTCTTCCCACTGTGGTTTAAGATCCTTTCCCTCTCCTAGATAGTTTCCCTCCAGAACCGGACTGACCTGTCAGTCCCGCAAGAAATGAATGCTGCCTCTGTGGGTGAGTGCTCTATCCAACGAGGTGCACCGATATGATTAGATGGCCATCTTGCCACTTTTTCTGCTGTTAGAGCATCCCAGACAACAATCTGCATTCACCAGCAACAGATGACAATTTAAGCGATCGAATGACACAGACATTCCTGGCAAATCAGAACAAACACAAACCTCATTGCTTAATTCATCTATGGACAGTACAAATTCTTCTGTGTCATTAAAAACAGCCTGCACAGAACAGATTGAGGCATTCATTAACTTGGCATAAAAACACATTGAAATCTCAAGTATCAAAACTGGAACTAACTTCAGGATACAATAATATTCAAATTTTGAGCAAAAATGATAATGCAAGTGGAAAACAAATTTAAATAGGCTGTTCCTTCCCCAATAGTATTAGAGAAAACCCAGATTTTTTTTTGCCCATTCCATTGTCTAAATGCCAGAGGTTCAAGGAATAAAATTTATTTTAAATTAAATTATCTTTTAGCCAGATTTGTAGCCATATAACAATATAGTTCTTTCCTCCCAACAGCAGCAACGGCGCAACATTATTCTTCAGACAGAAATTGCCAGTGCAGTTAAGCAATCCCTATGCTAGACCAGGTACTTCCTCCTTTCCAATCTCTAACGGAATGAAAACCCAAGATGTCCAAAAAAAATGGCAATTTCAGGCTTAAATGTTAATACTTTATTTCCCACCCTCATGAAACATCACATTTAATTCTCATTTAGTTGAAATAAATTGTTAGCAACATGGACCATCAAAGTGATGGCAAGTAAAAGTTTACCATATATTCTTCGCCTAAAAAGACCAAATTTAAAACCATCAAATTGATGACATTAACTTTCAGCTCTCAGTCATCTATCTGTCATCTCAATTGAAAAATGATAATAGCCATAATCCAATGTGCACAGCCTACGACATTCATTCAGAACATAAGCAAAAAATTTCGTTGTGCCAAGCACAAAAGCACAGAAAATGCTTCTGAAAGGTAGTTTCTTAGCAGACCTGGCACCGCAGAGGTACATGTGTAGCTCCAAGATACTGTTTGACTAATCTTCCACTGCCAACCTCCCAAAGCTTAACTGAAGAGTCCTTCCCGCAGGAGAGTACAAACCTAGAAAGCCAAAGTATAAGTTACCTTGACAGTCCAACAAGATATATTCCTTTGGCGTTTAGTATTCACATTCCACCCACAGTAAAAATGCTGGGCACAGTAAAGAAAACCTTAGAAAGCTGCCATAGAAAAGTAAGTGCTCCCTTTATTTCAGTATTTATATATGCTGCAATTAAATGTAAATCACACTGCATTTATCTTCGATACAATAGTGTTACAGACAATGTACCTCACCATTTTGATGGTTTCCTATTTTCCCCTCTTTAAAAAGTTACATCAATTGCAAGTTACCACAAAAATAATAAGCCCTCCCACACACTTACAAGCACTTTGTAACTCTTAAAGCCACAAATTCAACATAATACAAATCTTTCGATCCATTGTCTTATTGACAATTTAGTAAATTTCCTAAATTAAACAGATTCTTGAAAGAAGCCTTACTTTCTAGTTATAAAGACATGATAGCTTCATATGTACACATGTTTATACATGCATTTGGCAGCTTTACCTTTGATCCTTTGTGAATGTTGCACTGGTTGCCTCTGCTGTACCATGTGCAACTATGGTCCGCACACAATTGGCACTTACACCATCCCACAGCCGGACAGCACCATCTTTAGATGCTGTCACATACATGCCACCTGTACTGGAATACCTCACCTGCAGAACTGAGCAGCAATTTGAAGTAATGGATCAAGTTAATATCCCAGAGTCCATCTATATGTGGCTGCTAAATCCATTACCTGATTAATGGCTCCAGTAGCACTGATATCCAAGACCTTAGCAGACAAATAACATTGGAAAGTATTGACATCATACAGGTGTGCAACTGGATGATCAGTTCCTGTCAGTTTTTGTTTCATCTGTGTCAGAAGCCCGATCCCTAATAGGATGGCAAAGGGTAGACATTCCAGAAGGAAACTAGAATTCACACTAAACTTCACTGAAAAAATCTTTGATGAAAGTTGAACCACAATGTGCGTCGAAAAATAATACTGATATAACAGAACATGTAATTCTATCGCAACATAATTAACCCTTTTAACAGAGCTGAAGTTAAATTAATAGAAGAAAAAGCTACACAACAGAAAATGCAACATCATTTCCTACATCAATTTGGCTGAAAAACACTGAAAACAAATGGCAGAAACAATTATCACCTGCAAGAATAAAATCCCCTGAAGGATGAAAAGACACAGTACGCACATTGTGAGTATCCTGTGTCACATGATACACAGAAGCATACAGTAATATATTCAGGACATTATTCAAATGCCTGTTTTCAACAAAAAGGCTCAAGTGCCATATAAAGAAACAGAAAGACCTGGATAACTCGAAATGCTCTCTTTGCAGTAGCTTTGGAAAAATCAAAAAATCTGAAAAGAATTAATAGCCATCACATAACCATGCAGACTTTGATTCAAATTTCTATTTGTGTTCCAGGGATGGAAACATTTTTGGTGCATGTGTAACAAACTATGTTTATCTTTGAACTAAGTGGCAATGAAGATAAGTGAAGAGACCCCTCTTGAGACTTGGGAAGGGTAGAAGAAAATTTACTTTATTGTGTGATCCTTGGCACCAGATATGAGAACGGGATTTTGAGGATGAAAATCCAAGTCATTTATTGCCTGCAGTTTAGTCCACCGATCTTAGATTATGAAATAAGAAATTCCAGTTAATCTTCTAATCAACATGAAAAATAAAGAACACAAAAAATATATTGTGGCTAAGACTTGATTGAAGATTTCAATTTCAAATGACCAAACATAACAACAACAACAACAACAATGATGTCCAATCTTTCTGTGGTAGCTTTATTGTTTCAATATGCAAATGCTTCCAAATTTAATCACTTTGGAAAACAAATATATCCAAATTAAAGAGGTCTGTTTTGTTCCAATCAATAAAGGCAATAATAATCACAAGCAGATATATCCTTCCTCGAATTTTTCATTGAGAGGTAAAGGATTTAATTCTGTTAAGAAATAAAGTTTATGATCTGACTATGTGCTGAGGGATCCCCTCAGTATTAGGATCAATAGAACGAATCACACTTTTACTGCTGAACTATATCCACTATAATATGATTATATACAACAGTTATGTAATGCAACAGAATGGTAATTCAAAAAAGGAGGACATACTTGTATATGGTCATAAAAGGTTCGTATCACAGCTCTAACAGGACCATCCCTTGAATCCGGCAGCATCATCTGCTTTATTTTTGAAATCTGCATGACAGAAATTAGAACATAAGAGGGAAATACAACAAACTTCTGATTCATGACTGATTCTATTACTTCCTGACCAGGAATGAAAAGTACCTCAAAAAGCTTAATTGATGTGTCAGCACTTCCAGTTGCAACAAACCTCCCATCAGGACTAAACCTTGCACATCTAGCAATGTTCTAGAAATCCAACCCATGAGTCCATAGAAGATGAGATCAATAATAATCACATGGCCACAACAAAGTACTGAATTGAAGATAAAAAATAAAAAAAAAAAACCTTGTGCTCAGAAAGATGCCTTGTCTCGTGTTTTGGAAAACTCTTTGACGAGCCTTTTGTATCCTGCACAGCACTGCGTTCACAACAAAAGGCGTGCCTCATGAGCCAGGAGCTCTTCATTTTTCACATCCCTCTTCTGAACCCATCTCACAAGATCATCTCTCTGCCTTATCATAGTAGAAAAATTCAACCAAATCAAATAGCTAAAAGGAAACGGAAAATGAACCTGAAATCAATGGAAGCAGCCCGTGAAGCCGGGATTGAGCCGTAGGCTGCTGGAGGTATCAATGTTCCATCATACAATGCAGTGGAAGTAACCCCTCTTACCGACTCATCTTTCTCCACTGCCATACCCTGTTGTCACCTCAGTTCCAAACCACCAAGACAAAAAGAATAAGGAAAAAAAAAAAAAAGGAAAACATTGTCCTAAAATTCTAAGGAAAGTCATTAGAATCACCTTAGCAACCAGATCAAGAAGCTTATTAGGGGGGGTCTCCACATTCAAAGGAGTCATTGTGGCTGAAGCAACTGCACTTGCAGCCTACACTAACAAAAGAAATCAATTTTGAGGAAAAATGACTATGAAAACAATTTTTTTTTAAAAAAAAAAACTAAAAAAGAGGCAACTTTAATGCCTAACCCACAAACCACAAACTAGGACATGAAAACACAACCCGACGTGGGTGTTTTGTTGTCTAAGAAAATTGGGGTTGTAGTACCTGGGTAAGATTAGTGTCGCGGAGATGAGCAACGATCAGAGTGTTTAGCTCTCTACGTAGCTTCCCGTCTTGCAGTGTCTGCTCCAAGCTGCTAGTTTCCATTATTCAAAGAAAAATAGAAAAAAAAAAAAAGAAGAAGAAGGAAAATCAACCCTTTTTTATGCAACCACTACAATCCCAAACAAATATCCATAGCAAACGCTGCTTTGTACTTTTAGAAGAATTGTGGTCGACTTTGTCTATTTTTCACTGCTTTGTTTGCTGTTCAAAATGAACTCGCTTATATTTGGGCCTACCAGCCCGATGGACCCAAGAAAATGATTTATTCTCCAATTGTTTGGACTTAGTGGATATGTTATGGCTTTTTAGTTCATAACGTGGTTTTGGTCATTTGGTTTGGTTCTTTGCTGTTTCTGATATTCATCAAATTGTTCTCTCTCTCTCTCTCTCTCTCTCTCTCTCTCTTCCCCTTTTTTTTTTAATCCTTTTTTTCAATTCTTCTTGACAGATCAGGCATTAAACCACCCCCCACCCTTTTTATATCAGTCGAATTTGAAAACAGTGAGTTAACTATAAATGAGACGTAAAATTTAATCACGCTCTTAAAATTTGTATTTAGTAGTCATTAGATCATAGCAATAAAAGTATTTTTGGTGATTTAATTCTAATTTTAAATTGTACAATCCCCTTAAAATCAAAATCTTAGAGAAAACTAGAGTTTGCGAAATTAACTTCCAGATTGAAAAAATAAAAAATAAAAAAAATCGGACCAAAGAACAAGTTTTTTTTTTTTTTTAAATGTCAATTATATTTTTCATAGTTTAGTACTTTTAACTGTGATCTAGCAAACAATTTTAGGAGTACAAGACAAGAAAGCCTAAAATTTTAGTATAAAACAGACCACTTGAGATGTTTGGCAGTCATTGATTGAAACGTCAAATCCTCTCATAACTCTCTCAAGCGAAACAAAATGGCGACTTTACAAATGTTTCTCCTTGACTAAGCAAGTCAACAACAACAACAACAAAAAAAAAAAAAAAAAAAAAAAAACCGACAACTGGGTGTTTGTGCTTGCAGCTGGCAATTGACAACAGTGAGAGATGGAGTTGATATATCGGAGGAGAAGGTTGTCCCAAACATTGCAAAGGGAGCTTTCACTCCAGGTAATTGCCTGTCCTACGTAAGTCAATCACAACAATTTTTTTTTTTTTTTTTTTTATTCTTTTAATTAGATGGGCGGCACCAGAAACATTAATTATAATCTCTATGTTAAATTATTCAAGCAACTGCATCCTGGGGGCAAATTATTTGGTAGCTTGCAAGAAGGCGATTGCCTAACGACAGAAGGAGTAGCTAAGGCCAATTATCAAAGAGCAAAACAAAGAATTTGATAAATTTGAAGCGTCTGCAATAATTGACTTAATAGAATAAAATAAAATAAAATAAGCCAGCTTATTCTAAAATGGCGGTTGGAGAGCAAGATGTTCAAGAAAACCCCAAAACCATCCGCTCTTGCCTGGTGCACAAAGCCAGCCAGCCAGCCAGCCAAGTCTTTGATTTCCATGCCCACCGACTGCCAGACGAAGGCAATTAAAGAATGCAACATGGTCTACGGCTACTTCTGTTGCTTGTTACCAAATTGCTAAGTGTTTATTACACTTAATTTTTTTAGCATAATAAATTTATTATTTTCAATTGTTATTTTATATAAAACATCAAAAAATAAGTTAAATTAAAAATTTCGTAAATTTTATTGTCATTAATATTATTTTTCTACCTAAAGTCAGCCTCCTGGGCGGGATTCCTTGGACTCAAATTCCAACCTTATCCCTAATTGGAGGGTTAAAATCTAAGGAATTTATAAGCATATTATGTAAATAACATTTTATTGGATAGAAACAGATAAATAAATATTTATATAAATACAATTTTATGTTACCCAGTTATAATTATTATTTATTATTTATAAAAAGTATATTAATTATAATTGCATATATATAGATGGATAGATCCATATGCACCTATATCTGTTAATTCACGTGAAATTACACCCACCGAGGCAAACAATAAAATTCTAGTTTTGGGTTCATGCAAGTGGGGACTACTAGATAAAGTGGGGGCAAAACTTTCCAGGCATGAACTGTTTGCAATTGCCGTGATCCAGAATCTAAGCATTTACCACCAACATTTTCTTTTAAAAACGTCCGTGGGGCTGATGATAAATGGGTGCCAAGCTTCGGAAACAAGTAACGAAACCAACGAGACAATTGTTTCTTTATCATTAGCCTCTCCTTGACCACGTACGTTGCCTGAAAGTGGGGGGGTAGAATAAGATTCACCCAACTCCCAATCTCTTAGTAAAAAGCACGAACCCTGCCGAATGAGTAGCTAGCAAAACCCACTTGATTAGCAATGAAAATACCCCCAAATAAGGATTGCATGATCATTGTAACAATTACAAGTGCTTTGTCTGTGACTTCTCTACTGAAAAACCACTTATAAAGGAAGGAAGGGAGCAAGCACCCTCGTTTCCGCCGTCCATTTCAAGCTAGTTTCCCAATAAGTCAAGGGTGGAATTGAAGGGCATTGTGGTAATTCAACGGTAACCTCTTCAACCGAGAGTTAGTCCTCGTTTCCCAGTAACCCGACGCACGCTGGCATTTTTATAAGACGAGGAAGCTCTCTGGGCATGTGGTAAGTGAGAACCCAGTTCCTCTGCCCCTCTCTCTCTCTTTCTCTTTGATGCGGATCTTGAGCTTACCCAAGAAGCATAAGCATCACATTCACTAAAAAGAAAAGGAAAAAGAAAAGGGCGAAAGAAGTCTGCATCAAGAAATGGATTATCACTTCCCATCAGTCACTGGATCTATTGCCAAGCTGAGCACTTTCACCATTTTACTTCTGTTCTTGCTCTCTTGCTTCACTTTCAGTACTACTGGTCAGTTTCTGCTTTCCCACGCTCCTGAATCATGCATCTTTAACACTCTTTGCTTGTTTTGAGACTTGGGTATTGCCTAATTGACTCACTTTCAATGAACTCAACCGATTGAGGAGTGGTCATTTGCTAGGAGAAGTGATTGGTATTGGTAGAATCTGGGATCGTGGCAATTTTATGTTCAAGTTTTGGTGAAAATCCAATGGAAAAAAAAAAACTTTGGTGTTCTTTAGATAGTTTAAAGTTGCAATCTTGAAGCATTTCTTCATTTACTGTTCATTTTTTGGTCTATCAGATGTGGCTGATAGTATCTTTTCTTTTTAACAGTTTAAAATTGCAATATTGATATATTTCTTCACGGAATATTCATTGAATTGATCTAATCAGATGTGGCTGATAGTAACTTGTCCATTGATGCATGCTTCGTGGTTGTTCAAACGAGCACAAAGTTGAATATCACGGACTTCTAGAGTACTTTTCCCAATGCTTTATGTTGATTGTATGTCAACGGTTCTTCTTCCATGAATCTCCCAGCCATACATTCTTTGGTGTCCTTTGTACTATATGAAGCTATGACTTCTGTAAATCTTGGAAACTAAAGTTCAGATTTTATTTGCAGAAGCCTATGATGCTCTTGATCCAACCGGGAATATAACCATCAAATGGGACATAATGAGCTGGACGCCGGATGGCTATGTTGTAAGTTACCATCTTTGTGTCTCTAAATGTTACATGGATTCAGTCATCACTCAGTATGCAATGTACACTACAGAGTATTAGCATGTCAGAAATCCTCAAGTATCCTTTCTGTTTTCACATTTGATTTCCCACAAAATTTAGCAACTCTAAATGTCTTAAGTTATTCTTGTTTCTTTGGATCTAGTGGAGGAAGAACATAATTAAATCTGTGGGTTCTCTGTCCCCTTTTTATTTAATCCTCAGTATGAGTAGCATTTTTGCTTCAAAGGAATTCAGTAAGCATGTGTATCTAACTTTCAGTAAGATGATGGATTTGAGGGAGTCTGTTGATGCTAGCTCAAAGTATTGGAGATCCAAGATCTTTTTGGAGAACTCAGTCTAGCATTTCAAAGATTGTTGCTTGCAATGTTGCAAAGTCTTTCTGGGAAGCTTTCCGGAATTTCTCTAAATTATGTTGTACCCTCCTTATTTGTGCTTGGCAGGCAGTTGTTACGATGTACAACTTCCAGCAATACCGCCACATTCAAGCCCCAGGATGGACATTGGGCTGGACATGGGCAAAAAAGGAAGTAATCTGGAGCATGATGGGAGGCCAGACAACAGAGCAAGGGGATTGTTCAAAATTCAAGGGAAACATCCCACATTGCTGTAAAAAGAAACCCACTGTTGTTGATTTGCTGCCAGGAACTCCTTACAACCAGCAGATTGCAAATTGCTGCAAAGGAGGTGTGATAAACTCATGGACACAGGACCCAGCCACTGCAATAGCCTCTTTTCAAGTTAGTGTGGGACGAGCTGGGACCAGTAATAAAACTGTCAGGGTGCCAAAGAATTTCACTTTGAGTGCACCTGGGCCTGGATACACATGTGGGCCAGGAAAGGTTGGGCATCCATCTAAATTTATATCGGCTGATAAAAGGAGAATCACTCAAGCATTAAGTAAGTTATTCACTCATGTCTTGTATGGAAATTTGTCTACTTAATTACTGAACCTGTATACAAGGCCACAATCTGCATGTGTCAATTTTTAGCCTGTAGCATTAGTATGCATAACAAGAAGTGTCAGTTTGCATTGGTTCAATTTCAAAATGGACGTACTCAATGAAAAGGTAGTAGTTGAATAGGAATACTTCCACCCCATATTAATGAAGAGAGTGGTCTATTGGACCTACAATCAAACTAAGGCATAATCATTACTGCAAATTAATGTTCTTGGCTATTTATTATGTATACGGATTGGTGAAACATCGTAAGTTTACCTATTATTGCCTGCATGTCATGTCAGTGACCTGGAATGTTACGTGCACATATTCACAATTTCTGTCTCAGAAGACACCCACCTGCTGTGTTTCGCTCTCCTCCTTTTATAATGACACTATCGTTGGTTGCCCAAATTGTGCTTGTGGGTGTCAAAGCAACAAAACTGGTCCTGGGACTTGTGTGGAGTAAGTTTTCTCTCTTAACTGGTTACACATCACTGTGCCTTCAAATTTATTCCTCTCCCCAGCTCATATGCATGTTTGTGATTCTTTTTCCTTGATGGTGTACAACAGTCCAGACACTCCACATTTAGCCTCAGTTGTCTCAAGTCCAAGCAAGTCTGATATTAAGCCTTTGCTCCAGTGTACCAGCCATATGTGTCCAATTCGAGTCCATTGGCATGTTAAGATCAATTACAAGGAGTACTGGCGGGTGAAGATCACAATCACAAATTTCAATTTCCGAATGAACTACACACAGTGGAATCTAGTTGTGCAACACCCCAACTTTGATAACCTCACACAGATTTTCAGCTTTAATTACAAGTCGTTAACTCCTTATGACGGTTTGAGTAAGTACTGTCTTTACCGAAATTTCTCTCCATCTCCATCATTTTCCTTGAAAGTTACATAACATTCACTTCTGGTCTCTGGTATGTCCCATCAAAAACAAATTTCTATTTGCAGATGATACTGCCGTGTTATGGGGAGTCAAGTTCTACAATGATTTGCTATTTCAAGCTGGCCCTCTTGGGAATGTACAGTCAGAACTGCTTTTCCAAAAGGATGCATCAACTTTCACGTTTGAGAAGGGATGGGCTTTTCCTCGAAGGATTTATTTTAATGGTGATAATTGTGTGATGCCACCTCCAGATGCCTACCCATGGTTGCCAAATGGCAGTTCTAGAACATTTCTATCTCAATTTTGTCCTATGATTATGTTGGCAGTTTCCATCTTCTTCTTTGCTTAAATGTGATGAATCAAGGCTAACACAAACTGCTAAAGCCATCTGTTGTTCTAAGAATCTGGAAAATCCAGGCCATCTTGTTTTGAAAAAAAATCTGAAAGAAAAAGCCAATCCATTGTAAGGGGCTGAAAAAGAAAGTGCAGCAAGTGAAAGGGACACAATGGAGTCAGGTGCCCTAGATTGTTTCCAGATATACATGTTTTTTAGTATGATTTGGTAATTAAGATTCATTTGTTTCGCCTTTTTTTTTTCATCTGGACTTTTGTGTATGGTATATGCTTCAATGTTTGGCAATTATCTGTAGAATATCCATAGAATTGAATGTTCTTACTATTGTAGTGAGGGCTCGGAGAGGAATTTAGAAATTAATACATGAAGTTTTTCCTACACATGTTTGCTTGTAGAAGATTTATGTTCATTCGATTTATAGGTACACTTAATCCATGCAACATATATCTGAGATCAAAATGAAAACAGATGTACTGGAAATGTCAAAGACTCACCGGAATGAAACAATTTAATTTACAATGCTCGCATTATGGAAACGCCTTAAAAGTTCACGATGGATTGGGATTTGAATGAAATTAACACCTGAAATGCATATCTCTCACTCGTGGATTGCTACGGTTGGATTGTCAACGCATTATGAGAGCTAATGACATGTATATTTGTCATGAAAAATGGCCTGGCCTTGCCAAACAAGTATAGTATCTGTTGCAGGAATATCAGTAGATTGCCAATTTCCTCCATAAAAAGTTGATTATCGCATTGATAGTAAAATAAGCAACAATGAAGCTGCTGTTATCAAAAGTGCCACTGGATTTGCATAAGCAGAATTTGGCAGATATGGGTATGTGTCTGGTGGTGGCAGCATGCATTCATCACCATTAAAGTAGACTTTCCTAGGAAATGCCCATCCTTGCTTCAGCGTGAATGTGTTCTTGTCCTTCCGAAGAAGCACCTCAGACTGCACATTTCCAAAAGGGCCAGCTTCCATCAAAAGGTCGTTGTAATACTTCATGCCATAAAACATTCCGGTGTCATCTGCAAGTACCAGTCAATAGCATCGAAAATTATTATAACTTCATCCTATAACGTTTAACACAGACCTTCAAAGCCAGTGGGCTTGCAGGCGAGTTTCTTTGATAAAACTGCAAAAAGCTTCAAGCTTTGAGGTACTCACTAACAGACTCGTAGGGTACAAGAGGCCTGTAAGCAAAGCTGAAGACCTGGGTGACGTTGTTGAGATTGGGATGCTGAACAACTAGGGTCCACTGAGTGTAGTTGAGCCTATAGTTGAAATTGGTGACAGCAATCTTGGCACGCCAGTAGTCTTTATAATTTACCTTCACATGCCAGTGCACCCTAACTGGGCACATATGATGGGTGCATTGCAGCAATGGTGTGTTGTCCTTCTTTGGTGTATTTATTCCCTTTCTATTTGCTTCCTTTGAGTTACTCCTGCGTTTTTGCAAATGAGCCAATCTCATGTCCATGAATTAGCTCATAAAACAGCGATGACATTTTGTGCAATGCATTGCCTTACAGAAATTTCAGTTACTGAGATAAGCTAGGATACGGAATCAAAACTTTGGCTTACTTAATGCAGTTTTTTTTGTTCCGGCAACCGCAAGCACAAGAAGGACAAGGAGTGATGGTCTCATTGTAAAAAGATGAGAAGGAAACACAGCAGCTAGGATGTTTGGAGACAAGAAATTGCGAATAGGTGCATGTTACATTCCATGTCACTGCATAAGAAGGAATACACATCGTGTGAATGTCTTACCGCGTTTTGTAATATGATCAATTTAGAAAAGCTTTGGGAGAAAAAATAAAAAACCTACTGAGTGCTTGGGTTTTTCGCCTATTGTCAGGTGTGAAGAAGAGGGTGGATGGCACTATCTTTGCCGGGCCACAAGTGTACCCTGGTCCTGGACCAAGCAGAGAGAAATTCTTGGGCAGTTTCACCGTCTTATTCGAGGTGCCAGCTAGTCCAACACTAACCTGAAAGGCTGAGACTGCAGCTGTAGGGTCCTGGCCCCATGCTGCCACAACACCTCCCTTGCAACAATTGGTGTATTGCTGATTGTAAGGGACGCCGGGGAGCAAGTCGACAACTGTGGGGTTCTTCTTGCAGCAATGTGGTGTATTTCCCTTGAACTTGGAACAGTCCCCTTGCTCTGTGGTTTGAGCCCCCACCATTGACCATATCACTTCTTTCTTAGCCCATGACCATCCTAGAGTCCAGCCAGGGATCATGATGTGCCGGTACGTTTGAAAATTGCTAATGGTTACTGTAGCCTGAAAGAGTTCATGTATTGAAAAATGATTCTTGTATTTACGTAAGGTTCTTTTTAACTCATCACAAACATGTACCATTTGGCTATGCTCTGGTTTGGAATGATATTTTTCGTACTTAAATGATGAACTAGGCAAGAGTAAACATGCCTCGGGAGCTAATAAAAAGGTGATGAAGGGGCAGAAAAAGGTAACAAATGTTGAAGGGCATGGGACAAAAAGTTGCCTGGAAACTGCAGTAGCAGATTTAGATAACCTCAGATGCAGGGCTTCTTTCACTTCGCAATGAATCTTTGTCATCCTTCTGGTTAAGTTTCAAAAAGATAGGCCGTCTATGATATTCTAAAGTTAAGCAGGTCTTCTACGATGTTGATGCACGGCATCTTTTTTTAGCTGACAAGACTACCAGCTAGGAAGGCAGACTTATTCCAGTTAAGGTGCCCTACTGAATTTCAAGGTCAATAGATTTAGTCTTTAGTTTGTTTGAATGAAGCTTTGGATTGTGGAGTTATTGGACTTATAAATTCCGGATATAAAAGAAGCTTAAAATGTGGGAGGAAGTGGTATTGCCTGCATCTAATTGAACATGACTACATTTGCTAAGTTCCTGAAATGCAGCCTCTATGAGGTTATGTTCAAGAACAAAAAAGGAAAAATCATGATAGCAAGGTAACTCACCACATAACCGTCTGGCGTCCAAGACATTACATCCCATTTGATAGTTATGTTCCCATTTGGATCCAGTGGATCATATGCAGCTGCCATCGTGAAAACGAAAGCAATGCCAATGAGCGACAAATGGATTCTGATTTCACGGTCGATACTGAGGTTAAGAAATTTACCAGAATGTTGAAGCATCATGAGAACCAGAGCACTCAATAATATGAACTTCACTTCAGAATATACGGCACATCCCTGCCATTGGTGACAGTATTTCTCCCTGAAAGGTATATCTCGGCAAGAAGAGTCCGCAGACATGTTGAATCCCGTTCCCTGAGGTTCAGCGAATGACAAGCTACCGAGCAAGGACTTGTAGGGTGCAGGATTCACAGTGTAGAAGAGCGATGTTTGAGTTCAAAGTAAGGGGGAAAAATTGTGGCGAAAACGAATGCCTGAAGATATCTCACCTAATGGTGGTTGGATGACCCATCAAATACAATAATCTTAGTGATGTATATGATGTAGCTTCATGCATCTTGAAGCAAAACTTTGATGAGAAATGATGGCGGAGCAGGCGGGAGATTTTGACACTTTGGAACAGAACAGCTCGACGGTCCATATCATCATGGTTACTTTGGTGTACGGGATGTTCACATGTGCAACGCTGTCAAGCAGTGCAGCAAGCATTGGATTGCTTTGCAAACAAGACTTGATCTTTTCCATTTCCTCGTATCACCATTCTATTTACATCTGGTGCTCATACTTTTGGTGTTGTTTCTGGTATGCGCCTTGTTGAGTAAGGCCTACTTCACTTGTATGGAGTAGGCAAAGTTGCACCATCGCTGCAAATACAATACTATTAATTATTATTTTTTTTAATGTGCCAAGAATTGAACTTTTACCAAACTGGTAGCTGGTTGCCTGCGATCTAAGAGCTTGACCAATGACAGACAAAAATTTGCGTCCAAGTAAACATCAAATGTCACATTATGATAAAATCTTTCATCCTTACTGGCATGCACACTTCCCAAATTATTCGGGTGATCATCTTCTAAAAGCTTTCTGAATTCTTCGCACTAGAATAAAACTGGGAATGCTCAATCGCGAAGATTTTTTTGAGTGCAATTTTTACCAAAAAAAAAAAAGAAAAAGAAAAAAATTGATGCGACTCAAAAACAATTTATCAGTATCGTGTGAGAGTCTTGACAGAAATTGCTGAGGGCAAAGTGAGTTTCATAGAACCCTCATCCGCAAAATTATTTTTGAAAATCTTATTTTCAGATTGCAATGTTTTTGATTAATATATATATATATATATATATAGAAGAGAGGGCATTTTGTTGGCCACAAATTTCATTTAAGCATTCCCATTTTTTGTTACATTTTTGTGCAAGTCATCTACATGCACAGTTATTAAACTCGGTGGACAATTGGCAAGGTTATTAGATTAGTGGTTAAATTGGCAAAGTCAATAATATTTAATATTGAAAGACTATAAGTAAACACAAGTGTTTACTTTATAATTATAAGAATAAAACTATACTTATTTATTGACATCTTATAATAAATTAATTACTTTATCATAAAACATATATATATATATATATGGCGAGACATTAAAAATCCTTTTTGAAGGCATTAAAAATTTATTTGATATTTTAAATATTGCAACTTTACATTTAAGTATTTTTAATCATGAAATAGTTTGATATAAAATTTCAAAATAAAAAAAAATACAAATTTGGATCCAGATTTCTGGTCGCCAGTGGCATTATGGAAACGATTTAGGATCCAATTTGTAGGTTGACCGGTCGGTATGATCCGGTATATATATAAATAATTACGAGAATATGAACTGGTATAACCTTGAGTCATCAATATTTGCCACACTACAAGGAAGAAAAGTGGGATATAATTTAATTATAATTATTCATTTCAATTAATTGTAAATTCCCTTTTTTTTTTTTTTTATGGTACCCTGCAAGGCACCCAATGATGCAGAAGCAGAGAATGCCATGGAGAACAGCACCGAGAAGTTGGGTTAGCTCAAAAAACAGTTAAACTAGTTAGGTATTTACAGGAAGTTTAAACATACATATATATATTGTTCGTTTGGTTGGCATTACGAGAGACTCTTCTCTTTTTATTCTTCCTTTGTTTTTTCAACCCAAGTTTTTTTTTATATATATACATGGCAAGGTGGCGGATAAGCTCCGACAATTCATATTGGCATTGTTTGTTTTACATGTTAAGTTAATTAACGTGGCTCATGTCATTTAAAGTATGACTCAAAATAAAACGCATAACATAATGATAACGGTAATTTGGATCATCGGGTTTAAAATCATTCAACTCTCCCTATTAAGAATAAACGTTACAGGAAGAGGAATATCTTCCTATTAAGAATAATCGTTATAGGAAAATGAGTATCTTTCCATTTAAGATAATTATTACAGAAAGGGAGGATCTTCCTATTTAAGGTAACGGTTACAGAAAGGAATATGTGTATATATATATATATGCTATTACAGACCTTTTCTGATTTCAATCATCAGAGAGAGAAAACATAAAGAAAAGAAAGGGAAGAGTAGGAGAAAAGAGAGAAGCGTTCAGGAACGAAAAGAAAGAGAATTCTCATCTCCACTGCTGGATATCAGCACAATGGACAACGGTATATTGATTTCAATTACAATTTTTTTTTTGCTAGTATTCGCATAAAGAAAGATTCTATATTATAGAAATAAAAATTTCATAAAGAGAAATTCTAGAAAAGTCTAACAATTGGTATCAGAGCGGGTCTGCGAATATTGCAATTTCATTTTCTTTATCTCTTTGTGCCGTGTAGTATTTTATTTTATTTGGTTGTATTTTTTTGTTTTTTCTTTTGCGTGTAATCGATAATCACAACGCGGGACAAAACAAATATTTTGGTTTGTTGTGCTCAACGCGAAACGGACAACGCGTTTTCGTGCTTAACGGTGAAACGACCGGCGTTGAAAGGGAAAACGCCGGCCATGAAAGGTCAGCACCGGCGAAACGGTCGGTGTCGAAAGGAAGAGGGAAAGTCGGCACGGGACAGTACGTCGCCAAACCCGAACGGGTCGGGTATGGCGGATCGGCCTTGTGCTTCCAGGTAAAGCCACCGACGCGAATGGATCTGGGCACGGCAGAACGGGAAAGCCCTCTTCCGGGTGACGTTGCAGATCCACAGCGCTTCGAGGATCCGACCCGAACAGGTTGGTTCGTCCCCATATTCGTCCATAAGAGGCAGCGTCGGGGAGAACCAACGCATAGGGGTTGGTTGCCGACGGAGATCCTTTCAAGCGACTGGATCGGGCATAGATTTGGACGGTGATGTTGGCTTTGCCAGTGTGGGCACCAATCGCTGGACTCTATGCCGGCGGGTCGAGCGTGGATTTGGCTCGGCGGAACGAAGCTTCGTCCACCCGTCAGAGACAAGCGGGGGTCGCTCGATCGGAGGTGGTGGGTCGATCGGCCGTGGAGCGTGCTGCGGGCGTTGCCCGCAGCACAATAGTACCGCCGCCACCGTGGGTGGATTAGCCAAGGCAACAGAACAGTGGTGCCGCCACTGTACGACCGGAGTGCGTCGGGTTGCCTGGTACGCAGGTCCCACCTGCAGTATGGTGGTGCTCGTGAAAAAGGGACTGGTTATTGGAAACTCCCACATAAAAGATAATTTAATCTTCGTAATTGAAGATTATTAAATTCACGTCAATATGAGTCAAATATTAAAAGCTTGTTAGTCACCAAAGTGACTTAGCTTTGAATGGATTTGAACAGTTGACTGTGAATTTTAATTGTTCATTTTGGATGCTAATAAAATGTTTTGAAATGAACAATTGTGGTTATTAATTAAAAGCTAGAAGATCATCCAAAGATGGATCATTGCTTGTAATTAATGACACTAAAAGGGATTAATTGATATACTGGGTAAACGTGATTGTATATCTAAAGATGACATTCATGTTAATTCTAGTATGATTAATTGATCTATTAAAGTATATTCAAATTAGCATTATTATTGATTAGAGTTATGTATTTGAGGATTACCCAAAGGTGAACTTAAATACATGATTAAAGTTTGTAATATATCTGAATCCATTAGAGTTTACTCAAAATTTTAACGTATAAATTTGGATTATGTTTGCAGCTTCCACCAATGTATTCGCCTTAGGCAATTCGATGATCAAATTCAATGGGCTGAACTATGCTAAATGGTCTGAACATATTCAGTTTCATTTGGGTGTATTGGGCTTGGACTTAGCAGTCATTTCGGATGAAAAGCCTGCAGCCATTACAGGGACTAGTACAGAATCTGATAAGTCTTTTTATGAGGCTTGGGTACGGTCCAATAGGCTGAGTTTGAATTTGATGCGGATGACGATAGCTGAAAACGTCAAGCCATCGATGCCTAAGACGAAAAATGCGAGGGAATTTCTAATGAGAATTAAGGAATACTCTCAGTCAGATATAACTGATAAATCCATCGTAGGAACCCTAATGAGTGAGCTGACGACCAAGAAATTTGATTGGTCACAGCCTATTCATGATCATGTAACCAGTATGGCTAATCTAGCAGCAAAGTTGAAAACAATGAGCATGGATGTGAGTGAATCATTTCTGGTTTAATTCATCATAAACTTGCTGCCTCCTGAATTTGGTCAGTTCCAAGTGAATTATAACACTATTAAAGAGAAATGGAACTTTCAAGAAATTAAGGCCATGTTAGTTCAGGAGGAAGGGAGATTAAAGAAGATGAAGGATCACTCCATTCATCTCATCGTTCGTAACGATGCTAGTGGTAGCAGGTCTAAACCACATAAGAAAGGTAAGAAGAAGGACAAAGCCTCTATGAAAGTCATTGGAGGTCAGATCCAGAAGGATCAGAAATACTTCTTCTGCAAAAAGATGGGTCACTTCAAAAATGATTGCCCAAAAAGAAAGGCTTGGTTCGAAAAGAAAGGTACGTACTGTATATCAATATATTTTGAATCAAATATAATTGAAGTGCCCAATAATACTTGGTGGTTAGATTCTGGAGCTACTATTCATGTGTCACATATTATGTAGGGATTCCTTTCAATCCAGCCCATAACAGGAACTGAGAAGTTCCTCTATATGGGAAACAGAATGAAGGCACGAATAGAAGGGATTGGGACGTACAGATTGATCTTGGACACCAAGTGTCATCTAGATCTAGAAAAGTGTCTCTATGTTCCTGAATGTGTTAGAAATTTAGTTTCTGTTGCAAAGTTGGATAAAGAAGGATTTAACCTCAAGATTGGAAATGGTGCATTTTCATTGTATAGACATTCGTACTATTATGGATCTGGTACTTTGATTGATGATTTGTACCGTTTTAATCTTGATGCTATGTATGCTGATTCCATATTTCTTGTTGAGCATGGTATAGGTAACAAACGTAATATGCATGATGAAAGTTCTGCTTTCTTATGGCATCAAAGATTGGGTCATATATCCAAAGAAAGGATATTGAGGTTGATGAAAGGTGATGTCCTGCCTCAATTGGATTTTACTGATTAGGATGTATGTGTTGATTGTATAAAAGGGAAACAAACAAAACATACATCAAAGAACTCAGCCATGAGAAGCAATGAGCCTTTAGAATTGATACACACTGATGTTTGTGGCCCGTTTGATATCCCAACATGGGGTGGTGAGAAATATTTCATCACCTTTATAGATGACTATTCACGGTATTGTTACTTGTATCTACTGCATGAAAAGTCTCAGTCAGTAAACATCCTAGAGGTGTTTATTAATGAAGTTGAAAGGTAGTTAGATAGAAAAGTAAAAGTGATTAAGTCAGATAGGGGTGGTGAATATTATGGAAAATTCAATGAAAGTGGACAATGTCCTGGTCCATTTGCAAAACTTCTTGAGAGTCGAGGCATATGTGTACAGTATACAATGCCTGATACACCACAATAGAATGGTGTAGCGGAAAGGCGGAATCACACACTTATGGATATGGTTAGGAGCATGTTGAATTACAGTACTGTACCCTTATCCTTGTGGATGCATGCATTAAGAACTGCTGCATATCTGCTGAATAGAGTTCCTAGTAAGGCTGTCCCTAAAACTCCTTACGAGTTATGGACAGGAAGGAAACCAGTTTGAGACACCTTCATGTTGGGGTTGTCCAGCAGAAGTAAACCTTGATGCGAGAACCATTAGTGGTTACTTCATTGGCTATCCTGAAAAGTCCAAAGGGTATAGGTTTTACTGCCCTAACCATAGTACTAGAATAGTTGAGTCTGGTAATGCTCGGTTCATTGAAAATGGTCAATTCAGTGGGAGTGGGGAATCACGAAAGGTGGATATTAAAGAATCACAAAATGAAATGTTCACAGTGAGTACTCCTACTCATGTCGGTATTGTCATACCCAGTGTTTCTACTTAAATTGTTATTCCTTATGTTGCATCACAGTCACGTGACATGCAAGGACAACAAATTGATACTCGAAACACACAAAGTGAACACATAAGAGATGAACCAAGTGACAATGTTCAATTTTCAAATGAACAAGTGATACCATAAGAAATGACATTATGGAGGTCTACAAGACAGAAAAGGCCAGCAGTTTCAAATGATTATGTGGTTTACTCACTTGAGCATGAATCAGAATTAAGCATTGATAAAGATCCAGTCTCATTTAAACAAGCCATGGAATGTAATGATTCTGAAAGGTGGTTCAATGCCATGAAAGAAGAGATGAAATCGATGGATGTAAACCAAGTCTGGGAGCTAGTAGAGTTACCTGAAGGATCAAAACGAGTTGGCTGTAAATGGGTCTTCAAGATCAAGCGAAACTCGAACGGTAATATCGAAAGGTATAAGGCCAGACTTATAGCCAAAGGTTTCACTCAAAGGGATGGTGTAGACTATAAGGAAACTTTCTCTCCAGTTTCTAAGAAAGACTCCTTAAGAATTATTATGGCTTTGGTGACTCATAATGATCTAGAGCTCCACCAAATGGATGTAAAGACCGCCTTTCTGAATGGTGACTTGGAAGAGGAAGTGTATATGGACCAACCTGAAGGTTTCATCACCACGGGGCAAGAAAATTTGGTGTGTAAATTAAAGAAATCGATATATGGACTGAAACAAGCCTCCCGACAATGGTATATTAAGTTCAATAATACCATTACGTCATACGGTTTTGTAGAAAACACCGTTGATTGGTGTATCTATATGAAGGTCAGTGGGAGCAAGTTCATTATATTAGTCCTATATGTCGATGACATTCTTTTGGCTGCTAATGACATAGGTTTGTTACATAATGGGAAGAAATTTCTCTCTGAGACTTTTGAAATGAAAGATATGATATGAATGAGGCATCCTATGTGATAGAAATAGAAATATTCCGTGATAGATCACAAGGATTGTTAGGATTGTCTCAGAAAGGCTATATCAATAAAGTATTAGAGAGATTTAGAATGGAAAATTGCTCAACAGGAATAGTTCCAATTCAGAAAGGGGACAAGTTCAGTGAATTACAATGTCCAAAGAATGATTTGGAACGGAAAGCGATGGAATCAGTTCCCTATGCATCACTGATTGGAAGCCTGATGTATGCGCAAACATGTACTCGGCCAGACATCAGTTTCACAGTTGGAATGTTAGGCCGATATCAAAGTAATCCTGGAATAGATCATTGGAAAGCCGGAAAGAAAGTACTTAAGTACTTACAAGGCATCAAAGATTACATGCTTACTTATAAAAGATCAAGTCATCTTGAAGTAGTAGGCTACTCAGATTCAGATTATGCTGGATGTGTAGACTCGAGGAAATCTACATTTGGTTAGATGTTTCTCTTGGCTGGAGGAGCAGTTTTCTGGAAAAGTGGGAAACAGTCTGTCATTGCTACTTCCACTATGAAGGCTGAATTTGTAGCATGTTTTGAAGCTACTGTTTATGCATTATGGTTGCGGAATTTTATCTTAAGGTTTGGTTTGGTCGACAGTATAGAAAAGCCGTTAAGAATTTTTTGTGACAATTCCGCAGCAGTCTTCTTCTCTAAGAATGATAGGTATTCTAAAGGTGTGAAACATATGGATTTGAAATACCTATCTGTTAAAGAAGAAGTGCAAAACCAAAGAGTGTCCATTGAGCATATTGGCATTGAATTGATGATAACGGACCCGTTAACTAAAGGTTTGCCACCGAACATTTACTGGACATGTTGATCGGATGGGCATTATGGACAGGTCCTCATACGCTTGAAAGCCAATATTTAGATGCTCATATCATTGTGACACTTGTGAATTCAATTAAAGTTATGGTTTTGCTTGTGCTCTGTTATCTCTGTTTAGATGTATACAATTATGGTTTGTGAGAAAATTAATAGCATATATGAGAATGACAGTTTAAAGTTTCAATGTTCCTCAGTAAAGTTATTATGAATTATGATGATTATGTGATACATGAAAGGAATCATATTGCTATAAGATGTGTGACCGCCATGATCCAATCATTTTAATTCAATTAAGTATTGTGATTTGATGATCTTTAAGAATTGTGCGCACTTAATTGTTATTGTTTCATCAAGTCATGACATGGGCCAAGTGGGAGATTGTTAAGTTAATTAACATGAGTGGCCCATGTCATTTAAAGTATGATTCAAAATAAAAGGCCTAATATGATGGTCGTTTAGGCATAACGGTAATTTGGGTCATCGGGTTTAAAATCCTTCCACTAAGAGAAATATCTTTCTATTAAGAATAATTGTTACAGAAAAATGAGTATCTTCCCATTTAAGATAATTATTACAGAAATGGAGGATCTTCCTATTTAAGGTAACGGTTACAGGAAAAGAATATGTGTGTATATATATATATATATATATGCTATTACGGACCTTTCCTGATCTCAATCATCAGAGAGAGAAAACATAAAGAAAAGAAAGGTAAGAGTAGAAGAAAAGAGAGAAGCGTTCAAGAACGAAAAGAAAGAAAATTTTCATCTCCACTGCGGGATATCAGTACAATAGACAACGGTATGTTGATTTTAATTACAATTTTTTTTTTTAGTATTCACATAAAAAAAATTCTGTATTATAGAAATAAAAATTTGATAAAGAGAAATTGTAAAAAAATCATTACAAACTCGAGACTTACATGCATTTCAGTATTCATTGCCCACCACTGCCATCTTTCCACTTTGTCGTTTGAAGACAGAGTGCCAGAAAGGTGGCCAGTACCACAGAGGACGCAACTGCGCCGAAAGGAGCGGAGTTGGGCAAAGTTGGATACGAGTCAGGAAGAGGCATCATGCCTTTCATCACGCTACCAACCATGGTTCCAGTGCGAACCTCTTCATTTCCTTCCTGTGAATCTCTGATTGAACATTTCCAGCCCGGCCGGCCTCAAGCAGCATGTTATTGTAATGCTTGACGCAATAAAACATTCCGGTCTCATCTGTTTCCATACAAAAATGAATTGGATAGTCTTCTTAACAAATTTTTTTCTTTTTTCTTTTACTTTCTACCAGCGAGGTGGTAGCGTGGGATGTTTCCTTTGAACTGGGAGCAGTCTCCTGGATCGCTGGCTTGAGCTCCAACCATTGACCAAGATCACTTCTTTCTTAGCCCATGGTTCAGCCCGGGCTCATTATACGTCGTTACGTTTAATAGTTATTTAAGGTGACCAACCGCCTGAAAGGTGCAAACACCACCGTGTAGAGTTTGGGTAGAAACTTCATGGCCAGACACAGCATGCACTTTTCACTTTAGGGTACGTTTCTTTACAAGAAAATACTTGCGTGACTTGTCGATGAAAACGTTTTCTGTCTATATTAAACAAACATATAGATAAATATTTTCTTTTTTTTCTTACTCGATCTTCGATTCTCTTGTTCTGCATCCATATCATCTCAATTTCCTCATTAGAATAGGTTTCCACAAATATATATATATATAAAATATCAAAGCCTTAAGTGGGTTCAATGGCCAAGGAAAGAATATGAATTTTCCCGATGTTTAATATTTTTAGAAGTCCAAATCCTGGAAAGGGCTTTGTTAGCAATGAAACTGTACATCTATTTGTATCTGATGGAAGTTTTGACATTTTCAGTTGCCAACCCTTCTAATAGACGACCGGCAGTGTTGTTACTTCCACTAGCGCTGAGCTGATGGAATTGATTTGATGAAGACAACAGAGGCCTTTTGCTGGATTATTTGGTAAAGATTTGTTCTGACCGTCCAACCAGTCCATTTGGTCTTTTGTTTTTGCTCGATGATATCAAAGATGTTCCTATGCTTCCATGTGAGTTTCCGACTTGCCCTCCCAAAAGGGGCCGTGTTACCTGCATCCAACCAGACTGGAAAAGGCCAGATTTCCGGCAAAGCAAGCCTTGTAAAAATCGCTCTCCTCGTTCTGTAACTCCTAATAATGAAATGGTCCACATTCCTTTGGTTTCTTCGTGAATAACGATAATGACAGGGTGTTGACACGATGCAGCAGGGTCATGTTCTATAATAAACAAATGACTAATGTGAAACTTGAACCATCTACTTCTAACTGGACAATTTGAAGTAAAATGTGAAAGACTTGCCTTGACAAAAGTTGGGTGACCAAAAATTTCTTTACTTTTCAGGACCTCATTGACAAAAAGCTCTAAAGTAATCACCACATGGTAAACATGAACCACAATCGTTGAAACTTAGGAACTCGCGCATTTGAAGCGAAATGAAGATTATGGTACATGATTACAGGGTCATGATATAGCTTGTTTGTGGGGCAGAAAAGCACTGTTGACCCGAAGCTCCATAAGCAATAGATAAAAGTTGAATCAAAACTATCTGCTGCATCTATGGAATGGGTACATAACACATAGATGATAAGTTTAGGCCATAAATTCTGGGAAATTGACAGAAGCAAGGGTCAAATTTGATGGTGTTAGCAGCATCTGAGAAGGGCTTCCTTGCTTCCTCGCATTTGTTGTTATGTTGCTTGAAAAGATCCACAATGGATGCCACTAGAGCGACTACATGCCCTGGCACCTACTTCTGGTGCCTGTACAAGAGCAACACTTTAGTCTCCAAGACCAGAATGTGAATGATAGTCCTTTAGATGAGAAATACAATCTTTCCTATCCATGTAGGAATGATTGAAAGATAATCACATTTGAGTAACAGATGCATTGAAATGTGATTATGGTTGGAATCACAACAAAATTCTCTGTTTTTGAAGGGACATTTCAGTTTTGCTCTTAGTGGCCAACTTTCTTTTGTTATTATAGGGGCAAAATTATGCAGCTAAATTTAGCTGCTGATTGATGACAGTTTTTGCTTTTTAGTCATATTTTATGAGCTTGATCAACATGGCAATCCACGAGATGTCACTTAGGTTAAAATGTCAAAATAAAAACAATTACAAGAAAAATCTGCATTGTTTTCCAAACAACACGCCATTTGAGAATATGAATTTTCCATTTTGCAAGGGATTTTTTTGTACCTTTCAAGAGCAATTAATTGATGTGAGGCGATCCAAAAGCATTTTCCTGCTTTGCATGCATGGATTGCCTTTGATGCTCTGCTCGCTGAAGCTGAGATGATAGCTGGAACAAGTTGATGGTGAAATCATCTTCACAGGAAAGATGATCCTTTGCATTAGCAAAATTTGATCCTTGGTAAATACCACCTGTGATGCCAAAGTTCACAGAAAAATTCCTGTCAGATATTAGTGTAGGAACCAAGTGACTCTCTTCCACAGGACTTATTGCTGATGAGGAGAAGCCTCTTGACAGACCGGTTGTTGAAGCCTCTAAGCTAACTCCCAGAGGCTTGACATAGCCTTGGCGTGCAATATCAGATGTAGCACTGTCTGGCACTAGTAGTGGCTGGTTCACAGGAATTACTGATGAATGGCATGAGGATTTCCTTGATTGAGTTGACAGAAGAGAGGGAGCACAGCCAGATTCCATGATTCCTGAGAAACCGTGGATGGCCGATGCTGTGTCAAAACCAGTTAGGTCTTCCTTTTCAAGTGAGGAGCTCTGTACCAAAGAATTTGAAAGAGAATTTTGGCCTCCCAAATATTGAGGACAACGATTAGTGTTCTCACTGAAAATGCTTCCTGCTGCAGTATTAGCTACATTGTCATCAAAAGTCCGAAAGATTTTATCTAATTTATTAGGAGGGGAGAGGGCCTTTGAATGCAAATGGCCATTTGTGATGGTAACTGCTGATGGTGAACTAAAAACAATCCCATTTTCAACCTTTATGCTCTGAGACCAATCATTTGTTCCATATTTCTCAGGATGTAATAGGCCACCAGGAAGCAGCTCTTGGCAGATAAAAGACGGTGCTGTTAATGCAGTCCTATGGAACTGTCCTCCAGCAAATCCTGTACAATGTTTGTGAGAAGGAAATATGATTCACCAATTTTATCAATGCATAGAAGCTTGTTGCATTCATGTGTTATAATCAAACTTCTTATCAGAAAATCAATGAGACTCTATTAATGCAAAAGTTTTACCATTGTATGAATGCAGCAGTCTCCCTGTCTTTCCAGAGTGACTACCAACTTGGGGCTTTCTCCTACGTTCATTATGGCCTGCAAGTCGTTTACGACAACTGCGCTTATCATTGTCAAATTCAGCCAGCAAATGAAACCTGTATGATCAAAAACTAGTACTGTTTATACAAATAACACTTGGACACTCTGATGTACCCATTAATGGACCCCAATTGGAAAAATATCAAGAAATATTTGTTTTCCATACACCATCTAAAGACACTTAGACAGGGGTAATCCACCAAGTATAAGGTAGAAGATGTTTCTCTCCATGTATAATGAAGCAGCTCTTATCCAGTGATTCTATTAACTAATATCATGGTAAAATAAACAATAAAGAAGTGGTCAAGTTAAACATAAAAATGAGAGAATTCAACATCAAGACAAATTTTAGGGTCAAAAACTCAGAAATTCCTCACCCTAGCTTTAGTGACAAAGGAACTAAAAACTTAAATTATCATTACTTTGCTTAGCTGTTTTATAAAAGAAGGTTTTCTATGCATGCAAATGGCTTTCAGTCTATTAGCAATTAAAGGTAAATTCCAACTGGAAACAAGCATACCTGCTACATTGTTGACAAAATCTCTGCTCGATTCCACTTACTATAACCTTGGCTGTCTTGGTGTGAGTTTCACAAATTTTGTGTCTCTTGTGATACTCTTTTGAGGAACTGAGATCCTTGTTGCAGCCATAAACTTGGCAGTAGGCAGTTTGGGGGTTTACTCCCATTCTTGCTTTCTTTGGAGGTGCTAGAGGCATAGATGGCTCAGAAGAAGAAGCAATGACAGTCCCTTTTAGAATTCTAGAATTCCGGGCATCTTTAAGATTACCAAACCTCCCCAGATTCAAATCAATGAAGGGACAGTCCCTACCGTGAGAGTCCACTACAGAGCCAGAGAACTTTGAAATAAAGTCATCTTCTAAAGAAAATGCACTTGGAGTAGCCGCAAAAGAATTCATGATTTTTCCACTATCAAATTTACCACTTAAACTATGCATTGTAGAATCATCTTCCAGGAGTTTTCCTATAAATTCTGGATACCCCAATTTCCAAAGCCTTCGTTCCCAACAGATTCTTGACTTGGCATAAACATTTTGTTCTCAAATAAGACATGCCTTTCTCATAGCCCTCAGCCCTCCCCCCTCCATGGCAATGTCTCTTCCTCTGGCAACACAGGCGAAATCCAAGTTGAATTCTTTCTCCTAGCCCAGATATGAACTCAAAGCCATTTGCAAGAAACTGTGAAGAATCTTTTTAATCACTAAACACGTGACCCAAAAAAGACCACCCCAAGTTATACAAGGATAATCCCTCGAATAATTTTCCCTTAAGTTAGTAATTCACGGAAAGCACATTGCTTGAGACAAAAAAAAAAAAAAGCTTTAAGAAGAAATAAAAAAAAAGTCTGCAAAAACCAGAAAGTAAAGCTGCAGCAAACCACATAGATAATCAGAGAGTGCACGGGCTCCCATGTGTATCAACTCTGGGAATAGTACATCACAACTGAAGAAAGCTGAAGCTAATAAGAATGGATATAAGCAAGTGTAAGAAACAAAGAAAAATGTGATAAGTGGAAGAGAAACAAAAAAAAAAAAAAAAAGGACCTTAACAGTTCAGACAACTGAAGAAGAAAGCCACTTAGTTCTCAAAAAGGCCAAAAGTACACTAATTGTTATGAAAGAGAGAGATCTCTACTTCACTAACAAATAGATAATCGATGGTTGGATGTCTACATTACTAGTTTACAGTAGTGGAGTAGTGGAATTGTGAATGAGGTGGGAGACAGACCCAACTCACTGAAAATGAATTAGATATCCCAAACTTCATGGAAAGGAGCCGGTGGTTGTGTGAGTGGGCGACAGAGAAACTTGTGCGATAGATTTCCAAGTTCTTTAGTTCTTTGTGGGTTCGAGAGTTCTTGCATTGAAGCAACATTGTGCTCGTATTTAAGCTCATCATTTATTTACGCTACGTGTGAATTTTATTAATTTATTTAAAAATGATTATAAAACAATTTATTAAATTATTTAATACAAATATCATAAAAATTACGAAATTATAACAATATAGTATTCTCGTAATTGAGAAAAAAAAAACAAAACAATACTTCACAGCTAAGCTTATGCTTTACTTAGATTGTAATTATTTGAAGTCTTTTAATTATCATGAACTAATTCTCTTAGTTTTTTTTTTTTTTGTTAATATCTCCTATTTAAACTACACTCCATTAGTTTGGGATAAAAGTAACTTGCTCAAATTTATTAATTTATTAATAAATAAGTAATTTATGATCATAAAAATTTAATATATTTTTTTGACATGATAAAAAAATAATTTATTTATTATTAAATTATATTGTTTAGTTATTAAAATTTAAGATATAATTTATGTCCCGAGAGCGCGTGATCCAAAGTCATAAATTTTTGGGTGAAATAATTTGTTGACGGTAAAAATGAGCCGAGCCGAGCCGAGCCGTCCCTTAAACAAATTTGGGTGGGTTCTTCGTCTAGGAGTTCTTTGAGTGCTTGGCTTGGCACTCTCGCCGAGTTCGGCTCATCATCAACCTACTAGACTCATTTTCAAATTAGATTGACATGCCATACATTTGCAGTTACACAGTAAAATTAAAAGGCGTTTCAATTTAATTGCTTGTTTTAATAAAAATTTCTTCTTTTGTTGTTTGTTTTGTCTGTCTAATTCTATGTATAAGGTTTTCTAACATCAGAGGTTAAAATGAGTAGTAGTAGTTCATCAAGTAAGTAATAACTAGATGTCTGTCTGACTTGCTAAAAAAAAGTTCCACCTATTAGGTGGGCTCACCAATTGAATGATATTAATTTTGAGCTTGATTAACAATTTCTAAGTTCAGCTCGATTAATCTCGATGCATTAGGGTGCTGGTAATAACTCAGGAGTTGGACGGGGTTCCTTGGTCACCCAATGATGGGCTGCAATTGTTTTTGAGTGTCAGCCGAAGCATGTTCTTGTGGAGCACTACGAACATGTAGAACATACATATAGTCAAAGCCGAGGCAGAAGGAAGCCGTGGAAAGAAAGTAATTGTGAGCAATTATTTGATCAGCCTAATGCCGATAGGTGGTGTCAATGCAACAAGTCAAAATTCTCAATTATTCCATGCTGGGAATGGAATCCATGAAAACAGGGCACACAAAGAAACTGTTTCTACAGTTATCCAAAAAGTAAAAACACAGAAGCGGAAACTGCACATATTTAACATGTTCTTGCCACCGCTGACCACCATATAAAATTGTTGTTTCGGCCTGATGCGGATTGAAGCTCAGAGGCGCATGAATCTCTCTTGGCCCGCTCGAGTCCTCCTTGACTGGCCTTGTTCGTTTTGGTCCATCCGTACAAATATCAAGCCATGCGTTAGGATTGGAGGACATGACACGGCCCTCAACCTCAACAGCAGCGCCTGCCCGAGTCAAAGTCACACCAATCCATGCAGTATATATATACATATATGCACGCCTCTCTCGACTGATCTCATCTCGTTAAAATTTACTAATTAAGATTTCTTTTTAGCTTTATAAATAATGGAATCCAACGTGATTTAAAATATAGAAATATTAACATTAAATTTTTAGAATAACTTATTTAATTCTCTTCTTTTATTTTGTAAGTTCCCGTTAAAATAATTTCATTTATGAGAACTGATACGCCGTGTGTCTCTCTGTTTTTTTTTTTTTTCTTCTTTTTCTTTCCAAAATTCAAAACTAGAAACACCGGCACACGGCTATAATCTTGCCAGTGGATTCCGATAAAACACCAAACGTCTTTGTTTCGTACCCTCACCCCAGGACAAAGAAACAACAATGATTGACCCAAATGACCCGTCAATTTCCACTAATAAGAACCAAACTTTGGCAAACAATTTTCCCATCTTGTCAATTATTGCTAAGCATATATCGAAGCATCCCCGTTTCAACATTGCTGTAAAACAAGCCATTGGTAAGATTCATTCGAATGTGATGTGGGAATTGAACAGTCCTAGCGCTACTCGATGGAACTATTGGTTACAATAAAGCGTACCGTACCCGGATGAATGGTCCCCCAACTAAAATAGCATTGATGTTATGAAGAGTCCGATATCGTAGTAATATATTGAAGATCAAATCTCTCCTGAAGGAAAAAGGAATCGTTTTGAACTTGCACATTTCTTCTATTTCGGGACGTTTTGTATCTTAAAGCATGAGACAATTCACATGCGACCATTAATGAGACCCAAAGCTGTCGGACCAAACAATGTTGTGGCTACTTATAATTTGGAGGCCGAGAAATTAATTCAATCCGGGTGCATGCATGTGGGCGCCTGGCAATTACTAATGGTCCCCAATCTAACATGCATAATTCACAGCATGATTGCCTAAACCGAAGACGTGTCACCTAGCTTAGCTGAGGCTCTTTAGTGTCATTTCTAAAATTCTCTTATCAAATCTTACCTACTCATGAAATGGGTGGGGGGGGGGGATTTATTAGGACCTCTCTGATGGACAAACAAGAAGGGATAATTGCTTAACATTTGATATACAAAGTATATGGTTTAAGAGTTGTATTAAAAGAGTGCAAGTTAAAGAGGAGATGAAATTTGTGCGCCTGTCAATAAGTTTTAATTTCATGGATCATCCCAAGGTTATCAATTCAGGTAACAGTTGGATCCAAGAGATTAAAAAGAGTAACTTTGATTGTGATATTGAAACCAATCAAATCAATACAACCAATTGCAATTTTTATGCTTTAAACCCCTTTTCCTTTCTTTTTTTTTTTCTTTTATCCTATAGAAGGGAACACTATTTGACTAAACGGTCAAAAAAATTAATGAACTTACACGCCATGTATCTAGTCCCCTTTGGTAAAGCATAAGCAAAAGAAGGAAAAGGCAAGCCTTGCCAAACATACGTTTTGCAATGTCTCAGCTCCAAATCGTGACTTCACGTTGCTAAACACGCACCCATATGTTAATGTGTTTCAGGTTTTCTTTTTCTTTCTTTTTATTTTTTCTCTGATATAACTGCTTGAAGGGTGACACTGTATCACAAAATCTCTTAGTTTTTAACTTCAACTTTAACTATTAGACAAAAGCTCTGACCCTAATTTAATTATCCTTATGAAGGGAAAGAATATGTTATAAGTCTTATGGCTTGTATACTCTAATGATTGGGTTATCTTTGTTTTATCGTAACATTAATCAAAACTCAAGCCATCTTCAATGATCGCCTGGGGATGCTATTTTCAACCCTAAATAATTGAGCAACTATTTAATTGCTTGTTTGAGTCTTAATAATGAGAGTTTAAATTTTGATACCGAGGAAAAAAAATGTCATTAAGAACCAAAATGCAATAATCTTTTTAATTGCTGTGTAGTTTAGAAAACCTAAAATATGGTTTGATGGGTGAGGAGGGAGCAAAATAAAGTGAATGCCACCTCTTCACTAACTATCAGTATGAGGAAATCGACAATTCAAATTCCACTAGGTTCCTATTGCATGAAGGTGATGTCCCATGCCCATTATTCATGCATACGTCTCTCTCAAAAGCGTAACCACACCCTGTGGGGAAGGAAAGACAGGGAAAATAAGTAGCGAGTGTCGCCAAGGAAGAAGCTCTCTCTTAGAAGTGGACCACAACAATTGGTGTCCCATTATGCCAAGCGAAATGTAGCTATTGCACTATGACTTTGTGGTGTTTCAATTTTTTATCTTTCTTGCATTCATGTGACACTTCAGTGGGAGAGAGAGAGAGAGAGAGAGGACAATCTGTCCCATTGTTTCATGAGTTTTTGATGAAATGCTAAACCAACAGGATAACTATATATATATATATTACATAAATCTCTTATACTTCTCTTTCAGGGATTTTAAAACGAGTAACTTCAAGATAAATATTACTCATATTATCTTTATTGAAATGGCAGAATTTTTTGATCCAGTTACTGTTGCAATATCGTGCACAGGAGGCATGATGGAATGTAGAAGAAGAGGTAAGGGCCCTCAAAAAACATTATTGTAGCTGCTGAGGGCCCTTCCAATTTTTGGCCTCACCCGTCAATCATATATCCTGAACTATTCAAACAGCAGACTTCATTTATTTAAGTTAGACTTTGGAGTTTCTCAATATATATTTTCTACAAAGTAAAAGAGATGAGGTGTTGAATTCATATAACCGACACATGGTGTCGAATATACTGCTTCTTATGCGTCAAAAATTATGTTAGATATCATGAATTTGAATTTTATTGAAGCGTTCAATAAAACTGAAAATATGTTCATAAAATTTACTTTTTTAATAATAAGTGATTTTTTAAAAATAAAATTATAAAGTACTGCTGCACCTACCTTTTTATTTTGCTAACCAAGTAATGTATAGAAAATGAGGTCTTTAATTACATTGCGAAATAAATGGGAATTGTTGTAGACTTAATGGAGGAGAAAATTTTCTACTTAGCGTCTTTTATCGTAAGATCAACTAAGTGTTGCGCGAATTAATACCTTTAAAATACGTTTAAACTTAATTTCGTAATTGGTGATGTTGGCATTCCTCTAATGCATACAGGCGGATGATTCCATCGGCACGTGGGCCATTTTTTATTTTTTTAGAGAAAGATTAATTCATTCGGACTGAGTATTGGATTTAAAATCTTTGAATTTGTTCTATGGTAAATTCTTTATTTTACGCACAAAAAGTCACAAGGTAACTTTATAAATGAGGGAATAACTTATATCATATTTGTCAATTTTGAGAGCTGGCGTCTTTTAGTTTTTGCTAATTAGGAACATTTGAAATTGGTCACATAGTTTGACATTTGGAAGATCCCACTACTTGGATTGTCCAATAACTGATTGGGCCTACACTGCACTTTTTTTTTACATTAGTTCTGGCCCTTTTGGACCTGTCAAATCGCTATCCCACATACCTGTTGGGCTTGAGATGATCGTTCTGAAGCACTGCCGGACCTGGGTATCTTAGATGTAGTATCATTTTTTGTGAGAAATGATTGTAATTCGGTTAAGTAGCTAAATTTGGAGACTTTAGCGAAGAGTTTGAAATCTACCAAGGCAGCAACTTTTATTTTATTTATCTACATAAATACTAAGAACCGTGGAATTGTAGTAAATCGGCCGACAATCAAGTTCACGGGACAAAAGCTTTTGACAAGCTGGTTTACCCCCTGTGTTGTACGTACCAAAAAATTAAAAGGTATACTAATGAATTATTTGATGATTGATTGAAAATTGAGCATAGTTTCGAAGTCTCGTGGGCCTCAGAACAGGGCAAAGCATGAGTGTAAGAACGTGGGCACAAGGGATTAAAGTGCATGTTTGGAAAAGAGAATGAGCTAGAGGTTGCTGTGTTTGCTTATACATGTCATCTCATTGAGAAATGTCTAATTGCTTTTTCCATTCAGCAAAGCCATCGAATTCAACATAAATCATGACCAGTGTGACCACTCCTGCCATTGCCTCTGAATATATATGGGCGTTTGCTTTGTTTAGTACATCAGAATTAATGTGAAGTTGAAATTTGATTCCTGATATTTCCAAAGAGTTTGTTCTTATTGTCAAACAAGTTAGGCCTGATTTGTTCATATATTCTCATGATGGCAATGCATATCTCCACAAACGAAGAGGTGGTCCGTGCTGTATTTTCATAAAAGCGAAGAACCGTTTAAACTAAGCAAGGCCAAACAAAGGGGCCAAAACGTATACAATAATGTTATGCTACGTATATCCACGAGATTTAGTGATAAAATTATTTGAATTTATAATTCTAAATTTAGAGTTTCCTACGAACCCAAAAAAAATAAATAATAATAAATTAAAAACGGTAGTTATGTTTCGTATGAAAAAAGGGGATTGTGCCACTTTCTTTGTATTATCGCCGTTTCCATTTTCACATGCTTCTAGTAAAAATTACAGGACACACAATTGCTTCCACTTGAGGACATGTTTATTCAAGCGGTTCTCATGATTGTTCCTTTTATAAGTTTTTCCAACTTTTTGTTTGTTATTTTCTTCTGCAAATCCAAGTAGGATTAGAACCCTTTGTGTATCTGCTCAAGCAACATGCTCACTTTGATTCCAAACCACATTCTCAAGAGAGACTTACTGCCCAAACCACCTACTCAAATATTCGCTTTGATTCCTAACCCAACCTCGTGGTGTTGCTTTTTTATTTTTTATTTTTTAATTTTTTTCTCCCTCGTGGCTTTCAATTTTAGTTTTGTGGATCCCTATGCTTTAATTCCTACATGTTTTTACCATAAATTTTTACCTATCTTGAAGACCATGGCCTCGATGGATGTATATATATACACACACACGAATGAACCGAAAATATATAATTTAATGTACATGCCAGAGCACATGACTAATCACTTCATTGTTTTCCCATCTTTCTCAAATATAGAAAGAACAGAATAAGACCAATGATAACAAGTTGAGTCCAGATAACTCACGAGATTTTATTTTATTTTGTTTTATTTCACTAGGTAGAGAGAAGACCATCTTTGCTTCAATTAAGGCAAGACAGGAAAATTGCTTCCAAGTTTAAGGCAAGCGCTCTTCTTCATACATTCGCTCTCTCATTCCTAATTTTGGCCAATCAATTATGGTCAGGGTCTAAGGGAAAAGGACAAGGCAACTTTAGCCCTTTTGGGCTGGCCACAGCCCACGTGAAAACTCCTAATCAGAAGGCTAAATGATGCACCCACGAACGAAGTGGTGGATACACGAAACAGTGCAACACTTCTACATTAATGCCATCGCTGTTTTGCTTCACAGTGTTTGGTCAGGTCATGTGCTACGATGTATATGTTGCTCGAATTAGAATGAACAATATTATCTGCAACCGCGAGTCCATCGTTCCTAATGTTTGCCGGTTTTGCTTAAAGTTTCCACCCCTCTTGTTCCCTTTTTTCTAAAACAAAAAACAAAAATAAAAAAATAAATTCTTTGTTTCTAGATGGAAAGACAAGTCTACCTGCAAAGTCAAGCAATTGAGTTGCGACGTTTGAGACAGAAGTACGTACGATTGGATGTATACTTGGCGAATAGAGAAAAAGCAAAAGCCAAACCTTTCATTTGGGCACAGACGTGGCCACCCCATCATCAATAATTTGTATATATAACTGGAGCCAGAAGGCAGGAAGTACTTGGATATTTTTCAAGAGGCTTTTTTAAGCATTTCGTTTCGTTCTCTGTGTCAGTGTCTCACTGATCACTCATGCTGTCCATCTCTCTCATGTCCAGCGCAATGTGGCAACCACCCTTCTTTTTCATTTTATGAAAAAATAAAAACATTTTCTGCTACCACAAATATTAAACATCTCCGCACTTGATTTCCAATTAATCCTCCTCGCTTACTTATGGACTAGCTTTTGACAACCAATGCCCTCCAGGCCTGCAGTGGCACTGACAATGACAAGTCCTGCGCAGCAGCGGCAGCCACCAAATCCAACAGTCGCGTACATTTCGTATAATGTCGGGTAAAGAGCCAAATGGTCCTAAACCGAATTTGTTATAATTACGAAAAAGAATGTTAATTATTATAAAAAATTATTTTATATTTTAATAATAATAATTTATTATTATTATTATTATTATTATTATTATTATTATTATTATTATTGTGTTAATGTTTAACATCACTCATTCATGTGGGAAGAAGCATCAGGTCCCCACTGGAAATGTGGACCCCTTCCGGCTCTAAGTTCTTAATAAATCTTAAACCAACTAGCTAGCTCGATTGTGCCGAACTTCCAAGCCGGAAATCCACTTCATTAGTTTAATTCTCCGTTACACTTCACAGGAAAAAACCAATCACTTTCTTATAACTGAAAAATCAATCGGCCCATGACTTTCTTACAACCGGACCACTAACTTTTCGGGGTTGACGAATAATAATCAAGGTGAGAAAAAATGGATGGCGACTGGCATGGCAGTAAGAACAAACTAAAAAGCTGTCTAAGTTAGGTGAACGACTCTAATTCCGCTGAGTGTGTTTCATCAATTAAGTGAGAGTTGGAGGCAGTGGAATTCATGCTAGTTAAGGTGGGCCAAAAAAAAAAAAGAAAAAAAATCCATCGATAGACATTGCGCTAGTTCATTTCTCTGAACAAGCAAGCAATTACAGGGAGACACCAACTTAAAGTTAAAACCGAGAAATTGTTGATATATAGAATGTCTATCCCATTGTCGTTCAAACTCATATATACTATTAATATTATGCTAGTTGATGCTTACTTACCACCACCAAAAAACAAAAAACAAAAAAGAAAGAAGAAAAACAAAGTATTACGCTAGTTGTCAGGGAACGACCATATGGGATATGGTCGCATTACTCGAGCAACAATCAGATGGCCAATGAATGGTGAAACTTACCGACGGGCGGCAGCTGACTGGTGGATTACCAGTGGCTAGTCGGTTGACTAACATAGAATTGTCGGCTTCTAGCTAACCAATAAATAGTGGGTCAAGATAGTTATAGTGTCATGCAGTTGATTCCAGAAAAATAGTTAATATTATATATTATGTGAAAGCTTATTGTATTTTATCATTGATGTGTGATAATAGATGTTCTGAAAAACGACTATTGTCTTAGAAAATAATAATAATAATAATAATAATAATAAATCAAAAGCCGTTTTCTTCCTAAATAAGTTGATTTTCCTTTATATTACATATCAATTGGTTAAAATGCACATAAACACTAAAAAGTAAAATAAATATACTTTTTTTTGAACAACATATTTTATCGAACAAACCAAACCAAAGATTCAATTTCACGAAGGTGAACAAAAAATAGATTTGAGATAATACTTAGCTGATTAATTAAATTAATGAAGTTAACTAATAGTGAATTGTTAAATTACTGATCTTTCCTCTTCCTTCTGACTCTATTGGATCAACGTATGAGGTAAGGGGATGGGCATGCGTCGGCCTTGGAAGAAGAAGAAGTAGTCTGCAAAACCAGATGTTCGTGGGAATGGCCAAGTGAACTTTGGAGCTGATAATTCATTAGTGGGAGTGAGGAGTTGGACCAAGTCTATTACCCTATTACTTATGTTTAATGAATGGTAGAAGCTGAGACCATCTAAATAACTGAAACTCGATTCATTTTAATTTACATTGACTAAAAAGAGTTCGACACCTCATAACTAAAAAAAACATTTAAAATGGAAATAAGTCAAAGCCTCCATAACCCAAACTTCATATGATCTATTACCTGAAACCTTTACATCATATGAAATTTAAATAATTTGAATTTAAACCCAAAAGATTCATTACATCTCATATATGGAACTTAATGATGAAATTCAATGAATATAGTATCAAAATAATATAAAATTTAAATAATTCGAATATAAAATGAATCCTATTTTAATTAATTTGGAATTCGATATATACTTGTAACTGGATTGACTTATAACTCAATATATTTTGTGTAATTGAAATCTAAAATATTTAAATGACCTGAAATTTATGACAATTCGGTTTAAATTCCATCTTACTCACTTAATTTCCACCTATTAGCTTGATAAAGGATCCTATGAAGTGAAATGTAAGCTGATATGGTCCAACAAAAAATTTGAATGCTATCTTATATTTTATGAATTTCTTATTTTTGGTCTAGGAAATTAATATATATATATATATATATATATCTGTATTATAATCTATCAAAACACTTCTTACTATTAAGGTGATTTAAGTGATTACCATTCGCTATCTCTTTTTCTTTTTTTTTTTTAACACATATTCCTATAAAACACAGATAGACTTGCATGCGTTTAAAGGTTAAAAAAGCGCAGCAAGACAGATGCCGCGCCCGCCCAATCGAAGTGCAGGGAAGTTACTATTTACCAGCAAGAAGCAAAAGTACGGGAGAGAAACAGAATTCAGGAGAAAAAGACAAAGGAAAGAAAAAAAAAATTAGAGAAAAAAATAAAAAGACAAAAAGATATAAGAAATAAAAGACAATTTTAAATGGAAATAAAGATAATAAATTCAAATTAATCAAAAAAAAATTCTATATCAAACATTTTTATATAATATAAAATTTTTTATATCTATTTAAATTTATCTCTTTTTCTTTTTGTGTTTAACTTATAATTAAATTAACCCCATTCACGGACCTCTAAAAAAACTACGTCACTGTGTACGGACGATTAGCAGCTTCGGGACATTGGAGGCAGACAAAGGGTCAGAAGATGGGCGGCTCCAACCAATCAGAGATCGACAACCCATTTGACGAAACCATTCCCGTTTTCTAATTCTACCTTTACCTCGCATCAAAACCACTATTTTTTCTAAGGTAGTTTTTCAAATTCTCCAATGCCACCTATCATCCCACCCCCCCGGAATTCAGCCGCTATACATCATATCATGGATCTATCTAGCACATAACATACAGAGAGGAGCGGGGGTGGGGGGAGAGAGAGAGAGAGAGAGAGAGAAGTAACTTTCTGGCCTCAATTCTGAATAGTCAACACATAAAGCTTGTTCCTTTGTCGATTTTTCCAGCTTCTTTTTTAGTAATTCTTGGTGGGGTTTTTATTCTAAGTTTCGTCCTTTTTTTTTTCTCGCTTTTCGTGCTGAATTCATAATAAAAAGGAGGAGGGTTCATAGAGAGAGAGAGTGAGTGATAATTAGAAAATTGAAAGCTATGGGGAGGGGTAGGGTTCAGTTAAAGAGAATCGAGAACAAGATCAACAGGCAAGTGACGTTTTCAAAGCGACGTTCAGGTTTGTTGAAGAAAGCCCATGAGATCTCTGTGCTTTGTGATGCTGAAGTTGCTTTGATTGTGTTCTCCAGTAAAGGGAAGCTCTTTGAATACTCCAGTGATTCCTGGTATGTTTTTCTGAGTTATTTATATGCGTGCCGTATTTGCTTCTCATTTGGTCATGTTTGACCAGCAAAATGGTTCTTCTTGATTATCAGTGCTGTCGTTTCGTGGTTCCTGCTTTCTTGCTGCTTATTTTCCCGATCGAAAATGTGTAATAATTGAGAAAGAAGGGAAAAAACGAAGTATTGCTTTTTTATCTGTTTGCTTTTGCTTTCGATTTTTTTAAGGACCCGTTCATGTGTAGTAAATACAGATGGCGTCTATTTGGCTGCTTATCCGTTGATTTCATGCAGAAACCATAAACAGCAGCTTTTTAGGATGACAAAAATAGATAGAGCGAGAGAGAGAGAGAGAGAGAGAGAGAGCACAGATCACTGAAAAAAAAATTGTGAATTAATGATATATCGATGGTTTCTGTCCGTTTGAATCTATAATCAATGATACATCATTTCTTTCTTCTTCTTCTTTTTTTTTTTTTTCTTCGTTTTACACAATGACTGCACCTATGGAAACTATCCTATATCTAGTTCTCAATAGCTATGCTTGAGATGCTGTGTCAAAAGTTTATCACTTGATGACGCACTCTTTTTAGCTTTCTTATCTACTTAGCATCCAAAAATATGATGATGAGTCCGATAGCTTTCACGTATTAATTGGGCTCTCAGCCTATGAAACTATAATATGTATGTAAAATGAGTTATGTAAGATTGGAAGCACCACCTTCCCCCCCCCCCCCCTCTTTTCGATGGAGAAATTCAAAGCGGATCAACTTATCATAAATCTATTTCAGTCATGGCCGTGTTATGGTGTGTCCAATATATTTAAGAATCTCTCTTGAGATTATCATACACGTAGAACCACATGTTGCAAATTGCCTCAGTTTTATGAATAAGATGGGGAGTGCACTACTTTAGCTGGATAAAAAAAAAAAAAAAAAAAAGAGTTAAGAGGACATTTGAAATAATCAAGAAATGGACATTAGCATATTATAATTGTTATCTAAAAAATATATTAATATTTAGGATAGACTGAGGTCTATTATATATTCATTTTGAACCTCTCAATAATAAGAAACCATCTAGCAAGATTTAAACAAATGATAAGAAAAGGATTTCCCAGAGAATGGTGTATCAACATTTCTCTATTATTCTTCCATTCTTCGTTATTTCTAGGGCATTGTGAAAGAAGGGAAAAGAGCAACGATTAAAAAAAGAAGAATCGAAGTTTCCCATGTCAAAATCTCTCTAGTCTTGTCATTTGGCGACTCGATAATTTAGGCTCATTTGAGAACTTATGTCTTGTATTTTTTCCCCAGATCATCTTCTACGCTTGTGCATAATTCTCTGTAGCCACTTTGAGCTCGGTAGAATTAGGGGCGTTCAACCTGAAATCTTGACTAACCGAGAAAAGAGAATTTAACTAAGTTAAAATTTTTGTTAATCGAGATGAAATAATTCGAATTTTTTAGTTACGGTTACGATTTTTAGCTTTTAAAAAAACCACAATTAACTCAACTAAACCAAAGTATTTTGCATATTTTCATTTTTTATTCTATAGATATTTAAAATTATCATTAATAGAACTATGTATAACAAATAAATATTACTAAAGCATTATTATATTTTAAATAGTTATTTATTTATCTTATATATTGATAATTATATATTTTATTTGAAAAAAAATCTCAAAATTGTACTTCTTTACATCCAAATTAGAATTTTAAAATTTTTTATTAAAATTAATTTATAAGGTTTAATAAACTGAACCAAACCAAATTTTTTTATTAATCGATATTTGAAGATTTCAATTTGGCTTTTAGTTGAACGGTGACCATCCCTAGCTACAATTGCATGGTTTTCAAGCCAGTGGCAAAAGACACTGGCATATAAAAAGGAATGAGTTCGGATGGAGGAGTGTCATCTGAGGAAGAAAAGCTAGGTTTTATAATCACAAGAAGATTGCTTTTGTGAATGCAGTAAATGAGTAATGAATTTAAGGGAAAAAAAAATCTTTGAGCTGAAAATAAGAGACAATAGCACTGCAAGAAAAAAGGAAACAAAGGAAAAGAAGATTTAAAAAACAAAAAGAATGGCAATGGCCAATAATTACAAAAAGTGAATATTTCAATTGAAGGAAAAAAATTTCTGGTTGAACATTGAAGAACTAAACAACAAGAAACTAGATTGATGTAACCAACAAGACAATTGAAGATTCTCACGAACATATTGAAGAATTGAAGACAAGCAATAGTCATGGAAGACTTGTTTCAAAATGAAAAAACTTGGATAAACTGAGAATACAGTCTATTTTTGCTTTTTGCTTTGGTGAAAGCAAGAAAATAAAATTTTTTAACAAATTTTATTACTCTTTTCCAACATATAGAGTAGGACATGGTGGTTCATCACTTCATTGTACCTGATCTAGTTCTATAATTGTTTGGTTTAAGGATATTTAGTACTAAACAAGAGGATTCTCTTTAACATGCTATCTGCAAATTATTGTGCCGATATTTGAAACATGTTCCTGGATGTTGCATTTGCTGCCTTGAAGTCCAAACTCAACATGGTTCCTGGTTTAGCACCGAGGAAGAGAGAAAAACGCATAGGAATTTAAAATTTTTTCCGACAGGCTTTCGTATGAATTTTGCATGAAATGTTACCAGATTTATAATGAACTGAGCCAGCTTGGGGGCTGGGGTGTTTATCACTCTGTGTGCGTGTGATGACTTTGTTTCTCCCATATATAACATCAATTTTGTTGCAGAAGAGATTCTGGTTTAGACAGAGCAATTACTTGCATGTATGTGTATGTAACTTCTTCTTCGTATGTGTTGGCAGCATGGAAAGGGTACTTGAACGTTATGAGAGATATTCATATGCTGAGAGGCAGCTTCTTGCAACTGAGAATGAAACAAATGTATGCCATCACTATCAACCATATTCACAATCAGAAACATAAATATGCTCAATCACCCTCTCCTCGAGGCTAACTCAACTTGCCCCAATATGCCTCGTACTTCAGAATGATAATGGTCTAATGGCATCAATCGCAACGTGGATGTTGAATGGTTTGAAATCTGAATGGATAATTTGGGCATATAACATTGGTTTTTATTTTTATTTTTTTTTTTCATCACCTCTTGTTTATGTTTTTCTGTCATAAATTTTGTAGAAATTTCGCCAAATTTAGAACTTGTGCAGGTTAGCTGGACTCTGGAGCATGCAAAGCTCAAGGCTAGATTGGAGGTCCTACAAAGAAACCAAAGGTGATGGGCTAAAACATATATATTCCTCTTTAACAACAATTAGGACAGAAGAAGCAGCCATTTAATTACCAACTCCTTTTGTTTGTAGGCATTTCATGGGGGAGGATCTGGACTCCTTGTGCCTCAAAGAGCTTCGAAGTTTGGAGCAGCAGCTTGATTCTGCTCTTAAACAAATTAGGTCAAGAAAGGTATGACCATTGGTGGCACTTCTCAAAAGTTGCTCGATTGTGCCATATGCACCCTGAGTGAAAATATGTTTACTTCGTTGAACTGATTAATTTCACTTGTAGAGCCAAGTGATGCACGAATCCATTTTGGAGCTCCACAAGAAGGTATTCTCCATACTGCCCGAATTTGTCTATCGACTCTGAAGTGAAAAACCACGCGTCACAATGAATAATAATGTATTAATTTATATACTGATGCACGAATCCATTTTGGAGCTCTACAAGAAGGTATTATCCATACTGCCCGAATTTTTCTATCGACTCTGAAGTGAAAAACCACGCGTCACAATGAATAATAATGTATTAATTTTATATATAGTGGGGGTCAACTATTTGTTGTTCTTTACAGGATAAGGCATTGCAGGAGCAAAACAATCAGCTTGCAATGAAGGTGAAGCTTCTATACACACAAACCTCTGCTAAGCTGAGTGCCATTTTCCCCATGGCCTAACATATGTTGAGCAAAAACTAGGTGAACGCAATTGAAAAGGAGATGGCACGCAAGGCAAACTGGGAGCAACAAATTCATGACTTAGATTCCCTGTCTACTCTTATTCCACCTCCATTGCAGTCCTTAAACATAAGGTTCCTCTCTCTCGCTCTCTCTCTCTCTCTCTCTCGCACACACCATGTACGCGCCCGCACGACTGGTGGCTTTCATGGGATATTATAGATACGTAGTTGCCATGAGATATGCTGATACGTTGTTAATGTTGTGAGTAACAGCAACAAATCTCTAATCTAAATTTTAATTTAGATTGATTATTTTTATTTTTTTTCGTCATTCTGTTATGCACCAGATTAACACCAGGAAGGTTGTACTACTCAATTATTTTAAATCTTTCCTAGTTAAAGATTTTAAAGCTAATTTAGATCTACCTTTCCCACTCCTCACATAATCTACTGGATTTAGCATTTACTAGTTTAAGTTGAATATATTCAAGCTAACGTCAAAGTTATTCCTTCAATTTATCTCCTAAATCATATGATTTACCAAGCATGCCATAAAAATAACATCTTAGAAAGCTGAAACTTGAAAGGGCAACGCTGTTCCTTTGAATGTGTTTGACACCGTGTAACGAACAAAATATTGCAGATTCATTGTATTTACTGTGATAATACTGTAGTTCATCAGTCTGTATGCTGTGCAGCAGCCGCAATTACTCATCAGCAGCAGGAGACAACGCAGGTGAGGATAGAGCAACTCCGACCCAGGAAAGAGGGAACACACTCCTGCCTGTTTGGATGCTTTAGCCGGCATGATGATTAAAGTCAAGGAAGGGAAAGCTTCAAACCCTTGTACTTGTGTTAAGGCTATTTTTATAAACAAATGCATTAATACACGGTATCAGAGTTACAGGCACCACTTATTATTATTATTATTAATCGACTGAGAATGTAGATCTCTATGGCAGTCACTAAATTTAGGCAATAATAAATAATTCCCAGGTATGTACCCAAAAAAGAAAAAGAAAAAGAAAAAGAAGAAATCCACATGTAGATAAAGAAACACATGTGATTATGTGTATGGTCATAATAATATTGTTCATTGATTATGCCAGATCCTTCCAAACCATCCAACTAAGCCGCATAAAACGTCATCCAAACAAAACCACGAGACTGAAATATGGATGTGGATGTCAAAAATTAAAAACTGCGCCTGTATATATATATATATATAAATTTATGATATACGATCATCTTACCAAAAATGTATGATTTGAGTGTGTGATCTATGCTTAATTTTGATAGAATGAAAATTTGGCTAACTTAATATAAAGTACATTTTAATGACTACCAAAATCATCCAAACCCAACCGCACCCGACTGATGTGGATTGACTAATTATTTGCTCGGGTGGATTGGCTGTGGATGTTCCGTTTGAAAAAACCTCAAGCTGCGGATTATATCAGCAAGACCATTAAAACTGCCCAATCTGAACCACTGAACAACACTAAATTTGTAACATTTGAATGAATTTAAAGGCAATCTCTTCTCTAATACAAAGGGGTTGTTAATCATAACCTCGTCCTTATTCATTGTGATTACGTGCTTCTTTTGAGTAGAGTCAACTAAACAATTATACTGAAGCGGTAATGATTTTGATGGCATTGTCTACGAGTTTTGTAAAATAATAAGCTTTTCTCCATCCTTTTTTCCTTTCCCTTGTGCAAAGCTTTTTTGTCAAGCTGGGGGATTGGTGCATATATAGCCCATCGAGCTTGGGCAATAGGGAATAATAGCCTCGTTTTCCATCCGAACCGAAGATCTTGAATTTGAGAGTTCAGGTGCCTAAGGACGGAAAATTTTACCAAAATTTGAGATGAAAGTGACGCTGAAATATGCATTTTTGCAAGAAATACGTTAGAAATATTGATAAATTTTTTATATGTTTTTTTTTTTTTTTTTTTTTTTTTTGTTTTTGGTACTGAGTTGTATAATCACACTTGTAGTAATAGTTCTGATTTTCTACTCGTGGATGATAATTTGATTTACTACATCTACATCACAACAGCCAACCATACAATACCTGTACACCGTGAATTCATATGTGGTTACACCCTATTGTTAAGAAGCTATCTTGAAGATCCGAAATCCAAATCTTGGGAGAGAGTCGTATAATTCATGAGGAAGAAGATTGGTCCTTTTTTCTTTTTCTTTTTCTTTTTGTACTCTCTGTAGAATTTAGAAAAAGCAATACCCTCTTCAGCATAGGTGCACCTAAAGTTGGATTGAGGAAGGAAATGGTGAAAAAAAGAAACAAGGAGAGGCACCTCAATGACACCAACTAATCCAAAAACACCTTTTTTTTTTTATTAAGCAAAAAAATTAAATAATTCTTTTATTTTATTTAGTAAATTAAGACACAATCACCTGTCTTAATTTAATTACTCCTATAAAAAGAATCCACCGCTCAAAATAATGATAACTCTAAATTAATTTTTTTCAATACTTAATTACAATATGCTAAATTTAGAATTTATTAGTACATTCCTTTATAAACTCTCTTTTATTTAAGGAGAGACGCTACTTGACAGATTAAAAGCCACGTTTAAAAGGGAGAAAACAAACTGAATCCCCACTAAACTTCCAATCCAATGCAACTTAAAATCCACAACAATTTGAACCAAAATCAAAGCTCAGTGTAAACCATTCGAGGATAATATGAATGATACAGGCCACCGAGTCATGACGGAGTGGAGGAAAGAAAATTGGCTTCCAGAGTCCGAGTCGAATTTCCCGCGGGTGCGAGAATTCAATTTTCCCGAACCCCATTGTTATACACTTGGCCTCTAGTGGTAAAAATGCAATGGCTACAAATTGAACTGCTGGAGAAAGATCATCAACGCAATTTATGACCTTAACCAGCCACGGTCTTCGTTCCAATGGTTAAAAAAATCCGCGAAGCATAAAGAGTCAATGCCACTTCCATCGTTCAATTTTGATAGATTCGTAGAGGTGAGAGCTTTGTCAGTCTAAAATTTGATGGTGAGAGATTCATTGTCACGAGAAAAGGTAAAAAAATTATAATAATTTCCTTTTCTTTTTGTTAATTTTTCATTCTTGTTCAAAATCCCTCACTTCTTTGCCCTTAACTTTTTTTTTTTTTTTTTAGCAGCCTTCTTCGCCCTCATTATAACGACATAAATGTACATTTTTTTTCTATTATCCCATAGTTCGATGGTGTGCCTAGCCTAACCTTAAAATCATGGGTATAAATGAAGTGAGCCAGAGACAAAAGAAATAGTTGAAAGGATGCAGGGAGGGTTATGGAGCTCTAGCAAGCAGCCCATGCCAATACAAACAGGGTGACTAAATTTTCTATACAAATAAACTAGCATTAATTTAATTTTCATGTCTGCCTCTTGGTTGGGCATGAGACACAAAACACTGGGCAATCTAACTTGTCCCTAAACGGACATTCAAGTTGTTAAGAGTCTGAAGTATGTATCTTACTCGTTTTAGGTTAAAATATTAAGATAAGTGTGAGACTGACGAGAGATGAGAAAATTAGTTTTGAAATATAACTCGTTGCACTTTTTAACAGATAAAAAATAAAAATAACAAATTATGAAAATTTTAAAATTTGACTCCCTTTTAGGTGGTGGGACGAGTGAACAATTTAAATAGAATTTATCTGAAATAAAAAAGTAATAAGATAAATTTGTAAGACATACAATCATGTATATGCTTTAGTAAAAGACTTGTATATATTCTGCTTTGAGCATCCCTGTATTTTAGATAATATGAATAAAAGCTCTAATGCTGTTAAAAAAAAAAAAAAAAAGGAATCATGTGTGTGCTACACTTGAAATAAATAAATAAGCATAGCAACCGTCTAGAATTATGAGCGTCATTATGCCCTAATTCTAAGAATCAAGCGTAAGCTAATGGTTGGTATCTGGTGAATGGTTCGTTAAGAATGAAGATGGATCTAATAGTCAAGAATGACGCTCTATTCTGCTCACGTTCAAATTGAGTTGCTACGTACTAATATTATGGATTTTCCACCAATGATTTGTGTGATAGGTGAAAGTGGAGATAGCAATACGGGAAGGCAAAGGAAAGGCTCCAATAAAATTGGAAGAAGCATAGAAACAAAGGATGTCGCTGCTAGTGTTAGGCCAAAGCAAACGGTCCATGATGTGGAGGCTTGTATTCAGGTGGAAAGGGAAGAAGAGCTGTGGCGGAGCAGTGGAACGCTGCATCCAGAATGCCTCGTGCATGACCATTGCTGTGACAAGCAATGGCAAAAAGCTACGAGGGTACTTGATCACCACCAAGCGTCATAAGAACTTCTGGCTTTTTACTGGGCATGTCTACCGGGGAAAAAATGACACTGAGTAACCCTGCAAGTGTGAAGAGAGAAAAGGGAGAAAATTGATATGTGAAATTGGAACGCTTGGGAAAAATTTTGATCCTGTTGATCAAGAGAAGTTTCTCACTGCCAGGATTATTCCGAAGCAATGAAAATCCGCCATTTTATTTTACAATTACAACCACTGTACAAAACAGTAACATTTGCTTATTTGAACTCTAGCGTCTTGATTTTCTGATGTGGAAAAGACAAAAACTTTGCATCTTGATTTTGATGATGACGTTTTCCAGGCATGTAAGCTTGACTTTTGTTAACAAAAAAAAATTGAAGTATATTTCAAACCCCTACGCTAACATGTACTGAATAGAACTCAATTTATTGACTAGGGGCGCAACTCACAAGGCAAATTTAGAACCTTGATTTCTTTTCCCTTTGGTTTTCAAAACGGGATGGCAAACATGACAACGGACCGGCCTGAAGTTTGATGTTCATACACACATTTTAGCATGGGAAAGTTCAGGTAGCAACATCATCATCCCCTGCCATCTCCCGCCTCCACTTACAAGAGAGAGAGAAAAAAATGTAATAAAATCATCCCTGTAATTTATGCTTGTCGCATGCAGATTACGTCAAAAGCAAAATCTAGTAGTAAACAACACTCCAATACTGCATTGTCACTTGGGCATGTCCCTTACCTCTTTCTTTGGCTCCAAAAATACAAAAAGCCCCTCAACTTTCAAGCCCCACTGGCAAAGTGGCTTGCTCGGTGTTCTAGTTGTATTTTGTTTTTTATTATTATTTTTTTTCATATCATTCCGTCACTAATTGTTTTGATTGGCATTGGTGTGTAGACATCAGAAGGAAAGTCCATTGCTTGGGAAAAGGATGAACCAGAATTGGAAGGAAAGTTTGTCAGGCAAATCTATTGGCCAACCTGAAAGAATGTAATTATGTTCAATTGTTTCACTACATCATGCTCAGATACCAAATAAAAACGTTTACACTTCAATTGAAAATGAACCGTGTCTCCTTGTTCCCTTCAATTGGATGATCAGGTTGGATCTGAAAATATTTGGCGGACACAGTACCCGAAGAAGGTATGTTATTATCAGTTCCATAACCGCAGCAGAAAGCATCCGCATGTGTCAATTTGCTTGCTCACCTTCTCCAGCATCTCTTTCCTTGTCAATTGCCATCAACCACCAGAATCAATGAATGACAAAGCATTACATAACAGGCAAGTTCTCCACATCTTTCACTTCAATGTACTTTCATGCGGCTCAAAAGCATTACCATGCCGAAGGGCAATTCTTTGCAGCTGATCATAACCAGCAAGTACTCCAGCTCCTGCCACACCAAGAAGCATATTTGCTGTAACTCCTCGAAATAGGGCTTTGTAGCCCTCAAGGTGGACAATCTCACAGAATGCATGCATTCCACTGCGATACTTCAAGGGCTGTCCAGAAGTCAGCATCATTCTCCGTCTCAGAGTATCAAAAGGGTAGGCACAGATACTAGAGACTGTAGTGATACTCCAACCCAACAAGAAACTAGCAAAGAAATTACCCTGAAAAATACAGACAAAACCTACTTTACACAGATAATTATGTCTCATTTCAAGAGCTCATGGTTTTTTGAACATTTCTCGGAAGAGTTTGTCTAAAGCCTAAGATCAGACACTTGAAGAAAATAACATGCTTAATGTCTGACGGGGACCATCCCCCTTGTAGTCCATGCTTCAATGTTCTGAAAGCACTAATATCAAACATTCATATGTGGGGTCTAGAACTTCAAGCCAAATGTATGATGCAAACTAGCCCTCTCCAAATTAGTAAGGTCAAGAAGCATAAGGTGAAGGCACTCACCTCAAGTGGTCCCACCAAGACAATAGGCTTCACGGTATCATAGATTCCAAAATACATGCCTCGGTACAGAGTAATTCCTATGATTGAAACACCAAATCCTCGATACAACCCAATAATTCCATCACTCGAAATTGTTTTGCTATACACATCTAATAACCCTCTAAACTGCCGTTGACCGGTAATTGGACACTCCCTTGCATCAGTTCCTAGCCGTGTACGTGCATAATCCAAATGATACAGCAGCAATGAAGTTGTTGCTCCAGCAGCACTGCCAGAAGCCAAATTTCTGGCAAACCACTTCATGTAACCATCTTTCTCTTTTGAACATCCAAAAAGACTTTTAAAGTAACCTTTGAATGCAAAATTGAAAGCCTATGGACAAGCAAATGTCTGAATTACAATAAGATCACAAAATGCTTGGTCAGAGCAAAACAAATCATCAGCTCCTCTTGATGTGTTGAGCACAAAGTCAAATACAAAATATTTTTGGGACACATGAGCACCTATTAAGGGAATGTCTTTGCACATTAGGACAACCATCAAAACAGCAATTGGATTCATGCTCCAAGCTCAATGATATAACTTGCAAAGCCTAAGCGAGGCATTTCAATTCTGACTAATAATTAGCATATGGTCGACAAGAAGCGAACCCAAATATTTGAAAGATGTCATAAAGAATCTATATCTAATTGCCACTAATAGAAGGTCCTAATAAACAAGAGAACACGGACATGCAGAACAGCTCAAAAAGGAATTATAGGTAAAAATGCCACATATAGCTAAAGGTTCAGCTGGAAGAGCCAAAATACGTCTTATTCTTGCCTCTCAAGTCAATAAAGCCTTGGAACCCATTACCATACAGCTACACAAAAACACGTATATCTTTTCCTATTCCTAATCTTTAATATCCTTCCTATACAAGTTTATTTCTAAGTGATGATTTCCTAAGCAAAAATTTTGAGGAAAGAGAAAAACCTGAGTGGGGAAATACCGTATGACATTGGCCTGGTTACCTCTCCAAAAGGAGAAGAGACCTTCTTCTCTCAAAACCCTTCTAAAGCAATCCCTAACACCCATGTAAGGTCTTTTAAGTTGTCCTCTTTTAATCATCTCTCCCTGGTTCTGTAATAAAAGTTTCACTCTTTCAAGTGGGGCCGCGGCGCTCTTTGCTACCACGGCCGCCACACCTCCCATCACAAAATCAGCAGAAAATTTCTCATACTTCCTTCCCTTTTCCATCTCTCCGTCTCAAACACTCAGCTTCGGGCCCCCCTGCAGATTCAACACAATTGAAAGAATGAGGCTTTCGTTGCTATAGGCCAGATTGCGCAAAAATATAGAAAACCAATTCCAAATAATTTCACCAACTATCAAGAATCGCAGAAAGTGAAATCCCAGGTATTTTAATCAAGATTATGCTGCTTACCAGCAGAGCGGAAGCACGCAGCAAACAGCATGCAGAAAAGTCAGATATTGAAATATATATATATATATATATATATAAAGAAAAGAAAAGAAAAGGTCTTTTAAGAAATTTTAATGCCGCGCTCCCAAGCTTAGAATCCGAAGTCGACTTTCGGTGACCAAAGGAGGAGGCACCAACAGCAGTTAAACCATGACGACGACCCCCAAGTGGCAGCCTGGGAACGAAGCACCGGCGGCCCAAAAGGGACCCAAATTAATATTCGTTAAGGCACTAACACCAAATTGGGTCTGTTTCGGCTCTTTTTGCTATGTGTGGAGGAAAGGATCTGAAAACGACGTCGTCTTTGTTGAATCTTTCATTTCTTTGTTTTTTTTCCCTTCCATTTTGTCGTTTATTTTCTCTCTAAGGATGAAGGGAAAGAATAAAAAATAAAAAAATAAAAGAACTGTCAAACGCTAAGCCGACTCGAAAATTTTATTTACAAAGCAAAGTTCGAAAGGGTCATCAGTTTATCAAGTTAAAATTTATTTACAAACTCGATAAATTTAATGCATTGCAGGCATAACATTCAACAATATTGCATGAATGTGATGAGCTCGATAAGTTTGCTGGTGAAAGTTGTTGTAATTCCCATTTTACTCGCATAAAGAGATGAGAAGAAGAAGGAAGGATTGGAGTGGGAGGCATTTCGTTTCCAGAGTCCCAACACAAAAGCTCGGTGATGATCCCATGGCGACATGTGGTTTGCTGGTTTTGGTTATATGTATTATTCCATTTGCCTCCCTCAAAAACCAAACTTCAATTTTCATGTGAAATCGAAGCGAGCCCAAATATCATATCATCACCTGTGTTCATATCTTCACTCTGTTGCCCCACTTTGCCTTTCACTATTTTTCGCTGCACCATTAAACCCCAGTTCACCATTCCTTAAATCTAAACAAAGCAAGGATTTTTATTATTGGGTCTTTGAATCTTGACTGTTATGGTGTGTGTATATATATATATATATATCTCTGTTTCACGTTCTTTATTCTCGGAGTGTAACTAATGTTATACGCGTGTAACATAAGGTGGTGTTTGTTTGATGTAAGGTTTTGGTCGTGTTTTGATCGGGTTTTGCTGTCTGGCAGGAGGGGCGGGGAAATGCGTAGGCGGGCGGTGGAATACTGGCGCCCGTTCTGGAGGAGGTTTCCGGAGTGGATCTGGGTAGTGCTTCTTGGGATGTTTTTGATTGCTGGATTCCTATTGTTTGTGTTACACCATAATCAGCCGAAAAGGATCGGGTTCAGCAGCAGCAGCAGCCTCTAGTGGTAAGTTTATATAGGGAAATGCCTCCATCCTCATCTGCTGTTTTGTACATGTTTTGTAAGTTTTTGATCTTTTTAGTCTTGCTTTATCTTGGATTTGTGTGTTTTCATTTTACTCTTTTGTTTGGGAAGTTGAGTGGTTTCTCAGAATCCCTCCTTTTGATCTTGACTCGTATAAGTATTGCTAACTGAGAGATACTTGTTCTTCTCAACATTATTGTTTGGAGCCCTGCTATGGATAAGATAAGCTCGAGATACAATTGGGCATGGAAAATCCCGAAATTTTGTTGAACTGAGTCTCATTGTCGTATAACAGCTAAAATACCTTCTCTTTACACATTCTCTGGTTGTTTTCCAGATGGACCAGGCAGCTGAAGTTCAATTGTTAATGAAGTTAATCCAGGTAATCACCCTCATAGCAATAATAAGTATGAGAGTCACTGTTTCATGGGAAGGTGTATGCTTTTGTATTCGAATATCATTTTAAGGCTATTAGATATTTAGATCTTGCACAACCTTCTTGTATATGGCAGTGCAGCTTCCCTAAGCCTTAGGTTCATGGTGGTCAGAGTTTAAGTGTTATGCATGTGCTATATCTTCTTCCCAACTATTGGCATTCCTGCCATGTTGGGCAATGTGAAGCTACTGCTTGCTGTTCTCCCCAGATGCAAGTATTACACATGATTTTTTAGTTTCATGACATTGATGAAGATCTTAGATGGTAGAACTGCTCTAACTTTCAAGTTATTTGTTTGAATTAGTTTTATATGTTTAAACACTTTGAAATTACAATATCTGGCTCCTAGAGGCTACAAAACGTTATGCTTCTTCAACAATGTCACAGCAAATTCTTTGATTTCACTATAATGACATCTTCAAGCTAACTTCAATGTTAGTGTAGACAGGCGCCCTATGGTCCAACATAGGATGATATTTTTACTCTAGTCAACTGTATATTTCCAATGTTAAATTCTAGATTAAATGTTTAACTATGTATTCAATTTTTTGTATAAATGGTATGCCTCTTAATGATCAGTGTATGATGCAAGGACTTACTGCATACTGACCTTCTCTTTCAGTGAGACAAACAACAGGACTGAGTCAGTTAACCATGGTAGTTTAAATTTCACTACAGAAATATTAAGTGCTACCTCATTTTCAAGACAGCTAGTGGAGCAAATGACATTGGCTAAGGCTTATGTCGTTATTGCGAAGGGGCACAATAACCTTCAACTTGCTTGGGCGCCGAGCAAAAGAATCAGAAGTTGCCAACTTTTGCTTTTAAAAGCTACCATGAGAGAGGCACCAATAGCACAAGAAGAGGCAGAGCCAAAATCAGCAGTCTATCATATCTAATTTTCAGGGTACAAGATGCTCGTTACGATGTTGCAGCCATGATGATGACAATGAAATCACATATTCAAGCCCTTGAGGAGCATGCAAATGCAGCAACAGTTCAAAGCACAGTGTTTGGTCAATTGTTGGCCGACGCTGTACCAAAGAGCCTTCATTGCCAGAAGGTGAAGCTCACAGCTGATTGGCTTAAGAAGCTGCCTCTGCAAGACCTTGCAGAAGTGAAGAGAAACTCTCCCTGACCTGTGGACAATAACCTCCACCATTTCTGTGTATTTTCAGACAATCTTCTCACTACTTCTGTAGTTGTGAGCTCCACCATCTCCACTGCCAACCATCCAAAATAGCTTGTGTTTCATATAGTCACAAATGGGATCACCCATGGAGTCATGCAGGCTTGGTTTCTCAGTGATGGCTTTAAAGGGGCCACTATAGAAGTGCAGAATATCGAAGAGTACTCGTGGTTGAATGCTTCTTATGCTCCTGCTGTTAAACAGCTCCTTGACAAAGATTTGCGTGTCTTTTATTTTGATGGCTATCAAGACATGAAGATTCAGCCCAAGCTGCAAAATCCTAAGTACTTGTCTTTGCTCAATCACATTTGCCTTTACATCCCTGAGATCTATCCGGAGCTAGAAAAGATAATTTTCCTTGATGATGATGTTGTTGTCCAGAAGAATGTGACACATCTTTTTTCGTTGGATTTGCATGGAAATGTCAACGGAGCCATGGAAATTTGTCTTGAAGCATTTCATCGCTATTACAAATATCTCAATTTCTCACATCCAATTATCAGCACAAAGTTTGAACCACAGGCATGCGGATGGGCATTTGGAATGAATATCTTCGATTTGGTTGCATGGAGAAAGAAAAATTTGACAGCACGGTATTATTACTGGCAGGAGCAGACTGCTGATCGGACACTTTGGAAGCTGGGAACACTCCCTCCTGCTCTTCTAGTATTTTATGGACTGACAGAGGCACTTGATTGGAGATGGCATGTTTTACGGTTGGGATTTGATATGCACATTGACAATTGTGTGATTGAGTGCGCTGCCGTAATCCACTTTAATGGGAACATGAAGCCGTGGCTGAAATTGGCCATTGGCAATTACAAGCCCTTATGGGAAAGGTACATAAATCAGAGCCACCCATATTCTCAAGGCTGTGTTACTAGTTGAAATATGCTACCTTTTGATTGTTGCTAATCGTGCTCTCTTCAATCGTATCAAGACCAACTGGTGATCGCATTATTGTAGAGTCAAAGGTAGAAAATTTTGGCTTTCTTAGGAGACGGGAGGTTTTCATTTTTTTTTTGTACATTTTTTGTTTGTTTTTTGTTCTCACCGTTCAATTATGGTTTCCTGAATAGAGAACAGGTCTTATACACTAGAACACTGAAATTTATGAGGCGCGAAGGAATGAAGGAATCATTTTTGGCTGTAGGGGTTTCTACCCCTTCTGCAAGGTGCAGATTTACAATTTAGTTCTCAGCAATTTTTGTAATAATTTTTTCAGCCCTTTTAGATATATTAAAAATGGATCCAAACTGTTTGTTTTTTTTTGTGCCTGCATCTGTTGTTTCAAGGTAAATTACAGTATCTGAGATAATTCTCAAGATGTACTCCTTGTTCCCTCCCATAAAGCATTTAATTCATGCACCATTGCATAATGCTGTTGTATTTAGTTCTCCCTTTCATCTGGCAGTAACTTAGTTGATATTGCAAGATGCAAGATGATTGAATTCAAGTCCCAGAAACAACAGATTTTGAGAGGGAATGGAAGAACTGAAGGCCGACAGAAACTTTTCATTGACACATCTCCCCGAGGCAGATGAACATAAAACTGCTCGAAAAGGAAAGACAGAGAGACGGTGGAATCAGACTCAAATATTGAAAACTGTGTAGAAATCAATTAGTTCGTACGGATAACACCAAAAACAGCTACTAGTAATGTTATGGATTCTCCGACCATTAAGATTCTTGATTTTGCAATGCCTCGTAAGGATGGATGAGACAGTAAGAGTGATTCCAAGGCCTTGGCATGAGGGTTGGATGCGTGTGCAAAATGTGGGCAATCTAAACACGCTTTCAACCATATTACAACACAAATTCACTTTTTGAGCAAGTTCCAGGTTGACAAAAGCTTTTAAATCACGCAACGCATTGTTACACTCAAGTAAATGCACCTGTGAACTCAATGTCGCGCAGAAGGCCATATTCCGAATTCTGTATACCCATCTTCAGTAGCACATGCCCTAAACATGCCTGTTGTATTAAAGGGCATAGTCACTTCTCCCGTGGCCGATACAGCAACCAAGCCAACATTGCCTCTGGGAACACGCTCATTAACAACATAAGCTGCTGCTTCTTCAAGAGAAAGACCTTTATATTCCATAACTGCAGCCACATCCCTAGCAACTGTGCCACACATAATTGCTTCTCCTTTACCGGTAGCAGAAACTGCACAGAGGTTATTGGCATATGTCCCTGCACCTATTACAGGTGTGTCCCCAATCCTACCCACCATTTTGTTTACAAATCCACCAGTGGAAGTTGCAGAAGCCAAGTTCCCATGCTTATCAACAGCCACGCACCCAACAGTTCCAATTTGGCTATCTCCATCTTCCGTTCCAATTACATATTTCTCATCCTCTTTAATAGGTTGTGTGTAATCAATCTGTAGATCCAGAACGGAAGTGAGATGTTTAATGCCATAATCCATCAAAGTACTTCATGAGTTCATATCAAGTTGTGCACACATGGAAATGACCCCAGAAGAGGACAAAGCTGGTGCTGGACAAAGAATTCCCATCCATGATTTGCTCCAGTATTTCAACCAGTCAAAACATGCCAGGCATAACTTGCTGTCAAAATCTAGTTCTCACAAATTGGGAATACTTTCAATCTTAAATTTTCATCAACCGAAAGGAATATGCAGCATAGGGAGCCAAAGTCTGTTAGGACATAGTTTGACACACAAGAATTTCATCAAATAAATTAAGCAGGAAGGATCAGAACGCTACCTGGACTCTATTGGCCTTTTTGGCCTGCTCTAGCCTCTCAACATTTTCTGGAGTTATGAAATGACTTGTATCAAGTGTCTCAACACCCTAGTCAGTTAAAAAAGAAGAAGAAGCCATAATTAGACATCCTATATGGTAAACAATCATAGTACTGTGTTATATAAAGCAATCAGATTATCAATAATCAGGAAATTCAGAAGCAGGGATGCACAGGGCAGAAAAAGGAGGGAGAAAAATCAGTGAAAATAAAAAAATGAAAAGAGAGTTATGTGGCTGATGGATTTAGCAGAAGATGAGTAAGACTATCGCACTTGCTCCCTAGCAAAAGCCTCTGCGCCTTCGAATGCAAGATATATATGAGGAGTCTTCTCCATCACTAATCGTGCTAGTGATGTGGCATTAACAACAGTGGTTAGTCCAGAAACAGCTCCACATTTCATAGTCTTGCCATCCATAATAGCAGCTTCCATCTCGACTGTCCCAATACTGGTTAGCACAGATCCCTTACCAGCATTGAAGTGTGGGAAGTTCTCTAGTTCACGGACCTACAAAACCAGGCAAAATTAGGTGAATAAAAAAACTCCAATAAAAATCATCCAACAAGAAAGGATCACAAGATTTATTACTTCAACAGGCTTCTTTACAGGAAACTGAGATTCTTTTTCGCACTTATATTTTCCTGATCATGCAGCATATCATCGTATACAAATAAAAACGAAAAAAGCGCAAGATATAGTGTGATTAAGAGATAGACAGAAATTAATTTTCTAGTTATACTTAATTTTCTATTATGCTCTTAATTTGCTTCAGTATCTCAATCGTCAAAGAAATATACTCAAACCTCAAACATAATAAGTTGTTCAAGCAAAAAATAGAAACCCCAGATGATAAACTGCGTAGCCAATTAGGCCATGACAAAGCCAAGTCCAAATAAACAAGAAATTTTTACCATGAAAACAATTCAAGAAATAAGGAAAGAAACTAAGTTAAACTCTTGGCAAAGCTCGTATACTAGACATGTGTACGTATGTATGTATGTATGTATGCATGGATACCACAAGCTCGACAACATCGAGGGGATGCTTTTGGGATTGGAGAGCGGCGACACCGATCTGAAGGCAGTGGCGGAGAGCAGCCTCTCGGGGCAGGCGGCGCTCTGGTTGGAGTGAGAGTGGAATATCGCCGGCGCCACCGTGTAACGCTATTGCCCAACCCATTTTTTGTTCCACTGCCACACTCACTTTTCTTCGAACCCCACAAGACCTTTTGGACAGTCTTTATCTTTGCTTCTTGGGTTTCTGTTGGCGTTGGAGTTGAGTTGGACCCGATAGATTCAGAACCAAACAAAAGTTTATGCTTTTTTTTTTTTTTTACGAAAGTCATATTAAATTTAGAATAGATAATATATATATATAACTATATTTTTATATAAATTTCATATATTTATACTAAATTTAACATTGAATATTCTTTTAATTATTCAATTAAAACTATATGTACTGATATTTAGTGCCATAAGAGTCTTTAAATTATTTTTCATAAGAAAATCAAGATTCTGATGCTCTTTATTTTCATACCAAACAAGTTTCGATGTTTATTCTAAACACTATAAGATCCTTATCCTTGACATGTATTATCATTAATCTCACGTTCTCACGATTCAGTAATATTAAAAGTAATCTATGGCATTCACTCATCCAAATGTACTAAAATACATGAACTGATAGGTTATATATATATATATATACACGATAATTCCTGAATTTTATTTTTTTTAATTAGGAAGTGTTTTATGATATAAACAATACAATAAATATAATTTTTAATTGTAATTATTATGTTTTAAAAATAAAGATCTCAATTTTTAAATATTATCTCAAGGGGATTGAATCTATATAAGTTTGCAATTTGCAAAGTGGTTAATGTTTTCAAGAACCGAATACATGGCATTTTATATTGTTGACACTTAAAGTATCCGGTGAACTCATGAATCCAACACTCGGAAACGGGTGGTCTACTCAACTTTGATTAAAACAAAAAAAATAAAATTTTCGGGTGCATTTTGGTTTGGACTTCACATTAAATCAAATATCATGGCTTGGCTAATGTGTATGTTATTAATATGTTATTAATTTAAAATGCAGCAAGTGCAGTAGTGCACGTTCTAAAAATTCTGTTGTTGTTGACGTTGTTCTTGTTCTTGTTGTGTATGATTAGTTACCGGGACAGTGAGCACGATGACTTGCAACGAGCGCAATACATCCCCCCATTAATCTGCATGGGCCGAATCGTTGATTCTCGTCCAGAAAGACAAGTCAATCAGAAGTGTCTTAAAAGACATTGATACAGTCAATTATCACAATGTACTCCAATTTAAATTTACAAAATGGGGTCAGTTAAATCCCAAAAACAGATAATAATAAACGAACGATTACCTGACATTGACAACCCCTTTGATGGGGATTAACCGATGATGTCTTCGTTTGTTTTGACTCTCCATCCTAGAATATTATGATGATGCTGATATTGTTGGAACGGTTGCTTTTGGGGCCCAGCCCCTCGTTGGCCGGAAGTTAGAGAGAAGCCGGTCGTGGGCAGCACGGGAGTTTTCTGGCTTGCGCGAGGATATTGGTTGGCAAGGAGAACATCGCTTGATCAAGTGGATGCAGCTCAGCGCAGCATTGGTTCACGATTACTACTTCATTGGAAAGTACGAGCAGTCATCCAAGCAGCTGGCCACATTTTCATCATCTTCAAGACGATGACTGTATGGTGTTCTGCTTCAGAGAAGATGGTGCCTTTGACATTGTGACAGATAGCAAGCCAGATGCATTGGATTTCTTTGGATCAGAAAGCTAAATTCCACTGCACATTGACACAAAGGTTAGAATTTCTTTGCTCCTTGTTGGGGTTCTTCTTCTATTCAAAGTCTTGTTCTCCAATTACGCGGACCATTTAACAACCCAAAAAATTGGCTACAAGTGACAATATTTCATGCGTTCTTTCTAGATTGACGAATAAGAGAGCAGCTACTTAGATGCAGAGCCAGTTTGCGAGAGTAGAACACCAAGATATGAAGTTAAGGAGATTGACAATGGAGGGACAGTGTCGGTCAAGTCAAACGACTGTAATCAATCAGATGGCAGCAGACGATCTTCTTCGTTTCCTGTGTATGCTTTTCCTGTTATCAGCCGGCTTTTCCAAAAATTGTGCAAATTCAAATGGCTTAACCTCGCAGCACTTCGATTGTAAACATGGTTAAAATCTAATGCAGATTGCACTGGGACTCAATAAGCAGTCCAGTACAGATGCCAAAACCAGAAAGCAAACAAATGAGGAAGCATAAGGTTCGTTTTCAGTGTCGTAGATTCTTAACTTTGACGTGTCTTTCTTCTTGTTTTGCACTTTGCTTAGAATCACCGACCTATCATTCATTTGCAATGTGGTTTCATGCACTGTGTTATTGTTAGCGATTTTAAATCTTTTATTCCATCCGATTGCGAAACTAATGCAACTACGCAATACAAACGGCAGTTGGGGTATGCAGCAAGCTGCATTACCTGAGCAACTTTGCGCTGAAGCCCGTACCTCAGCGTGCCGTTCCTGTTTCTTCCCACATGGCTTGAGACTGGAGCATTAGTAAGAGTAATAAGTAGCAACCAAAGTACAGGAGATAAAGAGAGGGGGCCACCTCAAAAGTTGATGTCTTTGGGTGGAAGCAAATAATTACATTCAATTATAGCATTATTGCGTTTTTCAAATTTAAACTCAAGGGACTAATAACTCGAATTTAGTATCAATCCAATGAAACAAAGTCTTCCATCTACTTCAAAGAAATCATGAGAATTTGCTCACACAATATTGTAACTTTTGGAGGGGGATATGTAACTCGAACCTTAATTGCTTTGTGCTAAAGAAGGAATCAGGGAAATTCATTGTCCCCAACACCAAAGACCTGAAAAGGGTTACAGTCTATGTACAAAGCACAAAACATAGAAAAAAAGCATGCTTTAAAGGATTAGGTACACATAACTATATCAACAAGAAGAATACAAGCCAAACCATTAACCTGTAAAATATCCTAACAACAATAAAGCAACCATCATTATAAAGCCCATTTAATCAACTACGTGTTGTACCTAGCGAGGATACTGTTCCAGGAAAGCATCATGAAACCCCACTATTAAAAGAGGCCTTGGTTGTGTTCACTTGATTAGATCTACAAACAAATGACTGAAGATGCAGCCTTGCGCTTGCTGCAGCAGTAATAGATCCTTCATTTTGTTTTCTTTTGCAGCAACATAACTTTCTCTTGCTTCTTCCATTTTTAGCATCTCCGTATCATCCAAGTCATCCTGTGCAGAAGCACAGATGATTTCAGTGGAAGATAAAGCAACCAGTAAGTGAGTTGAGATAAAAGAAAAATGAAAGAAGAATGCATAATTTGGAGGTCAGAGCTTACAGTATCTGGGAGATAATCCACATAACAAGCCCTAACATCATAATCGTTGGCATAGGCTTTGGAATAATTCTCTGCCAAGTGTTCAAGTAGCCTCATGAATGATGAAATGCCTCCTTGGACTCAGTTTAGCTCTTCCTGGAGCTTCTCTGCTTTTGTGTTTGATGCCATTACTTCCCAGTGTATCTTCTCCAAGGCAGCTTGTTTGTCTGCAAGCGTAATCTGTACAAAAAGAAAACCTCTTTATGTTAGATTTAGACTTTGAAATAACAAAATGAGATAAGATAATCCGACAACTGGATATTTAGCGACTGATGGAATCCCTACATTTATCTCAATCGATGTCATTCCAAGATGACACAATTAGGAACTATTGACATAAATAATTTTCAAGGTGCCAATGTGCCCTAATAGAAACACAACTCATAATTATAGAACTACTGCACAGGTGCCAAAAAAAGAAAAAGGAAAAAGAAAAAGAGAAGAAAATATCATATTCGAAGGCATTTTAAGGCTGCAAAGTTCAAGTATAAATCATTTAGAATGAGATATGTTATGGACAACATGTTTAAACATTTTGTTTCAATCCCATCCATAGGATTGGCCATCTTGAGCCTAAATGGACTTCACTGCAAGCATTTTAACCTTGAACCACAATCTTTCAATATTTTGCATTCATATCCAAGCTAGCAACCTCTGTCAGATCTCAAAAGAGCCAACAGGTCATTGAAGTCCAAGTATACATTTTTCTTGTTTTTGCATCATTCTATTACGGTATAGTCATAAACCAGCAAAATTTATGATAGGAATGACTGCAGCAATAATTACACTAATAAAAAGTGTAACCAACCACCTTTGTGTTGTGGAGTTGTTGTCGAATAGGCTTGACTAAAGAATCCTTTTCTGCAGCCTGGATTTTCAGCTCCTTGAATTTAGCAATGACAGTTTCCATCTGATTCTTCGAAATCTTTGCTGATTTCAAAATTTCATCTTTCTCCAATAGCTTCTTCTGTAGGTCCTCCACCTGTTCCCTCAACATGACCAGCTCTACCATGTCTTTTTCTGCAGTAAAAGCCCTCGAGGAAAAGATTGAGAAACCGTCACTGTCCTGATTGCTGCTAGCCCGCTTACCTTGGTCCTTATCTCCATGGTTCCTTTTATTTTTTTGTGGGAATAAACTGAGCAGCATCCCTCCCTTTGGGATCAATCATCTTCAACATGCACTGTAGGTAAAATCAGCATCTTTAGGTCATTCGCATGTACCAAGCAAAATTGCTTCACTTGAAAAGATAATCTAGAAACTACAAATCCAAAATAACATTTTCAATACAGTAAGTAGAGAACCGATGAGCAAAGTCAATTCAAGATAGTAACTTCGAAAATTGCGCATGTGGTTTGATAAAACAGCAATCCAAAATCGGCCCTTACGATACAACATACAAAGTCTCTCACAAATAACCACTGTGAAATTTTCTACACTATTCATGGAGTTATTCAGAGACAATAAGTTAGAGTCCAAAAACCCTATCAGGCTTAAAGCTAACATCAGCAGAAATCAGGCTGCAACACCTGATCCCACAAATCAAAGAGCAATAGTCTACCAGTAAATTTAGTCAAATGCTGGATTGGCCACACAAATTATTCTTATCTAGAATTCTTGGGAGTTAAGATGGGCAACTTCACATAAAATGTCAGAAGTTCCCAGCGCTTCATCCTGTCTTCCTTTTTGTCCAGTCATGTTGGTTTTTCTCCCACTCTTCATCTAACACTTAAAACTAATGCTAGCTCTCAGGCTAGCCTGGTTTCACAATAAGCTATGCCTTAAAACCACTTAAGACGAAGAATGGAAGACTAGAGATTCAACTGATGACAGCCTTTCGAACAAGACAGGTATATATGATATGGCCAATAGATACTAATGAAGTTCTCGTCCCAACTCTGCCCACCTGTCAATGAACTTGCACTTGGGCAGCCAAAGAAGAGACTACCTAAACTATTTGAAAATAAATAAATATATATCAAAAACTTCATTTTTGGAAAGACACAGAGTCTTTCTCTGCCTCTCTGCTAGAATAATATGCCTTAAAAGTCCAAAAACTACTAAAGGAGAGGAAGAGAGAGAGAGAAAGAGAGAGGGAGAGAGAGCAGATTACAAGCAAGACAATTAGTATATCAAGGAACTGCACATAAATTGGGCAGCAAAATGGAACTGCATTAAAAATCATTCCACTAGAAATTGAAAAGGAAAGTAGAGTCTTCAGCCTTTTACATCACGAGAATCCACTACCTAAAATCACCAGTCGATAAAAGAACAAGAAAAAAAACCAGCCAAATAAAAGGAAACTGCGAAACAAAAGAACCAACTATCCAATCCAGTAAATCGGCCAAACACCACACTACCCAATGGTGATAACAGCCAAATCAAGGCCAACCGCCCAATACAGACATATAAAATGCATGAATGTGCAAAAAAATGAAGAAGAAAATAAAAGTGTGAAATTCGAGAGGGCGTACCTTTCTGTGTAAGAATTCTCTACATGGGGTCTTCGTGTAGATCATGGAACCTCGCCTTGTGAAGCAACTGTTGGCTTTCCGATCTCGATCCTATAATTCACGAATTTTCCAAAAATTCATTAAAAAAATAAAAATTGATTGAGAGAAGAGCACGTACACGCAAAGGCACAAGTATACGTGTATGTACATGTGGGTGTGTGTGTGTGTGTTAGAATTACGGTTTCGACGAGAGGGAAGATGTCAACGAGACTGTGATGGTGGCAGCGAGGTGGGAGAGTGCATGGTGGTGAGTCGGGAAGGAGGAGTCCTAATGGGTGGCGGCGGAAAGCCATGAGTTAGGGTCCCCGGCACCGGAGTTCTCTTGCAAATGTTGGGGCTCGGACATCGGTCGATGTCTTCTTCTTATTTTTCTTTTTCTCTCTCTTTTTGCGAAATTGGGAATTTGTAATTGTTAGTTACTCAAAACGGAAAGATTTAACAGCGAGTGGCGCGCAAACGGTGGAGAGGAACAGTGATAACTGATTTTGATTTTTTTTTTTTTTTGTTATTTTTATTCCATGTTTTCACAACCGAATCCATTAACCTACTGGAAATGTTACCTTTTAATGTTTTATCAGTTCAATCCGTTTCAAACTACTAAACGAGATCGAAAATTGGGAAAAAAAAAAACTTTAATTGTACAATAATATAGTGAAAATACGCAAAAATCACATTATTTATCCAATAGTTTATAATTTTTTTAATTCAATAATTATTTAACTAAATTAGGTGGTATAAGTTTGTGTCCACCCCGTTGCTCGAATTGCTTTGTTACCATACTTCTATCATATATATATTGTCTGTGTGTGTGTGTGTGAGTGATAAAAAATAAAAATTGGTAATTATATACGAAATATTTTGACAAAATTATTTGTTATAGTTGAATTTAATGATTGTTAACAAGAAAACCACTAAAATACTTGATTATATCTTAAAATCCTACTTTTAATATTCAAATTATAAATTTAGATTAAATAATGAGTTGATTTTGAGTTTAAATAAAATTTATGACTTAATTATAAATTAACAAAATTTAGAGTTCACATTGTATTTTGTTGGTATTTTAAAATCAAAACTAATATGAATACCAACCGGGCCGGATTTTCAGTTCTTTAACTGGTTTTCTCTGTTCAGCTTGGTTTTAACTGGTCTGAATATTACCATTTATTTATTTATTTATTTATTTGTCAGTTATTAGGGGAGGTACAGCCAATTTGCTTCTATTTTAAAAATCCTGGTGAAGACAGCGTCTATAGCAAAATAAGTTTTCGAGTTGCAAAATTGCTTCAGAATTTTGTTTTCTATATTTATTAAAAAAATTATTTAACCATAAATTTCATAATAAAAATAATAACATTCTCAATAACTCTATATTCTTTTTTCAGAATTAAAACCTATAATTTTGAAAATAAATATTAAAACCATTGAAATGTTTTCCATTTCTTCTCCGACTCAGTTCATCGCATTCCAATCATTGATTATAATAATATTATGATTAAAAAATGAAGAAAATTTAGACTCAGTCAAGTAAGTAATTTTCGTTGTAAAATTACGAAGGACATCACAAAATAAACGATGCCCCCATATTTTCAAGGGAGGAGAATGCTACTTTAGGCCATACCGACAGGCCGTCAGGACAATAATCCCTTGAACGAAAACCAAAAGGACAAAAAAAAAAAAAAAACAAAAAAAAAAAGGCTAACAGTGTAAACCTGAGTGCATGCACATCAGCCATTGCGCCGGGTCACATCGCTCCCCAAAGGACCACATCCAAGCGTGTGTAAACTATTTCATCTAAAGGGCCACCTCAGAATCCAACAACCCCACAGAACATAACCCACTCGAGCGATGAGTCTATGCTTTGCTTGGAAAAATTGGATGTCTATACACCGTGCAATTGTGGATGCTACGAAAGTCCAGCAACTCACACTCGCACAGCTCACAGATTCAACCCCATGTACTTTGAATAATACAGGAAATTAACCAATAGCTAGCAAGCAGTGAGCAAATGGACATCCGCAGCGGCGTCGTGGGCATGGGAAACTTCACTTCCTGATTATTTATTTAACAACTCCAAGAATCACCAAAATCTTAATTTCCGGATCCCAATCGACATGCGTGGGTGACGGTGGGGACCCAAAATCAAATCATGAAAAAACGTACGGTGACCTGCTACTACTACGATCGCGATGGACACTGGATTAGCACTTCCTCGTCTGCTTGGAGCTGCACATGCTGCAACACGGACCCCACTTGGTCACAATAATTTTGGTCTCCCTTTTGAGCCGTGTACTAGTAGAGACGCATAAAATTCCACGCTTGGACCCATCATTTTAAAGACACGTATGGGATGAATGTTGAAATTCGTTCGTATGATTACGGAAGTAATTAATATAATAAACGCCATCTCACCTAATCCGGGCCCCCGCATGCATCAAAATATAATTTTATCACCGAATTTTCACACCTGTTGCTTTACATTTGTCCCCAGTCTGTCAGAATTCAGGAATCAAAGCAGGACATGAGACACTCAAAGTTTTCTGGTTGTTCAAATGTGATTAGGATAGAACGTGCCGGGACAAACCGACCCTCTGTCCCACGGAGAGGGAGGTGAGACCGAGGCGGTAAGGCAAACCCCACGTGGCCACGAGCATTGAGGCGACGCAACATCTCCCACCTTCCGCTCCCCTCCCTCCCCACCCCCCCACCATCACAACGGCCACGTGGAGTCATCATCACGCAAGGGACTGATCACGTCAACGTGGGGCCCCCTCCCCCACCACACTTCCAACCCACTTAACACGGTACATCCTTATCAATTCCCAGTCCTGATCCTTCGCTTGCCCCTGCTCCCAGACAGGACGTCACTCAAAAGTCTCAATCAACATCTTAACCTATATTTTATATATATATCTATCAGACTACTGTACAAAATATAATTAACTAACTTAACACCCAACGTTGGACTGTGGTACGACGGTTCCACGAGTTACGCGCCAAAAGAGGACATTAACCAATCCCGAAAAGCAGAATATATTAGCAAACAAATAAGTAATAATAATTGAATCAATCAAAACTAGAGAACCACTATAATTTTATCTCTATAATTCCGCTCATATAATTGTTGAAGTACATGGGAAGCCAAACCCAAAAAACAAGAAGACACAGAGGTTGGAGCTGGGGGGAAACCCAAAAAAAAAAAAAAAAAAACAACAACAACAATCTTCCTGAAAGTCAGATGCACATGAACACCAAAAAAAAAAAAAACATCAAGCCCAACTAAGTCCAGAGTCACTTAGATAGAAACCCCTCCGCCCCAGAAACGAAAAGTAAAATAAAAAATATATATCTATATATATAAAGATTTACTCAAAGGGAAAAGCAAGCAGTCCTACTTCTCATATAGATATATATATATATATGCATATAAAATAATATACAAAAAAATACCCCTCTCACAGTTATGTTTTCTTTCCATTTGGTTTGAAATTTTGAGAGCTTTTCTCTTTAAATATTTTTCCGAATATATAATTTTCCCCGAGGTTAAAAAGAAAAGGGGTGAAGAGAGATATTACGGGAGATAGAGACTGGAGTGATCTTGATCAGTCCATTGATTCTGACCACTCCAGTAAATTAGATCAGCAGTGGAGTGGAGATCGAGATCAAACAGAGCATTCTCTTCAGTCCCTTGCCCATCCAAGCCGGCAAATCTACTGTGCTCAGCCTGAACCGTTCGATCATCGATCAACCCACCACCACGACCGACGGCATCCTGCATCTTCATCATCTCCTCCCCATTGGCCCCGCCCATTCCATGCCCCATCTTCTGATTCTGGTGCTGCCACAGCTGATCCTGATCCTGACCATGACCTTGTTGACTCTGGTGAAGATCCTGCTGGTTCCATAGGTTACTAAACCCAAAATGCAATTGCTCATTGCTCGAATCGATTAAGCTTGCGAAGCTCCCAATCTCTGAAAAGATTACGCAATCTGATGATCCCTGCTCCGGCAGCTGCAACCCAGCCTCCATGCTTGGGTTTAAGCTGCTGTCGGCATGTGAAAATAGCTTCGATTCGCCAATACCGTTTAGTATATTGTCAGTATTTTTATTGTTGTTACTATTGTTATAATCGGACGCCGCCTCCATGGCGGTGCAGCCCTTTGCGGTGTTAGTGGCGGTGAGGCTCGAACTTTCGCTGCTGGAATGAGAATTCGAAAATTTCAGCTCCTCTCTTCGACGCTGCTGCTGGTGTTGGTGCTCCAGTGGAGGGAGATTGGTGGTGGTGGTGGCAGCATCTGTGGCGGAGGTAGTTTGCTTATGTTTTGGCTTGGAGCGCTTGGTCTTGCGGGAGCCACCGCCAATGGGGACGTTGCGGAGGACGCCGCCGTCGGTCCAGTAGCGGCGGCAGCTCTTGCAGAAGTGACGGGGCTGAGATAGGTTGTAATTGTTGTAGTAGCAGAACTTGGTGTTGAGGGAGTCGCACCGAGGGCATTTCAATGCTTGGCGGTTCTGGTGCTGGTGTGGCTTCAGCCTCCGGTCGGCCCTCCTCCGCCGCCAAAATACCGCCCTCCTCCCTCTCTTTCTCCTTCGATTGGGTGAATTTCTTGCATTTCTCTCCCTAAACTTCTACTGCCTCCACTCCTAAAACAACAGATTAAAAAAAAAAAGGAAGAAGAAGTTCAAAAGCAAACTACAGAAAAATGGCTGCTTTCTATTATCTCTTCTTTAAAAAAGAAAAACAAAATGACTGCTCGCCATTTGAATTTAAAGAGAAGCTAGAGAGAGAGAGAGACACACACACACAGAGTCACACACAGATGTTAGAAATGTTTGTGTGAAAGCAAGGAGAGATTCTCAACTCTGACAAGTACCCCACCCCCAAAACCGCGCCTCTGCTCCAACAATCCTTAATTTGTGGCGACCAAATTGCCCCTACACATCTCCCATAATTTCTGCCACTGCCCTCCTTTTAAGTTTATGAGTAACTAACCCCAATGGCCAGATCAACCGCATTTAAACTGGTCCATAAACAAAAACGGGTGACCCGGCTATCTTCAACCCGGCTGAAACTCTATTTTTATCAATAATAAAACATGGGTTGCCAATTTCTTAGATTTTTATTAGAATAACATGAGATAAATGGATATCCATGGGCAAATGCTCACGATGCTTAATCATGATTATTATATTAAAAAAATACTAATTATAACTAACATTCATGATTAAATATTTATAATGTATATCTATTTATTTTTATCTTTTAACCTTTTAGAAATTTTTAACAAGTCGGCCTTACCAAAAAAAAAAAGTATATATATTCGTACCATATAGTTACAAATAAATCAAACTATAAAATTAGAATTTTTATTAATAACTTATTTAGCTAGTACATTAGCAGGATAAATAATTGTTTTAATATTATGATTTTATTTTTTATAAAAAAAATAATCGAGTTGATTGCTAGTATTTAAAGTTGAAATTTCAAAATTAAGTTCAGTTTTAAGTTAGTTAATAGAATTTTTATATGATAAGATTATTATTATCATTATTATTATATATTTAGTTTGTGAGGGTAAACTAGGATTACTCTCTGCTCATAGTACTCAGAACCGGACCCGACAACTGATGCTAAAATCCCAACACAGGGTGGGATGAGGGGAGAATTTAACCGGGGCTTGGGAGAATTGGACAGTGCCGAAGTATGTATAATCTGTCGGTCGAGCCCAAGACACGTGGAGAGAAGAGAAGATGGAAGAGTTGGTGTCCACAAAATCAGGTTGTCGACTTGTCGGCCACCCGAGGTTTTTACCAGCTGTGCATAGTGGATCTGTCATTACAAATGGTCCAGAGACCGCCACGTTGCCGTTTACTATTCGTGAGTCGTCGTTACTGCTTCTCGTTTTTATTAATGTGTAAGCTGCTCTGTTTGTCTTGACCTGGTACAAATGGTTGTAAAAACTGTAGATTAACAATTTAATTTTTTCATTAAAAAATTATTAAATAATGACCTATTGACATCGAAGAATATTAACCCTACTATTTATCGTCATGCACAGGAAAATGCCCCGTTATCAGGCCAACAGCTACGGATGTAAATTATTTAATTTGCACATTAGGCCTATTAGTACAAACTTGGAAATCGGGGGGAGTCGGCCGGAGGTCTTAACTTGGGCCGGCGGCCTTGACGGCCTAATCTGCAAGCCTTAAATCATTGCATTGCCTAGGGTCACCTTCTTTTGAATTCAAACGGGCAGATAAGAGTCCCCGGTTCTAACTCCTCGCGGTAAACAACGCGACGTGGGATGCAATTGACGGTAATTGTAATCAGGGGAAAAAAGTTTAGTTGTCCGGGCTAAAAATCAAGAGCATCTGATTAGGGCATAGGATGAAGCAAAGTGGCAGTCATGGACAAACGGTGTTGTTGGACTTGAGGCACTCAACTTATACAAACCTGTTAATTCATGCACTAAATTCTCAACCAAGTAGAGATCCCGTGGATTGGATTGGTTTTGTTATCGTCATTATCATTATCAATTAGGCCCCAATTAGACTTTGAACTTGACGCACTCAATCTTAGATTGGTTTTTATCCTCTCGTTGGATTACATGGTTAGGCTTCATATATATACATATATGCTTATAAATTTTATATGTTCTTGCTCTCAACATTGCTAATTTTCATACTAAATTTTGTCAATGAAAATTCTAAAATGTTTTACCAATTTTTTCCTTCTTTTTTTTTTTAAAAAAAAGTTCAGAACTAGAATTGAAATTAAAATCGAAACTGTAACTGGCATGCCTGTCCATTTCCAGTTTAGCCCCACCTCCTGGTGAAACTGCAAGCCAACGGCATGCCTACTTCCAACTCCAAAACTGAGTTCGCCCGCGGCGTGGTTAGGCTGACTCTCGACACCCACTCAGAAAAGAAAAGAAAAAAAGCCACCTTTATTTCAATTTCATGCATTACAGTTGCACAATGATTTTCAAAGAAGTCATGTTAATGGCCTCACCTATAAGAGGCAAATCAACTGTCCATCGGCTGGTCACGAAGAATAATTGTGGAACTGCGAGCACTAGGAACCCGAAGTCATGATCACCGCATTTGCAGCCGTCCATTGAGTATGCTTGATGTAATTGGTGAATTGTATCATCTCGTTGGAAACCTTTTTCTTTGGTACAATTCCGAATCTAACCTACGATTGGAGGGGGGAGGGGAAATACTGACGTGGTACGAATGCTGAGGGGCTTTCACCTCAAAGTACAATTCGCAAGTTTGCCTGCTCAAAAAAAGTCTGGACGAACATGCATTAACGTCGATAGACTCCCCCCTCTCTCCCAATGAAACCAGAATGTGTATCTTCACGTGGGGTCACTGCAAATCCGCGTATATATTCATCCAAGGCGTCAAAAACCAAACACAAAATCGAGTGAAAATTTCAAAGGAAGGAATATCAAACATGATCTTGATTGCTTGACTGGACAGGCAATTTTGATGGCAACATGTTCACATGCACGAGGGAAGATGGTTTGGAGGGTTCTCAAGTTTCCAGGTGCTTTAACTTATCCACATCCACCCCTCCCAAAAAATAATTCTCATGTCCTGCTTGAAATTTACCCTTGAAGACGAATAATTTATTTTTTGGAAAATTCGAGAATTATTATCATCCATATTTTATCGTTGCAATTTTTTTTTTACTTAAAATATGAAATAACATTTAAAAATATTTAAACATAAAACAGTGCATTTAACTCATATAATTTTAAATTTGTTATTAAACCTTGAAATTTATGCAAGTAGAATTTATTACTTGTTTTGGAAGTGGCACAGGTTTAGGGTATTACATGGTGACTCTCTAATTAACTTTATGCCTTTCACGATCTATGGAGATTGAAAAAGATTTGGGTGCTAGCTGGTCTTTCCTGTCTCTTACCTTTCCAATGGGGTGGGTGTCACCATCCCAAGCCACCAACTTTGGGCTCAACTTCTAAAGCCCAGTCGTTTGGAGTGGAGGCATCGTATCTAATACTAGGCCCCGCCAATCACGTTGCGATTGGGTCCCAACCCATCAATCAGTTGCCCATCATGGCCCTACAACCAATCGTGAGTTCCTCTTATTATCCTATTCAAGGAAATACAAGCCCCATGATGGGCAGATCAAAGCTTCTTCTTTGTTTTTTTCTTTTCTTTTCTTTTCTTTTTTTGTCAAAAGTGCCCTCCAATCTGCAAAATAATCGAGGCCTGTTTAAAGTAGCAAGGATGAATTTATTACTATTAGGAATCTTGACTTAGAATATGCACGAAAAACTTATATTATTGTATTTAATATAACAATTTTAAAATGCTAGAGACCTGGTTAAATGCACTAAAAATTTTAATATAATGAATTTATAAGTCTTTTTATGTATATGTGACTTCCTTCTCTCTCTCTCTCTCTCTCTCTCTCTCTCTCTCTCTTATTTTTTAATATATAATTTTTTAATTATAGAAATTATATTTGAACTTTTAACAAAAATGATATTAAAATTAAACTGGAACAAATTTGTTTTTAGTTAAAAGGTAATTTGGCAGTGATATATATATCTTATTGTTTAACTATTTAAAGCATCGATAGACTTACGTTTACAATTTATTACAATATTCCAAAGGAAGTGGTAACTTGAGATGACTTCATTGTCGTGGTAATTTGACACATTCTCATGGGAGAAGTAATACAAAAACCCTAGAAATACAACATTATCATTTCTAAAACTGTCAGTACGGGAAAATGTGAGATGATAAATAGGGTAGATCAACTCCAGCAATACCAAGACACAAATATGGGGATTCTCTATACTCAAGACACATGAAATCTCTGATAAATTCAGCCATCCGCATCAGAGCACATGTAAACGCGGATATATTTTCCGTTCCTAGTAAGTGCTATCGTACTTTATTTTTCTTAATGTGTGATCCAACAAGCAAAGACAAGGACAGAGTAAACAAGCATTTTGAAAATGCAAAACCCATTGCAAGGAATTTTTGGATTTCATGAGACAGAGCCGCAAATTAATTGACCTAACTTTCTAAGCTGGTATGTAATTCGAAATCAAACCAATAAACTTTTCCACCGCATTAACAGACCTTTCGGTAGTGCTATCAAACGTAAAACACTTGCCTACGAGGGGGAGGGACCAAACACCCGTATCCGCTATAAGCCCGTGAATCAGCAACAGCCCCCACAGCCAACCGGCACTGAATAGTGAGTGAAGCGTCCAAACGTCGAGGGAACACCTCGATTCTTCGCAATACATGACACAGATGGTTTATTTCCACACACAAAAATACTACGTCTAAGTGTCTGTTGCTTTAACGCGCACCAGTGGGAAACGACGGAGTGGGAAACGACGGAGTGGGAAACGATGGCGTGAGAGAGAGAGAGAGACAGGAAAACATCCCAAAAGAGATGCCTCAATGGTCCTAATGGTGGCCGATTGCTAAAACGTTCGTCGACTCGTCACCCCAAAATTTCTCCCCCAACTTCGCCACATGATGTTGTTTTTCGCTGTTGTTTTGCTCTTTGTACATACAACACAAACGAAGGCCCCTTGACGTTAATGCAACATACAGAAATCGTGCCCCGAAGATGGGTATATGAGATCACCTGCCAACAGCCACTTTCTAACGCACCAAGTCTTGTCACTGTGCCACCCCCACCCCACCATTGACAGAGACCAATCACTGCTGCTCAATCCATATCCACATCAATATTTTTCGGCACTCTCATTGTCCGTTTCCATGAGCCCACCAATACGTACCCTTTTTTTGTTTTATAAACGCCAAAAAAAAAAAAAAAGAGTGCAAATTTACGAGACTTATAATTATATGCATTTCTTCACTTAGTAACATGCATTCGATCAACAATATTGTGCATCTAATCTGATAGCATTGTTTTGAGTGGACATGCAATTTTTATTTTTTTTAATTGTAGTCAATTATTTTCCCTAAAAAATTATTGTGAAAATCGAAGAAAAAAAAAAAGAGAAAAACGGAGAGAGAGAGAGAGAGAGAGAGAGAGAGAGAGAGAGAAGTTGAGAGTACACGAGAAATACTGATTTAAAGCTTGGGAAAAGTTGAGATAAAAAAAATTAATAATTAATGAATTTTATTTTTGTTTTTTGGGTATTGAATTGTTTTTATTCACTCCACTCCATTCACTGAAAAGAGTAAATCAAACTAGTAAAAACCGAAACAATAAACTTTTATTCAGCAAGCGCGCCCAGGAAAAGTTATTTCTTTTTATCCTTCCAGGGAGAAGTTTTTAAACATACGTTATAAGGTCTGCAGGTTTTGGGCTTAAGGATATTTTCGTAGAATTGACACGAACAGCCCATGTTAAAGTTAGGCCTTTTGTCTGAGAAAACATCCACCAATATCTTCTTATCTAGGCCTAGCCTGGCCCAACCTCGTCATTCATTTAAAGCATGTCCTATCCCCTACCTCTGGGAGCCGCCTTATGACAGAGGCACAGTGATTATTAAACCTGTTACAACAAGTCACTCTATTGTTTCTCTCTCTCTCTCTCTCTCTCTCTCTCTCTCTCTCTTTATTAGTTTTTTTTTTTTTTTCATCCATTAAACTTTTACAGCTTAACCTTTTTTTTTTTTAGTTTATTTTTTGGCCTAAGGTTTTCATTAAATTTTAGCCACTAAAAAAGAATATGTTTTCTTCCTTCCTATTTTATGTACGAAATTGTATCTTTGAGTAGTTTTGTTTTTTTACATCAATTAAAAAATTTTATCAAAACGGGAGTTGCAAGTACAAGAAGTACTGAATAATCAGTTTATGTATATATGTATAAATTTAAGGTTTTTAAAATAAATATTTAAAATTTTAATTAACGTGTATCTTTTTGAAAACACCCAATTTTACTATTTTGCAAGTTGCTATGCACGCCATGTGACGACCGCGACATGCATTGGAGAAAAGCCCACTGACAATTACGCATGAGCTGCTAATAATTTCTCATCTTCCCGATACCGTGGAGAAAAGCCAAATGCATGCATTTGGCAGGGTCCCTGGCTGAACAAGAAGCTTCCACAGTCCCCTCTCTGCAGCTCGTCTCTTCTTATTATTTTCAGCAGCCATAGCTAACATTTCTCGTGTCAAATGCTCCGTCATGTGTTTCCCGAATTTCCGCGACTTCAAACACTAAAACTGCCTTCTTCTTCTTACGCGCAACAACGCAGCTTAAAACCCAAGCGAAATTCGTTAAATATACAATTTGATTTGTCTCTATATTCATCAACTTTAATAATGCTAGTCTAGTGAAAATCTCTTGGTTGGTAGACATCCTCAAGTTACACGCGAAGATCTGAATAATAATACTGTGGGTATGAAATCGGAAACCTTGAGCCTTGAATGAAGGACAATAGATTCAAATAAACTGAAATATAGAAATAAGGTCGTGGTCATATATATATATATATATATACACACACGCAGACACACACACACACCCATGTATGTAAGAGTTATTGTCAAGATGTTAATTATTATGATTATAAATTTAAGTTGTAGAATAATGGGTTGATGATTTGATTCAATCCCTTTTATTACAAGTAATAATTACTGACCAAAGACTTTAACTGCGCATATACCTTCCAGAATCTCAGCATCAGGTCATCGGTCACTCCTCTTCCCCATTAATTAAGAAGAGTGCAATTAGTACACAAAAATTCGAATCCGACCGACTCGTGACTCCGCGCCGGTTTATTACAAAGTTGTGGTCGTAGCCGGATGAAATTAAAATTGAAATTAACTGATTTTTTTTTCTTCTTTTTTCTTCTTCTTCAAAGAAAATAGAACTCTAAATTAATTGATTCGACATTCCAAGTTCCAGACCAACAGACAATCATCGTTGAAAAATTCTCGGCCGATTTTGTGGGCTGGATGGAACTTTAATCACGCGTCTTTATTCTTCAGGGCATGATTAAGGCCTTCAATAATAAGCGTTGATTCCTGTCTAATATTAATATTAATATTAGGTGAACCGTACCAAATGCTATCCGATTTTGCCATGCTAACCATCGTCTTCATTCTTCCTCCCCGCATTTTCACGTACGCTATTACAACTATTGTTTATTTCATATGATCTGGTCATGTGATGTATGGTGTGCCGTCTCCACTTCTTTCTTTACTATTATTGTTGTTATTATCTCTAAAATTTTAAATTTAATATATAAATTATACAATTAAAAAATTATGCGTTAAAAATAATATATAATTAATGAAAGAGTCATAAGTTTAATGATTTAAAATTTTAAATTAAAATCTCACATTTTTTAAATTATAATAATTATTATTATTAGTACTGTTTTGAGGTGTAGGTTTACGTTCATGGTAACTTGACAACAACGCAACGCATCATGACCTGGGAGAAAAGGAAACCGGTCTAAATCCATCTCCCATCCATGCCACCAAATCATATTTTATTGGGTAATTATTTACTAATTGTTCATTAAAAAAAAAGAGGCTTCATTTTATAAGCAATTAGATGCCGCTAAACATTAGCTAAATGTGACTTCCACGGAAAATTTTGGTGATTCTATTTTTCTTATCAGGTAAAATGGAAAGGTAAAGATAATATATTTTACAGTCATTTCATGGAGGGTTGCACTTTCGGAGGAGCAATCAACTAAAAATATATATATGGAATCTAAGGTGACAAAGTAGGCTTTTTTCCTCCTGTATATAAACGCTAACAGTTGAATATATAGTAATTATACTAATTAGCCTCTTTTTTTTTTTGTCTTTTTTAATTTTGTCCGATTCCCTCAGCCTTGAAATTGCTTCAATACATGCTCATTAGTAGTGCTAATTAACTTGTTGGAATAGCTTAAAAGCAAAGAAGACCCTAGAAAACAAAGAGAAATACTCCTGGGTCAACATAATTTTCAAGTTCACATTTTCGTAGCATGTTTTCGTCGCTAAACTTGTAAAGATTAAATATCAACTGGCTTAACTGATAAGGTCTCTTGGCATTATTATCATAGCCTACTTCTGGGATGAAATAGTTATGGGAGCAGGAGAGTTGCTCTCTGCTGTGCGGTACAGCCTAAATAGGGCCACAGATGCATCAAAAAAAAAAAAAAAAACAACCAAGGAAATAATTATGAGCATCATGCTTATAATCAAATCAAAACAAAAATAATAATACTAATAACAGCAGCACCATACCATAGATCCTCCCTTTCGTTTTATTTTATTTTCTCCCCCTTCTTGACTCGTGCCTTGAAGTCTTTTCAACTTATACTTGTAATTTTTTTTTTTAGGTTAGGAGGGAAGGCAAAATGTCAAGAAAGCAAAAAAGGGTCACTGTGACCCCGATATGAAATCAAAAAATTTTCAATGAAAATATTTTAATTAATCGTGTTAAAAAAAATTATGGGATTTGTAACCCTTTTCTAATCAAGGAGAGAGGAAACCCATAATAATTGCTTTCCACGAGACAAAACTTATAGTTTCAGCGAAAGCAATACCATTTGATTGTGTCCTCTCATTTTTTTTTTTTTTTAAAAAAGAAAAGAAAAGATGGAAATGCCAATTTGATTGTGTCAATTGATCAAGTTACGTGACCGATTACACTGGCCCCCGTCAAGCTAGACAAAGGAAAGAGATTGATCGCTCCATTTGTGTCTAACCCAGAAGAAAGAAACCTCGAAAGTGATATATTTCGTACTTGTTATCATACTACCAATCACAAAGCCTTGCTTTCTACAAATCGTCAAGTTATGAGAAAAATTAGAAAAATAAGAGAGAATATGAAATTATAAATTTTTTTTAGTAAGATTTGAATAAATAATAGATTTGTAAATTTGATATTATATTTTAATATAAAATTTTAAATTTTAAGTTTATGAATTCTTCTTACTTATATATATTACTTATTTTTTTAAAATATTTTATGTAAGGTTTTTTTTTTTAATGCACAGTTTATACATCTATACTTAAAATTTTAATAAAAAAATTATTTTCTTTTTGTTTTTTTTCCTGCCCAAAGTGTAAACAAATTTTAGGAGTTTTGGTTTCCTTTCTTCATCTCAACTTGATTTTGATTGAATTTATTCTTTAGTAAAACCCTTTTGTTTTTTTGTTTTTTTTTTTTAAGAGCAAGATCATTGAGTAGAGTCAGCAACAAGGAAAGTTGCATATAATGCCACAAATCTGCATTATAACACGTCACCAACTGTTAAAAGAAAAGTGTAGACATTGTCATGCTGTGGCCTTGGGTTGGCGCACGCTCGACCATTTGATTTGCTCAGCTTCGCCGACAGTTTTAGACAAAAAGTTGCACTAAAAATGAAAAGAAAATACAATCCCTAGTTTTTACAGTGGAAGAAGTGTGTACTAAATAAGGTTGACTTTTATACGCCTACACCCCCACGGTACATATTTGGCCATTATTTTTTATTTTTATTAGGTATGTTTTTCATTATGACAAATAGAAGCTGTAAGTCTTTTTTTTTTTCTTGCATGAAATTTAAACAATAAATGGTCTGAGATAAAAAGAAAAAATTATTCTCTTTTTCTTTTTTTATACAAACATTTTATTCTTCTAACTTTAAGATTCAAATATTTAATATATATATATATATATCTCTACAAAATTTGTACTCATTTTTTCAAATGCACCAATGTAAAGCAACGGACTATTATCTTTTTTTCAAAAGATAATCTATTGGTATATGCAGTACTCACGTTTATATAACTTAAAATATCTTTCTTATGGGTAGTGTATACCTGTTATATTTTTTTATATTAAATTTATTGACGATCTCATTGATATTTTTTGATATGTACCGAGTTAGATTCTTGACATTCTGTGCCAAATTAAAGGTCTTACAGTGAATAGGACTAGACTATGATATTATTTATTATGAAATTATTATTTTTTCTCTAAAAAATAATCTATTAAAATATGCAATAACTATATTTATATAATTAATTTTTTTTTTATAATGTGAGAATTGAATAATATATAATAATTTTAATTTAGAAGTTCAGTTTAGTTTAGCTTAGTTTAACGGCTTGCGCGATGTTGTTGATTTTGTGAACAAATAATATAAGCTCGCTGGATTGTTTCTTACAATTGTTGCGGGCAATTGCATCTTTTTCAAAAATAATAATTATTATTTTTTTTTTTAAACAACTGCAATCGCTTGTCTATCAGTTTTATTAGAATTTTAGGTTATTCATTCATCTAGGTAAAACTGTGTACAACATCAATAAAAATAGCTCTCAATATAAGTATCCAGTGTTCTCTCTCTTTATATATATATATAGATTTTTATACATGTCATAAATATAAATATATTAATTATTGCATTTATAAATGAGAATAAAAATCCTCACTTTGATACCAATGAATTAATCTCCTTATTCTCCGACTTCCACGAATTTTAAAATGTTAAGGGTATTGCAAATTTTCGTTATTTAAATTTTAAGAAAAGCAGACTAGCAGCGAAGAAAAGGCCGGGCGGTGGAAGGAGAGGAACAAAGATTCGCTTCGCTGTCATTTGAGTACCTTTTCGCTGCACCGCTCCTCCTGAATCTTGTTTCCCTCTCCATCACAAAATCCCAAATGCCTTGCTCAGCGCGTGTAATACACTGTCGTTCAACAACAGGGTATAAAGCAAGACAGCAAGACCCACGTTCAGCTTGAGGCCGTGGCGTGATTGACGTGCGACGATTTCAGTAGAGATTAAAGTAGGACCCACATAGGCTTGGGAGGCACACTTTTTTTTTTTTTTACCTTTAAGATTGTGCCACCTGGCCAACTCTGTCAAGATCGTACGCTTCTATTACTTGACCGTTCTGACACGCTCGGCGCCCGCGGAAGCGGAGCGACCGACACTCCGACGAGAATCACCCGAAACAGAACAGGTTTGGCACTACATCATTATGGCGCCAAACACTTCCCCCCCCCCCGGCATCAGTTGACTTGTTTACCCAAAAAAAAAATAAAGGTTGCTTTGGAATCAATTAATTATAATTATATTAATATTAATACTAAACCTATGTATTGCATGAATTTAAGATATTTAAATATCTACTTAATTTAAATTGTCTGAAAGTTATATTATATTTTATTCTTTAAAATTGTCAATTACAGTTTAATTCCAATTCAATTCTTGTATAATTTTGGTTCAAAATTTTAGAGAGCACGAGCCATTCTCATATTGGCCCTGCACTCATAATAATAATAATAATAATAATAATAATAATAATAATAATAATAATAATAATAATAATAATAATATTATTATTATTATTATTATTAATTAGAATTTTATTTTTATTTTATTCTAATTTAAATTTAATTCATATCAAAATCATGATCAATTATAGATGAGAGTTTTATATCCTCAATCATGGAAAGTTTTTTGTTTTTTGTTTTTTATTAGCATTATTCGCCAAGATAGTCATTGCTATCTCTAGTTTAGGATAACCATTATTAGAATTGAATGGTTAATGAGAGCAGCAGCAGACAGATCTACCGAAAATTAAGTAATTCAATTCAATAAGAATTCATATGTTTATATAAACTAATAATACTTAAGATCATTTCGAGTATTTGTTTAACAAACGAGCCACATTCTCAAATCATACATTGCATATTTTACAATTCTAGTTTAAAATTGGTTAGTTTTGCTGGACTAGGATTTTTTTTTTTGTTCGTTGTAATTCTACTTATAATAATTAATTTTTATAATTATGATTAATGCTATTAATATTATAACGTTAAAAGAATTATTTACGAGAAACTTGAAGACTCGGCTCGTTAAAACTCGCTTGCCGAATATATTTTACTCGAATAGAATTCATAGTTAAATTTGACACGACTCGTCAATTAAGCATTTTCAGGACACCGAAATTGAACATCATTCATAGGCTTGTTTGCAAATTGTCAAACGTGAAATAGGCTGGGATTTTTTTGTCACCCTATTTAGAGTTTTTTTTAAAAAAAATTTTATAATCAATCTTGGGTTGGTGCCATTTCAACTTTGGCTGGAGTTGGCCAATAATTTTCCAAAGCAGCCAAAGCTTCCGTTGGTACGTGTCAACTTTGGTATCTCTCTCCAATTCAAGAATTGGATTCTTTAGAGGTTAATAGCAATAATTTCCAAATCAGCAATACACACACACACATATATATATTGAAAATCTTTTTTTTTTTTTTTTACATGTACGCGAAAAAGGGAAAGAAAAATAAAACTTGGGAGTCTACGGTATGCACACGGCAAAAAAAGGTAATCAGAAATTAAAGTTTTAAAATTTATCCCGATTAGGCTTTGCACACTCCCAATTTATCGCGATATATTGTCGGCGTATCGACATCAAAATAAATGACCCGAATCTACCGTCAAGTACGAAAATGAAAAAACCCAACAGCGACAGAGTACGGATAAAATATCAACCCACCACGTGTACAGATGAACGGCCGATCGTTTGCCACGTAGAGGACGCTTAATTCTCCTGGATTCGGCCGCAACGGCGTTTGCAGCTGACTCGCATTAATAGGCTGCTCTCTCTCTCTCTCTCTCTCTCACACAGCTCGCAACTTAACCCCAGAGATTTTCTTTTTCAAAATAAATAAATAAATAAATAAATAAATAAAAAGATTTTAGAGAGAGAGAGAGAGAGAAAAAAAAAAAACACCTAGGACAAAAATGCGAGGGGCGAAGTGATCATTGGAGGTCCGGTTTTAAACACACCCACTGCGGTCATTTTTCTTCTCGACGAGATCATCGGACGCTGTTGTTGTCATCGTTGCTTTCTTTTTTTCTTGGTCTTGTTGTATCCCTGCTTTCCTTTCTCGTAATAAATCGCCCCCCTCTCTCTCTCTCTTTCTCTCTCTGGTTTAACCAGTTGAAGTCGCCGGCGGGGTCTTCCAGCGAGGTGTGATCGTTCAATCTGACCGGAAACTGATGAGATCGTAGATGGCAACGAGAGTGATAGAATTAATGGGGTTTTCATTCTTTTATCTCGTTTGAGGAATTGAATTAGGATTTGTTTGATCATAATCGCTTTTTTTTTCAGTTGTTTCAATTTATTACATAAGTTTTTTTTTTAGGGGGATCTGGAAGATTTTGTTTAGGTGAAATAGAGTGGGGCAAAGGCAAGTTTAGATTTTTTGTTTTTAATTCTTGGGTTCAATTTATGATGAAAAGCCATTATTGATTCTACATTGTTTGGCGAGAGGGAGAGCGGGAGAGAGAAACGGCAGGTCGTTTTGAGTATGGAGAGAGTGGGGAAATGTGTAGGATAGACAGACAGAGAGAGAGAGGATAGGAGAGGAGATGACTATTGGGGTAGTTAAAGGGGTGGAGAAGGCGAAGAAGAGGTCAAAAATGAAGCTTTGGTTTATACGCGCCACCACGTCGGTGCTATTGTGGACTTGCGTCGTTCAGTTGACCACCATCGGCGACGTGTGGGGTCCCCGGGTCCTGAAAGGTTGGCCCTCCTGTTTCTCCCATGAATCGTCTGCCGGCGCCGCCGCTGCTGCCGCCTTGCAGGAGAATGTCCCCTCCGTGCCTGCCGTCGTCTTGCCACCGAAGAGTGAGTCACCGCCCGCCCTCCCCCATCCTTTTTTGAGGCAACAATCCTAAATTAAGGCCATTTGGAAATATATTTTCCTTTTCTTAATTTTTGGAATTCAACTGTTTAATTTCGCCTGAATCAATTGCTGATCAGTGCATCGGGTTTTTCATTTATAATAGAGACTGAAAATGAGTTGAGATGTTTAGGAAGAGCAGAATGTAATAAGCAGATGTTTGTTGCTGCAAATTATCCTTTGAGAAGGATATTTCTGACAAGTTTTATTTATTTATTTTTTTAAGTTTTAATCTGACGCATATCAGCACACTTCATTAGGGGACTACTTTGGTGGATTGCACTATCCTTTTTTATTTTTAGTTTATTATATTCTGTCTTCTCTGTTTCTTTGCCATTGATTGGGATAACTCTTAAATTTTTGCGTTTCCATGGTTTCCATCAGGGGTTTATAAGAACAATGGATATCTCATGGTTTCATGTAATGGAGGTCTCAATCAAATGAGGGCAGCGGTGAGCGGTTTGCAAAGAGTTTTTTTTTTTCTCCTTAGGTGCATTGGATTGTGGTTGATATACACTAATAAATCACCAACATTCACCTCCTCTTTCATTTTTCTAATCCTTTACAGATATGCGATATGGTGGCTATTGCAAGGTATTTGAATGTCACACTTATAGTTCCAGAGCTGGATAAAAGCTCCTTTTGGGCTGATCCCAGGTGTGTATATTCATTCTTCCCTCACTGCATAGCTGCTGAAGGTTTCTACTTACACTGAAACAATTTCTTCTGCTGTGAGTTATATGTCACCTCTATATGATCACTTTTTGTATGACAGTGAGTTCCAAGACATTTTTGACATTGATCATTTCATCACATCTCTGAGAGACGAGGTTCGAATATTGAAAGAATTGCCTCCTAGACTAAAGAGAAGAGTGGAACTAGGGATGGCTTATACCAGGGCACCTGTTAGTTGGTCTGATATTTCATACTATCATAACCAGGTTAGTTCGTCATTCTTTTTTGTGCCGTTGTACAAATGCCAGCATTTATCATCTTTCAAAACACATAATTCTAATATCATTTTACTTGCTCAGATTTAAACTTGTGGAAATATAAGGCTTAATATGTAGTTGTTTGGTTCTTGGCGTTGAATTTTTGCAATTGTTTTTTTTCCTTCTTCTTGGATCAGATACTTCCTTTAATACAAAAATACAAGGTGGTGCATCTCAATAGAACTGATGCTCGACTGGCCAACAATAATCAACCTTTAGAGATTCAGAAGCTGCGCTGCCGTGTAAATTATAGTGCTCTAAGATTCACTTCTCAGATAGAGGAGTTGGGTAAAAGAGTTGTACAGCTTTTAAGGCAAGGTGGATCTTTCTTAGTGCTTCACCTAAGATATGAAATGGACATGTTGGCATTTTCTGGCTGTACTCAAGGTTGCAACAGTGAGGAGGTAGATGAATTGACAAGAATGAGGTGAGCTGTTTATGACTACTTGAATCAGGCAGTCTTAAGTATGTATTTTATCCTTATCTAATTCAGCAAAGTTCCTGTACTAACAGATATGCTTATCCTTGGTGGAAAGAGAAAATAATAAATTCTGACCTGAAAAGGAGAGATGGGTTATGCCCGTTGACACCGGAAGAAACAGCTCTTACATTAAGGGCTCTGGATATTGATCCAAATATGCAGATTTACATTGCTGCTGGCGAAATATATGGTGCGGAGAGGAGAATGGCAAGCCTTGCAACAGCTTATCCGAAACTAGTGTGTGAATCAAAGCACTGCACAAGTGGCTAGATATACCATTTTTACTCATTGTTTATCCTCCTTTACATTAATTGTTTGCTTTTGGTTTTTAACTGAACAGGTCAGAAAGGAAACATTGTTGGAATCGTCAGATCTTAGGTTCTTCCAGAATCACTCATCCCAGATGGCAGCACTAGATTATCTCGTCTCCTTGGAGAGTGATATCTTTGTTCCCACCTATGATGGAAATATGGCTAAAGTTGTTGAAGGGCACCGCAGGTACCTTTCTTTTGACAGTTAAATCTTTTATTGTATTATATGTAATCTTGCAATTGTTGAACTAATTTTTGTTCTCGGTGGATAAATAATTTTGAAAGTCAAATCCCTTCTGGTTTTAACTGTAGAGCGCAAAACCATTCCTGAACTTGAAACCCCAATTTTGTTTGAAATTCTCTTGATGTGGCGGCCATCCAATTTCTTTTCCATTATAATGGATGCAACATTGATTCTCTTTTTAGCTAATTTTTAAAGCCAGGACTGCATCTTTAGATGTCCTCTGTTGTGTGCAATATGCAGATTCCTTGGGTTCAAGAAAACAATTTTGCTGGACCGAAGACTTTTGGTTGATTTGATAGACAGATACAATAATGGATCCTTGAGTTGGGATGAGTTCTCATCTTCTGTCAAAGGAGCACATTCAGGCCGGATGGGTAGCCCCGTCAAAAGGTTGGTGATCCCAGACAGGCCTAAAGAAGAGGATTATTTCTATGCCAATCCAGAAGAGTGTTTGCAAGCATCGGAAGATTTGTGGAGTAGTGCATGATAGTTGTACTGGCGGATTGTGATGTTAGCTGAATGTGTTCTCTTACAGTGCTTGCAATTCTAGCACAGAGCAAAGAACTGTGTTTTACACAATATAACGGTTGATAATGAAGGATTTTGCGATGATGAGGCAATCAAGCAGATCATGGTGTCTGTGAAGTTCAACAATTGGTGATATGATCAGTGGAAGCAGCGAGGGGGACATTTTAATTATGTCTACTAGTGGCAATAATCCAATTTGCATATAGAAGCTACCCTTGCATGGCAGGCTGACGTCAAATTGAACACAATTATCTTGTACACGCAGGAATGCAAATATAGATGCGTTTTACCGGAAACTGTAACCTCATTGAAGGTTAAGCCCTCCTTTTTTTTTGGTTTATTTGAAATATCTTCCATCTATAAGTGTTAGGTACAGCACGATACAAAATTTCTCTGTTCATTTCCGCATGACTAAGATTGTACTCGACCTGCATGTTTTGTCAAACGAGCTATGCGACCACACAGGAGCAAGGATTTGCTTTGCTGCTCTACATGTGTGGCAGGTGAAATAATGCTCAATAGATGGATGTCTGTTGCGAGGATCTGATTGTCTGGCACTCATTCCCGGGAACTAAAACTCGTACCAATAACCTATACTTGGTGATACACTGATACTACCAGAACCACGTGAAAGTATCAGCAGAAAATGACCCTTTTTGTTCCTTTGGTTTCTACCTTAAAGCATTTACGAGAAAATGGGGTTTGCAGAGTTAGTAATGGGAAATGGAATGTGTACATGTTGGTGATGCTGCACCAACTGGTCGCGTGTGGGTCATGTTTTGAGAATGTGCTTTGTTGTAGATAATGACTTGTAATGGTATCTTCTAGTCTTCCATTGTTCGGCTTTTGAGCTGTGAAGGTGGTTTTGTGGATATCCATTTCCCCCACTACTGTGAGCGCGGAATGGAATACGAGGTTTGATTTGTGGGGAAAATTTTATATGCGCACGGTGATTAACTACTTGGGCCATTGTTTTCATGGGTCCTAGAGGCAATTCGCCTAAAGTGCATTGCCAATGACAATGACAGGTTTCTTGGTACAGCCCAAAAAAGGGAATAAAGAAAAATCATTGTAAACAGAAGGTCAGAGGTAAACCAAAGCCTCTTTCTTTCAAACCAACGATGGGGATTAATTATACTTTTGCACTTCTGCTTTACCAAGGATGACACCCCAGGATTGGAGAATGGATAGCCTCGACCCATGAATACAACTTGTCTTTTTCTGGGACCTGATGGATTGAGATACAAATTGTCTTTGAATTGTTTGGATTTGAGGTCTTGATAATTTTCTTCGCCGATCGATCTTATGGCCTAAATTTAGAAGATCATGACTCTCATAGTTGTTTAGAAGAAAATTGGGTCAATATAATAATCCAGTAGACGGGCGAAATTTCAGTTGGCATCTTTGGTTGATTTTCTAGTCGTGATTAATGGTGAAATAAGAAGAGTAAAAAACCTTGTTAGAATCATTAGATAAGACTTTTTTTTTTTTTTTTTACTCAGAAAAGAGGAGTGAATGCTAGCAAACAATCGTTTGAACACCACATTTCACCTAATCCAGCGGTTATCACTTACCTGCAAATTCATATCTAGGGAGTCTTTGAAGAAGCAAAAATGTTGGTCCTTCTACCATCTTCTCCACTTTTTTGTTAACGCATACAAGTGCAAGCAGCTAGTGTACCTTCCATGGCTAACAGGTCACACGTTTGCCAATCATGTTGCTCCACAATCGAAATGAGACAACCGAACCAGGAAATTTACATGAGATTAGGCATCGAATAGGACAGCAGCTTCTCCACAATGTCATAACATAATCCTCTATAGAAATAGATTACCTCTGTTGGAATACACAAAAATTACATGAATGATACAAATCAGTTTGTCGGAACTCTGTGCATCCCCCCAAACTGATAGCAGTTACCTGCACAATTAGCTATAGATCTCCACTGGACAGATTATATAGACCAGGAGAATTCCCGAATAAACACCCCCGAGCTGGCATGAGGGCTCCAAAAAAAAAAAAAAAAGAATAAATTAAGTTCAAAAAAAAAGAAAGGAAAATTACGATGCTGTTTACTATCTTGTCACTGTCTTGAGCTTCTTTAGGGCTTGATCAGATTCCTCACCACCTGAAATTCTTGAACGCGTTGTCTTTTGATAGCTGGAAGGAACCCCATTGTCCTGTCATAAAATGGCAAGTAGAAACCATTATTCCACGGTTCTAACAGATGGAAAATTATTGACCCATAAAGTCATCAATTTCAGCAATGTAAATCTACCTCAAGAACCAATATCCAAGCAATGCGTCCATGAGATGGGAATTAGTTAATCTAATAGGTAATAATACAAGCAACGAAAATTAACCTTAAGAATCAATCTTCAAGCAAAGGGACTGCTACTCACTTGCTTTCCAAGTTCAATCTGCACTGAGATGCTGGCCTGTGACAAGTCCACTCCAGAACTCTGCAGTGCCTGTGTCAGAGTATTTAGTAACCTGTTCGATAGCAACACTGGTAGCATCATTGATTTGTAGTTCAACACAATGTTAAGTTAAAGACTGCAGAGCTGATAAGACTAAATTGTTACCAGAATGTAATAAAAAACCTACACGACTCTCTATTCTTACTAACATATAGATTAAATCATGCAAAGCTGGACGGATCACAAGAGTATAGAAAAGATGCCACCAGCACCAAAAAATATTTCTATTTTTCGTCAAGTAGGCAAATTGTAATCAATGTTTTTGGAAAACCATACACCTGTATAGGAGAACCAATGCCAATTCCATCGTAACAAAGAATTATGGCTACCATGAAAACATGCACAAACTAAATGACTGAAGTTAAATCTCCTCACCCTTGAGAGTACATGCTTGAGATGCTAATTGTACCACCTTCAATGGTCGGTTCCTGTTCTTTCAGCTTATCAGTAGCAACAGGCCTCCCAGTAGTGGCACATGATCTGGTAAGACATGATTGTGGTTGAGGTTGATTTGTCATGTTCTCAGCATCAGATGACATCCTATGTGCGAATTGACGTACTGTGCCACCAGTCCTGTCCGGACAGAAGATATTTGCAGGAAGGGACATCGGAAATGATGTTGCCTTATCTGTTATTCCGGGGTGCTGATCTATTGACTTGAAGGTAGCAGCAGAGCTCATGTCACATTCTACCGAGTTTTGTGCAATTCCAGGAATGGTTGGAGATACTGTGATGTTTTTCTCATCCAATGTCCTACCAAAGAGCAAAGCAGGACCAGCACCACTACTAATTCCTCGAGATCGATCGACATAACTTTCCCTGGGCCTATGGTTGTTTTTCTGTTTCAAACAAATAAGACACCAGCTTCTTGATTAAAAGGCAGTCAAGAAGCAGAACAGATTGTCATACTTGTTCTCATACCATAAATAACAAATAAAAGGCAAGTTTAGAGTTTACCCATGTTGCCAATTTTGCTGGTTCCTGATTCCATCCTTGGTAAGACTCTTCATATTTTTGCACTTTCTCCTGTAAAAATTCGATGTATTTAATAACCTGCAAGAGAGATTTAAAAAATCAATAATTTGGAGATCAAAGATCACCTTATAATGGTAAACTGAAGGAGACGCACAGAATTACAAGAATTTCACGAACCTCTAATAGAAGTGATGCCTTATCTCTCTTCTGGTCACTATGAGGAATGATTCCTCTCAGCATCTGAAATCTGCACAGTACATTTACAAATATTAAATTGCTTTACGTTGGCAGAAAGCTGATATTAATTAATCAAATTAATTGAATCGAATTATTATAGGAAACATAATGCCTAGCACATCCTACCAAACCTTGATATTTCCTATTGCACTTGTACATCATAGGAATATAGCCAAAATATGCGAGTGGCTGATGCAAAATGGAACCTTGATCTATCAAGCGCCTATCTTTACTGGTTGTGTCTATAACACATCATAATTTAGACTACGCAGAGAAGAAAGAGAGAAGGTAACGCACACATACAAATAAAGTCACCTGCATACTGTACTATGCCATTCTCAATATCAGGATAACTTGTAAAATTTTTGTAAATTTAGAAAATTGGATTTTGTATATACCAACTGATTCTGTATTCGACAAAATAAAGCCCTTTGTGCCATTCCTCACTTCCAGAAATAAAAAAACACGTGAAAACATGCCTGTCATTTATTTTGCTCCTCCTACGTTGCTCAGTGGCAGAGTGCTTTGATCGTGGGGTGTTAGCGTTCTGCTCAATGCACTTCCCATCCACTTTTAACCTCAATTCCCTTGTAACTTTCAAGAAAAGTACAAGAGAAAAGCAAAGACGATTTTATCAATCCCATGAAAAGGAAACGTCTAACATTATCATGAAACCAATAAAACCTGTCAACCGAAAAGAGGTTTCGTAGGCGGCATACCTGTATGCACAGGCGAAGGGCTTTCTTGCTTGACAACAATCTCTTCATCGTCGTCTAAATCATCATCATCATCATCATCATGTTTGCTACCTTTGGCTGATTTTATCATTTCCATAAAGCTCTGGCTCTTCTGCTCTGACGGCCTGTTGATTGTTTGCCCATAACATCCCATCATCAGTAAAGAACTGGGTGTTAGTAAACAAATCATACGAAAAAAAAATAAAGTAAAATTGGAAGGCGAAAGGGACAGACATAGAGGAAGAGAGAGAGCTGAAACAATTGGGATGATTGTTCGATGACGATTGAGACGGCCTATCCGACGCCGTCCACCCCGTCTTTGCCACCGCTTCTGTTACGCGCCAAAAGTGCCTCATTATTCGGTGTTTGCAAAAAAAATTATATGGCAATTATTAACTACTGACGAATTTTCGGGAAAAAAACCTAAACTTTAAATACGATATAAATAATTCACGCGACTTAAAATTAAACAAAATAACAAAATAAAGAAAAATAATTACCTTTTATATTATAAATTTAAGATATATTTATATTTTATATCTTACATTTTTAAAAATTATAAAAAATACTAATATTTACAAATAATAATAAAAAATATCATTTATAAACTCGTTGTCAATAAAAATTACTTTTAATTATAAAAAAACATTCAAAATGACTTGAAAAACCAAAATGCTCTAACAATAATCCTTCTGTCATCTCCTAACTTATAATCCCCACCTTCTCTTCTCTTCCACCGTTACACTTACTGACCATTACTCCATTTCTGATTGTCTCTTTAAAATTTTATTTATTTTAATTTTATCTTACTATTTTACTCTCTCCTTTGAACTATCCTCATTTCCACCCACCCAACGCCAGTCTTCTTTCAAGTTTTGTTTAAATTTTATTTATCTTAATCTTATTTTACTATCTATATTTTTCCTCCTCCTTCATTGCCACCTTCATTTTTAAAAGGGGGAAAGAAGATAAAAATTAGAAAATGATAAGAAAAATAATAATGAAAAAGGGAGAGAATTAGAATGTCTGAATGAAGTGGTGATTCCTAAAACTTAAATGAAAATAATACCTGTCATTTATTATTTTAGAGAGACTCAAATCAATGAGAGAGAAATTTGTAAGAAGACAAATGATTAAATTTAGAGACAAGAATGAGAGAAAGAAAAAAGAAATATTCATTTTTCAGGATTTTCAACTTTTAAGATTATGTATGACAGTTCTTCATTTATTAGTTTTTATTTAAATTCACAGTTAGCTATATAATTTTTTTGTAATTTTTTCAAAATGTAAAATGTAAAGTGTAAATACTCTTTAAACTTAGAATGTAAAAAATAATTTTTTTCGTAAAATAAAGACACCTAAACCAACCTAAACTCATCGTTTAGCAAACAATAATGCTAGAGCTACTAAAACTTCTAATGAGATTTTTATACAAAATATAACATGATTCAATTATCTTTTTATTCATAAGTAAATTTTATCTTTCAATATGACATGTATTTAATTTTAAAATGCGTTCGTACTACTTAATTAAATAATTTTGGTATAGCTTTTGATATCTCTAACTTTACCGTGGCAGTAAGCCATCAAGGTCTGTAGAATGAACACATGTTATTCTACGCCAAGTTAATTTTGTAGTGTACTATACTTCTGATGGTGGAAAATTTGATCGTTGTGGGGTGGTGTCGTTGCAGCCACAAGTCAACATTAAAGTCAATGGTATAATTTTATGGTTATGGTGTATTGTTGTTAAATAATATTTTAAATGAATATGTACACGTAACATTAATCTTACATGTATAATATAATCCTATATGTAGATGCAAAGCTGCAAAGACACAACGACGGCCTAAAGTGAAAGCGAGATAACAACTCAAAAGAGTGTACCTCTAACAACATTGTCCTTCCGGGTCTTTCCCTTCTGCAATGCAGATTCCTCCCACAGTGTGAATCCGCTTCCAGCAGTGTAAGAACTGCAGTTAGAGCTCTCCTCGTTTCTATTGTCAGGACTACCTGTTGGAGCTACACTGAATAGGGTGCCCTCCGGCTTTGGAACTATTGGATTGAAATACGAGATGTGGTTGAGACTGTAAGTTCCAATCCCTCCAGGAAGGATGTGCTCCGCTGCGGTTGGCGGTGCAGGCGGCGGCGGAGACTTCTCAACGACGGAAATCTCGTTGGTTTCTTCTTTAGCAATGGTCTTCCCAAGTCGTAAAAAATCATGAGTTTTGAGGTGCCCACCTTTTCATGAAATGTATTGGACAATAATTAGCCCCACTAAAACAAGACGTTGTGAATGCGATTTGACAACACTCGTTTAAAATTACTCAAATCTATCGTGAGTGCAAAATAATGAGGATAATGCTCTAAAGATATCAAAATTTTTTTACGAATAATATGTTATTAAATGATATTATATATTTTGCAAATATAGCTTACAATTTTAGTAAAATTTGTATAAAAATTCATCACTTATGAGATTTCTTAATTTTAAAAGAAGTCCTACTTTTGGAACCCAAAAAAAAAAAAAAATCTAATCGGCATTACTCAAATTGCAAAGGCCACATGGTTACATTCGGTAGGGACCTAAATGGGTCCCATCGTCGCCCAAGGCACATCCCCAGTCCGATGCTAATGGCTAACTTCTAACTAGTCCCTTTTCGAATATTGCCAGGCCTACTTTGAGGGCCTCTGGCCCACCCCAACTCGTGGCCCAAGATTCATGATTCAATTAGTTGTCACGTGCATAGGCAGATCCTGACCGGTAATAAAAGTTACAGCATTTTCGGTAAGTTTCTTCAAAGCACCCAAACATTAATTTCCCAATAAACAAGCTCTTTTTTTTTAATTAAAAAAAAAACAAATTCAAAAAATTTAAACCGTGAAAGCAAATAAAAATAAATAATCATTAGAAAACGCAAAAGAACAAAAGCAGTGCTTTGGGATCTTAAATTTTGACCACAGAGAGAGATAGAGAGAGAACCTTGAGAAGGTGGCTTTGGATCTTGTTGGATGGTGGAATTACTGTACAGTGATAGAAAGTCCTTCGTTGGTTTCCTTCCTCCTCCTCCTCCTCCTCCTCCTGTGGCTGTAACAAAATATAAAATGCTTCTGAATTACACAAACAATTTTCTGTTTCCAAAATCGTTTACATGGATTATCCAGTTCATTATATATATATATATATAAAGAAAATTCATCAGAAATATTCCAAAATTGTATCATAAAATACCTTGGGTGCCATATGGACGTTGTTGAGGAAGCTCCATTCGCCGGTGTGATGTGGATATATTCCGATGTAAAGCTTCCAGGAGTTTCGCAATTGCTTCTCGTCGGATCCTTCCTGCAGGGTCAAATTGCCGCCTCCGCCGGAGATCGGAGAAGCATTCGCTTATCCGTACGCAGACTTTAGGTCTGGATTTGAACGTTAACGTCAGGCTTGCCGTATATTTGCGCTTTCAATCTTCAGTTAAATTGTACAATCTTGGAAGAGGAAAATCTTCCGTCTCCCGCACGATTCACCAAAGAAAAGCCACCAAACAGGTCGAGGTCAATACATCTATGAAACTCATCGCATCGAACGACGAGAGACATGAGAATTCAAGTAAAAAAATTTTCAAAATAAAAACCAAACAGAAGCAATTCTCCTGCAACTGAGAAACTGGATCCGGAGGTACCTTAGATTAGAATTATGGGAATTCAAATGCAGTTCGAGCTCAAAAAAATGCTTTTAAAGGGCCTGAACCCGACTGGAAGCCTGGATTAGCTGTGGTAAGAGAATCGAATTGAATTGCGGACAAGAAAATGCATGAAGGATCTCCTCGAATTTCCACCATAGAAAAAAAAAACTCTCTCTATTGTTCTTTCCCTCCTTTTCTCGTTAAATTGTTTTCCTTCCAACCAAACAGTGCCGCGCAAGAAACCGCCGTGGGTCGGAGGGAGCCTCCCTCTCTCTCTCTCTCTCTCTCTCTCTCTGTGGACTCTCGAGTGGTTCGTGTTGCTTATGAGATCTTTTATACAGTTTATCTTTCGAACTTTTGCTCCATTGTTTTCCGTTACGTGAAAACGGCGTTTCCCTAACGCCGTTGTGGCCCATATGACGGCGCTAGTGTCACGGATCCTCTGTTTTGGTTATAAACTTATATTATTATTCTTTTTTTATATAGCAAAAGACATTTTTTTAATATAAATAAAATGTATAATTAAGTGCTTGAATTGGAAAATTTATTTCAATTAGATCCCTATAATTCGGATTCGATTAACAATCAATTCCGATTAGAGATGCAGTTATATGCACAAACTTGAAGATATGTATTACCTTTGATGCGTTGCAAATGAAAATCTATTATTTCAGTATTATTAACTCCTAATTAAAATTTTCCCAGTATATATAAATTTATATTGCTAACGATCACAAAAATAGAAATTAGTTTAATAGCTACCATGTACAACCATGTTTTATTATTATTAAAAACTATAGTAAAAATTATTATCAGCATTATTATTATTATTATTATTATTAAATTGCGCAGACTTTTACATGTATAATAATTCAATTGACCCCATCTGACATCTACGGTTTTAATTGAAAAGTATTGACAATCTCAATAATTTACTTTTAAAAAAAAAAAAAAGTTTTTTAATGTTTTCGGCAATCCCGATACGATTTTCACGTCAAAACATGTTTTTGTTTTTGCTTTTTTTTTTTTGGTCCATTCTAGTTTTCTACTTGATCGAATCTTTTTCTATTTCCTCGTTTTCTCTCTCGCATAACCAAATAAACTGTTTTCATCTACTTGCTAATATTTCATATAATAGTTTGTCAGTTCAAACAATTTTTTTAATAAAATTTAATAAAAAAAATTTAATTCACAATATTCTTAAGCCACCTACTCATAGGACTTGGGTTATGACCAATAACACCATACATGCTACCAACTACGATTGGTATCGGCTAAATTACTTAAAATAATATTTCAATTAACAGTGACTACATTGAAGATTTAAAATATGGTGTAAATGTCTCTTTATGAAGAAGTACATGCCCACAAAGCAGTCAAAAAGTTACCAATCTCATTCTTACATCCCCAAATTTGTACATAATCAATTATTTATTGAAGTGTATGAGAAACTCATTTTGCCAGGGTTAATTTGAGATGGTTTGCTATCAAACTTAAATTTTCATGAAATCGGTAAAGAATAACACTTTTGGCAAGTGAAAAAAAAAATCTGAAAAAAATGGAAAGAGATATAGAAGAAGAAGAAAAAGAGCGGAGCTAACTGTTTTGTTTTTTTGTTTTCTTCTTCTTCTTCCCTTTCGAACTCAATCATACAAAGATGCATATCTGAGATGGTTAATTTCCAAGCCTAACTCCGCCCTCGGAATCAGTGGCACCCACAGAAGAAGCAATGCACATAGGAGTTAATGTTAGGACCGGTAGATACTACATTTTGTTGTATACACGATGACAACTCTTGTCTGAATCTTTTATTTCACCTCGCTATGCCACTAGTGTTGGTGGCCTTGTCATTGTGCATGCATGTACACCTATCATTTACGATGTCCACAAGAAAAAAAAAAGAAAAAAAAGAAAAGCCAAACAAAGTAGAAAAATGCCAACATTTTTCAAAACTAGGTACTCAAAAACATTTTTGTAGTTTCAAACAACTGTGGGCTATACAAATGTGACTCCTTGTCAGCAGTGATTAAACCTCTACTGCTGCATTTTTACCAGTTTTGATACATGTAATTGCCTGTCACTGCTTCCAACAAATTGTAATTGGATGCAATCAGGATAACAATTTACTGCGGTATCAATAGTTTTTAGCTTAGAAGTATTAAAATGAACCAAAATGACAATGAACTGCTGGTGTTCTCTCTCTCTCTTTTTTATTAATGCTTTTGGAGGGGTGGTGTGCATGTGTGCCTAAGATCTGGCCGGCATGTGCACTGAGCATGCTAGCCCCCACTTTGCCTGGGAGTTTTAATTAAAGGGCCTAGCTAGTACACACCTATGGCTAGCGCCAGCAGCCGACCCTCAGTCCAGCTGCAGTTTCCTGGTTAAGCAAACGACCAACAGCTACTCATAAGTTACCCTCCCTCCATTACGTGGTGACGCGTGTCGGGGTAAACTGCAGGTTGACTTGAGAACAGTACAATCGTCGTTGACACCGCCCGGAATTAACGAGGAAATCGGATAATTCTGCGTACAACTGATGATTAGGGCACAGATCCCAATTATCTGACCCCATTTTTAGTTAAAACTCCTTTCGTTAATTTATTGGCTCTGTGACACCAAAGGACGTTGGTGGTAATGGAGGAAATGTCACGTGCCCATACCCCTCCCTCTTAGTGCCGCGAAATGCGGGGTGATTGGAACCCGTGATAGGTGATCATATTGAGTTATGAATTATTTATGATTAGTTAATAATAATAATAAACTTAGAATTTTATTGACTAATTGCGTGCTTTTTAATTTCAATCGCTTTTATTGTTTTTTTTTTTTGGGTAGATATCATATTTTAAGTGTGGTAAGTTCTTATCGGTAATCTGAATTTTTCTAAAAAGACAAAGGTAGATATAAAAATGGCGTTCCAATTTAATGAATGCAATTATTCATTCCTCAATCAATGAGAATCGTGTTTAGGGAGAAAAAACTCATTTATGAATTTGCTTTTGCAACAATTACCTTAGTATAGATATATATATTCTAAAGAACTAAAGAAAAAGAAGTGAATAAATGGCATGCTTACTTCTTCTAATCCAATGTCAATTGACAAACCTAAAAGCGCACGCGCCAATCCGCCCTGTTGTTTTCACTGTAAAAAGAGAGCCAAGAGTTTGTCAACACATTTCAAGGTTACACGAATGTTTTGAAATGAATTCATATAATTAAACAATTTATTTGTCTTCTTTTTTCTTCTTTTTGGCTGGAATCTTCCCCAAGTTGCACGTTAAGACTTATTGCGGTATATATGCCAGGCTCAATGTACATGTGGTTCTTTTCCTTGCAAGACCCGACAATCATTTCGAGCACATTCACGCTGGCACTTCCATATATCAATGCAACAGTTAAGTGTCACGAAGTTAGGCGCTCCTCGTAGGTACGAGCTTCTTGTTCCGCTTGTTACTCGTCGTTTCAACAAATACTTACTCATCTATTGACCTAAATTTAAGCTTGAAAATATATAAATGAGTCAGATCAATATATCCTTGTGATATAAAGATAAAAATATCCTTTTGTACTGTCCACTGGCAGTTGTGCCATCCTACGATCTAGTTCCGTATTGGATGGCACACGACACGATATTCTTTTTTTTTTTTTTTACTCTCTTTATTGTAAGGGCTTGTTTAGGTCAATTTTCACGTCAAATGAGACACAGTTTCTTCCCAGGAAATTTTAAGTGCATTGAGAATTTTAGTTCTAAAGTGTTTCTGGTAAGATTGAACCCTGTTTGAGAGAAAAATGGGGTCATCTCCTGACCAATTGAACTGCCCCTTGTTATTGCACAATAAATTCCTTTCACTTTCACAATGCATCAGAAAATTTGATCCAAATATATGCGTTCACCTTTGCTGGCTCCATATATTTATGAGTTACTGATGATTCAAGTTTCTTACACGAGACACGAGGCAGTGTTGGGAAACATGCATTAGACACAATCGTGAATTAAACAGTTGAATTTTTAATATGGCCCAGCAACAGTGTGACCTAATTGATTTGAGGAAAACTTTCATTTTTCTGGAATTTCCCCAAATAGCAGCGATCGAAAGGATAATGCGACTTAAGCTGATTTTTTTTTTTTTTTTTGTGAAAAGTGTCAGCATTAGTAGACCCGGAAGGAAAACAAGAACTTCAATAGTCGACACGTCGGGTACTGGATGACCATTTCCTCCCAAAAATAAGGAGCGGAGATTTCAAACAGTAGGAAAGTGGAGTAGACTTTCAAAGATTATAAATTCAAAACCCATAAACTTGCCACTTAAATTAAACTTGAGTCATACCTACTTCCGAAAAACGAAAACCTTAATGGAACAGGTAAATTGAGTGGTTTGGTCGTGCCCAAAAGAAGGTTAAAGGCTCAATATTTCTATTACAATTAGTTAAGGTACCTTTGTTGACTCCATTTTCTTGGATTGACATTTTAGCCTCCTTGCAATTAAAAATAAAAAGATGGGTAAAAAAAAAAAGAAAGAAAAGAAAGAAAGAAAGAAAACTGAGCTGTACCTTCCATCACATGAAGAGATTATTAGGAGTTTGATGGACCTATGAAACGCCGCGTGGAGTGCACTTGCTGTGTGAGTTTTTGGCACGTCTTTATTGTTCCTCGTTCTGAATAGATTCGTCGAGTATTTAATTCCACAAAAGATCAAAACATCATCTGTTGTCTGTAATTTGTACTTCTCAACGCACAATATCATTCAATCATCTAAAATTTTGAGTCTCGGCCACCATAAACAATATATTATTTGGGAGACCTAGCCATATGACCGTTAGGTTCTTCTTCTTTTTTTTTTTTTTTTTTTTTATGTGAGGAAGAAGGGTGGCAGAAATATTTCTTGAATAAATATAGAGTGAAATAATAATTTAAAATTTGTTGATTCCTAACGATAATTCATACCAGTAACGGTAATGGCATAAACAAACAACTCTCCTATAAATCCTAAACTAGTTAGGGGAGAACTGGTTTCGATTGTCACGCTTGTCTCCAAATGGATGAAAATTTGAGAAGTAATTACAATAAATTTGACGATGGCTGGAAGTCAATTTTGGGGATTTTGATGTTGTTGGACAGCACGTGAGAAGGGGAGCGGTAGCGGAGAGTGCGTGTACAGGCCCCCCGATAGCGGAGAGGGAGGGAGCCAGCCAATAACGTGAAAAAGTGGTGTGTGGTTATTTTCATGCTCCGTCGTCACAGATGTGAATGGTGGGCCACGCGAGTTGACCCCGCAACTCACGTGCAAAAATACGAAAATTGTTTGTACGTTTATCAAGAACAGCATTTAGATGGTATACTGGTTGATGGACCAACCAACGAAACGTTTTGGGCTGGGTGGCTCCGTCACATGTCATGAATAACGGGAAGGAGTTCTATCATAGACATATGTAAAATTGGCATGGTTCGTTATAATAAATAATTATAATTATAATAAAACAGTATTTATTTTACATGTATTTTTGATTTTCTTTGATAATTAAATAAATAAGTAAAACTAGACAGAATGAACACCAAACTCTCCTATATATATATAAAGCACCAAACCCTGGAGTATTATTAGGGAAAATAAGAAAAGATTATACAGAAAATTTTCGGACGTGAAACGAAAGGAACTTAAAAAGGAAACCCTTTCCTTTTGCTCTAATTTCTGATTTATTATACGCATTTAAAACTCTCCAAATCGATCGGCCACAATGAGCGTGAAAAGTTTGACTTTTTTTTTTCTGGGTATATATCGTTGCCTATCAATTATGTTGCACCGACGAGCATCTGTAATTATCAAATTAAAACTTCAAGGTCGTCTTAAAAAAAAAAAAAAAAACAGGGAACTACAATAATAGCAAAAATGCCTATCAGTTGTCAGAATCGGGAGGTATGGTCGAGACCACGACATTGCATTGAATAATCACATACAGAGAATAAAAGATTCAAATACACATGAATGCAGCACAGAAGGTTCATGAACCCATCCCGTTTCCCCGTTTTTTTTTTTCCCCAATATTTTGATTTGTGAATTACATTCACAGAACTTCCGCATGTTTAATCTTTTATGGGTAATCCCATTTACGTATTAATCGACCATGCCCCTCCAGCAATTAATGGAAAAAGATTGATAGGATGATAGGCAAGAACCAATGCTAAAATCCCCTGGAATTAAGAGGTTAAGGCATTAATCATTCTGACTAATAATATTTTAATTTTTCCTCCTCATATGATAAGAAGCTAGCAAGGGGTATACTCTCCATTGTAGTAAACAAAAATGGCCTCCATGTTTAGCATATATGTAATTCCACCATACTTATTATGACGTCTTTATAGATAGGACTACAAAATATACTCGCTGAAAATAAAAAATGAGATTCAAACTTTCTGTCTATGCTTCGGCTTCTGTTGATAATTGAATTATTATTCCCATAAAGCTAAGTTGAAGGTGGACACAAAAGCATACTATTGTTTTTCTTTTACAGTAATTAACTACAATTGAGACTTAAATTTAAAATTTTTAATTTTAGAGACGATTTTAGTATCAATGACTTATAATTCAATGATCTTTTTTTTTTTGTGGGGGGGGGGGGGGATGATTGATGGAAACTAACATTTAAACTTTAAATTTAAAATTAAGAGTTTGAGAAATTATATTACTAAACTTTGATAATTAATGACAACAAGTAATATGCTTTATGGGTTGTAGGGCAACGGCAGGGAACAAAAACAAATTTGACTAAACTGTTAAAAGCGCGGCCGGAAACACCACCCTGACGGGTCGTTCGTTTTTTTTTTTTAATTAAGGTTTTATTTATTTATTTATTTATTTTATTTGAATCCTGTCTTTTATTTAGCAATCATGTGTTTAAATTAATTAGCTGGGTTTGGTGTTTGGAAACACACGGCGTTTTCCCTAATGCAACAATTAACAATGGACATTCCTTGGCCAACGAATCCGTTTGGGGATGAGTTAACAATTCTTTTCTCTTGTTTGCGTGTCTTGCACTCCCCCACCTTTTCTTTTTCATTAAATTAAACCAAGCTTGACTTGTTTTTAATTTACTTGTGTTTTTTTTATAATAATTTAATTGTTTAGTGCCATCGACCTTTTTTTGGAAGTGACAGATGTCTGTTATTCCGTCAAATCCGCGGCTTATCACGTGATTAAATATTGCCGGCCCAACCCACACCGTCGGCTCCAGGATCACGTGGCCAACTCACTGTACTGTTCCTTGCGCGCCCCACCAATGTTACGTACGCCATCCCGATTTCGCTTTCTCTCGGAAACTTAAATTATTGTTATAAAAAATAATAATAAAAAGAAAAGAAAAGAAAAGATAAAAGTGGCTGTTGTAGAAGCATCAAAACCCACCGTTTTATAAATTACAAATCCGGGAACAACTTTTGTTTCCTCGCCATATGATGCGCCAGCTGATCTTTAATGTACCATGCTGAATTATTGTAACACCATATTACTAAATTGAGAAAATTTTTGACAAAAAAAAAGAAGAGAGAAAGGAAAAAAAATTATATTCCAAGTGGGAATATGTGTTAATTCAAATATTTATAAGTTTAAATCCTAGTCTTTTTTTTGGGGGGGGTTAATTAATTGCAAATTCTAGTATGTGGTGCGGTGAAGTGGGTGACGCCACCTCATTTCGGAGCAGCATGTCAATTTTTATTTTTTTTTATTTTGGTGATAAGAATAAAAATAATATCTACGAAATAAATGAAGCACATGCATGCTTGCTTGCTTTAACATTCCGTTGTGGGTATGGCACAAAGCTTTTGGTCTTAATTATAAGGGTACCTGAGGTTTTTTTTTTTTGGTGTTAATTGAGATTAATTTTCGGGTTAACTTCAATCCAAGTTGATAATTTTGACTGAGATATTATAATGTTCATAAGGTCAGTGTGTCATTGCTGCTCGCTGGTTCTTAGTCAGATTAAAATTGTGCTCCCTTTATTTATCTAGAAGGGAAAAAAATAAATATGCTATATATCAATTTTAAATAGAAAATAAGAGAATGGGTTGAGAGAGAGAGAGAGAGAGAGAGGGGAGGGGGGGGGGAGTGGGGATTACCATGTGAAATGCAGACGTCCGTAACTTACAATTGACGTGACAGGACCCACGGCCACTGGAGAAAAAGAAAGAAAAAAGCAAACGAAAGAGAAACATAACCACGTGAGTTTCAGAGAGCACCGCACGTGAGGAAAGAGGGGTCCAGCCGCAGCATCAGCTCACGTGCGCCCATCCCCGCCGTTCATCTGCCACACTGCCTGCCTGCTCGCGTGCGGTGGGGACCCCCACCCCGCTAGCTCGTGAGTCACGGCTCTTGCTCCCTTTGCAGTTGTTGTTGGCTAATTATTATTACTACTAAACGGTTGAGCAGTCACGTCGTTAAGCGTACTTCACGCTTGCTGGTCGCTTGGCCGTTTTTTGGAGACGGCGTGATCGTCCGTCTTACACTACTCGAGTTAGATTGGAGGGGCCAAAGAATTGACAAACAAGCTTCATTTAACAAAGTCAACCAAAACCCAAAAATTAATTATCATAGCTGAAAATTTTGGTCAAGAATTCGCGCGCGAAAATCAATTCTCTTGATTTTCTTTTTTTATTAATTTTAAAGTTGATATTTTTTTATTTAGTCTACATTAGAGTTTGTAATTATTGCAATCCTAATTTCAGTTTACATTTTCAATTGTTGTTAGTTCTTCAAAATTTACTCATAATTAACTCCTCTTTCTTCGATTTAAGGGGACCCAACCTAAAAAAAAAGGTTGTTAGCTGTTACTTAGTGTTTATTATTAGTTATTGATGATAGTAAACGAAATAATTAATAATTTAATAGCATTGTTATTAACTATTGCCGTTGAATTTAAAAAAAAAAAGACTAATAAGAACGAATTGATTTTAACTATTAGTTCAACCAATAGTCCGGCATTTGAACCGGCACGTTGTTAATGTTTCTTGTTCAATATAAAATTGTTCATTTATTTTTATGTTTATATCCATGAGATTTGTTTAGACCTTTCATTCTAGTAATTTGTCCATTTTCCTTTAGACAGCATTTAATCTTGGATTCCTTTCTTTCATTATTTGCATAGAGGCTAAAACCGTCTTAACATATATTTAGCCAAAAGTTCGACCATGCCCTTAGGTATTTCTCCATTGATTATCCATCCCCATTAACTAGTTAGCAAAAAAATTCCCAAAGAAATTATCTTGATGTCATCTTATGCGATCTTTCATCCATCCAATTTCAGAAATTCCTTTCTCCCATTGTGTCTTTGTTTTTTTTTTTTTCAAAGAAGGGGTTGATTTAGGTAACAAAGGATATAAACAAAAATTGGGAACGAAAAATCGTTTATTTATTGGAAAATATCAATTTAAGCTCCAATTTTGGCATTTTGGGTCGTAGAAATTCATGTTTTTTTAATGTAGACCAGATACGTGGACAAGCGAGAAAAAGGATAAGAAACTGCGATGAACTTTTTTGTAATTTTAATTAAATTTTATAAAATGACATTTTCGTAATTTTAGTGCAATTGTACGCGCTATATATATTTTAAAATTTCTTAACGTGAGACAGAACGTATTATACTTTACCTTAATTGAGAGAACCTTTTTCTAAGGTGGCTTGTACCTTTTGTTCTTTGAAATTCAATCTTTGTTATTAATTTCCTATTGTTGATTACGCTTCCTCACTGCGTTAGATTGGTATCAGAGCCTTGCAATTTCCTGCGAAGATGTCAATCAATCAAGATGAAGATGGCGCCGTCTGTGGAAATTTCAGCGGTCGTGTTCTTGACGGTATTCAGAATACAGGAGTCCAAGGAGCCAATCAATGAGTTCCTAGGGTAGAGTTCAATGCTTTAAATCAAAGAATCCAACACTTAGAACAACGCGCTTTGACTCGATGAATATTAACGTAATAGGCTTAAGGTAAGAGATAAGTATGTTAATTCAATTAACAGATCTATAGTTGTTAATAAGATTGCGCAGACCTTGGACAATGAATCTGCAAAGGGGAATGGTGAAGTGGAGCCAGCTTATGTGATTAGGCGAATGATGTTAGCACCAAAACAAGAGACAAATACCCAACAACACCAATTGTTCCGTACCAGGTGCACGATTAGGGGAAAGGTGTTTGACGTGATTGTAGATAATGGGAGTAGTGAAAACATCATCGGGAGAGAAGTTGTTAAACAGTTACAGGTACCTATTGAAAAACATCCATACCCATATATTATTGGGTGGATTAAAGCGACCGAGAAGATTGAGGTGAAGGAGAGGTGCAAGGTGTCATTTTTTATAGGGAGGTATCGAGATGAAATTTGTTGTGATATTGTTGACATGGATGCATGTCATCTGCTATTCGGGAGACCTTGGCAGTTCGATGTGAATGCCCAACATGCAGGTAAAGAGAATGTTTATAAGTTAGAGAAAGAGGGTGTGAAGTATACTTTGTTACCTTTAAAGTTAGAGGGACGCTCTAGAGCCCGCAAGATAGAAGGAGGTTCTTTCTTGACTGTTGCCCAGTCAAAGAAGGAAATGGTTGAGGATTTGAAAGAGTCGAAGGTGGATCAAGCGCTCATTGTAAAAGATAAGGTAGTTGGAGATGAAAATATGAGTATGAAGGTCCCTTAAGCAGTTAAGGGAGCGTTAGAGGAGTATAAAGGTGTGGTCCCTAATGACTTACCTAAGGGACTACCACCTTTGAGGGATATTCAGCATCAAATAGACTTAGTACTTGAAGCAAGTCTTCCAAATTTACCACGCTATAAGATGAGTCCTAAGGAAACTGAGGTCCTGCAGGAGAAGGACCAAGAATTGTTGGATAAGGGGTTCACTAGAGACAACATGAGTCCTTGTGCTGTACCAACTTTATTGATAGCTAAAAACATGACACAGCAGTGTCAATCTATCACTGAAGAGGTAAAAAGAAAAATTGAGAAGGCAAATACGAAATACAAGGCGGTTGCTGATAAACACAGGAAGGAGAAACTGTTTGAGGTTGGTGATCAGGTGATGGTGTACCTGAGGAAGGAACGCTTTCTTGTGGGCAAGTATAGCAAATTACAGCCAAAGAAGTATGGTCCTTATGAAGTTGTGTACAAAATCAAAGACAATACTTATATTGTCGAACTTCCTGATGATATGAACATCTCCAAGACATTCAATGTAACTGATTTATCTTTCTTCCATCCAGATGACACGCCTTTATATCATAAAAAGAACTCGGGGTCGAGTTCTTCTTTGGTGAGAGAGAATAATGTAGACCAGAAAGCCGAGGAGTACGTGGACAAGCGAGAAAAAGGATAAGAAGTTGCGATGAATTTTTTTGTAATTTTAATTAAATTTTATAAAATGATATTTTCATAATTTTAGTACAATTGTACGCACTATATATATTTTAGGGTTTCTTAACGAGAGACAGAACGTATTATACTTTACCTTAATTGAGAGAACCTTTCTCTAAGGTGGTTTGTACCTTTTGTTCTTTGAAATTCAATCGTTGTTATTGATTTCCTGTTGTTGATTACGCTTCCTCACTGCGTCATTTTTTCTTTTCTAACATTTGATTTTCTCAAAAAATTGAGCCTTTCTTACCATAAACCGAAAAAAAAAAGAAATTAGGAAGTGTCCATGCACAAGATGAACCAAAGGATATCGGCTAGGGAAATGCCTCAGAATGACCTCTTACGTTTTGTTAGGCCTGCTTCTGCCAATCCATTGTCGTGGAGATGGGCTATGCTGGCTTTTGTGATTATTGTAACACAATTGCATTTAAATAAGGTTATCATATATATGTATGTATGTATATTGGGCGTAGCCCATTGGTTACAGTTGGCTTGTATATCAATTGGGGCATGGCCCCTCTGTAGTAATAGTAGAACTTTTTTTTGGTTTTTTGATTTTTTTTTTGTGTTGACTGACATGGCCCATTTGAGTAAACACAAGTGAATGGGTTAGGGTCCATTTGGTAATACATAAAATTTCATTGATGTATTTGAATTGGGCTTGACCCATATCACGACTAACATTAATGGTTATTGGGTTTAATACATTTTTGGCATTAAATTGAAAAAAGGTTGAATTGATGACAATGGCAGCCAGAAAAAAAGGGTCAACACTATAAATATAATGATTCAATTAACTTAATGTTGGTTCGGCCCATAAGAGAGACATACATGGCAGTTTAAGGGTAGTGTTGGGCCAAGATAAGCCGGCCTGATCATGCTAGGCATTTTATTTATTTATTTATTTATTTTGACATCTCGGCTGGTTTGGCATGGCCGGGTGACAGCACCCCAAGACAATTCAAGGATAAAAGACAACTAGGTAGAGTTGGGAGTTGGGGAGTTGGGATGGTGATAATGGCATTGGAAATTTGCAACTGCTGATGATGTGGGGCCTTGGAAGCACGTGATTTTTGTTTTTGGTTTTTAAAATTTTTCTTCTTTTTGCACCCTTTTTGTAGAGGAGATTATCATGAAGTTTGTATTCTTCTTTCCTTTTCGCTCTCTTCATTTTAAAATCAGCAAATCGCCTTAGGTTGATGCAAATGCACACATTCCCATCAAATTGATGGTTATTTCAGGATAGTTTCAATGCAATCGACTTCTTTCTCGTCTACCAAAAAAAGAAGGAAGTTTCATTATTTTATTTTTGTTTAATACAATAATAAAAAACCCTTGATTCTTGTCTCTCCAATTGTATTATTCTTCTCGTGTCTGTAATAGAGTAGATCTGTAGAGAGATTTTGGAATAGTATCTCGGGGGCCACATATATAAATTGTCTTGCCCCCACAACTGCCTTTACTTACATTACCAATCTGGGTAAAGTTTAGTGATAAAGCTCACGTGTAGTCACTCTTGCAACTAAAGTTTATATATATATATATTGGTGTAATATCTACCCTTTCTTGATAAGGAAAGATAGTCAGAAGTAATGTATAAAATTCAGATTTAATATTGACTGTGCTTTGACACGTGAAAGAATGTATGAAATCATTATTATTATTTAAGTGATGAAATTTTATTATAAGAAAAAAAAATCAAGATATCGAATGGGTGATATCGGTTAGGCCCCCAAAAACTTAAAGAAAAAAAGTAGTCTTTTGGTAACTTCACCTACAATGAATAGACAATATGCGTTTGCTGTAACGAATCTCACCCACAGCCAGGCTCGGTAGCCCCGAGGTAGCCCTGTCGAGAGAACAACACATGAATTATTCAACTTTTTAATTTGGGCCCATTGCATCAGTAATTGTCCTTTTGATTTGGGATGATCGGCAGCTGTTTACCCTTGGAATCGACAATCTAGTACGTGCCTCCTCTCACATCTCCATTATTCGGGATTAGTCCCCCCCACCCTTTTTTTTTTTTTTTTTTTTTGTGTGCAGTAGTGTCTAGACCAACGCCTTGCCGTGTCATGATCAATGGCTAGAAATATAGGGCACCTACTAGCATCACTTGCAACTTATTGCAAAGCCATGGCCATTTGAGTTTGCTGATAGTTTATTTAAAGCACAATCCATTCCAAGAGAAACGGAAGAAAATGGAGAGAGAGATATCGTCCGTTGTTCAGATCTAAAATGAACGCCGAGAAACAGAAAATTTGTATCAATACACAGACGTGTGCAAAGTAGTCAATGCATGAATTTGTTTTATATATAGTTTTGTTGAATGGAGGGACAATTTCATAAGTTTGATTGAATGTTTGATACCAAGTGCATGCGCTGACTGACATTACATTCCCAGCACGTTCTTCCCTGTAGAAGAAGATTACAACTAGCTGGGACTCTCAACAAGAATTACTTTTCTTTGCGATTCCTTTTTCCCGCCTGATATGTTGGATTTTCTTTTTGACGCATGTTTCTCGCATGTTCGGAGCAAGAAGAGTTTGTCCACACCCGTGTCCTGCAGGCTAACCAGACTCTGGCCTGGGTACCTAAACAAAAATGCTCACAAATATGAGTTTAATTGGAGCATTTTTTTTTTTTTTTTTTGCAATATTTTAAAACTTCTATATCTCTATTTTTGTAATATCTAAAGAATTAATTATCAATTATCATTGAGTTCAAAAAAGAAGGAGACCCCGTCCTCGCTCGCCTAAGACGGTGGCCTCCTAAACGACAAGACCACATCTTAAAGAGTATAGTTTTATAGTTAAAAGACTTAATTAGAAAATATTTACAATGTGCGTTTTATTGAGTAAAAAAATTATATATTTTTTGAAATTTAAGATTATTATTTTTTTGCTCAAAAGCAATAGATATTTAAGAGATAAGAAATTTTTTTGCAACAAGTCACGAAAAATATAAAAATATATCTTGTTACTATAATTCGCAAATTTATTAATTTTTAGTAAAAAAAATTAAAATTTCAATAAATATATGTGTATGTATATATATATAATCCAACAAAACCCTGCCAGCTAATGTAATTGGATTTTCTGGACAGAACTTTTCTCTGCATGGTAAAAGCACTAATTCCATATTCCTTAGACATAAGATAAATCTAAATTTTGATATCAGAAAAATCAACCTTTTGCCAAATCTTTAAAAAAGCTTTTAAAAATTCATTAGAAATAAAAATAATGAGATACATTACCTCATTCATTGTGCTAGACTTGGACATTCCATTTCTCCAGGTCATTTTCTCTCTTCTCCCCCACCCCCCCCCCCAAGCTGTTTCCATCCAGGTCAATTATCTCCTAAACAAATCATTCAAACTCTCAGATTCAAAAGAGTCGCAAAACGATCTCCATGACAATTACAAGCAGCAGGGGAGCGCACATATTGATCTTTCCATTCCCAGCACAAGGCCACATGATTCCTCTCCTAGACTTCACCCACCAACTAGCAAGCCGCGGCCTGACCATAACCATCTTAATAACCCCAAAGAACCTCCCTTACCTAAAGCCCCTCCTCACTAAGCACCCATCTTACATCAAGACCTTGGTTCTTCCTTTCCCTGCAGGACACCCCAAAATACCATTTGGAGCAGAGAACGCCAAGGACGTTCCTCTTGATTGCCTCACTGCAATGATGCGAAGCCTTGACGAACTCTATCAGCCTTTGCTCAGCTGGTTCCATTCCCACCCCTCGCCGCCGATGGCCATCATCTCCGACATGTTCCTAGGGTGGACCCACCAGCTTGCTTGCCAGATTGGTATTCCCCGGTTCGTGTTCTCTCCTTCGGGTGCCCTAGCACTGTGCGTCATATTTTCTCTTTGGCGCCATACGCCGAAGCCGAAGATAGACCAGTCGTTTCCCCATATACCCCATTGTCCGAAATACCCTTGGTGGCAGTTGTCTAGCTTGTATCGCAGTTACGTTGAAGGAGCCCCAGATTCGGAATTCTTGAAGGATGGATTTCGTGCTAATCTAGTTAGTTGGGGTCTCGTTGTTAACTCGTTCACCCAATTGGAGGGTGTTTACTTGGAGCATTTGAAGAAGGAGATGGGCCATGATCGTGTGTGGGCGGTGGGACCTGTTCTCCCTTTCGACGGAGACCAGTGCGGGCCCAACGAAAGAGGTGGGTCCAGTTCTCTTTCGGTTCAAGACATCGCTTCTTGGCTTGACGCCCGTAGTGATGAGCATCGCGTGGTGGTTTATGTGTGCTTCGGAAGTCTGGCTGTGTTGAGCAATGCTCAAATGGAGGAACTTGCTCTAGGGTTGGAGAAGAGTGGGGTCCATTTCGTATGGTGCGTGAAGGAGCCCACTGGGGGGCACGTGGTCGGGCAATACGGCGCAATCCCATCGGGGTTTGAAGACCGTGTGGCCGAGAGAGGGCTTGTCATAAGGGGCTGGGCCCCACAGGCATGGATACTGAGTCATGGGGCCGTGGGGGCGTTCTTGACGCACTGTGGCTGGAACTCGGTCATGGAGGCGCTGGTGGCTGGGGTGCCGTTGCTGGCGTGGCCCATGGGGGCCGACCAATTTTCAAATGCTACGTTGTTGGTTGATGAGTTGAAGGTGGGCGTAAGGGTGTGTGAGGGTGCAAAAGCAGTGCCGGACTCGGCCAAGCTGGCGCGAGCGTTGGCTGAGTCAGTGAGCGAGAACCGAGTTGAGAGGAAGCGAGCCAAGGACGCGAGCGAGGCTGCACTTCATGCCCTCAGAGACGGTGGGAGTTCTGCCACGGATTTGAACGGGTTGGTGAAGCATTTGTGTGAGTTGGAGAAGCACAATAATCAACCGTGTACCTAGAATGGAAAATTTGTTGTGTGATGTTGTGCGTTTCATGGATGGGCTGTCCCTTCCACGCATCAACTTGCAATTTTTTTTTATGCCAAACTGCAATTCGAATAAGCTCGATATCTTGTGTTGTGTAGTACTGTAAGTACTTGACATGTTTTGACTCGAAACCAACAAGCAAGCATAGAAGTTCTTGTCCAAAAACATTCGTATATTTTCCGAAATTATTCAAAGCAACCAGCAAGCTATCCTTGCGGGCAGTTCAGGAACTGACTTCTTTCAATTAAAAGATGTCAAAAGGTGCGCCGCAACTTCATAAATATATGAGTATTATAAGTCGGTTCATGTCCTTGTACTTTAGGCTGTTAGACTGGAACCGAATTGATCAAACTCAAATACTAGGTCTCAAGAGTAAATTGATTACCCGAACACAAGGAAAAAGCCGAATAATTAAGTAACGAGTACAAACAAAAAGAAAAATCAAACTCTCCTGCTCCTATCTGGCTAAAACCCGAGCCAGTATCTGGTGATATTTTATGATCATGAGAAAAGAAATAAGCTCTTAGCACTATCAGTTCCTAGTACCCGTTACAGTTATTTTCTTTGGATGATAGACGACCTTCTTTTCCAAAAGGGAAATTGATGATCCCTGCAACTACAGTCAATGGAAGAGAATATAGCGGAAGAGGAGTGTTTTCTAGGTAGGCTATCAATGGCATTCTCCAGCACCCATGTGAAAGAAAACTAAATGATATGACACTCACGGCTCTTGCATTTTGAGATGTCAAAGACAAAAAACTAACCGAGGGCGCAGGGAATTAATAAAGCAGGATAGTTTATGGGGTCAAAACTTTAGGCACGGCGTAAATATTTGTGGGTTCACCTCCATTTTAGTTTTGCATAGGAAATGAAATCTTATAGCTTTCCCTTTTGTTATTGTTCTTGCGTCTGCTGATGCTCCTAGTATTATCAGCAGCAAGTACTTATTCCAGTTATTTTTCTTGGGTGAAAGACAATTTGTTTTTTTTTTTTTTCTTTTGATTCACAAGATAGAATAGTAGGGTAATACTTTATAGTGCCGTAAGGAAGAATTGTGCCAACTACGCGGCACAAGATAGGTTAGATCCCTGCACCGAAATACAAAAGAGTAAATTTCAAAATTAATAAAAATTACTGATTATCTTAACACTTTATAAAATTATGTTTAATCTAACTGAATATCTCGACAAAAATTTGACGCCGAATGACCTCGCAATACAAAAACGAATATTTGAAACCACTAAAAGACAACGACCCGTGGTTGCAAGACAATTTGTTCGCAAAAAGGGGAAACAGAATCCCTGCATTTCCAGGTGCTGTCAACTAGTTGAGTTACACAGTGCTACGAATTCAATTTCAACAAGGAAAAAAGGCAGATCTAAAAAGAGCCGCCGGGGAACACAAGGTCAGAGATTTGGCAAAAGGGAATAGTCTTTGGGGTCAATACTTTTGGGACAAATTAAATTTATGGGTTCATTAGTTGCTCTTGATCAGTAAAAGGCTGATCATTTGTTGACTGGGGGCCTGTAACGAGCAGCTCTTCCTCTCGAGTGGTCTTTTTATTCATCAAGTTAGCAATTTCATTAGCAGCTTGATCGAGGAGCTTTTGGGGGGATTGAATATTCTGAATGGAACCCACCAATTTTTCTAGAATCAGCTATTTCAACCATGATGGATATTTCGAGCTGTCTTTGTTTGAAACAGGCTTGCAATTCTGGGAGCAAGCTTGGCAAACATCAGCTGGCAGGTTAATAAACTACCTTTTGGATGCTTTCTGCTTCATGGGGTTGAGTGACTCTGCCTTCTGTGTGAAGTTCAAAAACCCAATATGGATATATATATATATATATATATATATATATATATATATATAGAGAGAGAGAGAGAGAGAGGAGACCTTGTCTTTGTAGTGCTCATGGGAGTTTCCTGTAGGTGGTTTCATGATTATCCTTTCCTGCATTATGCATATTCAAATTGAAATATAGCAAAGTCATGCGTTTTATTGGCCTGTAAATGGTATAACACTATATAATGTACAATTGTAGAAACAAATTTGCCGAAGCATACATGAAGTTCAGTAAAACAGAGAGAGAAACTATATCAGCTTGAAAAGGGAAAGAAATTATATTCAAAACCGAATATCTATTTGAATACATACAAAAAGCCTGCTAATCCCACTTGTATTCGCTAAAACTAACTACTGTGTAAAAAAGAAAGAGAAACATTGAAACCAAAATAGAGAAATATGGCATGAAGCTATCTTTTGGGCCTTCAATATTCTTCTCTTCCTCAGTTATTCTTAGGCGGGTGGGGTTTTGGTACATGATAATCGGCACTGAATGCCGTAATGCCAACCATTTTGTCATTCAGAAGATTAACAGATCTCTTATTACTCAATTTGCATTTTCCGATCAAGGTTCGCTCCCCTCTACGCTGACATTTCCCTGCAAAACTCTTTGCACCTGGAATCCTTGCATCTTCTCCATTTAAGGCTTCCTCTTTCACCTTCTCTTCGTTCATCTTCAATGCCCTATTCAACTTCAATTTTCTTCCTCCAACCCTCGTGTGTTCAGCTTCATTCTTGGCTGCAGGAACATCATTAAATCCCTGGTACATAATGTTTTTCCTAGGATCAATGCTCTATTGATTCAATTAAAACTGTCTTCTCTCAGAAAAACTGGCTTTGACAATTGAAATGCATACCTCTTTCACTTCTACCAAACTGCTTCTTGCCATTTCAGGCTCATGGCCTCTCTTATAATCAGTAATAACTGTTCCCTCCGCAGCTGCAGGAAGTTCAAATTACAAAACTTAAGCAACAATGAGAGTTCATCATGGACAATATTACAGCACGCATGAAAAAAAAAAAGGGGTTTGGTTAACTACCTTGGTGGTTATGTGCGGTTGAGTTTCTTACATGTAGTAATGTGCACATAAGTAGAAGGCCAACAAGCTTTATGGGCACCATTTTGGGTCTTCCTTTCTTCTTTGAGTATGCTTTTTGTTAGACAACTAAAGGTGAGAGGACCCCTGTGAAGGAGAATAAGGTCCTTGTAGAGTCCAAATCCAAGTAAAACACTTAGGAATCCCTTGAAGAAAAAAAAAAAAAGCATTAATGTTGTTTCAAACACCTTTGAATATTAAACTATAGAAAGGAAAAACCTTCGAATTAAAAAGTTATGCCTATATGATGTTTTTGGGTTCGCTTCAAGTTGTTGGAAAAAAGCATATGATCTCGTGGAATGGAAGAATGGCGCCACGACATGCATAAAACACAGGCATTTGAGCTTTAGCACCGCGGCTAGTCTAGTTCCTAAATAAACACGTATTTAAAGTCTGGAAGCACAGTTGAAATGTTTGTAAAAGAAGTGAAAGCAAAACAGATCTACACAGCTCCTGGCTTATTATATCATGTGAGAAAGAGACAACTCAATTTCACATTTTGATTCATTTGTTGCCTTGTTGGCTAGTGACAACAAGGACGAATTTCTTTTCCATAAAGAAAAAATATATATAAAAGTTCGTGACAGTTGTGCTTAAAGAGCATTACTAATTAGGTAACATGTCTATAATAGCCAAAGACACAAGAGTATACAACTCTCGATTGTAATTATGTATTTATGAGACCATATATTTTTTGTTTATATTTATTTTCTGTGTTTTTCTAAAGATTTTTGTATTGCTATATTTGCTAAGTTACTGCTAAGAAATTGCAATTTTCCTCTTTAAATAGGGCGTCCGTGCCTTCGACTGAAATCTAGGCCATCCTTCAAAGGCGGAGAGCCCTCAGTCGCAGCGGGTGAGAGGAGACCCCACGTCAGGAAATATGAGCCATTTGTCCAGGACTGGGATTTCTGACCGTAGGGGGCCTCCGAGATAAAGGTCAACAAGCACCCAGTTCTGACAAACGATAAATAATTGTGTAATCAATTAAAATTTGGAGTCAAATCTATTAGCTTGAAATTGCTGACATTGTAAGAAGATAATGTTAATTATAAGTTATATAACTCCACTCAAAAAAAAATTTTAATCTCAAAATTAATTACAGTTACTCATATAAAATTTTTCTGGTGATTTCATTTTATTATAAATCATACATCCTTTTAAGTAATTTTACCATTGGAAGAGAGTTGGGGGGGGGGGAGGGAGAATGAAATGAGACGTTCCAAGAGCTGAAGCTGATTAACTTGGGCGTGAAAGCTTTCGGGTCCTTTTCTTTTCCCTATCTTGTATTATTATAAATGGAACGTTGTATATAAAAAATGGCACTACAGACAGCTACAGTACGTGCCAGAATCACACTTCGCTACGTGGTAAATTAAAGGGATACATGATTTTTTTTTTTTTTATTTTCTTGGCATCAACATGTATTCAATATATATATATTACTGTCTTGTTATTAAATTTTTTTAAAAAAAATTTATATCTCACAACTTCTATTTTGGTCGTGGGGAGTAGGATATTTTTGGGTCATTTATAGTACTAATAATTTCAGTTCGTTCAAATTTGTTCTGACAGATGATTAATGGAAGATGTTAAGTGTTACCATACTAGTGTCTTGTAAAACGCCATATTTAGTAATAAGGTATGCCAATTATTGTCGTTTACTTTACTAAACAAACAATCACGAGAGTATTAGATACACAGTGGGCGGTATGCTCACAACTGCATCGGATGCATGTATTCCAGAAAGTCAGGCTGGCAGTCAAGAATGGAGACGGCCAAGCTTATGTGCATCAAATCAAGAAACCCACCATGATCAACGACAATCGTCTAGTTGACTGCATTGCTCATAGGGAATGACATTAACAACAGTAATGAGCTTTAATTTAACGGTATTACGGTCGTGTCTAGGAATAAAAGTCTCAAGTTCGACAACTCAAGTGGAAGAGAGAGAGAGGGAGAGAATGTCGTTAATGGTAGGGAATTGGTCGGTTGTTGGACGGCGGGAGTTAAGCCACTAAATTTATATAAATAAAGAAGTGGGTGCATGGTAGAACGTCTTCAAATTTCTGTGTACGTTGGGAATTGCCCAATATGGTGTCTGTGATGGTCGGAGAATGCACATGCATGGGTGAAAATTGCTAGGTTAGCCGCCGTAGTTTGCTTGCTAGCTGTTACACATTGTTCGCCGCATGCCCAATAAAATAATATCCAATTTCCGTGCCTCAAAATTTATATATATTTATTTATTTATTTATTTTTCTCCGAAAGATTAAAGAGGGGAGGGGAAGCAAAGTATTAAAAAGTTATTTTCCCTCTTTTGGTTCATATTAAAAAAGGGTTTGCTTATTATTAACTCAGAATCAAGACGGTAACTCGGCAACTCACATTCTCGTAAACATCGTATTCCCCCTGTCTTTCTCCCTCTCCCCCCACGTACTGATTTTCGGGGGTAAAGGTGAATCTCATAACTCGTAAATCCCTAATACATGTTCCAATTCCATCACCCAACATTGATTTCCAATACAGGTGTGTAAGAAATGAAGTCGTAAGTCTTTTAGTTAAGGTAACCAGATGAGCAGTGAGCATCCTGTTGTCGATGTTTCAAAATGTTTTTTTTTTTATAAAAAAAAATTAGGTGATGCTAATTGATCAGCCCATAGGTTAAGTGAGATCAGAAGCACGGACATCGTTTTTTTTTTTTTTTTTTCTCTTTTATAGCAATAAAATAGTAAATGATAAATTCATGCCTGTTATTACACTGGACACCAGTAAAACTCGATCCCAGTGTGTTTGATACATGAAATACAATCAAATAAAATAAAGCATAAAAAATTAATAATATTTAAGTAATGGGTCTTTTTAAAATTAAATGAGATATCAAAAATAAACTTAATAATAATTAAATAATAAATTTTCATTATAAAAAAAAGTTAACGTGACATAAAAACTAAATAAAAGATTGAATCTTAATGAGATGACTAACATAATCCAAACTTAGTTTCAAAGAAAGTGAAGATGGTTGACCTCTTGAAGAACAAACATAGCCAGGTGGAAAAGTTGCATTCAATGCTTTTGTTTAAATAAAATCATAGTGAAAAATACTAATATATATATATATATATATTTTTTTTTTATAGAATGCTTGTGGTTTCTATCGAAAATATAAAATTATTTTCAGGCTAAGAATGGTTTGGAGATGAGTTCTCCGCTAACTCCCCAATTTCACAAAGTTTTGGTTCAACAACTCAGAATATATATTCAACTAGATGTCTAAACCATATACCAAAAAAACAAAAAAAACAAAATGGGTCAGCACCGTTCAATATTTCACTCTCCTTTCAGCATCCAAATGATTTTTTTTTTTTTTTTAAGTTACTCGTATTTGAGAAATAGAAAAGTTATCTAACAGTGAACTTATCGCAACCAATATACGTAGCGTAAATAAACTAAGTATTGAACATTCAATTGCATTAAAAGTAATTATTGCAATAAAAAGGAACAATTCAATTTCTTTATTTTATCCAGCACCAACAAAACACGACAAAAATCACAGAGGCAAAGAACATGTGGATTCTTACCTGGTGAAACTACAACGATTATCTCCGTTCCGTTCCCTCCATGATCTGACTTTTTGCACCAATGATTAAACCCAAAACATCGAGGCAAATTTTAAGATTAACATTTAAGATATCCCCCCATATGTTATATAATCTAAAAGCATGTCCGTGCCATGTGGGATTCATTGCCATTAAATCCCTATAAATTTGCTTTGAAATAATTAGTTATATCCCGTGAGAAGAAAAATATTGGTGGACTGAGAATTAGGGGAAAAAAGGACACAGAGTGCGCGATTGTCATAGGTTAAAAAAAAAATACCTTATTTTTTTTTTTTACAATTTAAAGATTCTTGCCAAAAAAAAAAACAAAATTTATGACAAATGTGGTAAAGTGTGTAAGAATATACAATCAAATATTAAAAATTAATTTTTTTTATTTATAGATTCTAGTCTTTTTATTGTATATTATTTGAAATTCCCTTGACACATTATCTATGTCTTTTTGCCATCCATTTTCTTCTATTCACCCAATGGATGCAAAAATATGTGGCGTTTTTAGACGGCATTAACAAAAAAAACCAACCGACAATGCAAAACATGTTTTTTCTTTTTGATATAAAAAAATTGTTATTATTAATTACAAAATTTAATACTAAAATCACTTGAATTCTTAATTTTAAACCTATAATTCTATCTTTAATATGTACAAAACAACAACACAAAAAAAAGGTGACTATTAATCGCAAAATATAAGTAATATAATTACTTAAATTTTTATTTTTAAATCTATGATTTAATCTTTAATTTTATTTAATAAAAAAGGTAAATGGCGGGCAATTACGTAATTTCATGAAAGCAGTATGTTTCTCCGACACCTGAAGTATCTCTGGCAACGCACGCGCTAAATTGAAACTTCTCATACTCATTTTTGTCATGTTAATGGCTAATATCTCTTGCCCCCACCGCCACCCCCACCTTCACCGCTGCGACGCCGACGATGACTTCCACCACCATCGCCACGATATCAACTGCATCCACAGGTTAAACATAGGCCCTCACTTCCTTCTCTTCTCTTCCTCCCCCTCCTCCTCCTCCAGTCATCCCCATTCTCCACCGACGAATCTCCACGACCTGTGCCCGCAACCCGGTCCCGAACCCACGAATTTGAAGATTGGGAGCCTCGAAGAAGACGACGCCCTCTCCGATGCCGGCTCCGTGATCCTCACCGTCCCGGATCTTCTGGACCACCGCGATAACCACGCCAACTTTGTCATGAATCTGTTTCAACAGCGGGTGGAGCAGTCTGAGGTAATGGGTCAGCGCCAAGGTTCCAACTTGGGATCCGATTCGATTAACGAATTCGGTTTTGGCGTTGTTGAGGATAGTTGTGACCCGGATATGGATGATTCGGATCTCGATTTAGGCTTAGGTTTGGGTTTAGAAATGCCCCACGATAATTGCGGGCTTCATAATATTGGCCAGACTGATAATAACAATGATTACGACGATAATATTGTTATTGATGAGGATGATTTCTTTGTTCAGACAACGGTTTCTGGGTTTGAACCTTGTGAGGCTGAATCTACTTTCACTGCTCATGCGGGTGGGATTCAGGTTATTGGGTTTGAGTCGGATTTGGATTCTGACCGGAATGAGAATTCTTTAGCCATTGATTTCCATTCAGGGGATGAATATGAGTTGAGTGCCGAAAATGGGGATTATGAGGTTGATGATGAGGCCAGTGTTAGCATTCCACTTTGTTGGGATTCACTTCAATTGGATGACCGGAGAGTGACTAATGAGGATTTTGAGTGGGAGGAGGTCGATGGTCGTGTTGACGAGAGAGAGAGTGTACTTGTTGATGATGAGGAGACTTCTGTTTCATTGTCCATTTCACCCATCATTGCCCCCGAGGATTTGGTGAATGTAGAGAGAGCAGGGGGACTGGGAAATTTGGAGTGGCAGGTTTTATTGAATGCCAACAACTTGGAATCAAATGAAGAACAGGAGCAGGATCATAATGCAGAGCTTTATTTTGGTGATCATGAGGATTATTTTTACACTGCAGAATATGAGACGTTGTTTGGACAATTTGCAGAGAATGAAAGTGCATTGATGGGTCCACCTCCGGCAGCAAAATCTGTTGTTGAGAAGCTTTCATCTGTGGTTTTGACCAAAGAGCATTTAGAGAGTGATAAGGTGCTTTGTGCAGTATGTAAGGATGGGATTAATGTTGGAGAGACGGTAAAGCAGTTGCCATGCATGCACCAGTATCATGGCGAGTGCATTCTTCCATGGCTGGGAATTAGGAATACCTGCCCTGTTTGTCGGTATGAGCTACCTACAGATGATGCAGACTATGAGAGGAAAAAGGCAGTACAAAGAGCAGTTACTGCTGGCCGTCACCTGTGATCAGTATGTTAGCTGGTCAGATGTGAGTTTTGAAATTTTTGGTTTGAGCATTGTGGTGGTTAAGAATGTATATAATGTTGTTGAATGGGTGTTTGAGATTTACAGGTTCTTGGTAAATTCTACACATTACAGTGAGATCATAAGAATGTTCTTATGACCTCATTGCACATTTTGGAAAACATTTTCCGTTGAATAATACCTAATTAGTTTCATGGACTCTTCTTTTTCTCTTTGCTTTTGTTATTATTTCTATTGGCTGCTTAAGGATATGATGTTCTCATTTTGTTCCTTTTGGCAGATGTATACTATCTGCTTACTGATTGATTATTAGCTAGCACGCTATGGTAGTCTGACTATTGTTTAGGCACCACAAAGATAAGTGGTGTGGTTGTTGGAAGGACCCATCATTGTGAAGCTAAAACAATAGAAAAGCACGATCATGCAATTCACTTAAATTTTAATATTTAATTATGATAACTAACTTAGCAGAGTAGCGGAGCTAGAATATTATGACAGATGAATCACAACATTCTTTTTTTATTTCAATATGTATGCTTTTTTTTCTTGGACGCATTTGGCAGCAAATGGCTGTTCTTGTTCAAGTTTTGTATATTGAATCCTTTTGTTTGATTTGGCTTGCAACTTGGCTAGAGCAGGGTCAAATCCCTAAGGAGTCGTCTCTAAATTTTTCTAGCTATGCATTTTTAGATTGAATTATTTTACACATGTTCATGTACCATGGGCACACACAGGGGTACAGGTTACTGAAAATCCTATAGAAACATTTAGGCACATGTGCACCACTGTTCCCCCTGCCTTCCCTGTAAATTTTTCCGGTCCTACCTATGAGCATCCATCCTCTCCTACCCAAACAATTAGTTTGTAGATATTTGCCTGGTGAGGGGATACACTAACTGATATGTTGGCAAGCAATACTTCTGGCATTCAACTTGTGGGCTATCTGGTTTGCTTGTCAAGATGGTCCCTGTGAGAAACTTGCTGGTTAGTCCACTTTAATTGGAATGAGCAGCAGCAAATCTAGTTTGGAAGGAGTTCCATTGCTCAAATTATTTGAATTTTTCAGTTAGAGGTATTTTGGTCCCATCACATTCACTGTCTTGAACAAGTTGAAAAGCAGAGCATGCAGCCTAGAGCCACCATGCAAAAACTTAATCCAGGATCAAACAATTTAACTTTAAGTGGTATGTATGACACATCCAATGTGGTCTAAGATGGCAAAATGCTAGAATAAGCAAAGAAGAGAAGAGTCTGGAGCTGCGTGAGACAATGATAAAGTACTGCTAACTGAAAATTTCTTTTGAATGAACGGAACAATTTCTTCACCACTCACTTTCTTCTTGTTTGGTAGTGCGGCTCAAAAGTAGCGTTCAATCCATGTCAAAAAGGGGGAAAGGAAAGCAATATTTCTGGACAAAAAGAAAATAAATAAAAAGGTGAAGGAAACAGGCCTGTTGTTGCCTTTACACGCTACTATTGTTTTCTTCGTTAATGCTTAGATTCGGTTGCCTTTGTTAATAAATTGCCTGCTGCATTACATATATTGCTGTTCCAAGCAAATATCGTTGTTTTGTTTTACTTTATGACTTTTAGATAGATCCATAGAGTCTACGAACACGAATCAGTTGAGAAGGGTAATTGTTTATCATTTTTTTTTATTGGCTCAATATTTATGATGAAAAATTCTCCAGAAGGTTGTCACATTAAGGCTTACTTGGGTATATGCCCATATCATAGTCACTGCACCATTGTTTTTTTTTTTTTTTCATTTCATTATTCTTTTATTATAAGGGAGGTCGAAAACAGAGTTATTAGGACTTAAAAACACGGAATCAAGTAGTTCTACTAACGGTGTCTTAACCAGTTGTACTAAAAGCACGGATATAGAATTGCACCGTTCTACCATCAAGCTAAAACTGTGAGTCAAGCAACGGAGCTTCCAAAAGGGGTAGCTGGATATGAAGTTAGTACCTTCTCCATTTTTAAGACATTTGCTCCACCCAATCGTGGGACGAATTTCGTTTTTTTGACCAACAGGGGTCTTTCAAAAATTAAGAGAAATGTCACATCCCCTCCCTAAAAAGATGGCTTATTGGCAAATGACTGGCAACATCTTCGTCGCATATGGGTCCTCTCCCCAATCCTGCTTAAAGCGTGTAACAGCAAATATCAGATTTAGAATTTGGGTAGGATTAATTTTGATACTATTTATTATTTATTACGTAATTATTATTATTTCTGAACTAATTTTGATATGCATGATCATTATTCTCTCAGTCTCAAAAGACAGTATATCAGAGCATGCGTGCGTGTAGCGCCAGATCCTCTCTTGCTGTCAGGCATGGAATTGCGTCACATAAAGCTCTTTATCATCTTCCTTCCTTTGAATATACTCGGAATGTCATGCAGAGGGCTTTCGTTCTTACATTCTCCTTTATAATTAATTGATATGAAATTTAAAATTGATTGAAACGCCATTGCATTGTCAATTTTTAATCAAGCAGGCAACGAAAAGCTACTGGTGTCGAGAACTGTCTGATAGTTGTCGGTGTCTTTAAGTGGATATATGATCATTTAAGACGTGAGGCATGGGATTAAGGAAGCAAATAAAATTTGCCGATTATTCTTTTGCCCCACTTTTGTGACAAATTATAAAGTAATCATTTTGTGCAAGTATAATTCCTAATTCCAGTCAAATTTGGAGAATTTACATTAGGGAATGCAAAAGAACAACAGAGTAGGACTTGTTCTGTGTCCACGATAAAGAATAATAATCTACGTATATGTTTCATCGACGAACGAACTCGAATAATGGCACACTAAGCCGGGCCACCGAACACATGATGAGTGACTATGACTCAAGTGCTTCACAATCCATGTAGAATATCAAAACATGCAAGCCTCCATCAGAACTAAACACACCAGAGCTAGAGTAGTAAGATTATCCACACAGAAAATTCTAATTACCAGTGGATCCATTAACTATCACTCGAAAGCAAATATGGAAAAACGATGCCTATCCCTCTTTACCAATGGTCGCCACAAGAACAAGATCCATCTCTAAAATGATGAAAACGCTTGTTGTCTCTCACCACTATTTCTCTTCCAACAGCCTTCGTTATTAACTTAGCTGCATTATGACAATCTATACAAATTCTTAGATTCTTGTAAACTCTCAGTGTTGTGCCCTGAGTTGTCTTTAGTAATCCAAAAGAAATTGCAAGTTTCTCGCTGTGACCTTGTAGTATCTTAATCTTCTCCTCTTCTCCAACATCATGAAGTACACAACTTGTGGTAGGCTTATATCCCATTCTCCTTATCTTGTCTTCTAATCTTCTCCACATCAATCGGATTTCTTCTGATTTCAGCAGTAAATTGTCACCAACAATAAAGCTATAGACTTTTCCTCTTAGTTCAATCCAACTGCAGCCAGCATCTTTATGCAGGCCCTGCTCCTTCATTGTTTGCCTCACCTTTCGAACATCATCCCATTTTCCCAATCCAGCATATAAATTGGAAAGTAATATATAGTTCTCCGCCTTATCTGGTTCTAACTTCAATAATTTTTTAGCAACTTGTTCCCCCTTTTCCAAAGCACCAAAAGTTCTGCAGCAACTGAGCAATGAGCTCCAGATTTTAATGTCTGGATCCTCAGGCATTTCATCCACAAACCTCAGAGCATCATCCAATCTGCCAGCACGGCCCAGCATGTCAATAAGACAGGCATAATGCTCCAACTTTGGCTCTATATAATAAAGATTCTTCATTTGGTTGAAGTATTTTAACCCCTTTTCAACCATCTGGGAGTGGCTGCATGCCATCAAAACCCCAACAAATGTGAAATGATCGGGAGTTTGGCCACTTTTCTTCATTTTCTCAAATAACTCTATTACTTCTTTTCCACACCCATTTACTCCATGTGCTGCAATTATAGCATTCCATGAGGCCACATCTATATTTCTCAACCCATCAAAAATATTTTGAGATTCTTTTATGCAGCCACATTTTGCATACATACTTATGATTGAGCAACTCACAAAAACATCTTCTGCGAGACAAGCTCTTAGTGCATAACAATGTATTTCTTTTCCTAGACGCAAAGCAGATCTTTGGGAACAAGCCCCCAAAACACTCACTACGGTAATATCATTAGGTCGATTTTTCTGAGTAAGCATCTTGCGAAACAAAATCAAAGCTTCATCTGGAAGTGCATTTTGCGTGTAACCTGCAATCATTGCATTCCAGGACACTAAACTGTGATTTTCCATCCCATCAAACAATCTATGTGCAGATGTGGGCTTACTACAGTTAAAGTAAAGGGACAGTAATGAGATACTGATAAATGAATCTGTTAACCTATTTCGCAGTGAAAATCCATGAATATCTTTTCCATGGTGGAGCAACTTCAGGTGTGCACAAGCTAAAAGCAGGCTCCCAATGGTAAAAGAATCAGGTTCCAAGCAGGATTGCTTCATTTGTTTATACAAATATAAAGCCTCTTTAGGATCACCATTCTGAGCGTAGCCACCTATAAGTGCATTCCAGGAGCTAACTGTCTTATGCTTAATACAATGAAAGAAATGTTCAGCATAACTCGGTGTACCACACTTCGCATAGGCTGCAACAAAAGCATTCGCCAACAGCGCGCAAAGCTGAAACCCATGTCTAAGCGAATAACCATGAAGTTCCTTCAAGCTCAGCAGCTGTGATTTCTCTAAAAACACAGGCAAAAAATTCAAGATGGTGACCTCATTGACCTTCACTTCCTCTTTTTGCATCTGCATTTCCCTCAGAAGACGAAATGTTAAGCAGATGTCACCATTTGTAGAAAAGCCCCCTATCATGGTATTCCAAGAAACCGCATTTTTATTTTCATTATTATAAAACAACATTTGGGCTTCAGTCAAGTACCCAGATTTTAAATACATGTCTACCAAAGCATTATTAACCATCAGATCATTGCTCAGCTGCAATTTCACGGCCAAAGCATGAACTCCAATTCCCATATCAACATCATGTTCTCTTGCACAGACAGGTAATACAGTCACCAATGTAGCTACATCAGGCAGCAATCCTTCCTCCCACAACATTTCTATTAGCATCTGATAACTCTCTTGGGAATATCCATTATCAGAGAACGCACAAATCATTGAATTCCACGAAACTAGGTTCCTCTCAGACATAAAATAAAAAACTTTCACTGCTTCATCTACAAATCCGCATCTCCCATACATGGCAACCAATGCATTGCCCACAAAGACATCCAAAAGCAAACCCATCTTCATCACCATCCCATGAATTACCTCCCCCAACCTAACATCCACAAGGCCACCACAAGCCTTTATCACACAAGGAAAAGTAAAATTATCAGGCTTGAAATCTGCTATCGATATCATTTCCACAAACGCGAGAATCGCATCGTCATAAAGCTCATTCCTTGTGCACCCACTAACAAGTGAATTCCACAGAAACAAATTCTTGCTCTGTAAACTATCAAACACCAAGCGAGAATCCGAATGGGACCCGCACATTGCATACATTGTAATGAGACGAGTGTTGAGCATGTGGTCATTATGATACACGTTCGAATTAGAAACAATGTCATGGAGTTTTCGACCAATATGGAGGTCTCTTTGGCGGCCGCAGGCTTGGAGCAATATGCTAATCGCTTCTTTCCCGTGTGACATGTCAAAAGCAGCAGCCTTTGGTCCATTTGGAGAATTTTCTTCGAGAAAGGTGAAGGCTTTAGCGAGGCTACCGGTTTCACAGAGATGGGTTATCTCCTGTAGAAATGAAACCTCGTTGGTCGGGGTATTAGGTAGAAGAGAAGCGCGAATTTTGTGATTGTGAGCAGAGCAAGAAGAAAAGGATGAAATTGGCTTGAGGCTTAAATTCAGGCTGTGGCACCGGCTGTTGTGGCGTGGACTTAAAGCAGGTGCTGCTGCCATTGAAGCTTCCAGGGAGGTGGACATGTTGACTAGAAATGCAAGCAGCCAATATCCTCCGGCCAGAGCCTGGAATTATCGGATTCTATCTAGCTGCCTCTGCCCATAACTTGCATAGACGTTGACAGGCAGCGAGTGGTCATTACATGAATCCCCCTTATCTCTAGCCTGACGGAGTTTTGCTGGTTTTTTTTTTTAAGAAATTTTTTTGATAATGTTGCATGTTGTTGTGTTGCAGTCACAAAATGACGACGTAGGAATTTAGCCCTTGTTTTTTTTTTTTTTGGGGGGGGGGGGTGTTAAAGAATCTAGTACATTATCCTGCTTTTTTGAACCCAAGGGCTTGTTGACTACGATGGTTTGTGTCTTTCCGTTCCTTCACTCAATCTTCCGTCCTGAGTTCTTTTCTTGGTTTGAAGTTTGAACTTCATAATATAATACAAGACAGATTTCATGTTTAAAGCTTTTCATTTTTAATATATATATAATATAATATAAGACAGATTTGAATTGTTATTTTGTAGCAGACTCGAGCCTCCTTTTAGTGGAATAATTGTGGTTTGCTCACAATAAGAATTATATCGATTGCACGGTAACAGTAGATTGTGCACAACTTTTTAGTTAATGTAAAAACAATGGCAAATGGGATGGTTCTTATTGTCGGTTTATTGTGAATTCCGTATAGAAGCTCTTGATCCATTGTTGGGAATGTGCATTTGAAGTGTTGTTTTCGGAGAGATGAAAAAAAATAATAATAATAAAACAGAGAGAGAGAGAGAGAGAATTGTTCTAAGGGCGGATCTGGCCAAACGAAATCGTTAGATAATCGAGTGACCTTGTAAATTAATAACATATTTAAGTCGAGTTTAACAACTATGTTACTGTATATATAAATATATGTTCAATAAGCAGTTCTTACTGGACATATAATCTGAAAGAAGTTTGCAGGAAAAGAATTTATTGCCAAAATCATGTCATATAAAAGTCACCTTTTGTTGAGACATGCAAGGGGTTGATGCTGCTGATATTCATAGTTCTTGTTTGAGATACCCTCTGGTTAATTAACACACACACAGATGCTTCGCATGGAGCGACGACCTTTCCTAGGTTTTTCTTTTTCTTTTTTTTTTTTTTTGACAAGTACCACCTTTCTCACCACCGTTGGAACTGTGAGAATAATCATACTGTGTAATCCCATTTGCGTTAGATGAATGGATGGTATTTATTTCATCTACCCTTTTCATATAACTTTTATAATCACATCAATAAAAATATATTTTAAACAGAAAAACTCTAGTACACACCTATCAAAAATAAATTCTCTTGTAATAATAATAATTTAAAAAAAAAAAAACAAAGTGTTTTTCTTTTTAAGGTTTATTCTTGATGAGCTGCACATGGTTGCTTTCGTGTCATCCCAACAGATATAGATGCAAACAGATTTCGGGGCCTGTAAGTTTCCCTAAAGCCCAGCCCCATATAAACAAGGGACGGCATTTCCAGCAAGCATCCAAATTGCTTAAGAGGTTGGGGTCTAGTGCTTGTGAATTCGTTGCCCAAGCAGATAGGCCCACAAGACAATCACATGTTGAATGGTCTGATGTGTGCATGCAACATTTCGACCCATGACATAAAAAAGTAAACAGCTTGATCCCACCGAATGTAAATAGATATGTGACATTAGATTAACCACTTTCTAAATTTCGGTGAAAACAACTTAAGATTATTATAAATTTTATAAACTTAATATAAATAAATTACTATTGTTATGAAAATATTTAATATCATCAACCTTATTTAACAATTAACTTATTGATTGAACTAATGACTCGATAATTAGTCTTATACCCCAAGCTCGATGTTCTATCATAATTTTCTAACAACACATGCAATGTAACCAATTAAAATCACTGGACATAGCTTAGTGTCCATCAAACCAGTTGCTTAGGGTGATGTATGAGGTTCAAAGATCAAATCTGGTTATACAAAATACCACACTTCCTAACTCAATCGGAACCAATAAATAAATAAATAAATAAATAAACATGCAACTTATTGATGCCTCCACCAATAAATTTTCTATTTTTTTTTTACATATTCTTTTGACTTTCAAATAACAAAAATAAAAATAAAAAGTATTGATATATAACAATTACAATAATTATGTTTGTATCTATCGCATTAATAAAAATATTTTTTTCTAATACAATGTATGCATCTAAGGAATTGACATTTAAATCCTCAATAATTTTTTAAAAAATTTTGCTCGTGAGGCCAACCAATCTAATCCTACTTAGTTTTTATTTTTATTTTTATTTTTTTAGAACAAAGTTAATTATTTATTAACAAAAATACTTTGTTAAAATTAAGGATTTCACTTTATTTACTATATACAACTACTAATTTTTTGCTTTTTAATTTTTTAATTAGAATGTTTATTAGATTGCAGGCACATAATAAAAAGTTAAAACTCTAGACCTCTCAATAAAAGTCTAAATCCATTAACCATGAGGATAATGACAATACATGTAACTTCTTAGTTCAACGATGTCTTTTGCGGTTTTTCCCTCGTATTGTTATGACACTCATTTGGTGACTTTTGTCAATGAGGACGTAGTATATGGAGTCCACTTCGTGGTTAGTTGTGGAGACAGGTCGGCCAACAAGCAAATTTCAGACAATAATTGCGTGTTTTATCGGCTTCAAGGATGTTTGATCTGGCAGATTCTTTCAACAAGTCCTCAGGAATTGAGTTTCTCTTTTGTTCTCTCCTTCATGAGTTTTCTTGACTTCATAAAATGCCCTCAGATAAGCCATATGCCAGCTAGTTCAGTACAAAATCCAGTCTACAGGATTCTCGTATGATTCCACTGTGTCGCTATCAGGTCGAAAATGAGCTTGTTACCAGCCATGGTATGCGAAGAGTAATCTACGTTCCCCACCAATGGAATTTGCAGTTTGAACCATGAAAATGAAAAGTGCAAAGTGTAATTGAACAAGTTGTCACATGCCCTATGCCGCTGGGTCTGGCTTCATTAAAATATTGCTCCAGTCTTTAACCTATGTGGATCTACTACTGCACGTGAAGCCATCACAGCTGTTGTTGGCAAATTCCTTTCAATGCAGTTGAGTTGTGTTAATTACAATCCCTTGTAGGAGATTTGCCACCTCCAGATTTGGTCTACACTAGTGATAATGTAACCTAGTCATTGTCAGCTACAAGCAGCAGCATTTTACATGTTTCAGATTTGGTGTATCGGTAGTAACTGTGTCAATGTCATTGACTTGTTAAGTAAGCAATACAATCTGCATTGCTGGACTACTTTTCCATTATTATATACCAGAATAACTAGGAGAACTACAACTTGCAGAGCTGAAAGCAACACAATACTTGCCGTTGCTTCTCAAGAGGCCCTTCAATGCAATAGTCATTATTGCGATCTGGCCTAGGCTGTGGAGTATTGTCAAAATCCTTAGCGAAATTACTACAATCCTCGTCACCCCATGTGCATGGCAGCGGTGTCCTACAGGCCTGCTAAGTGTATTGTTACTATGGTATAAGAATTACACTTTTTCTGTAATATTAATTAGCTAATATATTTGTTACGGATTTTCCTTTTTCCTTTTTTTGTTTAATGTATGGTTATATGATTATTTTGTACAAGTTTTCACCATCTAGCTCAAAATGCTACAGAGAAACTACAGATAACAGCAGCTTCAAGTTCTCAATTTGAAGTGAGCTCTGAACCTCGTATTATTCCTTTTTCTTATGGAATGTTTAGTAACTTAAAACAGAAATCCTTAATTAATTAGTTCAGCAAAATGGAAATTCCATTGCTTTGCTATTTGATGAAGTTTTCTCCTGTACCACCGCATAGAATGTGTTATTTATTGTGATGAATAGCCTCATGATTTGGTTATTAAAGGGAATCTAATTGCAGCTTCTCATTCTTCATCGTCTAAATACGTGGAAGTGAAGCTCCTCCAATTATTTGAAAATATATGTGCTGATACATTTACTTGCGTACTCGAGTGGGACAAGTAACCTCAGATTTCCCTGTGCCAGAAGCTTCATAGCTAGGAGGGCCTTGGTGAGTCATCGCCAAAAGCACACTAGGACGTTCTCGACCTGATTTTAACGGTACTATTTTTATTTTTATTTTTTACTTCAGCCTGTATTTTGCTTTGACGTACATTTCTGGCCTAATATAAAAAGTTTATAACTTATTACTACATGGCACATTCCCTTTAATGATCCACCATAAAGCAAACATTGGTCGTTTACTTCCATTTTCTTCGAGGACATGACGATGCTTCTTTGATATCAATTGTCTTCACTTGCACATGCAAGAGTCAATCTTTTCCCTATTGGGAATCGCTTTCATTTCTTTCTAAAATTTTAATGAGTTATATATGCCAATTTTTGTAGTTCTCACCCAATAATGGCAATGCTAAGTGAGACCCATACAGACCAAAAACATGGCTATGCTGTTTTCGCAATATGTTAATGCCCAACAGCACACATCATCATCCTCGTGGCTATGGCATTCAAATATGAGAAAATTAGCAGAATTTTCCCCCAAATAATAATAATAATAATAATAAGGTGAGATTGTTGTTGCCAAGTGCATACACGAGACTTAAACAAAATCGTGGTTCGATCATCTAGCTAGTAGCATATCAAAAACGAAAAAGAATTCTCTGTAAGGGTGTCTGTGTGTGTGTGGAATATATTCAAATGTAAGTTGGTGGGAATTTGATAATTGGATTTAATGTGATTTCAACTCTTACATATCCGAAGCTTGAAAACATACAGCATAATATCAACTTGCAGTCTTATTTCTCAAACCGAGACAACATATTCAGCCCAAAACGCCCCCACTCCTGCAGAACAACAAAAATAACAGCATAACCATTGCCTATTTTCTTTTGCCTATCCAATTGCTCCTTCTTGCTTCAGAGTTAGTTTGAGCAGAGGCATTGACTGATCTTTTAGCCATAACGACTTTCTTTTCTTTCTCCTTCTTTCTCTTACTTTCTGCCCGTTGCTTGTCACCTGGCTTGCTAGCCTTCTTTTCTGGGTTACACTTGCTCTCAACCCTATCTTCTCCAAGCTTGAAATGACTGATGCCTTGATTACTGGGGCCCGAAGAAGCATCCGAAGCCAAAGAATCATCACTGTTATCTTCATGATTGTAGGTTTTGTCATCCCCATCATCTTCTCCATCACTATGGACGTCGTCGTCGTCGTCGTCGTCGTCGTCATCATCATCGTGTATGGGGGAGGCAATGTACATAGTCCACCCAGATTCACAGCTGTTACACTCTTCTGTTCCCCCAAAGATTTGGGAAGGCTCCATTGCTATTGCTAGCTATCTTTGTTGCTAGAGCTATTGATATCTATCTGCAAGAAGAGAGAACAAGGAGAATTCTTGGTGAACTAACAATAGAGCTTATAGAGACACGAAATTTTGAGGTCCTTAAATAGGAAAATGATTCGAGCTTTACGCAGACAATGAAATGAACAGTTTAGGCCTTTACCTCTTTGACAAAGAAAAGGTGTTTTTCTATTTTCACGTCTGTTCTTTGAAAGCTTGCCCACTTTATATTTAATGCCAGGGATAATTCTCACCACCTGAAAATCTAAATACAATCTATTTAATTCTCTCTGACTTGAAGCAGCAGAAGACAGCTAGAAGCTACCAAAGAGAGTGAAATCCCCGTCTTTAGAATAAGCATAAATATCAAAATCAAAATAACAAAAAAAAAAAGGCAAAGTTCTTAAATTTGAAAGGACGTGAGTTGTGACAGTACTTGGTTCATTGGGTTTCACAAAAATGTGTCGTGACAGTACTTGGTTCATTGGCTTGCACAACAATCTATCATTACTACTCTGCAATGGCCATTAATAAAAAAGGATGATTTTAATGCAAGGGGCAGATCGTCTCTGTACAATGCACTGGACAGCGTATATGATCCATGTTTTAAATAGCCTACGAAGAGGATATCAACGCTGCCTTATTTAGCTTCCATGACTTTATAATCCTTGTCCCATAAAAAAAAGGGACAGACGCCCTTTTTTTGACGGTGCAAAAATTTGTGAAAAAAAAAAAATCAACTGGAGTTGTATGCTGGGATCAGACTAAAGAGAGGAAATTGTCAAAGTACCCTTCTGCTCCTGCTTTTCTGTCTTCCTTCAATTTGCGGGTACCTGTCTCAGCTGAACATAATTATACTTTGATATTGTAAAGGGATGGATGTGGGCAATTCTATATCTTGTCATTATTCGTTGCCAGACACATTCATGACATTAGCAGCAGCGACTTGTAAATCACTCTGGAGTCCCCCAGCATGCTATGGATCTTTATTGGAGTAAATGCACGAGATGTTGCAAAATAAGGGCAATGGCGACAGCAACTCCAGGATCAAAGCATACTTGTGGATGGTGGCTGAGTTAACCAAGTTTTGGGATAAACGGTATGATCCTTTAATTAGCTATATATTTGTGGTTTCAGAATAAGTTAATTTTTGAGAAAGTACTGCTATCTAGAGGGTTGAGTTAATAGCGAATGGACAGATATCTTCCATCCTTTACCTCAGCATAAATTCTGAAGTGATTTTGGGTAATCTTTGGAATAACTCTTTATTTGCATCGTTATTCAAGAGCGTGTGATTTCTGCCTGCTCACATCTCGGACATTTATTTCATGGTTTCATTGGTAGCAAAGCATCTCTGCCCCTCTTCAAAGTGACGGTATTTCTCCTGCAGTACAATTTTGACGACTCCTCCTCCACGGCTTGTCCCCTGGCAGAAATAAAACTCAGCATCAATATTTCAATGTAGATTTTTATACAGATCATGGTTATTTAAATGTTATTGAATCTTTTCATCGTCGTGAGGCGATGTCAAATGTCAGAAGGTGGACCTAGTACTCCACTTTTTTCCACTTTTTCCAGCATTAGGAAAAAGGGTACATCAATCGATGGCCAGAAAATTGCATCCAAAACTAAAAACCTTTTCTTCCTTTTTTTGTGATTTTTTTGCCAGGGCACATGCCATGCCCTTGTCTCTATTTAGGTATTAATCCAGACCTCTCAATCCAATAGTCAATCAGGGAAGGTGAAGCCAGGCTATCTCCTCTATTTATCTTTGCAAATCTAGATGAAAAATGAGAAAAAGAATCGTGGCTTTGTATGGCTTTTGCAGCGACAATTGACTACTCCATTGATGGGCCCCTCCATGTTTTAGCGGGCAAGGAAACAAAACGAGCGCAAGGAGTTTGAATCCAGCTGGTTCGGACACCCAGTGTCCCCATAATTCAAAGCACGATTTGGGTTGTTCCCCTATCATTATTCGTTCTCCGTGACTTATTATATGGTTGTACCAGACAGGCGTTGGCCCATGAAGTATTTTACTGCCTGCTCTCTTGCAAGATAACACCTTGAGCTGCCTTTCTCTTGGCCCCCACATGAGGGGGCTAAGGGTATCCTTCGTTACCTACGGGACAAACTTTTCTCAGCTGGAGAACACATTCTCGTTGGCTTCCCCCATGTGTGTCTGCACTGCAAAATTGTAACCTCACAAGCTAGTCCAACGAAGGACCAAAGACAAAATGTGGAGGCCTATTTGTTTAGTTATATGATGAACTTTGATCCTGCCCATCTGGGACTTGAGGTGAAACCTATATATTCAGCAGCTCTTTTTCTCATTCGTTAAACTCCAATGACCATCCTTCATCCCCAAAAGCTTGCTTTTGTAGCAGGGCGTGCTCGGCATCCACCATATTAAGAACATTATTCATCACATACGAAAATCATACACACTTTAAAATATTTAATAGCACTTTTTTTTAAAAAAATTAATTTAACTTACTTAAATTGTGAAGTAAATTAACTCAACTTCATACACAATTGAGAGAAAAAAAAAACCTTTAAGTGAAGTCTAGTTAAAATAAAAAAAATTTAATCGAATAAATTTATGTAATTTAAAATTATCTGTATATTGTATTTATAAAAATATGAATAAAATTAATAAACGCCCCAATTTTTAAGGATACGTCAAATCATCAACATGTATATCTTATGGTCGTTATGTTATCTCTTCTTTTACTTTTGTTTTGGGGTGGCCTCACCTAATCTCGTCTGATTCTGGTCCCAATTTGAAATCGACGGTCATAGCTCTCAGCTCTACGGAAAGATTGAATCATATCAGGGCCCGGTTCGATTTTAATTCTGATCTTAGTCCGCCTCCAGTAGCAGTTTGGTTCGGTCCCAAATTGGTATCGTTCGGTAAACTTTTTTTAAACAAATGACAGAAAAAAAAAAAAAAACCCCATCTTGGGCTCTTTTTAGTTTGTCTTCTTATAGAACTGGCAGGTTAGAAACGGTTCCGTTCTACGGTCGGTGTCGCTTACAATTTTTGTTCACTCTTTGAGTGGGGTGAACGGTAGACGGACCGTTCCCTCCCCTGATTCTGTATTTTATTTATTTAGCTCGATAACAGGTAACTAAACGAGAATAATTCTTTTTTATTCTTATAACTTTATATAGATATATTTTTTAAAAATTAAAATTGGAGATTTTGTGGATCGAGTTGGAGAAATTTAATTTTAATTATAAGTTAAATTGTGGAACCAGTATATATATATATATATATATATATATATATATATATATATATAGTTTTTTGGGTCTTATAATCTGATTCATTTAACTGGTTCTGAATCACGGTCCACATCCTGACTCATATACTTTCAGCTCGATTCAAATTCGAATTGCAAGCAGGGTCAGGTCCGTTCTGTTTGTCATGATGTTAATGGAATCAGAATAATGGGTTGTCTAAATTGGGTCGTTCTCATAGGCCAGGGAAGTGCTGGGCCTAAGCATGGCCCCTCAACTATTGTTGCCCGACTGGCACAAGCCGTGCCGAAGAGACACAATCATATGCTAAACATGGCCAGCCCTGTTTATATCGAGCGACTACTTGCACTTCTGACAGCGACTGAGCATCAACAAAATCCGAAAATGAGGGAGACAAATGAAATACGAACAAAATCTAGTCCAGCATTTGATCTGAAACTTAAAAATGGTTTTGTATATATATATATATATATATATATTACATGCGGATGCAATCAAAATTGCTGTAACAAAGCATCAATCGATGGCCAGAAAATCTAGTCCATCATATGCATATCTTCTGTTGTTTATATCTAACACAATTCTATGAATATTAAGTGAACGTAAAAACTAATCTTATAATTACAAGAATAATTTTTCATTAATTTAATTGATATTTATGATAAATAAATCATTTTTCAGTAAAGTATAAATATACATTACAAAATATTATAAATAAAATAATTTTTGATTGAATTAAAATTTTAAACTGGTATTTGAACACATTGATATTATAATTGAGTTTTTTTTTAATGGAAATACATTTTGGCATAAGTTTTAAAATAAAAATTAAATTGAAAAGGAACGAGTCTATGTCACCAGATAAAATTAAAGTTAAGTCAATCTGATCAATTTTAATACTTGAGTTTTTATAGATTCAAATCGGTATGAGACCTAGTTCATAATTCTTTTTATAAAAAAAAAAAAGCCAAAGTACAAATTGTACGCCAAATACCACAAGAAAGAAAAAATAGAAAGACAGAAAAAAGCTTGTATTGGTTTAGGTAAAAGCCACAACTGCTCCACCATGATCTCATCTCTATTGTTTCAATGCATGTAATGCTCAGTCTTTTATTCTTTATTAGGCTGTATGCTTTAGGTGTCATTTTATCTTCTCATTGGCATCCACACACAGTTATTCCTTTCAAGGGCTTTGCTTCGAAATAAGATGATTATTCCTTACGAGCATAAAGAGCAAACCAATGGTAATTTTTATTTTTAATTATAAGACTTGAAATGGATTATTTTTTTTATTATGCATATTTTGGCCCTGTTAATGTGTAAGTGGCGTGTTTTTAATTTTCAGGACCATATTCTTCTACAACCGCTCCGGATATTCCTCATGCCGCACCGCCAGCAGAAGCAAACTTTCCAGTAAGCAGTGGTGACCCTCCACTCCCACCAGCTCTTCCACCTCCTTCTCCAGGCAGAACAAAGTCTAAGGGTGATGGGTTTTGGAGAGGATGGTACTCTCTCTCTCTCTCTCTCTCTCTCTCTCTCTCTCGCTCTCCCTCCCTCTGTCTTTCTGTGTGAGAGGTCACACACGAACATAAACAGAAGATGAAAAAAACTGACAAAAACATTTTCCAATGCAGTTGTCTTGGCTGGTGTTGCTACTGGTGCCTGGATGCTTGCTTTTGAGCTTTGAGTACAATTATTAAGAATATCTCATATATGATCTGCTTTTTGTAATACAGAGAATTCCATTTTCTTTCTTTTTGTATATATGCGTGTGTGGACTATATATGTACCGTATCTAATTACCTTTAGTTTCTTCTTTGTAGCGATCTCAGTGTTTTTGATAATTCCATTATAAAGTTCCACATGGTACCGACTAGCTATGGCATATTCCTGACTTGTTTAAGATCTTTCTAACCTTATGTAGGAGTCAACATTGCATGAACTTTTCATTAAAATCAATTCTGCTCCAATCAATCGATTTTTTATTCCATTTAATGTCTCAATAATTTGATATAAATTAAAGAATATTTACAGTCATCAAACAAAGGGGCCTTATTATAAGAAAAATTAAGAATTTTCTCTGAATAAAATTTTAAGAGTTACCCATTAAAATTGTTGATTCATCAATAAAAAAAGAAAAAGAACAGTTAATAAAATATCGAGAATTTTCTCTGAATAAAAAAGCCTTATTTGAGAGAACCCCAGTCACAAATAGACTGGTCTAGCTGACAGTCTGAAGCTTGCTGCCGGCGTAGCACCGGGTGACAGGAGAACATGGAGCGGCGGTGTAGGTGGGCCCCCTTCAATCCTGAGATTGATCGTAAGGCTGGCACCGCTCATCATATGCCGTAGGAAAAATGATGGCCACCCACAACTTTTTGCATAACCAAATACTGACTAAGGTCACAACAAACAAATTTTTTGCGGTCAAGATGACACGCTATAATCCGAGCATAATCTTATTTTCACATCTAAACAGCTTTCAATCTAGAGAATCAATGGAAATTTTTTTTCCGTTTCCTCCCAACCACTTCGCAATGTTTTTTTTTTATTATTGGGTGAGATCAATTTAGCGTGGCTAAGTCGATCCATCCCCATAAAACAATGTCCGGTAATAAGATGGACTTGGTTTCTTGGGGCAATTGGATATTAGAGAGTAAAACAACAGTTCTATTTGCTCATAGTATTGTTTGCGGGTTGGCATCGAGCACCCAGACGCATCCCTTCTATACGGAGGAAACTTTTGAAAAAAAAAAAAGAGTTAGACTTGACGAGTTACTTGTTAAGATTAAGTTAAGAGTTTTGTGAGAGAAAGGGACTGGTGGCCAAAATACAAAATAAAATAAAAAAAGAAAGAGAAAAATGAGAGAGAAAATTAAATAAAACATTAGTTATTATTTTAAAAATTTAACAATAAATTTTTATCTAATTTAGTTAAACTTTTCCTGAGTAATAGAGACTATTTTGTTCTTTATTTTAAATAGTGAAAATTCGATTTGGTAGACTGTAAGTATGGATTCTAATTTACATTTGGTAGTTTATATTTTGAGAAATTATTTTTCGTACAGTTTCAATTAACCTTAGAATCAGAAGACTATTTGTAGTCCGATCAAGTTGTAATTTGGTCAGATGATTAAAGACACATAGATTTTAATTCTGAACGGTTAGATCGTGATTTGACTTTCTACAAGGGTAGGATTTTATTTCAAATTGTAATCACTTATTTTTGGTAATGCTTTATTTTCTCTATTACAATAGTATAGATGAACATGTAAATGAATATTATTCTGTAATTTGATTGAATTGAAATTTGGACAGCCAGTAGGGGACATCTAAAATTTCATCTTCAACGATTGGATTGTTGTTTGGAGGTCTGGTTGTTGAGTTATTATTGACAAAAGGTGTCTTTGGTGTTAGTTAACTCATTTGGCCTCTCATTTTAGTTCAAATTGTGTTTGTTCAATTTGGTTGATATAATTGAGGTTGTGTACCTTTGTTGTATTTATTTATTATAGTGAAGTTGATTTCTGGACCGTTGTGTCTTGTGGTTTTTTTCTTCTTTACTTTGAAAGGGCTTTCCACGTAAAAGATCTATGTGTTTTTGTTTGATTGTTTAAGTTGCTATATTTATTATTCAGTTAACTTCTCACAGATTCAAACAAGTGGGAGAGGTCTTTTGGGCAATTTGTATTCTGCTGCCCCTCTCCCATCATAGTGGTATCAGAGCAAGGTTGTGTTTTTGACTTGTTTGAATGATGAACTTGAATGTGAATAAAATGTTTTGTTTGAATGACACGAATTATCATATATGGTGAAGTAAAATGAAAGACCTTTTATTTGTGAAGAAATAACATTTGCCAATATTTGTTGCTACTAAACCTAAGTCAAAGACTGATGAGGAATGAGAGTTTGAGCATTAGCAAGTTTGTGGCTTTATACGACAATTTGTTGATGATAATGTTTACAATCACATATGTAATGAGACATATGCACAGACTTTATGGAGCAAACTTGAAACATTATATGCTTCAAAGTTTGGTAATAATAAGTTGATTCTGCTAAAGAAAATGATGCAGTTGAGATATAAAGAAGGATTACTTGCTACATTACTTGATTCTTGGGAGAAATTTCAGATTTCACTTGCGAATTCTACCTCTGGTAGTGTTGTTTTATTAGAACTTATGAAAGGTAGTGTGTTAAATGAAGAGATGAGAAGAAGATCTTAGGGTTCATCACCGTTGAATTCAGAGGTTCTGGTTATCGAAAACAGAGGGAGAAACCAAGAAAGAGGTAATGGTAAAAAGAGCAGAAGTAAAAGTTGAAGCAAGTCAAGATCAAAGTATAAGAATGTTCAGTGTCACTATTATGGAAAGATGTGTTATATTTAGAAGAAATGTTATAAGTGGAGGAGAGAAAATAAAGATAACAGTGATAAGCATAAGAAGAGGTATAATGATAATGATTGTGTTGCTACTGCATCAACTTCTGGTATTGGTGACCTTATTATTGTTTCTGACGAAAATGTGATTAATATGATATCTCATGAGAATGATTGGGTGATAGATCGTGGTGCCTTCCTCTATTTTACTTCATGTAAGGAATTCTTTTTTACATATACACTTAGTAATCATGGTGTGTTAAAGATGGGTAATAATGGCTTAGTAGAAGTCATTGATATTGATGATATTTGCTTAAAAACTAGTAGTAGAGCACAGCTAACCTTGAAGGATGTCAGACATGTCCTAGATATCTAGTTGAATTTGATTTCAATAGGAAAGCTTGATAATAAGGGCTTTAGCAGTATCTCCAATGATAGTCAATGGAAACTTATTAGAAGCTCCTTAGTTGTGGTGCGAGGTAAAAAATGTTCAAATTTGTATTTTATGCAAGCTTTTATTGTTAAAAATGCTGTGAATTCAGTGGAGAATGAGAATTTGATTGATTTATGACATAAACGACTTAGCCATATGAGTGAAAAAGGGATGAATTATTTGATAAGGAAAAACTAGCTTTTAAGAATGAAGAGTGTAGCTTTAAAGAAGTATCTTTATTGTTTGGTTGGAAAATAGAACATAGTCATATTTAAAAGTCACCTCCTTTTAGGAAATCAGAATTGCTTGAGTTGGTGCATTTTGATGTGTGTGGTCCTTTGAAGGTATACTCACTTAGTGGTGTTCGTTATTTTGTGACTTTTATTGATGAACATTGAAGGAAACTTTAGGTTTATGTTTTAAAGACTAAAGATCAAGTGTTTGATATGTTCAAACAATTTCATGCCTTAGTTGAAAGATAGTTAGGAAAAAGGTTGAAATGTGTTCGTATTGATAATGGTGGTAAGTACATTGGTTTGTTTGATGAGTATTGTAGAGTACATGAGATTAGACACCAAAGGACACCTTCGAAGACACCTCAGTTGAATGGTTTACCTGAAAGGATGAATAGAATATTGATTGAGAGAGTTAGATGTTTGCTCTCAGATGCAAAGCTGCCTAGATCCTTTTGTGGTGAAGCCTTGAACATAGCAACACATGTAATTAATTTATCTCCCAATGTTCCTTTGTAGGCTGATGTTTCGGATGAAATTTAGTTCGATAAGGAAGTCTCTTATGATCATTTGCAGGTCTTTGGCTGTAAGGCTTTTGTTCATGTCCTTAAAGATGAATGAATAAAGCTAGATGCAAAGACATGATAATGTATCTTTTTTAACTATAGTGAAGATGACTTTGGGTACCAATTATGTGATCCAGTTGAGAAAAAGCTTGTCAGAAGCAAAGATGTTGTGTTCTTTGAATATCAGAACATTGAAGACATTAAGAAGGACACTACTCAGACTAATGAAAACCTTGTTGATATTGATCCAATTCCTCAGGTATTTACAAATGATTTAGGTGATACTAAACATGACTTTTAAGAATATGATGAGAATGTTCAGCAGCATCGTAATAGAGTTTACAGAAGATTATTCAACCTTATCTCTACCTACTTTTCAGCCACGAAAGTCTAATAGAGTTTCAATGCCTTCTACTCGGTACTTTCCTAACAAGTTTGTGTTATTAACTGATGAGGGAGAACTTGAGTGCTATGAAGAAGCAATTGAAACTGAACATAAACAACATTGGATAGATGCTATGACAGATTAAATGAAATACTTGTATGACAACTCCACTTATGAGTTGGTGAAGCTACATGGATGCAAAAGAATTTTGAAAAATCGATGAGTTTATAAGGTAAAGTAAGAAAAAAATACTTCATGTCCACAAGATAAAGCCAGATTAGTTGTCAAAGGATTTAGTCAAAAATAGGGTGTCGATTTTAATGATATCTTCTCATCAGTGGTCAAAATGTCTTCCATTCGAGTTATGTTGAGTTTGGTTATATGTCAAGACTTGGAGATCGAGCAAATGGATGTGAAAAAAGATTTTGTCCATGGTGACTTAGGAGAAGAAATTAATATGGAGCAACTATAAGGTTTTGAAGTTCAAGGAAAAGAGGATTATGTGTACAGGATGAAGAAGAGTTTGTATGGTTTGAAACAAGGTCCCAGACAATGGTATAAGAAGTTTAAGTTTGTTATAGAGCAACAAGGATACAAGAAGACAACTTTTGATCATTGTGTTTTTGCACAAAGATTCACTAATGATGATTTCATCATTATATTGCTTTATGTTGATGATATGCTCATTGTTGGTTGTAATATTAATAAAATCGACAAGTTAAAGTGAGATTTGAGCAAGTCTTTTGCTATGAAGGATTTAAGACCAACAAAGAAGATCTTCAACATGTCAATCAATCGAGACAAGAAAGAGAAAAAGTTATATTTGTCTCAAAAGTAGTACATTGAAAAGGTACTCCAAAGGTTTAACATGGATAATGCTAAAGTAGTTAGTACTTTTACTATACACTTTAAATTATTAGTTAAATAATGTTCTTCCACAATAAAAGAGAAGGAAAAGATGTTAAGAGTTCCTTTTGTATCAGCTGTGGGCAGTTTAATGTATGCAATGTTATGTACAAGGCCTGATATAGCATATGTAATTGGCACAGTTAACCGATTTCTTTCAAATCTTGGTAAGGAGCACTAGAATGCAGTGAAGTGGATATCGAGATGTTTACGAAGCTTTACTAACGTCAAACTTTGTTTTGCGAGTAATGAACCTACTCTTATTAGATTTATTGATTTATATATGACTAGTGACATCGATTACAGAAAGTCTACTTTAGTTTATTTGATCACTTTTGTAGAGAGTAGTTAGTTGACAATCTCAGTTGCAAAAATGCATTGCATTATCAATTACAGAAGTAGAGTTCATTGCTATAACTAAAGCAGCTAAAGAGTTAATCTAGATAAAGAGATTCGTGAAGGAGCTTGACTTTGAGCAATCAAAGTATATGTTGTATTGTGACAGCCAGAGTGCAATCCATCTTGGTAAGAATCTGACTTTTCATGCTAGATTAAACCATATTAATGTGTGGTATCATTGGATACGCAATGCTTTTGATTCTAAACAACTAACAATTGAAAAGATTTATACGAATAATAATATTGCTAATATGTTAACAAAGGTATTACCAAGTGAGTTTGAATTGTATTGTTTGTTGGTTGAAATAGTCAATACCTCCACGTAGTTGGAATGGGGAGAATTGTTAGATATCCCTCATACGTAAAGGGAACCTTTGAAAAAAAAAAGAGTTGACTAATTGAGATATAAATACTTTATTAAAATTAGGTTAAGAGTTTTGTGTGAGAGAAAAGGGCTGCCAATTGAAAAAAAAAAATAGAGAGAAAAACAGGGGAGAGAATCTAGTAAAGTACTAGTCATTATTTTTAAGATCTAATGGTGAATTTTTATCCGATTTATCTAAACTTTTGCTGAGTTGTAGAGATTATCTTGTTCTTCATTTTGAACAGTGGAGATCCGATTTAGTGGTTTGTAAATGTGGATTTTAATTTACATTTCATGATTCATATTTTGAGAAGTTATTTTGCATGTGTTGTTCCTATGACTTTGTATGAGTTGTAATTATTATCAATTAGGTTTAAGTGTGTAAGAAAGTAAAGCCACATAGAAGGGTAATAACGTAAAAGCCACATGGAGGGGGCAAGAACATAAAAGCCACGTGAAGGGGTAAGACAGTAAATTTATCTCAAGTAAGCCTTATTAGGATTTCATGGAAAAGAGTATATACAATTGCATACACGTCAAAATACAAAAACGTGAAAAAACACAACATATGCCAAAGCACACCGACGACAAGGGAACACCGGAACAGGGGAAGGCAAAATAGAAAAGAAGAAGTTGTGGTGAACAGTGCAGTCGTCAAGTGAACAGTTGTTACACAGTGAAACCGTTGGATGAAGAGAGAGAAAACACTTGGAAGAGAGAGAAATGAAGTCGACGGAAAGAGAGAGAAAATGAAGTAGCGGTCGGACGAAGGAGAACAAAAAAGGGAGAAGAGGAGAGGTTGACGGGTGGGCTGAACAAAGAACAAGAGCCCGTCGAGAGAGAGAGAAAGAGAGATGATGGCCAAAAATCAGAAAATGGGAGGACAACAGAATGTCACGGAAGAGAGAGAACCATCAAAAAGGGACCGTCGACAGAAAAGAGAGAGAAACCAGTGTGTGACGACAGACCACCGGCATACCAACGATCGGCGAGGAAACGACGCAGCAAGAGAGAGAAACAGGTAAGATGAGACCAGATTGGGAATTGGGGAGACCTGAGCTAAGCTGGAACGGGTGAGATGAGACCAGATTGAGAATTGGTGAGACCAGATCCGAGTTGAAATGGGTGGACAAAGAGAGAGAAATTCGACTGGACAAAAAAAGAGGGAAACAGACAGGGTGTGAAACGATGAGACGGTGAAACCAATAGACGAGGGATACCGTGAGACCGTAAAAGTAGGAATTGTGTGAAATAACGTAGAAAAGGGATTCGATGAAATATTGAAAGAACTCCAAATTCTTCAAGAGAGGTTAGAGAGCGGTGAACTTCTAAGTTGGAGCAACCTTTCAATTCAATAGAGACAAACTAGAAGAATGATAGACACAGTAAGTGTTACTCTTTGTATTGTACTTATTTAGTAATTGTAATAGTAAAAAGAGCAGAGGATTAAGACATCTATTGTAACTAAAATTCTTAAGTATAGTGGATATTCTCAGTAAGGGAGAGTTTCTACCACCGTGGATATACGTTTCGTGTGTCCTTTAAATTGAGTTGTGAATGCAGTTAAAGTATCAACCAACTTATAACCTAATGAAGATCTAAACAAGAACATCCAAATTGTCTATTAAACAAGATGTTTGAAAGATGACTTTGAGGACTATTATAATTAGTAGGTAATAATAGATCTACCTTTGTCGAGTTTGAGAAAGAGTTCGTTTTTAAGAAGAAGTTGAAGTTGTTCACTTACGTGTTATTTGCGAATTGTGGTGATATTGATTCATCCCTCTCAGTATCACAAACTAGTAGATCCTAGGGAGAAGTCGGGACCGTGCAATTTTGATTGATCTTATAATTAAAAAATTATTTGTAGTCCGATCAATTTATAATTTGGTCATTTAATTGAGAACACATAAATTTTGATTATGAAGGTTTGGACGGTGATTTGGCATAAAACGGAGATGAAAGTCAGCCGAAAATGGTGGAAAAAATGATCAAAATCAAAGTCACAGTCACACTTTGTTAGTTTGGATAGCATTCATCATATAAGCAGTGTATAAATTGTCCGAAGCAAAATAAGGTTCTATTAAAAAGTAAAATAAATTACTTTATAAGTTGTTGTGTGTTTAATTTTATTTTTAAATATAAAATTTATTTTTGTTAATATATAATAAATTTTTTTATAAATTTTATTACAAAATAAAATAAAATATATTTAATTAAAGGTTACAATTAATAAACTTAAAATTTTAAAAATTTTATGTATTTTAAAAATTATTATTATTATTATTTATAATATTTTTGTAATAATATTATAAATAATAAAATTTTTAATAAAGTAATAATTTTTTTAAAATAATTATGTATTAAAAAATATTGAATATATAATATTTTTAAAATAATGATAAATTTTAATTAAAAGTTATTTTAATTTAATTTTTCACCACATATAAAAAAGTTATGTGATAATTTTTAAAAATTTTAAATATTAATATTAATTATATTTATTAATTAATAAATATAATAAATAATTATAACAATTGCGTGATTGACCAGGCACACCAGTTACATTTAAATTTATTTCTTTTCTTTTTTTATTTTACAACTGATTGAAAGGTGGAGAATGGATCATCATCCTGAGAATCAAGATTATTTTTGTAATGCCAAGGTCCTTCTTGAAGCTATCTCTGTATCCGTCCATTAGGTGGAGTCCACTTGAGCGTCCTCCTTTGCGACTACGACCCTTTGAGGGAATCTTCGGACCAGTCTTGTGCTAATCTGAACGAAATTGGATCCAAAATTTAGCGATAGCAATAGACTTCAATGGGTTTCTGGTCCCGTTTGAGAGCATTTTATGATATGATTCCACGGGTTGTGAAAACGACATTTCACTATCCTTTCAAGAATCTAAAGGTCCTGGTTCGAAACCCATTTAATATTATTTTTAATTATTTATTTTGATCACCAATGAGACACAAAAAAAATAATTATTTAAGAGAATTAAATTAATAATTAAATAATTGATCACACACTCCACTTAAGCTCAATTTATTTATTTTCTCTGTTTTTTTTTTAAATTTTGAAAATCCAACATAAGTTACCGAACATACGGACAAGCGGACCTTGGTATCAACGCAGACTTGATATCGTACGTAAATTAAGTTTGATCAGAGATCGGACATACCGGACTTCATCAATTTTTGTTCAGCTCATCATATTGAAGTTTGACCCAATTTAATTCGTTTATACTTTTTTTTTTCCTAACTTGTAAAAGTTAGACATCTAACCTTTTTATTCAATAAGTATAAAAATAATTTTATCATCACATCAAAAGTATTTATAAAAAATAATTTTATATAATTTTTATATAAAAAATTGATGATGTGTATTTAGTTACTAAAATAACTAAAGGATTAAATTAAAAAAGATAATATTTAATAAAATCAACAAAAACTCAAATATCAAAAAAAGTAAAAGAAAATTGACCCGTAGCACACAGTTCTCAACAAGCAGTGCTCGTTTATTGCTAATTTCAGGGTGCTAACTACTGCAAGGTACAGGAATACAAATATGGAGCAGATGAATCCATAGTTGAAACTTTATCCAAACTGTCGAGGAATTGAAGACCCTCCCAGTCTAGGAATCCGACGAGGCAGTAAATGTCAGTCCAGAACCCGCCAGTTTTTGCTCCATGATCTGGTCCAACCGGGCCGCCATCTCAGCAGTCAAATAATTCTTCCAGTCTCCCACTTTACCCTTTCTGAAGAATGATTGCTTCTCAACGGAAAAGGCCTTGGTTGGGAAGAAGTCCCCCTTGTTAATTCCTAGACTCTTCAAGTTCTCGAAACTGCAGAATTCCTTGACTTTCTCCACAGCCCCCGCCTTTTCTTCCTCCACGGAGAAAGGATAGCCCATGAACCCAGCCATTCTCTTTATCTGAAACGGAGTGTCCTTCTTCAGATCCTCAAATTTCATGAACAGCACCTTGTCTGGGTGTTCCAAACTCGCATTCCAATACCCCAGAACATGATCCCAACAGGGTACCAAAGGGGAAACTCCATCGCAGAACAGCTTGAAGGCATCCTCAATGGGAGGCGGATCCACCCCGTGAAACGCTCTCCAAAATATCCAAAGGGAGACGAATGCATCCTTGGGATCCCTGCACATGTAAATGATTTTGCAGCCTGAATCCATTACAGACTCTGGCAAGGATCTGAACGGGGTGTGGGTGGCTAAGAGTGGATGCTCCAGATTCCTCGGAGGCAGCACTTTGTTGATGAAATCGAGCTCGTAAAACGGCACACATTCATGCGAAAACTTGCTGACCAAAGGGTTGGTGGAATCATCGTACTTCCTCCGAGTGGCAATGGCAAAGGTGAGTGCCTTCAGCCACGTGGTGCCGCATTTAGGGAAGGTGGTCAGAATTATGTGACTTGGCTTAGGCTTGAGCATTTTCTGGGACAGCATGATGCCCGCAACCCAAAAAGCCGGATACCAAATGCCCTCGTAGTGAACGAGCTCCGGATTCCAGCCTTCGTGTCTTGGTAAGCTTGAGACAATCTTTTGACACTCACTGTAAATTTGTGGGTCTTTCATTTCACTTTCTTCCGCATAGCTGTTTTGGCGTGATAAGGAGAAGGAGGACGCCATATTCTTGCTGTAGGATCAAAAGCCAGAAGTAATGGAGGGACGAAAGTGCAAGAGAAGAACTGTGTTTCTTTGCTTGAACTGAACCAAACGGCTCCGTGCAAATTTATGGTAATTTGTACGGATCAAAGAATAGAAATCTCTCAAGCACAAAAAAAGTAACTTGGTATATAATATTTATCATTTTTTTATTTGTATATTTAAAATTTTACAAGTTATTTGAAATTCTATTAAAATGTGCGGTACCGTCCAACGGTGGACCATCAACAATGTCAGTGTCTTGTTGATTAGAGAAAGATTGCGGATCATTGCAGAGTTTCTCGTCTCCACCACGTATTCTATTTTATGTAAAAGGGGTATCCGAGCATTTAAACTGCGAGGTTACAAAAAAAAAAAAAAAGGATATAATAAAAAAAATACTTAATAGCTTCAAAAAATGTGAAGGAAGCAATAATATGAATTTTAGTTATATATAACAACCTTACTTTTGTTTGGGTGAATTTGTGACATTTAAGTAACTTGTGATTGCCAAATTTCAACTCTTCATCTTAGAAGTTAAAAAAGCTGAGTGGTGCATTATCATTGTCAAAGGGCATCATTTAAGAAAGTCATATGGAGTTATCTCTCACTCTCTCTTGTCCAAAAAATCTTAAATAAAAAAATTTTTATTTTAAAAAATAATTTTAAAATTAAGAATTAGAAACAATATTTTTAATATAAAATTTATTGTATTTATGATACTGTAAAAGTTTTCTTTACAATCTTTGTTGTTGAATAGATTGACTTAAATCTGATAAAACAATATTAAAATAAATCAAACTTGTTATCATACCACGAAAGTGTAAGGCATCAGATCATATCAAATAAAGCAAATTTAAATTTCGATACTATTTGATATACGATAAATAGATAATAAAAATTAAATATTAAATTAAAATTTTAATAAATTTTTTTGAAAGCTATAAGTATAACCTTCAAAAGAAAATAAAATTATTTATAAAAATTTATTATTTATTAGATATATTAATTTATAAATTTATATAATATTTATAATTAAAATTATTTATCTAATTAAAAATATTTTTAAATAAAATAAAAAATATTATAAAATAAATTCAAATTCTTTTGAAGGTGGACCATCAATAATGTCGAGTCTTGTTGACTTGAAACAGATTCGGATCATTGCAGAGTTTGGCGTCTCCACCACGTAATCTATTTTATGTAAAAGGGATATCCGAACATTTAAACTGTGAGATTAAAAAAAAAACGGATGTAATAAAAAAAATTACTTAATAGCTTCGAAAAATGTCAAAGGAAGCAATGATCTGAATTTTAGTAATATATAACAACTTTACTTTTGTTTGGGTGAATTTGTGACATTTAAGTAACTTGTGGTTGTCAAATTTCACCTCTTCATCTTAAAAGTTAAAAAAGCTGAGTCGTGCATTATCATTATCAAAAGGTATCATTTAAGAAAGTCATCTGGTGTCATCTCTCACTCTCTCTTGCCCCGACCATACTGGGGATTTTTTTCCTGTCCCATGTTCCAAGATGTCTTCAATTCAACGCACCACAAAAGAGCTGACTTCACGGTTGGCTTGGCTATTAGAGTCAGAGTATTCACCATGTTATAAATAAAAAATTGAGCCATAAAAGCAAATATATATCCTCATAACAATTTCATTCTGAGTCATATTTAATTAAAAGTAATTTTTAATTTTTTTAATTTCAATTTTTTTAATTAAAAATTAATAAATATGTAATTAAGAGAATAAAATATACACATTTATTTATATTTGTTACCATCTTTCACTGAGATTATGTTAATGTACTTTTTAATTAATTAAGTATAAATTAATATCTTTTATTTTTAATTATTAATATTTTTTTATTAATCAAATTTATTATTATATAAGAACAAATTCTAAGGGTGATGGGTTTTGAATCGGACGGTACTCTCTCTATCGCGGAAGTGCAAGGACATCAGACAAGCAAACTTAAGTTACTTCATGCGATACGAAAGTACGATAAATAATTAACAAAAGGTTAATACTAATTTTTAATAAATTTTTAAAATTTATTAATTTTTAAAATAAAATAAAATAATTTATAATTTTTAATTTATCAAATATTTACATAGTATTTATAAGTAAAATTATTTATTTAAATAAAAAAAAACTTTAAAACTAAATAAAAAATATTTTAAAATAAATAAAAATAAGAAAAATTCAAATAGTTCAAATATATATTTAAATAATTTAACTAAAATTTTTAATTATATTAAAATAAATAAATAAATTATAAAATAATAATTACAATATAATTTATAAAATAATAAAAAATAATTTTTATACTAGTTCTAGTCAAACCCTTCTATTGGAAAGAAATTTGCCTTGGAGTTAACAATGAGTAATTGACTTCAACCAAGTCACATGAACAAATATTTTAAATAAATTAACTTTTTCAACATGAACTAGAATTAGTACCTTATTTTGTAAATCATTATTAAAATAATGACATTAATAAATAATAATGTTGAATCATTAATATTTTGTTATCTACTTTAAAAAAATCAACAAATATGGAAGGTAAAGAATTATTAAAATCCTCAGACCTATGAGTTATGAATTCAACTTTTAAATTAATAAAATTTTTAGATAATATTTGGTTCTTCCTAAGTTCTTTACTAATATAAAGGGAATTGTCTGTCTAAATCAACATGTAATTATTAACTAATGTTTCTTCTTTTTGAAGATATATAGATATTTCATTGTAAGTAGACATATTATCATGTAATTTATTAATTGATAAAAAAATATTAAATTTCTCTTCAACTTTTTCTAAAATTTCATCAAATATATTATTATTATAAAATTTTAACACTAATAAATTTCTCATATTTATCCATGATTGAATTTCTGACTTACTATAACTTAATTAAAAATATTGATTATAATTTCACCATGTAATTGCATTATTTCAAAATTTAGAATACACAATAGTTATTTTCTACTCTTTACAAATATCATTGTATTTAAAATAAACTTAAATTTCTATTAACCAAATGACAAAATTTTTAGTGAAAAAATTTTTATCAAACAAAAAAATATTTTTAAAATTAGGATCATGAGTACGAACATATTGACTGCAAGCAATATTTTCAATACAAGACTTGTTGTATTTATCATTCAATAAAGCTACTTTAAACAATTTATTGCTGAAGAGATTGCCTTTAACCCCGTAAGACAACGTCTATATACGCCAAACTTGTTCTGGTACCACGGGACGGAAGTATAAGACGTCAGATATATCGAACAAGGCAACCCCTAAGTTTTGATACTAATTATTGAAAATGAAAATATAATAAATAAATAATAAAAAGTCAATACTTAATTAAAATTTTAATAAAAATTTTTGAAACTTACAAATATAATTCTTAAGAAAATAATAAAATTTTATAAAAATTTATTATTTATCATATATATTAACTCATAAATTATATAATATTTATAATTAAAATTATTTATCTATTTAAAAAATATTTTAAATTAAATAAAAAACATTGTAAAATAAATTAAAATACAAAAATTCTAAATAATTTACATATTTTTTAAATAATTTAACTAAAACTTTTAATTATATTAAAATAATTAAATAAATTATAAAATAATATTAAAATATGATTTATAAAATAAAATAAAAAAATCTTTACGTCGTTTACTACGATTGTAGAAGGGCTGAATGGATTATTACCTTTTTTTTCTAAGTCAAAGATCTCGGTGGTCTTGTGAATGGTTGATAAACTATGATTGCAGTTTTTCTTTAGGAAGTCTCGTAGCTGTGAGGTTTAACAGATAAAGAAAATGGTGGATGCTTCCACTAGTTGGGTAGAAGGTGACGACCCTAATGAATCGACTATGAAGGTGGCTGTTAACTATATCAGTGCTCAAATTCCTTTATCGTTATAGCCCTGGCTTCGATGATCAACCTCTGGCACGTTTAGGTTTTGATCTTCGGCTCCTTAGGACCCAACACAAGATTTTTAAATATATTTCCTTTTATTAAAGTAAAAGATGAAAAAGTGTTTATACGTCCTACCCAAATAGAAAGCTTACCCTCTTCCACACATTACCAGTGGATGCTACAGCTGTCAACGACGATCCTGTACATTGAAACTGTTTGTAATAGGCCGAAGAATTGTGCATTAGATCTGGTAACTTGCAGAGGGAATTAGATACAGTAAAGGCCAGCCTTTAGGCTTAGGTACAACCTTACCGGTGCTCTCTTCGTGAGTTTGTCTTTCTATTTTATTTTATTTAAAAAATTTATGCCCCTACTCGCCTAGAAGGAAGAAGTCCAGAGAGCGAAGCAATGAGTCCCGGGATTAAGGGAGTTTAGCCCAGGGCAAGAATCAACCAAATAGGTGGGTAGTTGTTCCACTCCTCTTCTGTCGCTTTCATCTCTGCCTTTCATCCACATCGATACCCCCGATCTCTTTTCCCACTCGTTAGGGCAGCGGTTGGAGAGGTAAAAGCTCAATTTTAGGCTGTTGTCCGAATCGTGTGCCGAAGCAAGGTAGTTCCTTTTTTCTGGGGAGCTAATTAGGGAAGAGCCTTTTAGGCTGAAGAAGAAGAAAATAAGAAGATGCCCATTTCTATTCAAGAAAGGGCGATAGGAAGAACAACAAAAGCTTTTAAGGCAGAATAAATAAGCCTACTTTCATGGAATATAGAAGGAAAAGGCTCATGGAGGGTCTTCTCTACTTAGGTAGAGACACACAAAATGAAAATAAATGACATTCTAGAGACAAAGAGGTGGTTACAGAATTATTTAGATTTTTTCTAGTCGCCAAGCTGGCTTTTAAAATATATAAGAGGGCGACACGGATAAGGTCGAAATGGCTAGGTAAGCAAGGATAGCATGGAAGCAGGTTTCTGTTGCCTTTATTTGTTGCGAAGCTTTTTTCTTTTTTCCTTATATAAATAGAATGTAGAGCTAATCTTTCCCGTAGGAATTTTATCCTCGCTCATCTTTGTCTGCTTGTGAGAATACTTCTGTTGGACCTATTTGACCTCGCCCGTTCCATCACTTTTCTTGTATAGAATCACACTATCGTAATTGAACCAAGTAAATCTTCCTCTTACAAAGAAAACTCAAAATCATCTAAATACTTAGCTTTCTCACGGTGAAAATGTCTTCTATTCGAGTTATGTTGAGTTTGGATACTTGTCATGATTTAGAGATTGAGTAGATGGATATGAAAACAGCTTTCTTCCATGGTGATTGGAAGAAGAAATTTACAGGGAACAACCATAGGAATTTGAGGTAGAAGAAAAAGAGGATTATGTGTGCAAGTTGAAAAAAAGCTTGTATGACCTAAAACAAGCTCCTAGACAATGATATAAGAAGTTTGAGTCTGTTATAGGGGAGCAGGGCTATAAAAAGACTACTTCTGATCATTGTGTTTTTATTTAGAGATTTACTGATGATGATTTTATCATTTTACTACTTTATATTGATGATATGCTTATTATTGATCGTAATGCTTCTAGAATTAATAAGTTGAAGTAAGAGTTGAGCAAGTCTTTTATCATGAAGGACTTGGGACCAGCAAAGAAAATTCTCGGCATATCAATCACTCGGGATAGGAAAAAGAAAAGGTTGTACCTGTCTCAAAAACAGTACATTGAAAAGGTACTTTAGACATTTAATATGGATAAGGCTAAAGTGGTAGGTACTCCTCTTACTACACACTTTAAATTATCCATTAACCAATGTCCTTCCATAGAGAAAGAAAAGGAAGAGATGTAAAGAGTTTCATTTGCATCAATCGTGGGAAGTTTGATGTATGCAACGGTATATACGAGACCTGATATAGCTCATGCAGTTGGTACAGTTAGTCGATTCCTTTCAAATCCTGATAAAAGGTATTGAGATGCAGTGAAGTGGATAATGAGATATTTATGAGGCTCTACTAATGTCAAACTTTGTTTTGGGAGTGATGAGCTTACTCTTATTGGATTCACTGATTCAGACATGGCTAGTGATATTGACTCTAGAAAGTTTACTTCTGGTTATGTAATTACTCTTGCAGGAAGAGCAGTAAGTTGGCAATCTCGATTGCAGAAGTGTGTTGCATTATCCACTACAAAGGCATTGTCTAAAGAGTTTCTTTGGATGAAAAGGTTTATGAAGGAATTTGGTTTTTAACAATCAAATTATGTGTTGTATTGTGATAACTAGAGTTCCATCCATCTTGATAAGAATCAAGGTTTTCATACTAGATCAATGCATATTGATGTGCGATATCATTGGATACGCGATGCTATTGATTCTAAACAATTAGCACTTGAAAAGATTCATATAGATGATAATGTCATTGATATGTTAACAAAGGTATTGCCAAGAGGAAAGTATGAAATGTGTTGTTTGTTGATTGGGATGGTTAACACCTTCACGTAGTCGGGAGGGGGAGAATTGTTAGGTATTCCTCCTACGTAGAGGGAACCTTTGAAAAAAAAAAGTTTGACTTAATGAGGCATTAAGATTAGGTTTTCCATATATGAGATGTTGAGAGAGTAAGAGAGAGGGAGAGACTGTCCGGCAGCCGAAAGAAAGAAACAAAAAGAAAAAGAAAAAGAAAACAGAGAGGCGACCTAAGAGAGAGAGGTTGTTCGGTGGAGTGTTCTTTGATGTTACGTTTGGAAAGGATATTGGTATCCGATCAACTTAAAACTTGGATGGTTGATAGAGGGTGTTTGGTTCTTATTTCTGAACGGTGGAGATTGGGTTTTGAGCACTGTAAGTCCTACTTCTTTTTAGTTTTTGTAGGTCTTTTCTTTGGGTAATTTTTTGTGTACAGAATTGGTTAACTATATAATTGGAAGAATGTTTGTAGTCCGATCGAGCTAATTTTTGGTCAGTAGTTGGAGGACACATAGATCTTCTTTGTCAACGGTTGGATTGAGTTTCTGTGAACTGCAAGGGCAGGTATTCCATTCGAACCGAAGCCTCTCAATTCTAGTAACTCTTTGCTCTCTCATTTGTAGTAGAATTGGTAAACCGCATGATTGATTATTAACCCATGGTTTAATCGAGCTAAAATTTGGATAGCTAGTAAGGGACATCTAGGGTTCATTTTGAACGGTTGATTACTGCCTTAAGGTCTAGTTGTTGAGTTATTATTTACAGAAAGAGTCTTTGTACTAGTTAAGTCATTTGGCCTCTCACTTTAATTCAAATTGAATTTGTTCAATTTGTTTAATGTAATTGAAGTTGTTTACTGTTGTATTGACTTATTGATTATAGTGAAGTTGATTTCTGGACTGGTGTGTCCCATTGTTTTTCTTCTTTACTTTGAAGGGGTGATTGTTTAAGTTGTCTTATTTATTATTCAGTTAACTTCTCACAGATTCAAACAATAGTGAGAGGTCTCTTCGGTAATTTGTATTCCGTTACACTCTCCCATCAAGACCGGAGTGCATCAATTTCTGTCCTTCCTCAATGCCTTCTCCTGGCTACTCTACTCCAAGTTAGGTTGGGTTTTACAGCTTGTACTACCTAAACGTCTCTCATCTTTCCAAAGTCTATCCCACTCTGACACTACTATAGCAGAGGAAAAGTATTGCCCATCCTCATTAAGTGCATTTGGTGATCCTTGTCAATTCCAAAGCTGTCACCTCTAAAGGGTCCGCCTCAAAATCTAGCAAAACTTCTGAAAGTTGCTGCCTCTAGGAAAGAAAGTGGTTGTCACACTTTGTGGGAACAAAGTAACTGACAAGGAGAAAAGGCATCCCCGGCCACAAAAGCCATGAAGATGGCTGGTGAAATGCCTTCTCCCACCCTGATGTCGACAAGCTGAATGGCATGACTAGCTACTTGTACAAGCCATCTTTTGTTTTGAATGTCATCTTCCATTTATCTCCAGGCTTGATTCTGATTTGGTGATATCCACTTTTCAAATTCAGATTCGAAAAGATGATTGTTCCAGATATTTGATCCAAGAGGTCATCAAGGCAAGGAATAGGGAATCGATATTTGAAAGTGATTTTGTTGATCACTCTACTATCGACACACATCCTCTAAGTAACATTTTTCTTAAGTACCAAGAGAGTTAGAACAGCATATAGACTAAGGCTTTCTCAAATAAAACCCTTAGTCAAGAGTTCGACAACCTGTCGATGCAATTCTTCATGCTTCATTGGACTTATCTGATAATGAGCCAAATCAGTAGGGAAGCACCGGGCATCAAATCGATTTGGTGCTGAATGTCTCTCATAGGAGAGACCTGCCGGTAAGTCCATCAGGAAAACAACCTTGAATTTTTCCAAAAGTGGTCGAACTTCAAAAGGTATGGAAAAAGCAACTTCACCTACTTTGTGAAGTAAAACATATATAATAAAAACCTTTTTTAGAGCACCTTTCATATCTTTCATCGAAAGCAATGTAGGAGATGAAGACTTTTCGACAACAGGAGTTTTTAAAGGCTCCTTACTATGTGATAATATAATTTTCTTCCTTCCAAATTCAAAAAAATACATATTTCGATAACCATCATGAGTAGTCTGTCTATCGAATTGTCATGGTCACCTAAGAATAACATGACTAGCATCCATCAATAGAACATCACACCATATTTTGTCGAAATAAACAGAACCAATGGATAGATTAACAAGGCAGCGTTTGGAAACGGTTATCTCGGTACCTTTCGACAACCACGACATCTTGTAAGGTGTAGGGTGCACCTTTAACTCCAACTTTAATTTGTTTGCTGCCATTTCAGAAATTATATTCTCACAGTATCTAAAGTCAATAATCAATTGACATACCTTCCCTTTAATTGTGCGAGCAAAATGAAAAATGTTGGTGTGCAACCACCTATCTCTTGTCTCATCTTGAGGAACTAGAAAGATTTTTCTCACCATCAAAAATTCACCAGAATTAACATGCACTATTTGCTCATCACTTGCGAACTCTTCAAAATCATTCACCTCTTCTTCGAGCGGATCCTCCATATGCTCATTAGAATCGTTATCCATTAAGAAGGCTTTGTCGGCTTGTCGATTTTTGTTTTTTTGACAATCACTAGCACGATGACCCAACTCACCATAAGCATAACAACAAATATCAGACGTAGTTGGTTGCTTCAAAATGTTGGGCTGATTAGGAAACTTACTAGCGGTTTGCATTGTAACCTCAACAACTTTGGTGATGCCGGGGGTACTCTTAGTGGGTCGATTGGTCATGATAGAGGATGGTTGCCTTCTCGAGAGAGAACACTTTACCTTAAGTGCTCGGTGTGCATCTCCTAAGTTCCAAATGTTAAGGACTTCCAGGGCATCTTGAATATGAAGTTGAAGGTCATTCAAGTACTTACTCATAAGCATTTCTTCCGGATCTTGAATGTTGTTGCGAATCACCAACTCATTGAATTCGTTGGTGCATTGGTCCACTGTTCGCATACCTTGTCTTAGATTTTGGTACCATTGATAGAGCTCTCTCTTGTATCCCTTAGGTAGGAAATACTTTCAAATCTTGTTTTCCATCTTCCTCCATGAGGTAATTAACGCTTTGCCAACAGATTGGCGAGTTTGCTTCTTATGCCTCCAACAAGCGATGACTTAAACACATAGCAATGATCCCAACTCAATAATCCTCAGGAACATTTCGATGCTTAAACACATCATTAATAAGTGTTAGCCAGTCAACAATTTCTTCAGAAGATTCATTATCTGAGAATTCCAGGATATTCTTTTTAACTTCTTTTTCCCACTCTGGTTTATAAATGTTTTGCTCGTGACATCGAACATTCCTCCAATTGTGAAATGGTCGAACATTCTCGGAAGATGAAGAGTCACCATTGTAATCTTTGATCCTTGAACGAGGTGGTGAATTGTTTCTTTCCACCCTTAGACGCTCAACTTCCCGTGTCAACTCATCAATTTGTTGTTGCATATGTTGCTGCAAATTGTCAGCGAGCGTATGCACTTCATTCAGTGGGATGGTTCTGCCTCCACGATGTCTAGCTTGTCTTGGTGGCATGGTTCTCTCCTCCAAAACTCTGATACCAAATGATTCAACCTGATGTAAGCTATTCAAACATTAGGATCGGGAGATTGATTTGCACACGTGGAACAGGATAAACAGTAATTATAGTCCTGCACAAGTTAGGGAAAATAGATGTAACTTCGTCGATACAGATCGAAATGACCTGATTCGAAAACCAAATGAACAAAGACTTATGAATTAACAATTTCTCTGTTTTGAGTTTTCTCAAATAAGCACTATAGGCAGGACGAAATCAGGGTGGAAATGGACAGATGTAAATGGACAAAACAGAGGAAAAGATAGAACTTTGTTGGTTGCTCTTCCAAGCCTCCAAGGAAGTGGATAGGGCACCGATTCTTCTAGATCGATGACTGCAACTCTTCACGGATGCAAATTTGAAAACCTCCAACTCTTCAAGGATGAAGTAAAAACTTTTCAAGGTTTTTAGGGGTACGAACTCTTTAAAGTTCAAGATAATTGCTTAATACAAAATTTTTCATTAATCAAATTTGTCTGGCAAATATATAAAGTAGATGGTCTTTTGTAGTCAAAGAAAGAAAAAAAACAAATGAAAAGATTCGAGCAAATGAAGAGGATAAAGAGTATTAAAGACCCTACAAGACATAAAATATTAAAGAACTTAGAAACTAGAAATTAGATAAATGCTCAATGTTTTCTTAATCATCCCAAAGTATCTTTTACGCTTCCAATATATAGGGAAAGACAAGAACTTTATTATGGTATGGACTTGCGAATAAGACTCTTGGTCTTTGGATTGTGTCTCTTCGATATCTCCTTGACTGGTCGAACAACTTGTCGAACTCAGATACGGGCTAATCTCCTTAGTTGAGTAAGCTCGTTTTTTACGCAGGCGGCATTATCAATCTGGCCTGCATCACAGGGAGTTCATTTTAAGCCGGGGATAATTGAGTTTTTTAAGCATTCGAGCTAACTCTGTCGGATGAAATGGCAGTAGATTCGTGAACAGGAAAACTATTAGCATTAGCTCTCTAGATTTTGGCCTTTTTAGCTGTGAAAAATTCCATATTGATTAAAGCTATTGTCTTAGTAAATCTGAGTTCCTTAGCCGATGCTAATTGTGTTTACTAAAGGCTCCTAGCGCTCAGTATGATCAATCAAACTAGACTCTGACTCCTTCAAGTTCCCTCCCCTGAGTGATCAGTGTAAGCAGATCTACTTTGTTTTTCTAATTATAATGTCGGTAGGAGAATTGGCAGGCAAATGGGCTGGCTTCTCTCTAAAAAATGAAAAGAAAGCTCTTTTGGGCTAGGAGAACAAATTGTCGATTGGCTTAAAAGGAAAAACGCTCAGAAGCGAAGAATCAGTTCCAATTCCTACCAAAACTCCTTTCCCAAAAAAGGCCAGTTAAGGTTGATCAATGTTGAAAATCGGCTTCAAGCAGGTATTGATTCCCAGGTGAAGAGGCCGAAAACGGCTATCTCTATATATCATATAAGTTTCCCTGGGAGCAGGAGCTAAAAACAAGTAACCTCTTTCTCTTGAGGTTCTCAGCCTTATAGCATCTGATATCTGGGGCTGGGGCATTTTCATTAAAATTTGGGTTTAGCGGTCCGGTCAAAGAGTCGGAAAAAGAATGGAAAACGGATATGTCTGTGAAAGGCCAATATCCGAAGATAAAAATGACAAAAAATTACGTACAAATAATTAAAAAAAAAAAGGGGGGAAAGCTTGGTCGAAGTAACAAAAGGAGTAAACTTTCTTCGATACTGGCTTCTCTCTGAAGAAATTCATTCTCCTCGAATCAACACATCCTCATACACGAACTTCGCCACCACCTCTCGGGCCATGCCTCACCGCCTTTCCTTCGACCCATTTGTCTCAGCAGTATTTGGTAGCGGGGAGTGAAGTAGGTCATCACTATCAGACATATAACCTTTTATTCAATAAGTATAATATATTAACGATTATCATTACATCCAAAGTATTTATAAAAAGTAATTTTATATAATTTTTATGTAAAAAATTGATGACGTGTATTTAATTACTAAAATGCCTAAAAGATTAAAGTAAAAAGAGATAATATTTAATAAAATCAACAAAAACTCAAATTTCAACCATTCATTATAATAATTTATATATTTATATTCATACCACAAAATTTTTATATAGAATTTTATTTTATTATAAAATTCAAAAAATATATATTTTTTGGAGAATAAAAAGTAAAAGAAAATTGACCCGTAGCACACAGTTCTCAGCAAGCAGTGCTCGTTTATTGCTAATTTCAGGGTGCTAACTACTGCAAGGTACAGGAATACAAATATGGAGCAGATGAATCCATAGTTGAAACTCTATCCAAACTGTCGAGGAATTGAAGACCCTCCCAGTCTAGGAATCCGACGAGGCAGTAAATGTCAGTCCAGAACCCGCCAGTTTTTGCTCCATGATCTGGTCCAACCGGGCCGCCATCTCAGCAGTCAAATGATTCTTCCAGTCTCCCACTTTACCCTTTCTGAAGTATGATTGCTTCTCAACGGAAAAGGCCTTGGTTGGGAAGAAGTCCCCCTTGTTAATTCCTAGACTCTTCAAGTTCTCGAAACTGCAGAATTCCTTGACTTTCTCCACAGCCCCCGCCTTTTCTTCCTCCACGGAGAAAGGATAGCCCATGAACTCAGCCATTCTCTTTATCTGAAACGGAGTGTCCTTCTTCAGGTCCTCAAATTTCACGAACAGCACCTTCTCTGGGTGTTCCAAACTCGCATTCCAATACCCCAGAACATGATCCCAACAGGGTCCCAAAGGGGAAACTCCATCGCAGAACAGCTTGAAGGCATCCTCAATGGGAGGCGGATCCACCCCGTGAAACGCTCTCCAAAATATCCAAAGGGAGACGAATGCATCCTTGGGATCCCTGCACATGTAAATGATTTTGCAGCCCGAATCCATCACAGACTCTGGCAAGGATCTGAACAGGGTGTGGGTGGCTATGAGTGGATGCTCCAGATTCCTTGGAGGCAGCACTTTATCGATGAAATCGGGCTCGTAGAAGGGCACACATTCGTGCGAAAACTTGCTGAGCAAAGGGTTGGTGGAGTCATCGTACTGCCTCCGAGTGGCAATGGCAAAGGTGAGTGCCTTCAGCCACGTGGTGCCACATTTAGGGAAGGTGGCGAGAATTATGTGACTTGGCTTAGGCTTGAAGATTTTCTGGGACAGTATGATGCTCGCAACCATAAGAGGCGGATACCAAAAGCCCTCATAGTGGACGAGCTCCGGATTCCAGCCTTCGTGTCTTGGTAAGCTTGAGACAATCTTTTCACACTCACTGTAAATTTGTGGGTCGTTCAATTCACTTTCTTCAGCATAGCTGTTTTGGCGTGATAAGGAGAAGGAGGACGCCATATTCTTGTAGGATCAAAAGCCAGAAGTAAGGGAGGGACGAAAGTGCAAGAGAAGAACTGTGTTTCTTTGCTTGAATTGAACCAAACGGCTCCGTGCAAATTTATGGTAATTTGTACGGCTCAAAGAATAGAAACTCTCTCAAGCACAAAAAGAGTAACTTGGTATATAATATTTGTCATTTTTTTTATTTGTATATTTAAAATTTTACAAGTTATTTGAAATTCTAAGAAAATCTGCGGTACCGAGCGACGGTGGACCATCAACAATGTCGGTGTCTTGTTGACTAGAGAAAAATTGCGGATCATTGCAGAGTTTCGCGTCTCCACCACGTATTCTATTTTATCCAAAAGGGGTATCCGAGCATTTAAACTGCGAGATTACAAAAAAAAAAAAAAAACGGATGTAGTAATAAAAAAAAAGGATACTTAATAGCTTCAAAAAATGTGAAGGGAAGCAATAGCCTGAATTTTCAAAGAGGTGTACCAATAACAAAAGCACCAGAAGGCCGAGGTGGCCGGACTTTTCAAAGTCAATGACGTTGTGCGCACAGCTTTCCAAGGAAAGTGTCAACCATGAGAGGTCTAATCCTCTCCAACTCCCTCTGGACTCTGCAAACTCCCGCGAAAGAGCGTAATGAGTCTTCCAGGTGCCAATGGTTTGATCAATGGGGAGGCTGAATCGTACCCGGTAGTGAGTAACTTTGTGGCCGTTGCCCTCTTTGCTGTCTTCTTCCCTTTATTGAGGCTTTTTCTTGACAACTATGTCTTTGAGGTACTCTCAGCTCCATCTCTACTTGCATGCTGATCTTGTTATTGGGGTTGCATTAGTTCTTTGTGATGTTTACACGCCTCATATCAGAGACTCCTCAATCGTGTTTGTGTCTGGAATTTTTACTAGGTCGAGCAATGTTAGGAGTATTAATTCTTTAGCTAGTATGTGATGTGGAGCCATAGTTCTTGACTGTTATGGGAGCAGATAAAATTCATCGTGAGTTGAGTCTTGGCGTCATGATATGTGTTGAGCACACCCGGGTTGTTATATGGTGGAGGAGGATCAATCCCAATTGGTCCTAGGGCCCTCAAACCATTTGGACCAAGGGTGGCCAGCGCCTGTTCGGTGGTTTGCAGTTTTGTTACGATTGGAACTCTCGTGAACTTGACCTTGAGTAATTAAGTCCAAAAGTCATCGGCTTGTTTTGTTATAATTGATTGCTATATTCTATTTAACTGCCGTTACTTTCACTGCTTCATGGTATGATAGCAGTATATTTGTCGATTCATGACTGTGGGTGTGCTGTGCATATTAATTTCCTGGATGGACGAAATTTGGAGCTTTGTCCTGTTAATTGGCTCTCTCTGTTTTTGAAAAATGCCTTAAAAATGATGGGTGGAATAAAAGGCTACTGCTAATTGAGAATTTTAGGAGCAATTTGTTTTACAATGAACTGCACTATGGATTGTTTTTCTTAATTCTGGTTATTTGGTTCTACATACAGCTTTTATTGATCCACATGTAGTTGGATAAATGCGAATAACCAGCAGGTAGTGAAATTTGAGTTAACTCTTTTTGCGACTGATTTAATAAAGTAAATTTTCAAATGGTTTTTTCTTGGAAAATCCTACGAAATCCGTGCACGTGCCAACTTCAGATGAAATAGGTGTCCATTTTCTGCCAGAAGAATGATTTTGGGGAAGGGATATGCTGCTGTGCACATTCGATCACATGCAAAGAGGAAGACAATCAATAAATTCAAAGAGTCAGCATGGAAATTTGTCTATTTTCTTCTGCAGAGTTATTTGCCCTTTCTGTTTCCTGCCGTGAGCCCTGGTTCACCAATGCCAAGTATTTTTGGGTGGGACCTGGAGATCAAGCATGGCCTGATATGAAACTGAAGTGAGCTCATTACCAATCAAACAAATCATATGTTGTCATGGCAGATGGTAGAATTAGGTTAAGCTCAATGTTGGATGCCTGTACAGCATGATTAAGTGCACCTATGTATGACTATGCTGCTATTGACCGGGCTGACGGTATGATTTCAGACTGTTCCGGTTGATAGCATGCTGCAAGTATCATTTTTGCTGCAACTTTTAATTTTTCCTTATCATTCTTCATGCTGCATTACAGATGTACATTCTTGTAGCCTGGTTTAGTCAACTGATTCGCTTTGTGGTCCTCAGATTGAAATTGAAGGGATTGTACATGTATGTTGCTGGATTTTATACGTACTCTATATTTGCTTTGATATTTTGGGAAACAAGGCGCTCTGACTTTCTGGTGTCAATGACTCATCATGTGGCCACACTCATCCTTGTTATGCTTTCCTACATGTTTAGGTTCGTTTCAAAGCTTTTCAGTCTTTAAGTTTTTGTTGCAATTTCATACATGCTAAAAGGAGTCTGTTTAGACCATGTTCTTTGTTAGAGTATGCAGAGGTGATTCCTTTCGCAAAGTTATGACGCGCGCGTGTACGTCTTAATCAATTTTTGTGCTGAATAATTGCTGACACTTTTGTCTTTCGTAATGAACCATAAATTCTACTTCTTTTTCATCTTTTGCTGTAACTGTAGGTTTGGCCGTGTTGGTTCAATTGTTTTAGCCCTGCATGATGCCAGTGATGGATTTCTAGAAATTGCAAAGATGTCAAGATACAGTGGCTATGAATGGATTGCTAGTATTTTTTGCCCAGCCTTTGTTCTCTCTTGGACCATACTCCGCATTACTTACTATCCATTTTGGATACTTTGGAGTACAAGGTGAGTTAGCAGGCTGCCTTGGAAAGCAATTATCAATTCTTAGTTTTGTTTAAATCTTCGATACATTAGAATTAGGTTTCATTTTCTTTTTCTGAATAAGTTTTTCTTATGTATTGGATTTGACAATTTTAATGGTTAGATCTGTTTTACTTATTGCTTTCAGATTTTCTATTTCTAATAATATAATTTTTTTCGGGATAACATTCCATCTTAAAAAATGTCTGTTCTCAATTATCAGCAAATATTTGTTTATATTTTTTTTTGCTTCCCTACAATAATATTATTAGATGGTGTTAGGAAAATGCAAGAGTTTAAAATAAAAATAAATCCGAATAAGATTCAAGAGAATTTTAAATAGAATCTAAGTAATATGTTACTTTGCATCTTTTACTTTCAATATAAGATTATTCGACAATAAAACTTTGGACGGTGCATTGTAACCAAATTCATATCACTTGGAAATGAGTAATCTGAGGTGCATTTTGTCCTCCACTCCACTTGCTTCATCGATCTCCTTTTATTTCCTTAATCAATTTTATTATGGTTTACGAGCAATATAACCTGGCCACAAGTTTTCCTCCGACATTTGACCTTTTTGTTTTTCATTTTTTCTTGACAGCTATGAAGTTCTTTTGACCTTAGACAAGGAGATGCATGCCTCGGACGGACCCTTATATTATTATGTTTTCAACAGCCTTTTGGTCTGCGTGCTTGTTGTTAATATTTATTGGTGGACCTTGATGATTAAGATGGTCATACGACAGATCCAGGCCAGAGGCCTGGTCAGCGACGACGTTCGCTCAGGTAATGAACAATGCTTTACGAAGTAGGAACTTTTTTTTTTTGCTGCACCTAGCCAAATAAATTGAAACGCAATAAGAGAGATGCTTCATTCAAGGCAACTTGGTAATTGGTAAATGTAAGGATGCATGAGTCAATACGTCGTGCTTGGCATTTTTATTAAAACTTGTAACTACATTTTTGCAAAAATTACCAATTGAAATTTTCCATTCTAGTGCAGTGGGTCGTTTCTTTTTTGGGCTGGTAGAACCATATTCTTGCCATAGGACCAAAAGCCGAAAGTGAGGGAGGGACGAAAGTGCAAGAGAAGAAGTGTGTTTCTTTGCTTGAATTGAACCAAACGGCTCCGTGCAAATTTATGGTAATTTGTACGGCTCAAAGAATAGAAAATCTCTCAAGCACAAAAAAAGTAACTTGGTATATAATATTTATCATTTTTTTTATTTGTATATTTAAAAATTTACAAGTTATTTGAAATTCTATTAAAATCTGCGGTAACCGACCAACGGTGGACCCATCAACAATGTCGGTGTCTTGTTGATTTGAGACAGATTGCGGATCATTGCAGAGTTTCGCGTCTCCACCACGTATTCTATTTTATGCAAAAAAGGGTATCCGAGCATTTGAACTGCGAGATTACAAAAAAAAAAAAAAACAAAAAAAAACAAAAAAAAAGGATGTAATAAAAAAAATACTTAATAGCTTCCAAAAATGTGAAGGGAAGCAATAATCTGAATTTTAGTTATACATAACAACCTTACTTTTGTTTGGGTGAATTTGTGACATTTAAGTAACTTGTGGTTGCCAAATTTCAACTCTTCATCTTAGAAGTTAAAAAAGCTGAGTTGTGCATCATCATTGTCAAAGGGTATCATTTAAGAAAGTCATCTGGAGTTATCTCTCACTCTCTCTTGCCCGACCATTAACAAAATCTCGAATGAAAAAATTTTCATCATAAGAAATAATTTTAAAATTAAGAATTGAGAACAATATTTTTAATATAAAATTTATTATATTCATGTAAATGTTTCTTTTATAATCTTTGTTGTTGAATAGATTGTCTTAATATTAATATAGATAAAATTTGTTCTAATACCATTTAATGTGAAACAAAGTGTAAAGTAAATTTAAATTTTAATATTACTTGATAGGAAATAATAGTGTGATAAATAGATAATAAAAATTTAACATTAAATTAAAATTTTAACAAAAATTTTTAAAATTTACTAATATAATCTTCAAAAGAAAATAAAATTATTTATAAAAATTTATTATTTATTAGATATATTAATTCATAAATTTATATGGTATTTATAATTAAAATTATTTATTTAATTATAAACATATTTTAAATTAAATGAAAAATATTGTAAAATAAATTAAAATAAAAAATTTGAAATAATTTACAAATTTTTAAAAATAATTTAACTAAAACTTTTAATTATATTAAAATAATTAAATAAATTATAAAATAATAATTAAAATATAATTTATAAAATAATAAAAAATAATCTTTACGACGATCACTTACTACGTGATTCTTTTGCTCTCTCTCCATCCTTTCTTCTTGCTTTCTTGGTTGATGAAAGATAGATTTGTGATTGAACGTAACTGTTAAGTTTTGTTGGATAAACTTTTCTCTTAATATCTTTCTTCTTGTTCCTCAATCTTTTGAGTAGCTTGTTAGAATAGGAACTATTATTATTATTTTATTTTCTTTATGCGTGAGGTTACGCACAAACACGAAGAGCAGATGAAAAAAGCTGACAAAAACATTTTTCAATGCAGTTGTCTTGGCTGGTGTTGCTATTGGTACCTGGATGCTTGCTGTTTGGCTTTGAGTACAGCAATTCATTGCATGAATTTTTCATTGAAATCCATTCTGCTCCAATCAATTGATTTTTTATTTCATTTAATGTCTCAATAATTTGATATAAATTAAAGAATACTTACAGTCATCAAACAAAGGAGCATTATTATAAGGAAAATTAAGAATTTTCTCTGAATAAAATTTTAAGAGTTACACATTAAAATTGTTGATTCATCATCAATAAAACAGAAAAAGGACAGGTCATAAAATATCGAGAATTTTCTCTGAATAAAAAAAAGCCTTATTTGAGGGGGAACCCCAGTCACAAATAGACTTGGCCTAGCTGACAGTCTGAAGCTTGCTGCCCGCGTAACACCAGCTGACCGGAGAACATGGAGCGGCGGTGTAGATGGGCCCCCCTTCAATCCTGAGATTGATCGTAAGGCTGGCACCGCTCATTACATGCCGTAGGAAAAATGATGGCCACCCAACAACTTTTTGCATAACCAAATACGGACTAAGGTCACAACAACAAACAAACACACTATAATACGAGCGTAATCTTATTTTCACATCTAAACAGCTTTCAATCTAGAGAATCAATGGAAATTTTTTTTCCGTTTCCTCCCAACCACTTCGCTTTTTTTTTTTTTTTTTTAATTATTGGGTCAGATCAATTTAGCGTGGCTAAGTCGATCCATCCCATAAACCAATGTCCGGTAATAAGATGGACTTGGTTTCTTGGGGCAATTGGATATTAGAGAGTAAAACAACAGTTCTGTCTGCTCATAGTATTGTTTGCGGGTTGGCATCGAGCACCCAGAGGGTTCGCTTCCTCCGGAGACGAAAGTCGGCCGAAAACGTAAAATAAAATAGGGTTCTATTAAAAAGTAAAATAAATTACTCTATAAATTGCTGTGTGTTTAATTTTATTTTTTTAATATAAATTTATTTTTATTAATAGATAATAATTATTTTTTGTAAATTTTATTACAAAATAAAATAAAATATATTTAATTGAAAGTTACAGTTATTAAAGTTAAAATTTTAAAAAATTTATGTATTTCTAAAATTATTATTATTATTATTATTTATAATATTTTTGTAATAATAATATAAATAATAAAATTTTTAATAAAGTAATAATTTTTAAAAAATAATTATGTATTAAAAAATTGAATCTATAATATTTTTAAAGTAGGGATAAATTTTAATTAAAATTTATTTTAATTCAAAATTTTACTACATAAAAAAAGTTATGTGATAATTTTTAAAAATTTTAAATATTAATTTTAATTATATTAATTAATTAATTAATATAATAAATAATTATAACAATTGCGTGATTGACCAGACACACTTGTTAGGTTTAAATTTATTATTATTATTTTGTTATTTTACAATTGATTGAAAGGTAGAGAATGGATCAACATCCCGAGAATAAGATTATTTTTGTAATCCCAAGGTCCTTAAAGCTAATCTCTGTAACCGTCCATTACGTGGAGGTCCACTTGAGCGTACTCCTTTGCGACTATGACCCTTTGAGGGAATCTTCGGACCAGTCTTGTTCTAATCTGAACGGAATTGGATCCAAATTTTAGCGTGAGTGACGTGTACCAGTAAAAAATAAAAAATAAAAAGTTACATTGAGATATTTTATATAATTTTAATATAATTTTACATACTATATATATTTTAAAATTTTTTAATAAGAGTAGAACCTATTATAATTTATTTTAATCGAAAGAATATTTCTTGAAAACAGTTTGTCACTTTTGTTCTTTAGAATTTAATCATTGTTATTAATTTTTTATTATTGATTATGCTTTCTCGTTGCGTCAGATTGGTATAAGAGTTAGGCAATTTTCTGTGAAAATGTCAGTCAATTAAGGTATTGATGGTGGTCAGGTTCTTGACGGTGTTTAGGATACAGGAGTCCAAGAGGCCAATTAATGGATTCCTAAGGCAGAGTTCAATACTTTAGATCAAAGAATCCAATGCTTAGAATAGCATTTTGAAGATTTGATTGAGCGTTTTGACTCGATGAATATTAGCAATAATAGGTTTAGGGTAAGAGATGAGTATGTTAATCCAATTAATAGACCTAGAGCTGTTAATAGGATTACGCAGATCTCGGACAATCAATCTGCAGAAGAGAATGGTGAAGTAGAGCCAACTTATGTGATTAGGCGGATGATGTTAGCACCTGAACAGCAGACAAATACATAGCGACACCAGTTGTTTCGTACCAAGTACACAAGTGGGGGAAATATGTTTGACTTAATTGTAGACAGTAAGAGTTGTGAAAACATCATCGGGAGAGAAGTTATTAAGCAGTTACAGTTACCTGTCGAAAAACATCTATACCTATACATTATTAGGTGAATTAAGGCGACCGAGAAGATTGTGGTGAGGGAGAGGTGCAAGGTGCCATTTTCTATAAGGAAGTATCGAGATGAAATCTTCTGTGATATTGTTAATATAAATGCATGTCATATGCTATTCGGGAGACCTTGACAATTCGATGTGAACGCCCAATATGCAGGTAAAGAAAATGTTTATAAGTTAGAAAAGGAAGGTGTGAAGTATACCTTGTAACCTTTGAAGTTAGAGGGTCACTTTAGAGTCCGCAGGATAGAGGGACACTCTTTCTTGACTATTGCCCAGTCAGAGAAGGAGATGGTTGAGGATTTAAAAAAGTCAAAGGTGGCTCATGCGCTCATTGTCAAGAATATGATAGTTGGGGATGAAGATGTAAGTGAAGAGGTCCCTGAAGCAGTTAAGGGAGTGTTGGAAAAGTATAAAAATGTGGTTCCTGATGACCTACCTAAGGGACTACCACCCCTGAGGGATATCTAGCATCAAATAGACGTAGTACCTGAAGCAAGTCTTCCAACCACACTATAGGATGAGTCTTAAAGAAGTTGAGGTCTTGTAGGAGAAGATCCAAGAGTTGTTGGACAATGGGTTTATTCGAGACAACATAAGTCCTTGCGCTGTACCCATTTTATTAACACCTAAGAAAGATGACAGCTGCAGAATGTGTGTTGATAACAGGGCCATCAACAAGATCACCATCAGATACAAATTCCCTATACCACGGTTAGATGACATGTTAGATAGATTGAGCGGGGTTAAGGTATTCTCCAAAATTGATTTAAGGAGTGGCTACCATCAAATCAGAATTCGGCCTGCGGATGAGTGGAAGACAGCATTCAAAACCAAAAAAGGGTTGTATGAGTGGCTGGTAATGCCATTTGGCCTCAACAATGCACCTAGTACCTTCATGCGCGTGATAAATCAAATATCAAGACCCTTTAATGGTCATTTTGTAGTAGTATATTTTGATGATATACTAGTATTTAGTAAGTTGGAAGAAGAGCATATTGAACACTTGAGGTGTGTCCTAGTTGTGTTGAGGGAGAATAAATTATTTGCTAATTTGAAAAAGTGTGTCTTCATGTCAAGGCGATTGTTATTTCTGAAATTTGTAGTTAGCAGTGAGGATATCATGGTGGATGATGAAAAGGTGAGGACAATCAGGGAATGACCTACTCCTAAAGTTGTTATTGAGTTGAGGAGTTTCCTCGGATTGGCCAGTTTTTATAGGCAATTTATGAGATATTTCAGTATAATTGCTGCTTCATTGACTGAACGTCTAAAGAAAAGGAAATTCCAATAGGGTGAAGAGGCTGACATAAGCTTTGTGAATATAAAGGAAAGGTTATGTACACTGTATTGACACTACTTGATTTTGATAAGTTATTCGAAGTTAACTGTGATGCTAGTGGGTAGAGATCAGTGCAATGTTATCACAGGAGAAGAGACCAATATCGTTCTATAGTGAGAAGTTGTGTAAGGGCAAGAAGAATTGGTTAACTTATGATAAAGAGTTTTATATTGTTGTGAGAGTTCTGAGAGTATGAGAATACTATTTGGTAGGAAAGAAATTCGTTCTATACTCAAACTGTGTCGCATTAAAACATCTAATTGGTCAGATCAGGATAAGTAAAGATATGCATACTAGGTGGATTCAATTCTTACAGAGGTTTCCTTTTAGGTTAATGTATAAACCTGATGTGCAAAATAAAGTGGCTTATGCTTTGAGTAGAAAGGCTGATTTGCTGTTCACCTTAAATACTAAGGTTGTGGGCTTTGAAAGAATAAAAGAGTTGTATGATGATGATGGTAATTTCAAGGAGATTTATAGAAAGTATACTATTAAGGAGCTTTATGATGATTATCATATTCATTAGGGGTATTTAATAAAGAAAAATCAATTGTGTATTCCTGAGTCCTTCTTAAGGGAGAAGTTGAGTAAAGACCTTCATGGAAGAGGTTTAGCAAGATATTTGGGTCAAAATAAGACCTTAGCTGCTGTGACAAAAAGGTATTTCTGACCTCGACTGAAAAGAGATGGTAAGATTGTAGAAATATACTACATCTATTAAACTTCCAAAGGATAATCTCAGAACACTGGGTTATACACTTCATTACCAATACTTGAGAACATTTGGGAAAACTTGTCAATGGATTTTATCATGGGTTTACCTTGTACCCAACGAGGTGTTGACTCTATGTTTGTTATTGTTGACAGATTTTCTAAAATGACTCATTTTATTTAATGTAGAAAAACTGCAGATGCACAATCCATTGCCATATTATTTTTCAAAGAAGTGGTACGCTTACATGATATTTCAAGGTCCATTACTTCTGATAGGGATAATAAGTTTCTTAGTCACTTTTGGAAGACATTGTGGTTCTTGTTTGATTCTTCATTAAACTTTAGTAGCACAGCTCATCTACAAACTGATGAGCAGACTGAAGTGACCAACAGAACACTAGAAAATCTGATTAGGAGCATCTATGGTGAAAAGTCAAGATAGTGGGATCAAGCATTGGCCCAAGTTGAATTTGCCTATAATAGTTTTGTTCATAGAACTATTGGGAGATCACCTTTTTTAGTGGTTTACACCAAAACGCCATAACATGCCCTGAATTTGTTGAAGTTATCCAAGGGGGTAAAGGTTAACATAGTAGTTAAAAATGTGGCAGAGCAGTGTCAACCTATCACTGAAGAGGTAAAAAGGAAAATTGAGATGACAAATGTGAAATACAAGGCAGCTGCTGATAAACACAGGAAGGAGAAAATGTTTGAGGTTGGTGATCAGATGATAATGTACTTGAGGAAGGAACGCTTTCCTGTGGGTAAATATAGCAAATTATAACCAAAGAAATATGATCTTTATGAAGTTCAAAGCCATGAATGCGATGATAGCGACGCTCGACCCAGAAAAGACTGACGAAGAAGCCCAAGCAGACATGGGATCTATCCAATAATTGGGTAAGCAATGGATGACGGCAGTCATCTCCTTGTCCTGGATGGTATATCGTCTCTCTGTGTCGTGCGTAAAATTAACAATAATGCATATATTGTCAAGCTTTTTAATGATATGAACTTCTTCAAGACATTCAATATAGCTGATTTATCTCTTTTTCATCCAAATAATACGCCTTTATATTTTGAAGAGAACTCAGGGTCGAGTTCTTCTCTAGTAGGAGAGAATGATGTGGACCAGATAACCGAAGAGTATATAGCGAGAAAAAGATAAAAAGTTGCGAAATGACAATGTATATATTGTCAAATTTCCTGAGATATGAACTTCTCCAAAACATTCAATGTAATTGATTTATCTCTTTTCTATCCAGATGTTACACTTTTATATCCTAAAGAAAACTCGAAATCGAATTCTTCTATGATGGGAGAGAATATTTCTTAATAAGAGACAGAACGTATTATACTTTAACTTAATTAAGAATTTTTTTTTAAATTATTTATAATTTTTATTTTTTAAAATTTAATCTTTATTATTAATTTTTTATTATTAATTACACTTTCTCTCTATTTTAATTAGCAATAGACTTCAATGGGTTTCTGGTCCCACAGCTGATTTGTCTGGTAGCACTCTATGATATGTTTCCACGGGTTGGGAAAACGACATTTCACTAACCAGCATTTTACCCTTTGAAGAATCCAAAGGTCGTGGTTCGAAACCCATTAAATATTATTTTTAATTATTTATTTTGAACACAAAAAATAAATATTTAAGACAATTAAATAATTAATCACGCACCTTCTAAGTTCAATTTATTTATTTATTTATTTTTAAAAATCCAACATAAGTTACCGAACATACGAACAAGCGAGCCTTAGTCTCAACGCAGGCTTGATAATATAAGTTTGATCAGAGATCAGACGATCCGAACTTCATCAATTTTTGTTCAGCTCGACAAATTAAAGTTTGATCCAATTTAATTCGTTTATACCTTTTTTTTTCCTAACTTATAAACGTTAGACATCTAACCCTTTTATTTAATAAGTATAATATATGCCACAACCAAAGTATTTATAAAAAGTAATTTTATATAATTTTTATGTAAAAAATTGATGACGTGTATTTAATTACTAAAATGCCTAAAGGATTAAAGTAAAAAGAGATAATATTTAATAAAATCAACAAAAACTCAAATTTCAACAATTCATTATAATAATTTATATGTTTATATTCATACCACAAAATTTTTATATAGAATTTTATTTTATTATAAAATTCAAAAAATATATATATTTTGGAGAATAAAAAGTAAAAGAAAATTGACCCGTAGCACACAGTTCTCAGCAAGCAGTGCTCGTTTATTGCTAATTTCAGGGTGCTAACTACTGCAAGGTACAGGAACACAAATATGGAGCAGATGAATCCATAGTTGAAACTTTATCCAAACTGTCGAAGAATTGAAGACCCTCCCAGTCTAGGAATCCGACGAGGCAGTAAATGTCAGTCCAGAACCCGCCAGTTTTTGCTCCATGATCTGGTCCAACCGGGCCGCCATCTCAGCAGTCAAATGATTCTTCCAGTCTCCCACTTTACCCTTTCTGAAGTATGATTGCTTCTCAACGGAAAAGGCCTTGGTTGGGAAGAAGCCCCCCTTGTTAATTCCTAGACTCTTCAAGTTCTCGAAACTGCAGAATTCCTTGACTTTCTCCACAGCCCCCGCCTTTTCTTCCTCCACGGAGAAAGGATAGCCCATGAACCCAGCCATTCTCTTTATCTGAAACGGAGTGTCCTTCTTTAGATCCTCAAATTTCATGAACAGCACCTTGTCTGGGTGTTCCAAACTCGCATTCCAATACCCCAGAACATGATCCCAACAGGGTCCCAAAGGGGAAACTCCATCGCAGAACAGCTTGAAGGCATCCTCAATGGGAGGCGGATCCACCCCGTGAAACGCTCTCCAAAATATCCAAAGGGAGACGAATGCATCCTTGGGATCCCTGCACATGTAAATGATTTTGCAGCCCGAATCCATTACAGACTCTGGCAAGGATCTGAACGGGGTGTGGGTGGCTAAGAGTGGATGCTCCAGATTCCTCGGAGGCAGCACTTTGTCGATGAAATCGAGCTCGTAAAAGGGCACACACTCGTGCGAAAACTTGCTGAGCAAAGAGTTGGTGGAGTCGTCGTACTGCCTCCGAGTGGCAATGGCAAAGGTGAGTGCCTTCAGCCACGTGGTGCCGCATTTAGGGAAGGTGGCCAGAATTATGTGACTTGGCTTAGGCTTGAGCATTTTCTGGGACAGTATGATGCCCGCAGCCCAAAAAGCCGGATACCAAAAGCCCTCATAGTGAAAGAGCTCCGGATTCCAGCCTCCGTGTCTTGGTAAGCTTGAGACAATCTTTTCACACTCACTGTAAATTTGTGGGTCTTTCATTTCACTTTCTTCAGCATAGCTGGTTTGGCGTGATAAGGAGGAGGAGGACGCCATATTCTAGCCGTAGGACCAAAAGCCAAAAGTGAGGGAGTCACGCAAGTGCAAGAGAAGAACTGTCTGGAATTGAATCGAAGGGCTCCGAGCAAATTTATGGTAATTTGTACGGCTCAAAGAATATAAAATTTCTGAAGCACAAAAAAAGTAACTTAATATATAATATTTATCATTTTTTTATTTGTATATTTTAAATTTTACAAGTTGCTAGAAATTCTATTAAAATATGCGGTACGGACAAAGGGGGACCATCAATAATGTCGATGTCTTGTTGATTTTAGACAGATTGCGGATCATTGCAGAGTTTCGCGTCTCCACCGCGTATTCTATTTTATGTAAAAGGGGTAGCCGAGCATTTAAACTGCGAGATTCCAAAAAAAAAAAAACAAAACGGATGTAATAAAAAAAAAAGATACTTAATAGCTTCAAAAAATGTGAAGGGAAGCAATAGTCTGAATTTTAGCTTATTTTTATTCGGATTTTTAAGTAACTTGAGGTTACCGAATTTCAACTCTTCAATCGAGACCTCTTAGAAGCTGAAAAGGCATTATCATTGTCAAAGGGCATCATTTTTTAAGAAAGTTATCGATAACTCCGCTACTCTCACTCTCTCTTGCCCGACCATGGTGGGAGTATTTTTCCTGTTCCGTGTTCCTCCACGGTGTCTTCAATTCAACGCCCCACAAAAGAGACCATCAGAGCTGACTTCACGGTTGGCTTGGCTATTAGAGTCGGAGTATTCACCATGTTAAAAATGACATGTTACCGCAACTTTAATTTCCACGTATCTATAAAAGATGAAATACTACTGTGGCCTTGGTCTCTGACTTTCCAGCAAAACCAAGACAATCGTGATGTTTTTCCCATTTCTTCTTCTTCTTCTTCTTCTTATTATTTTATTATAACTAATTGGACTTCGGGTAGGGTCACATTGCATGAATAGGAGGTATCAAACAGGTGTACCAATAACAAAAGCACCAGGGGCCTGAGGTGGCCGGACTTTTCAAAGTCAATGACGTTGTGCGCACAGCTTTCCAAGGAAAGTGTCAACCATGAGAGGTCTAATCCTCTCCAACTCCCTCTGGACTCTGCAAACTCCCGCGAAAGAGCGTAATGAGTCTTCCAGGTGCCAATGGTTTGATCAATGGGGAGGCTGAATCGTACCCGGTAGTGAGTAACTTTGTGGCCGTTGCCCTCTTTGCTGTCTTCTTCCCTTTATTGAGGCTTTTTCTTGACAACTATGTCTTTGAGGTACTCTCAGCTCCATCTCTACTTGCATGCTGATCTTGTTATTGGGGTTGCATTAGTTCTTTGTGATGTTTACACGCCTCATATCAGAGACTCCTCAATCGTGTTTGTGTCTGGAATTTTTACTAGGTCGAGCAATGTTAGGAGTATTAATTCTTTAGCTAGTATGTGATGTGGAGCCATAGTTCTTGACTGTTATGGGAGCAGATAAAATTCATCGTGAGTTGAGTCTTGGCGTCATGATATGTGTTGAGCACACCCGGGTTGTTATATGGTGGAGGAGGATCAATCCCAATTGGTCCTAGGGCCCTCAAACCATTTGGACCAAGGGTGGCCAGCGCCTGTTCGGTGGTTTGCAGTTTTGTTACGATTGGAACTCTCGTGAACTTGACCTTGAGTAATTAAGTCCAAAAGTCATCGGCTTGTTTTGTTATAATTGATTGCTATATTCTATTTAACTGCCGTTACTTTCACTGCTTCATGGTATGATAGCAGTATATTTGTCGATTCATGACTGTGGGTGTGCTGTGCATATTAATTTCCTGGATGGACGAAATTTGGAGCTTTGTCCTGTTAATTGGCTCTCTCTGTTTTTGAAAAATGCCTTAAAAATGATGGGTGGAATAAAAGGCTACTGCTAATTGAGAATTTTAGGAGCAATTTGTTTTACAATGAACTGCACTATGGATTGTTTTTTTCTTAATTCTGGTTATTTGGTTCTACATACAGCTTTTATTGATCCACATGTAGTTGGATAAATGCGAATAACCAGCAGGTAGTGAAATTTGAGTTAACTCTTTTTGCGACTGATTTAATAAAGTAAATTTTCAAATGGTTTTTTCTTGGAAAATCCTACGAAATCCGTGCACGTGCCAACTTCAGATGAAATAGGTGTCCATTTTCTGCCAGAAGAATGATTTTGGGGAAGGGATATGCTGCTGTGCACATTCGATCACATGCAAAGAGGAAGACAATCAATAAATTCAAAGAGTCAGCATGGAAATTTGTCTATTTTCTTTCTGCAGAGTTATTTGCCCTTTCTGTTTCCTGCCGTGAGCCCTGGTTCACCAATGCCAAGTATTTTTGGGTGGGACCTGGAGATCAAGCATGGCCTGATATGAAACTGAAGTGAGCTCATTACCAATCAAACAAATCATATGTTGTCATGGCAGATGGTAGAATTAGGTTAAGCTCAATGTTGGATGCCTGTACAGCATGATTAAGTGCACCTATGTATGACTATGCTGCTATTGACCGGGCTGACGGTATGATTTCAGACTGTTCCGGTTGATAGCATGCTGCAAGTATCATTTTTGCTGCAACTTTTAATTTTTCCTTATCATTCTTCATGCTGCATTACAGATGTACATTCTTGTAGCCTGGTTTAGTCAACTGATTCGCTTTGTGGTCCTCAGATTGAAATTGAAGGGATTGTACATGTATGTTGCTGGATTTTATACGTACTCTATATTTGCTTTGATATTTTGGGAAACAAGGCGCTCTGACTTTCTGGTGTCAATGACTCATCATGTGGCCACACTCATCCTTGTTATGCTTTCCTACATGTTTAGGTTCGTTTCAAAGCTTTTCAGTCTTTAAGTTTTTGTTGCAATTTCATACATGCTAAAAGGAGTCTGTTTAGACCATGTTCTTTGTTAGAGTATGCAGAGGTGATTCCTTTCGCAAAGTTATGACGACGCGCGCGTGTACGTCTTAATCAATTTTTTGTGCTGAATAATTGCTGACACTTTTGTCTTTCGTAATGAACCATAAATTCTACTTCTTTTTCATCTTTTGCTGTAACTGTAGGTTTGGCCGTGTTGGTTCAATTGTTTTAGCCCTGCATGATGCCAGTGATGGATTTCTAGAAATTGCAAAGATGTCAAGATACAGTGGCTATGAATGGATTGCTAGTATTTTTTGCCCAGCCTTTGTTCTCTCTTGGACCATACTCCGCATTACTTACTATCCATTTTGGATACTTTGGAGTACAAGGTGAGTTAGCAGGCTGCCTTGGAAAGCAATTATCAATTACCAGATTTTCTTAATATCAGGTGCCTTTTCCTTCGGCTATTGTAGTTTTGTTTAAATCTTTGATATATTAGAATTAGGTTTCTATTTTCTTCTTTCTGAATAAGTCATTGACTTTCAGGTGTCAATGACTCATCATGTGGCCACACTCATCCTTGTTATGCTTTCCTACATGTTTAGGTTTGTTTCAAAGCTTTTCAGCCTTTAAGTTTTTGTTGCAATTTCATACATGCTTAAAGGAGTCTGTTTAGACCATGTTCTTTGTTAGAGCATGCATAAACATCAACTGATTTAAGGAATTGGAATACTTTTATTATCAGAATACACATTAGAATAGTTTTGAGTACTTAGAGCCGCTTTTCTAAGATTACACAAATTTCCTGAATGACCCATCTCCATATTATTCGGCAAAATGTGATAAACCCAAAAAACAAAAATTTCAAATTTCAAGCAAATCCAAATCTAAACTCTAAAAATTGCATGGATACTCGCATAAGAAATGCAAATGTCTTGGCATATCCCAACGAAAAAAAATTTAAAGAAAAAAAAAAAAGATTTATAGTGAAATGAGAATGAAATTCAAACTTTCATATTAATTAAATAAAATAATAAAATAATATTTATATATTTTTCATTCTCACAAATTTTTATTTTCTTCGCATTATTTTACGCGTGGGCGCTGTCCATTGACAACTCATCTTTCCCTTTATTTTTCTCTTCGAGAGGAATTACAGAATACAAATTTTTTTAATTTAAAATTTATATTCTTACAATCAATTTGAACCAATTTTAAAAGTTTAGAATATAAATTAACTATAATTTATTTAACAAAATATAAACTAAATGTAAAATATACAACTTAAATTAATTGTATTTTTAAAATTTATAATTTAAATGGACAAAAATTAAAATAGCCTACTTAAAATAGAGGAGTTAAAAGCCTAAATTTATGTTTAACCCAACATATAAGTATTGCTCTCCAATCTTGGAACTTCTAATTTCCAATTTTAGTTCTACCTACTAAACTCTTTTTTTTTTTTCATAAAAACAATTAGTGGGCGGACAAAGAAAATAAGAAAAATAAAATAACAAATGTATATTGAACGACAAAAGACATGAATAAGAAATTATTTCAATAGGGTTGAATTGGAACTTCACTTGCTGAGAGGGTTCCTCAATTTATTTTTATATATTAATATTCATTATCGTATATCACTGTAATCATTTTTTATATTTCGTATAGCTAAATATTAAATTAAACTCTCGCTGGCTTTCATCACTTCTCCTTACAAAAATTTTGTTTCTTTTTCTTAATCCAAAAAATGAGAAAGGAAAAATAGAACCCACAATTTTATCGCAGAGAATTGTACCGATTGCACTGTATAGTAGATTAGATTACTACACTAAACCCACAAAGAAATAAACTTTATATTATTCAACAAAAGCCATCAATTATTCCTAAAACCGCTCCTAAAAAGTATTCATGATCAGTTATTTGTTTAGTCTTACTAAACATTAGAATTAGGTTTTGAACTTACGATTTTTGTAATATAAATGAATTTTTGATAACGAGGCACTTTAGATAAAGGAATCCATTTTTCTGACTTAGTTAAATTAATAAATTAAGGGTTAAGCATATAAAAATCCTCAGCTTTTAAGTTTAATTATATTTTAAGGAAAATTTAGAACCCAATGTTTAAGACCCACTACAATTCCAATCTTCATTCAATTTTTGTTAAATAATAAATGGACGAAATGGTGGGAAACCGTCATCCCACTCCAAAGGTTGAAATCATTTTGCTTGGATTATCCTCATAAAACAAAAGATTTATTGATTTTGAGAAAAAAAAAAAACAAGTCTTAACAAGAGTTTTGATTATTTTATTATTTTTTTATTCAATCACTGTATACAATTGCCGGTTTCGACGATTTCCATTACTAATTAGACTCGATTAATTGAAAATTATAACAGATTATAATGTTTATTTGTATTGAGGAAAGAAAAAACAGATTACATACACCTAACTTTCAAGAAGTCTGATTCCATCCTTAACTTTCTTTCCAGGCGTTGAAAGGAACACGCTAACATTGTAGCGGATGGGGCGAGCGTCCAAAGAAGCGGAACCAGGCAAACAAGCTAGTAGTAGTGACTTGTTGCTAGAGGCAGACTTATTAAAATCTACCCATCCTCGCCTAACAGAGGCTGTGCCCAAGAGTACCACGGTAACGTACAAACAAAATTATCAGAAAGATGCTGGTGAGTCACAGCCCCCTCCCCCCCACCGGGATATTGAGCCCAGCGGAGAGAGAGTTGGGTGGAGACCAAGCAGCAAAGAAGCATTACAAACAGGTCACGCACAAACAACCTATACAGCGTTTCTCAATGGACCAAGACTAAACCGCCCATTTCAGTATATACGGGACAACACAGTAAATACAAGTTATATTGTATATGGTGAAACAAGCTGTATTATCTCTTTCCCTTGCTTATTTAAGTTACAACCTGTTGTGTGCTTAAAAAGCCTGTGGTGACGAAGCTTCAAACAATTGCTCATTTGAGTTAGCTGTCGTGGCCATTTCCAATTGCCAGCTCGCGTACACGAGACGTGAGCAAAATTCACCGGCCCTGAACATAAGTGACCTTCAATGGACAAGAATCGTCTTTAGAATACTAGTAGCCCTGTTCTCGATCATGGATGCCATTATTCATCCGTACTCCAAACAAGAAGTTTACAGCGGAAACTCATTCTGAAGAATATCAAGATTACGAGAATCACAAACTCCCAGCATGTCATTCCTTGAAGCACAGCTGCAAAAATGATAAGAGGCACATATCACATAGCCAAATTACACAGAGAACAAGTCAAGAATATTCTGTTGTGCCATTAGTACAGCTCAATGATATTTATTCTCTTTTGCCACTAGCATACCTTAGAGAAATTCTCAAATACTGCCAGGCATTGTCTGCCTTTGGATTCATAGTCAGTGCACGGACATAGTAGCGGACTGACTCCTCATACATACCCTAGAGGCAAAAGATTTTTTTCCCATGGCTTGTTAGCTCACTTTGTTACAGTAGACAAAAAACCAAATGCACATTCCTGTTATCTTCATAGGCTAATACACTGAGCAATACTAGTTTATCTGTGATGGAATAATTGTAAGACCAAGTTTCCAGCTGAAAATAATGGACGACAAAATGGCAACCTGGTTGGCATAGCTGATTCCCATGTTTGCCCATGCGCGAACATAGTTAGGTTTCAAATCAAGTGCCTGGAAAACAAAAGAGAGATCAATTTCAGCAACAAATGATGGAGAGAACCATCAACTCAAACATGAAAACACCAGCCACCATGAGTTGCCCCACTGCCTGTGCTAGGGGAGGAGTGTGACGAGAGATTAAGTGTAAGATACAGAGAAATGCAAACAAAGACCTGCTAGATTTTTTTAAGAAAAAGGTGTGATAGCATTTGGAGACTAAAAGGATTAAAATTTACTCGAACTACAATACTACAAAGCTTGATTCAGGAGAATGGTAGACAGAAGAAATGAAGCTAGAAGTCACAGGCTTTCACTCATTGCAGAAGATTTTCTAGACAGCCCTGTATATAACCTCTTTAGCCTACTTGCTACGGTATGAGGAAATAGAACATCTGGGTTCACTCAAAGTAACGAATGTTTGGGCATCTCACATAAAAAAAAAAAAAAAAAGAAACAAAAATACAAGACAAAAAGCAATGAATGTTTGGGTGGATTCAAGCATCACAATGCTGGCAAGGACAAAACAGAAAAACAAAATTTTCTTTCTGATCATTTAGAACATCATTCAAAAGTCAACAAATGTCCGAAAGTCCAGAGTTACACCTGTTGATAAGCCAATATAGCATGGGCACTCTGAACACTATTGGCTTGTGTTGCACCAAGCTTGTTCCAAAGGGAGTAGTCCTGTGGCTTGAGTTTCAGAGCTGTCTCAAAGGCAGCAATGGCTTTGTCATATTCCCTGGACAAATTGTTCAGGACGCCCAACACTATGTGCACATCTGGATCCTCAGGCGACATCTGAGCAGCTTCATTGAATAATTTAGCAACCTAGATGTTAATAGGTAAATCAAAAGATAAGTAAAAGAAATCTTGTGAGCCTTCTGACATATAAAAAAGGAATAAAGCAGATAAATAACAGAAGATCATTGATAAAAAGGAGAATATATTAACATCTGTCCATGTGAACACCTAAAATCTTTACCAAAAGACAATTATGAACTTGGTTGACCATCTAAAACAAAATGAAACAGGAAAGCATTACATTTTTGCGAAAAAAGTATTATAATGTCCCACATCCACTTGTTTAAGAGAACCACAGTATTTCTGACATGTCTTCATTTATTCATTTAAGAATCATTACATAACACATTGGCAGTTGTATGACCTGAACCCTCACCGTATATATAGGTATGTAAAACCCTTGATTGTGCTATGGGTCAAAGTGTGGGTCTGTATGACTACCTTACATAGCCTTAAGCAGCAAAACACTGTATGGCCAGCTCTTCACAATTAAGTTTCGTGACTCTTCAACATTTAAGTACATAGATAAACAGAAGATAAAATACCAGAATACAATCCTCTTTCTTTTTTTTTTTTCCATAAAATACAAATTAGACTTTCATCCTAGAATAATTGCATAGCAAAAAAATTTGGAATTTTTCCATTTCTTTTGTAAGGCATAAGTTACCACAGTGCATCATGGCAGATAAATATAACATTTTCATGAACACCTACATCAGCATGATACAAAGATTCAGAAAGCTCTGGAGGGGCAAGTGTTCCATATCTCGGGTGATTACGTAACCATCCATACAAATATTTCAAAGCAGCTGCCTGTTCCAACTCTGCAGTTTAACAGATGAGTTATAATATTTTTATCTCTAAATTCAAGAATTGCTGAGCATATAGGACTATTCATATTTTGATAATGCTGTAAACACTGTAAAAAGAAAAACGAAGTAAAAATTTAATGCAGTGAACATTGTCTTAAGAGATTTAACAAAGTGTGAATTAAACATTAGTTAAGAAATACAAGCTTGTATATGTTACTTGCATAATTATGAACTACTAGTCACTGACCATTTGTGTGACTCACACCAAGAGCAAGAAGCACTTCCAGATTTGTTGGATCAGCCTCCTGTGCACGCATCATTGCTGCAATGGCCTACAAATGTACAAATTCAGTTCAATGCATGTGTTGAAGTCTGAAAAAAAAAAAAAAATAATAATAATAAAAAAAAACTGGCCATCATAAAAATTCACATCAAACAAGGGTCCTGAACATATGACTTGATAACAGAAAATATATAATTTGAGCAACTCTTATTTACAACTGTTAGGTCATTGAACTAATCAAGATACCCCAAAAAAAAAAGGCATCTAAGTGCATGAGATTCTTATATTGTGGGGTTAGAGGAAGGATTAGATGTATGTAGCCTACCCTTATTTTTACAAAGAGGCTGTTTCCACAACTTGAACATTTGACCTCCAGGTCATAATAGAGTAACATCACTGTTACACAGAGACTCACCCTTCTAATCAAGACACAAATCCCGAGCCAAATAAATAACTGCACCTAATGCATTCAATGCAAACAATGCATGCATGCATACATATATACATACAAATTGACAGCTAAACAAAGCGCTCTATAATAGGAGGAGAACATACAATGTTCATTACTTAGAAAAGCTTGGGAGAAGGCATGCTATGACAGCTTTGGAGGAACAGAAGTGGAAACATGGCATAAATGCAATAGTGAACCCAGTGGAAAGCTGTTCCTCAAAGAAGTTCTTAGAGTGAAAAGGAAAGAACTCATATATCTGGACCTAGTAATTTTGGGACCATAATTTGAATACCTGTTGATCATCATCATTCTCTGCATGTGCTATTCCAAGCAACCTCCAACCTTCAGCATTCTCGGGGTTTTTCAATACTTCAGCCTCTAAGGCAAGCACTGCTTCACTCAAAAGACCTTTGCGGAACAGCTCCTGACCTTCTTTTAATGGATTGGGGTGACCAACATAGGGGTTCATGTCAGAAAACACATAAACTCCCCTTGAAGCATCTGATTGCTGCCTGCTGGCTGCCTGCTCATTTAGGAACCTGTGCACGTTGCCAGATATGGTTTCTTGTCAGCGGACAAAAATGGTAGTAAAAGAAGGGCACTCATATCATTCCAGAAAATCATAGTGTCCATGATGACCAGAGTCAAACCCATAGAGCGTAGTTGAGACAGATGGTTCCATTTCAAAATAATTTGATACAAATGGATAAAAACTTTCTGACAGTAGTTATGGCATTGTACAAGGAGTGCCTCAGTTGTTCAATATTATCATGAAGAAGAAAGCAAATGCTAAGAAATGCAATCATATTATCCTGTATGCCAAGCATTCCATTTCAATACTTCATTTCATCATTCATAGAAGTCAGAAAATACTTTCTCAGAAGGGCCCAGCATACTCACTCATCATATGCATTTGCCCAACCATCAGCTGCACTCTCCCCTAATGCCCCTTCATCAACCTGCCTCCCAAATTCTTCCACCCAGTCATTAACATGAAGCTTTGAGAATTCATTTACCCACTGATCATCAACAAAGCCTTTTTGCTCTCTTTCAGTGGCAAACTCATTCGCCCATCGATCATGTCCCTGAGAAACCCCAAAAAAAGGTGTAACACCATGTATTGATAATCACATGCAAAACCAGATAAAAGAGCATGTGCTTAGGGAGAGCCAATAGATAGTGGCACATGGATAATTATATTTTTGCCCCTCATAATATAATATTTCCCTTAAGGTTGAGCATCTCTCCATAAAAAACAAAGATATCATTGATCTAAGTTATAGATGTCTAATCCAGCTGTGAATAGGAGTTCTCCATGAATGCATTGATGTTGTATGTTTTAGAAGCACATAACAAGTATGATTCCTGAAGAATGTTTTTTGCATTGTTATGATAGAATTTTGAGCCAAGTTCAATAGACTCAGTTTGGCTGGACAATATGGCTGTTTTTCAATAAATCTTGGCTTCCCCAAAAATTAAATGTAAAGGACATGCTAATGGTCATACTTTAGATCTACAACAAGAAAGTGAAAAGGAAACATATTTGTACAGGAACAAGACAAAAACATAATGTCTTGACCAATAAATTGCTATCTAAACAGTAACAGTACAACTCTTGCTTCTTGAAGTAAGCAAGCATCAACATAGTTATTAATTACTCTAGCACTTTGAAAATATAAAGAGAAAGTACTTCATTCAATTTCCTAATAATTCCATCAACAGAACCAATTAGAACTTTTTATTTTTTTTTTATGATAATTTCTTGCCTGTATGAATGCAAGGTGAAACTTAACCTATGGAACAAGCGGAGGATTGCCACATCAGGCGGGAGAGATAAAAACTGGCCAAAAGAGCTTCAGTGGTGACTTATAGGTCCTCATCTGCCATTACCGTCCCCACTCCACCTCCCTTCCTAATCTACATGCCTCCCCACCCCCACCTCTCCCATAAAGAGAATTTTAAGAGCTGATAGAGAGATAACTAACTTTTTGAACAATTTAATGTTAAAATCATTTAGTGCTCATGGAATGACTGCCTGTGCATATGCATGTCTTTGTGTCATATCAAAAACCAACAATGACAAGTGATGCACTAATAACAAGAATGAATGTGCCATTCAGCAAACAAAAGTGTGATTGATGTCTGTATTTTGCTTTCTAAAAGTAATTATTCACCTCCTTGTGTACATATTCATCTGCCCATGAAGAATTCCCCCCATACTGTTGTTGATATTCTGTTGTCCAGTCGCCAGTTGCAGATACTGCTGGCTTGACTTGATTATCATCAATAATAAGCTCACCACGACTCATCTTTGACACAAACTGAAGAAACTTAGAATTCTGCATGCCATGTGCCATTTGATGAACCGTCAACCACAATACAAAAGGTCAAACAGAAACAATAATACAATCAAATGATACCAGATATCATATGATTTTGCCTTTTTGAGATACATGAAAATATGTTTTTCAGCTAATCACTTGTTTATAAACCAGGGATGGGCCATCATAACACTGGCTATTGGCCCTGTTCAAGAAATTAGATCAATGTTTAGCTGTATTTGTATCCCGCATGCAATAGCTGAGCCAATTTTCCTGGTTATTGTAGATTCCTTGCAAGTGCTTAAATAATGGAATACTTCAAGTCTTCAGACCTCCATCATCATTCATGATTATCCATGCAATTGGAGAACTGATGAGCAAAGGCGTGCAAAAGAAATGAACCAAGATAGATGGCATATAGGGTAAAGCCCCGTAAAAAAAATTACCAGGCAGATTCTATCTTTATCAAACTAAAAGGATGCCAATGTACTTTGCAATATCAGGTGTTGGGAAACAAAGAAGTAGCATGTCCATCAGCATCAGTCTGATGAGAAGGTTAGCACAAAAAAGAAAGGGAATAGGGCATAAATTGATCTGGGCTTATATAATACTAGGCTAATTATCATTACAGCTTGCAAACAATCTGACATGAATAGAATGGAATGCAGAAAGGGATCCATTTAGCCAACTTCAATAAGTTTGTGCTTGAGGCTCAGCTAGGATGACTTGGCTATTCTTTTATGCCGAAAAAGACCACCATTCAGTTTATAGCAGAGTTACATGTATTTTATGCTTCAAACAAATGCAGTTTCACTTTATGTTGGACGTAAAGGTAACAAATTATTTTCAACACCAGTATTTCTGTTTCTGTTGTTAGCTACAAAGCACAGGAACAGATACAAATACAAGGACATAACACAACATGGACACAAGGAAATTACCATAAACTCTATATTCTACATATAGGTTCGTATGACCATACTCACACCACAAACTTTACATATCAGTTATCATGGTATACAATCAAAAAATAAATTAAAAAGCCACACAGACTTGATGGCCACTTCAATCGTCAAAATCAATTCAAATTTGGGCATATTTCAATGATAACTCTAACATTTGGAGAAGATTTTTAGAAAAAATACTGATAGGGTTTGATTCCACAGTTTTAAAGACTTTAGGGGTTAATTTGACATTGTGACCTTCATATTATAAACCATCAAGATTGAGGTCAAAACCTTTCTTTGGAACCATAATATGGCATGCATTGTACGTGGAAACAATGCCAAAAATAAAGCAAATAAACCTGAAACTTAGGATCATTATTTTGAGATAGTGTCTGTGCAAGCATGCGTGTCTGCTCCATTGCAGCTAAATTTGAGACATTTACACCTCTCATTTGATCTGCTGAAGCCAACTGTTGTTCCTACAGCATATACATAAGGGAAAAAAAAAAATAACAGATATAAGATACTATGGCAAATGGTCCAAGCAGAAATGCAACAAAGACAGTATATTGACAATTTTACAGTGACAGAAAGCCATGCCCAAACACATCAAGATTGATGAATTAGGTGGAATGAAAGAGTGAAGACTGATCACATGTTTTACAACTCTTATGGGTTAATAACAGGGAAGATCTAAAGGTACACCATGAACAGCTACTGCACCAAAACAAAACAACGGAGCAAATAGGTGCAATACAGTTATTGCACAATACTTTTTAACTTCTAAGCACATTGCTGTTTATACAAGGAGGAATTAACTACTTTGTATGAAGTTAAGAAACATCATAACACTTTCATTAAACCTTTGATGGACATGAGAAAGAATTCCAAGATTAACAGTAGATGATCAAACTCAGCAATACTTTCCTACCTGCTCAAATTGAGAGACCCAACCATTAGCACCATATTGTTGTTCAAATGACTGAGCCCAATCATCCGGACCACCAAGCTCCACTTTGCGTTGGCTAAATTCTCCAATCCATCGATCAGCAACGTGAGGACTAGGACCTACAGCACCTTGAGACTCATTCCAATAGTCCTCCAACTCATGAAATCTTCCGGGCAGAGGCCCTTTAGCTTGGACATCAGTATCAATATCCAATGACGACAATAATGCATTTACCTAGAGGCGTAACATCATCAATGCCCACTTACAACTTTTCTTTTTTGACACTTGGCACAATCAACGTTGCACCTATTTCAAATTCCAACCTAGAGTATGCATTACTTCTAAAGAAGAAAGTGGTTAACCTGTGCATTGATGTAATCTTCATTCTTATCAGCAAAAAAGTGCCGGGCCATATGCTGCTACGGTCACGTATGCATTGTTTGTCACCTACAGACAAACCTAACACTGGGATAGGGGCAGGACGAAATGGAATCACACCACGGCTGCTGTCAATAAAAGAGTGCAGAAAACTTGACAAAACTCTTTGTGGTGGTCCTGCAACAGATCAAGGTATGCTGTCATGTGACATCTCAGCACAATTGAGATATTAGTTAAAATGTAATCAGATGTAGCTGCCATCACACTGAGCTTGATATCTCAAGCCACATAAAGCCCAAACATAAGTTTGTTGTACATGGTAAAAGGGGCAGATTTGCTCTGGCATACCCTTCAAAGATATATACTTCAAATTCTGAATTCACAATAACAGAAAAGAGCAAGAGGATGTCTTGTTCCACCATAAATCAAGCACCACTCAGTTCACTATATTTCACCATCTTCGCATACACAGTTCAACAGTTTTATGGCAGTAAATTTCACTGATAAAACTGTTCCTCAGCAGAACTCCATAAAAACAATATATTCCTATAGCATCAGTATTTGGAACAGGAGTAGCTAACAAAAGGCATAATAGTAGTACTTACCATCCAAAGTCGGCTGAAGCTGAGGGCCAGGCAGGTGATTGAAATGAGGAATGGTAGCCTGTGGTGGAGGCAGAGAAGGGACATGAGAATGCTGTACCTCATCCCATGCATCTGCAAGTCCATTCTGATTTGCAGAGTGAAGACTACTAAGAAATTCGGAACCCTGTGATATGGAAGGAGATGATGAGAAAAATTTTAAAGAAAGTCTCAAGCAACGTATACATGAACAGAGCATTCAGTGAAAAGCCAAAAAACATTAAACAGAAAATGAGACCTGGGCACTGGGGAAAGAAGACTGATCAAATTCAGCCCCTGGGAGTGCTCTCAAATGCTCTTCAGGCTTGTGATAGAAATTATTTTCCAAGGTTCCAGGGGCAGCGTTAGGTATCTCCTTTAGCCTTTCCTGATTGAAGCAGTGACCCAAGATGCAGATGATTACAGAATCCAAACAAAGAGAAGAAAAAGCAGAATTATTATCAAATCATATATATGGGGCCGGAGGAGGAAGAGGTAAACACAAGCACAATACCAAATTGTGAAGCCTATGACTTATACATCAATGTAGTCAAGTCTGTGGATGTTACTGTGGGCAGATTCATTAATTATTAATACAAACACGAAGTGGAACAAGCTTGGACCCATACAATCACAAAAAACCACACGTAAATATAGACTTTAGCGCCTAATGTTAAGAACTGATAATAACTACTAGAAAATATAGCTCTCTATACAGCGTACTATTTCATCAAACAACTGTAAGAACAAAGATTTTGGGCATACAGAATCTCGCATCGTTCAGCAATACTGTCAATTATAAGTGCAGCAATGGCGAAAATAGATAAACAATCTCAATTTGACACAGACAACAACTAACTTCAACACGAGAACATCTGTTATGCTTACGTGCCCTAAAAGAAAATTCCTGACTACCTGGCTTCAAATCCAAAAAGCTTTCTGTTCAATCTAAATGTTCGATACCACAATAATTAACTGAAACAAAATAATAATAATAATAATAAAAGGACGGTACTTAAATTTGTGCAAGATAATGATAATTAGCGAAGCGGTCGATAAATTAAGTTCCTACAAAATCACAGTGTTGGTCTGCAAAAGTAAGGAGAAACGAAGGAGGAGGAGGAGGAGGAGGAGGAAAAGAGGAAGTGAAGGCGCCGGACCTGGGTTTTGGAGGAGGAGCCGATAAGAGCGTTGGCCAGCGCACCGAGCGGATTTGAAGATGAAGAAGATGAGCCCGGAACTGCGCATGCTGCTCCTCCCGTAACTAGCTCCCTCATCGCCATATCTTTGTCTCCCTTCCCACTCGGTCTCCCTGTCTTCTGATGTGCTATATCCTTCAACAATTTTGCTCGGTGAAATTAGAATAGAAGACCCGAAACAATAAACAACAACAAAAAAAGTTATGTGTGTGTGTATATATATATATAGCTTTATGTTTATATTTTATTTTCAGATAAGCCCCTAAACGTTTCCTACCATTGCAACTGTGCCCTTAATGAAATGTTTTTGTCCGATTACAACCAATTTTAACGGATCCCGTCAACGAAGTAACGGCTTGGACAAGGTATGGCAAAGTGGGAGATTATGACGCGTCGAACAAGCCCCACCACCACAGCTGTGTTATGAGCGGTAGATTACACATGATATGGAAAAAAAAAAATTGTGAATGTATAATGTACAAATTGAAAAAAAAAAAAAAAAACCCCATCAAACCTAAGGTTGGTAGATCAACGCCGCAGGCTTGTAATAATTGAGCGTTGGCAATTAGCTGGCAAATAATTAAATGCTCAATTTCAAATGTTGTCTTGTTGGTATGCTTTGATGAAGCTGTGTGCCTGCCCTATTCCATTCCAGTTTTCCTCCCACTGATGTAGGGTAATTGGTGCAGGAGGCCCCTACGGCTGTTTTCTTGGAGTTTTGATAAGTGTAATGACTGGCTTTGCGGGATAATTAAATGACCAAAAAAAAAAAAACTAAAGTTCACATTAGAATCGCGAAAAAAGTTGACTTTTCAATTTGTTTTCATTTTGAATGATTAAGCCTTTATGAGCCTAACAAGACAAAAGGAAAAAAAAAAAACTTTTCATGTGCTTTTTTTTTTTAAATTTTGTAGTGAATTTGGAACAAATGTACCCAGTTTTTTTTTTTTTTTTTCAAAAATGTACTGCTTTGTGGAAAATAAAATATACTGCATTTTTTCCAAAAATTGTGGTGTACCTTTTGAGTTGCCAAACAAATGTTATGGAGGTCATCTGTGCGCCCAGCGCCCCCAACCATGCACCTACATTGTGCTCCTCAAAATTTAAACTTATAGACCACGAATGCAGAAGCAGCGCCACAATCTTCATTGCTGGTCAAATAAGATGAACACAAATGCTGCCACCGCCAAGGTGTGGAAATTACATAAAACAAACATCTCACGACGTTTTAAATTCTTAATTTTCATTTCTCATAGTCTTAGGTGGCGTGCCCTGCGTTACATCATGAGAGATTTACATTTCCTATCCACGGTAATTAGGAGACAACAATTTCCAGGTCAACCTGAGGCATTTGCATGGGAATTGAAGTGCAAACCTTACTTAAAAACGGCCAGAAATTTAGGGATAAATGACCCTCCCAAGGGAAAGATGAACAATGGATGGAGTTCACATGCTCTTCAAGGCAGCTAGAAATTCTTCAAGTTGTTCCAACTTGGGTTTGGAAAGACCTAGAGTAGAAAACGAAAAATAAATTATCACATGACAGAATGACAGAAATTTTCATCCGAAATTGGAGTATGTTAGGGTTCTGAACCACAAGCTACAGCCTTTACCCTTGGCATAATTCAATGTTGACAAATCTCTTTTTGGGTCGGCAATCTTCTTTTTCATATCTTCTGTCTTTTTTATCCTCAGCTTCTCCATCTTTGCACGAAGTTCAGATGCAGTTCTCACCATCTCTATAGAAGAAATTTTACAAAGTAAAGAAAATTCAGATATCCATGCAAACACAGAACTACGACAGTTGGACATTCATAAGAAATTATTGAGAAAAGGTCAACGTAGATAACAGATATAGCATTCATTAAGACAGAACTGGCACAGGGGTCCGGCAAGAGAAATAGTAGAACATGCATGTGAATGAAAATGTACTGGAGCAATTTCAAGAGCACTGTAAAAGATAAAAAAAAATGACCAATTTAACAATTAGCATTTAACTTCCATTAGCTGTTTTCAGATTGCAAACAGCAAGAAAATCACATTTGGAAGGTTAGAGCTTCTTGCTGCAATCAATAAAAGATGGAAAGAAGAGAGAACAGAGGGTACTATAGAGAGCCATAATTTGGGAAGAACTTGTTCAAAGCCAAAGTTTTGCATATGGTGAAGTATCTCCCTGTCATATGGATTAATGCAACCAAAACCTCCTCAGAACATATTAAGCCGGCAAAATCATAAATTATGGTGAGAAAACAACAGAAAACAGTTTCAGGAACAGAAACACAGCAAGATAACTATTATCAAGGTTCACAATAGGAAATGCATCCGTCCATAGCATAAGCCCCTTAGACATCAGTTACTGGAGGATTTCTCTTAGTACAGTCCAATTACTTCTATGTGTATTTCTATGCTATTTTGGAGGATGTGCCTAATCTTAGAAGCAATTGGAAACAGCAGACAATACTAACAAATGATCTTTGTTTTAAAACACCAGATTTCATTGCAATGTTTATCGTGCTTCCAGTGACTAAAATTCTCAAAAATCCTTTAACTCTTACTCCATTATTAAAATAAGAATGATCTACAATCCTAGTTCCATGTTCTAAAGCCGACAACGTTCTTAGTAGAGATGCCAACTAGAGTACAGTATGTCCAAGCACTCAAAAGTAACATATTAACAACAGCTATAATTACCTTGAAACATGTCATTGGCAGAGTTTTGTTCATACAACTGTAATATCTCGCTAAGTGCAGCAGATTGATCACTAGAAGCAGACTCTCTTTCCAATGCTTCAAGCTCATGATTCAGCTCCCTGGATTCTTTTTCAACCTGCATAAAAATTTCCAAAACAATGTGCATTGGGATGGGATGTGAAACACACTATCATATATTTTTTTTTCTTTTCTTTTTTTTTTTTTTTGGTAAAGGCAAGCATATCATGTGTTACGGAAATTACAAAAACAGACAACCAAATCATCAGATGTTAAGATAGAAGACAAAACACTGGGTTAAAACTGCAAAAGCAAGCATCTCTATCAATGGCTACATACTAACTACATCTCTATCAATTTCATACATCCCATCCTTGTAAACATTGATTGTTGACAAGCATACTGATCAACTTGGATGCTACAGAATCAAACCCTATAAATGGCAACCAGTTTGCTGAAACTCTGAATGGCCCCTTCAGCCAGTAAATCCACTATAGGTGCAGATAGATGTTTTTGCAACTCAACACAACTCAAAATAACACTTAATCTTGAATCTGAAATACAGAGATGTTGCAATGTACCAAAATTTTCTTACCACAGCAAGCCTGTCCCTCAAGGAATCCAACTGCGTCAAGATCAGGATCACCGAGAAAATCTTGTTGAGTAGGACTTGCATCTGGTGATTCATCCTAAACATGCATTATAAGTGATGTTATTTGTATAATAAAGCCAACAAATTATTCAAACCTCACTTCAAACATTGCTTTTGCAGAAGATTAAAGGAACTCATTTTAAGTTGAAACCCCATGCGATTGCCTAAAAATACAGGTTGAATAACTTCTACATAATTTTTCTAATGCAGAAAAAAAAAAACTGTATAGACCTGCAATAACCGAGCCAACATGAAGTAATGCAAAAATTGACCCAACAACGTTTAAGAGAGACATACCCTCCCTCTGGGTTTGGGCAAAGAGAAACCTTTAGGAACAGCAAAACAATGGCGAAGGCAGTATTTCTCCCACATACCCAACCGCATGTCTAAATCTGACTGTATCTTATTACGAATGTGAGCAATACCCTGAAAATGAATGGAAAGAAACACAAAGACGACGGCATTAACAGTATAAACCAGAATCCTAGCATCTGCAGAAAGTTGAGTTCCTTAGACAATTCCAACAAAAATTTCAAGTTAGATAGTTTTTGCTTTGCTTGTAAGCGTAAAACCCGAATTGAGTAATTGATTAATCATGCTAGCTAAGCACCCAACCCTAAATTATCTCCCTTTAAAACGCATTCAAAATCAAACTGATTCATTGAAACGAGAAATTGCAAGGCGTTCTTTTTATTTTACCTCGCTAAGATATTGGGATCTGTCCGTACCCTCGTTTTTCAAGAGCAGCGATGCCTCTCTGCAGCGAAGAGAAGAAAAAAACAAAAAAAAAAAAAAAAAAACAGAGAGTGAGCAAGAGAGTGCGGTGGCCTGTGAGTAGGCGTGCGCGCGTGAGTGTTTGCAAATGGTTGCAAACAACTACTGACTACTGACTGAGAAAAGAAATGGAAAGCTTCGTCGAGCAAATCGTCGACGGAGTTGAGGGTTTCATTGATGAAAATTTGGGGATTTAGATTCAGGGACTCGAACACTGCCGCTTCTTTTTCGCTGCTGCCTTCCATTCTTGTTCTTCTACTTCTTCTTCTTCTTCTTCTTCTCCTTCTTCTCGACAATAATAATAATTAAGAATTTTGGAGAATTTAAAAACCCTAATTTCCTATGCTCGCTTTCTTCTCCCAGACGAAAATAAGAAACAAAGAGGGTAACGGAATTTCCAACGTTGCAATTATTTGGAATTTGGGAAGAAGTTCAAATATTAAAGCACCGATCTCTTTTGCCGCCAAAATTTTGGTGACACATACCTTCAAGAAACCTAGATTTCACTGAAATAAAAAATAAAATATAATAATAAAATAAAAATATTTTTTATATTGTATTTTAAAATTAAAATTAAAAATTTTTAAAATATCGAAAATAAAAAATTAGAAGCAAGAATAACTTTGTTATTTAAGGGAAAAAAGAAAGAAAGAAAAGAAAAACACTCAAAGTTGGAATCAAGAACAATGACAGAGCGGGGGTGCCAGAACATAATCAATGAGTTCAGGCTTCAAAGCCCAATTACAGCCCGAAAACTCTATAGGATATGTCTAAGTCTGTATTGGATCAATCCGTATACACAAAAAAAAAATATTCATCGCATAACTACCAATAAGTTTTAGGTAAATACGTCAGAGTTTTAAATTCAACTTTACAGTAATATCAATTTAAAAAAAAATAAAATTATGGCATACTCTGATCTTTTGATTTCAACTCCAAAGTTGTCACAATTTTTCGATTTTTGTTAACATAAAAAAAAATTGATGTAGACATAGTCAAATGTTTGTATCAAATAAATTATACATATAATTTTGATACCATTAATAAATCTTTTAATGTTTTTTTTCCCCTCTTTTTCTGGAAAAAAAAGGTTGAGATTTTTTGGTTTAATTTTCTATGATGGATAATTAATAAATTTATAATTTATTTTTTCAACCTCACAATTTATGAGTACCTAATATAAATTGAGATATTGAGCAAATAAATTAATTAAAAAAAGGAAAAAACAAAAAACTCAGAAAAGGAAAGCATTGTGTCTCAATTACATATACCCCCTCGCCCCCGTACGACAAAAAGGCAAAGATATTCTCAAACATTCAAAAGGCAGCCGCCGCCGATAAGGCTGGAAAAAGCACTTGTTATCCACTCTCTCTCTGTTCTCGGTGTGTTTTAAAAGCCACCTCTCCAACATGGTGGAGCACATTTCCTCCTCTGCTTCTTCATCTAAGGTTCAGTCCCTGTTTGAGCTCTGCAAAAATACCCTTACTACACCCTCTGGAATCCCTCCCGTCTCTTCCACGTCCGAGACGAAAATCTGTTCTCTTCTGGGTATGCCTTAATTTTGCATTTCCTTCTTGTTTTTGCTTGAGAAAAGACTCTGAGCTTTAATGTTTGTCTTTGTTGCCAATTTTGTGGTTGGTTCGATTCTCCAATGGGTTTTCTGGGTTAATGTGAACTTTGTTTTGGGTTGATCTGTTTTAAGGATAGGAAGGCTGAGGGAGTGATTGAAAACATGTTTGATTATTTAGGTGCATTTAATTGTACTTTGTTGGCACAGTAGTTCATGGTGCTGAAATCTGTTTTTGCTGGGCGAGATACGGTTTCTGCTGACTTGTTCTTGCATTGTTTGTTCAGTGTTTTGGAAATGTGGGACGTAAATCCATCAGACATATTACATAATTAGCAATGTTGGCTTCATGATGTGCTTACCTTGTTCTGAATTAACAAATTGGAAAGGTTTTAGCTTTGAAAATAAGGTGAAGTGCTTATTCCATAATGTAATTGAGGATACACCTGCTGTAATTCTACTGGGTTTTGGAAACCAAGTTTGTTTCCCTTATGTTTAAGGTGTGTTTCTTTTTGGGAAATTTCATTTGTGCATCTCTTTGCTTTCAACGGAAGGTGACTTTCTTTTTGGCCTCTTTCAATTTTTGTGTGGATGCTTCTCGCAGCACCAAAGAAAATGGAGCCTTCTATCACAGCCTGTGTTTGGCATTTGGCTCACGTTTTAATATTAATGTTTGACAAAAGCTTATCAGGGATATTTACTTGGAATGATAAGTAGTTTGTTTTGATGTTATGAAGCATTCGAACCATCAGATAGATACATAGTTTGTTTTAAGAAGTCAATGACAGCACTTTCTCCAGGTAAGAAAGTCAAAAGATCATTTCCATTATTAATAATCTATTTTAGAATTAACTCTCCATAGTTTTCTATTGGAAACCATTTCTGCTAGAACACCCCTCTTTTGGATTGATTCATTAGAGTTAGATGCATGCTCCACCATATCAATCATTTCAATGGGTGGAGAGTTAGTATGCAGAGTCTCTTTGTTTCTGATACATCAGTACTTACGGTTGTTGTGCAGACACTCTTGGGCCTTCTGATGTGGGACTCAAACAAGAGAATCCAGATGATGATCGAGGGCATGGCTTTTTTGGACTTAACAGATTGAGTAGGCTAGCTCGATGGGCTCAACCAATAACCTACATAGATATTTATAAATGTGACGCTTTTACAGTGAGCTTTCCATGTCCTCTTTGAAAGAGAATGTTCTTTAAGCTTAATATTACTGACTTTTCTCAGTCATTGTCTAAAGCTATAGAGAGCTGATTGCATGAAATAGTGTTTCACTATCATTCTACTTCATTTCTGTTTCAGTTATTTATATTTTGTGAACAATTACAATTTGAGAACTATGCACCTCTGGAAATTGGTTCCTTTTGGGAATTTGTGCTGAGAAATGAAATATTCGTGCCTCCATTGAGAGCTCATTATTTTTAATATAACATCTGAACACTACTTAGGAAATCAAATATGTGTTGGTCAAAGTTGTTTGATGTAAGTATTATTATTACTATTATTATTATTAGTATTATTATTATTATTTGGGCAGATGTGCATATTCTGCTTTCCTACATCAGCAGTTATTCCACTCCACGACCATCCTGGCATGACTGTATTCAGCAAACTTCTATATGGTTCCATGCACGTGAAAGCTTATGATTGGACTGAACCTGCCTATATCCAAGAAAGGGTGCCTGGTTATCCTCCAGGTTTGGCTTTTTACACCTTGTTGTGATGCTGACATAAACAGTTTTATGACATCTACGAACTAATTAGAAATCCTTTCCATACAACTCCTTGTGGATCCTATCATTATTCTAAAATCCTTATCTTCTTCTCTCTGGAAAACTTTAGTTGGTGTTTTTTATTGGGGGTTTACATTCCACAATTCTCTCCATTTTCTAGGGTATGCTGTAATCAATCTCACTAGTTCAATGTTCATGGTTGTGCTCAAGTTAATGAAACCAAACACCAGTAGATTTTGTCAATCTTGGCTACTGTTTGTGGGGCATTTGTAAAAACGTTTGTCTGTGATTTTTATTTGTTAAAACCATTGCAATCCAGTGCACCTTTCCAGACTGCATTGTCTTTCAGCCGCATGAATTGGTGCTCATCATTGGCACCAAAGGTGAGCTCAGTATGTTGATAGCGTAGGGTTTCATTTATATTTCTATCCAAAACCGAGGAACTAGTGCTTGATATTCAATTTGGCAATAGAATAACAAATTTAACCCAATCAGGACACCAATGCAAATGTCAGACATTATACAGGATTATGGAGTGACTTTGTGTCTGACTCTGAGGCTAACCAGCATGATCCCTTATGGTTGTAATGATCACCAGAGTATTGTCATTAAATTTCTCAATAGTGATTGGTTGGTATTGTGATATGGTTCAATTCAAGTAGAAGGGGTAAAAGAGTACTAGAAACAGGACAGCCATTGCATAAGTTCCACTGTCCAATAATTGGAACATAAACTGGTTTGATCTTGTGACAAAGATTCTTCATCATTGCAGCAAAGTTGGCGAAGTTGGTGGTTGATAGAGTCTTAACAGCTCCATGTGGGACATCGGTCTTGTACCCAAAAGGTGGTGGGAATCTCCATTGTTTCACTGCAGTCACCCCCTGTGCTATGCTTGACATTCTCACACCTCCTTACAGTGAAGATGCGGGCAGAAAATGTACTTATTACCATGACTACCCCTATTTCACCTCATGTAAGAGTAACCTCCATGCTATCTTGATCATTGCTTTTTTTTTTTTTTCGGTTATGTGCTCCTAAACATGCTTTTGCATGTGAAACCACTACAAAGGTTAGTAGTTTAACAATCACGTTACTCTGCAGTTACAGGAAATGGAGCTGACATAGGTGATGGAAAAGAAGAGGAATATGCATGGCTTGTAGAGTCAGGAGTGCCAGATAACCTTTATATGCAGCAAGGATTATATAATGGCCCAGCAATTCATAGTGACTAATAACAAATTATCAGTACTTTGATTCAAACAATCATGGAAGGTAAACTGCAATAACTTACCAAAACCAAAGTCATTACCAGAACATTTACCCAACGAGGTTTGGGACACAATCCTTCTACCAACAATTCTACTCTCTTTAGAGGACATCATTGCTTGAGGATCTTGTTTGCAATACACAGCAATAACTCTTCAGCATGCCTTCATGACTAGAATTAACTTGTACAGCCTCCTTTTGAATGGGGTGTCTCCTGTGTCTTCGTGTGACCTTTAATTTCATAAATCAATGTTCTGGCTAAACAGCGTCTTTCTGAAGAGAGTAAGTTTTGGCTCTCGTAACCTGTACAGGTCTCCTTTTGAATGGGATGTTTCCTGTGTTTTCTTCTGACCTTTAATTTCATTGAAGAATGTTCTGGCTAAACTGCGTCTTTTTTGAAGGTTGTAAGTTTTGGCACTGATAAATTACCATCCCTGTGGGCTTATTGGAAGTCTCACGTGAAATTTTGAAGTCATATTTGCACGATGCCAAGCACTCTGTGCTTAAAGCTTATCCGTGAGTTCATTTTAGGCTTTGATTTATTACGATAAAAGTTGCCACACTGATACAAAAAAATGTATTAGAGGTATTAGAAGTGACAGAAAGCTGCTTGCTTTTCAATTTTTTGATGAAAAAAAATTATATTATGAAATTCTAGGTTCTACTGAGCAGGAGGACATGCCGGGTACTGTTGTAGCATCCGGCAGAATGGAATCAAAGCAAAAGACGTCGGGATTGTGTAAACTAATGAATTGAAATTTGTCACTGACTTATCTTTATAACGGCACAGAAGTACAATCACTACATAACCTGGGACAAAATCATAGATTCACGCCCATAAATTCCTGTTGAACTCAAATAGATGATATAAAACAAAACTTCCCTATTTGATGGGGCGATTATTCAAGATGGAAAGCTAAGCTGAATGGCATACCAAACTACATCTAACTTTCCAGTGGTCCATGAAGATTGCAACTTTAGAAATTCCATGAGGCTCAATTTGGCGAACTATCTTTTTCCACCAAATGAAACTGGTTGCGTCATTTCCTCAAGGGGTTCTGAAGGCTGCACCCGCATAACGCACATTTCCAAGTTCCTCTTCAATGCGAAGAAGCTGCAATAATATTACAAGTCAAGAAGTAGTGAACGTTGGATCACTCAAAAGAAAGTGAGGGGCAAATCCTGGAACAGTCACCAGGAAAGTTAAAAGCAAAACATATTTGGGAGGAACAACGCTTTGACAGTGATTTGACTGCACGGTCAGAACAGACTCGCATTATTAAGCAACCCTCAGAGTGGTTTGGTCATGATTCCAGTCGGTCTACCGTGTAAAGTGTATGTTTTAGATAATCCAATCAGGCCAATTTTCAGAAATAACAAATTAAGCTTCTGCGCTTTGGGAATCTAATTTCATCATGTGCAACTCTACCACTACCAACAAATCCCTCGAGGCCTATTTAATTTTTCAAGTGATTATGTTTCAACAAGTGCCCTTGTTTTATACGATCCATATGTTTTATCCATTGCTGGGAGAGAGCACGATGGTTCTTGATAATGAATATGAACAAAAGCTTCTTATTCTGTGTTGTATAATGTTTTAGTTATTCACGCAGCCTTCGTAAACAGTTCCTCTGAGGTTGATATACTTACCAGGAAGGGCACAAAGGCGTTAAAACATTGGAGTGATTTTGGAGCAAAACATTTTAAACGTAGTACACCATGGGTAGTTAAACTAGAGGATAACACGCTTAATCAAACATTGGCAATATTACAGTTTACCTGGTTATACTTTGCCAATCGCTCACTCCTACAGGGAGCTCCAGTCTTGATCTACACAGCACAACATTAACAGTCAATTAAACACCATCAAATTTAAAAAAAAAAAAAAGGAAAGGTGAAATTTATGGTATAATAAAGAGTTTGGGTGGTAAAACCTGTCCACTGGCCAAACCAACGGAAAGGTCAGCAATAAAGTTATCTTCGGTTTCACCACTTCGGTGGCTGACCATGACACCCCAACCAGCAGCCTTTGAGTTAAGTGCCGATGTAATGGACTCAGTCACTGTGCCCATCTGGTTAACCTGCAATTAAATGCTAAAAGATGAGCCTTCCAGCATAAGGGTGAGAGCTCTTCTTGTGTCATTATCATCCACCCCACCTGGCGGGCAAAAATATAGAAAACAAAAAGGCTCACCTTGAGAAGTAAACCATTGCATGCCTTTTTCTGAATTGCTTCAGCAATTCTCTTAGGATTTGTGACCAACAAGTCATCTCCAACAAGTTGAATATCAACTGAAGACTGTAGTGAAGCCCATGAGCTCCAATCATCCTGGTCAAATGGATCTTCAATGGACACAATAGGGAAATCCCTGATAAACTCCTTGTAAAGTTCACCAAGACTCTGAGCTGTGAGCACATGAGCTCCATCATTTGGTTGTTTCTTGAAGTTCAAGTCATAATTTCCATCTTTTGTCAAAAATTCTGAAGCAGCAACATCCATTCCTATTTTGATCTGCATTATTGGATAGAGTCCAGGTGTAATGAAAGGAAAAGTTCACCTGCAACAGAAAATGATGAACTCTAAGAGGTGCTAACCTTTCCTGTGTAACCTGCCTTTTCAATTGCATCCATAAGCAAAACTAGTCCCTCCCTGTTGTCCTGGACATTGGGAGCAAAGCCCCCTTCATCTCCAACATTGCAAGCATCTTGTCCATACTTTGCCTTAATAATTCCCTTAAGGACATGATAAACTGCAGTACCATGAAATAGAGCAGTTATATACCTGCTCTAGTCCCTGAGATTGAATTATTGACATGAAAATTACAGCATGGCAAAGAACAGTCCTAGAAACTGCAGTATGATGAGTGACATTAACTAACCATGTCCTAGAAACTACATTAAAGAATAACAGTGTGAAATTGAAAGTGTCATTAAAGTTAAACAGACAAATTAATAATAGCAAAATTTGTATCCTCATTAACTTTGATGGTCAACAGCCAAATGTTAAACGTTGAATTCTATTTTTTGTTTGTTTTTTTGAGTCAAAAAGTTTGGAATCTTGACATTAGAGTCCAACCAGAAAGGCAAAGACAGGCATCTTCCAAATTGACCATCAACTAAAGTACTTGATTCCACCAAAGAAAACATGGAGATGAAAGATATTATTTGCTAACCTTCACTGCCCATGCAGAGTGCCTCAGCAAATGAGGTTGCACCCACTGGAAGAATCATAAATTCTTGCATAGCTAGATTGTTTCCAGCGTGACGACCTCCATTTATCACATTAAAAGCTGGAACTGGCATAACAATCTCCTTGGTCCCTGACAATTCCTGGATGTGCCGGTACAAAGGCACTCCTTTTGCTCCTGCGCCTGCTCGACATACACTTAGAGATACTCCCAGAATGGCATTGGCCCCGAGTTTTGACTTATTTGGAGTTCCATCAATATCCAGCATAATACCATCTACATCAGCTTGATTTCTGTCAAACATAGAGACAAGATTGTCAACATCATAGAACTAATATATATGCATGCATAAATAACAATAATAGAAAAATTATCAAAGGAATTAAAACAAATGTACAATTATTAGGCACACATCTTAATTTCAGGTGTGTACTGCATATTATAAGCTGAAACAAGGTCTAAAGGAAAGGTGTGATAGCCTACTTATCATATTGCATTCCAGTGACCAGTTGCAATTACCTGATTAACACCCAGTGCAAGAACACTTTCAGCACAGAGTAACACATACACCTTTTCATTTCAAGTATGTTTTTCACTAAACCTCCTGAGAAGTGGTATGTCGACATCAGCATGACACTGACTGGGCTTCCCAATGTTTACATCACAAATTAGAGAACCCCTTTTGCTGATCCTGAAACCAGTCATTTTCTGGAACTCGGTGAAGTCAATGCTGGATGTAACTTCCGATCATCCACACCTTCGCTGACCAAAGGTATGACCCCTCAAATGACAACACATACATCTAGGTGATCATAAGTTTGCAGAATGCTATTTCAATCTTGACAAGCTAATCCAGATGAAAATATTTGCAGCATAATGCCAGAATTATGTTGACACCATTAACAAGCTGTAAAGAGTTGTGCTCGTACTGGTTTCCAAGAATCAATATTTAAAACTCTAACCAACAAACAGCAAATAAATGCAGGGCCATTCCTCATCATTTTTCTTGAATGGTATGGAGCAACAACTACCATAAATTCAACGGATTGCATTACCAGTTCAATTTATTCTCTTACAAACAAACAAGTCTAATTTTATAATAGGCATGTCCAATTCCAATGTGAAGCACCCATTCTCATATCCATTCATGCAACGGCCAAAAATAAATGAAAGAAGATGAAAATATAATAGCCCTTTTTTTAAAAAAAAAAAAAAAAAAACAATACCTGACATCGACACCAATAAGCTTAGGACCCAGAACCTCATTGATGTTTTTCACAGCATTAAGCACGCCTTTGCCTCCATAAACGCTCTTGTCCCCATCTCTAAGCTCCAGCGCCTCGTAGATCCCAGTAGAGGCTCCGCTGGGGACGGCGGATCTGAAAAGCTCGTCGGTTACGAGATCGACCTCAACCGTCGGATTCCCTCTGCTGTCAATGATCTGCCTAGCCCTCACCGACTTCGCCTTGAACTCCTTCGCGATATTCACGGCCGCAGCCGAGTTCCGAACAACGAGGGAGCGAGGTTTTGGGAGAGATGAAGAATGGGTTTTCGAAACAAAGAAAGGGTTTTTCAGAAGGCTGGTCCCTGGCTGCGTGGCTGAGGCCATTTCTTCTCTCTTCTCTTTTCTTTTTCTTCGCTTCTCCTTCTGCCTAAGCACGGTGGAGTAGAGGGGGAATGGGTTTAAATAGCGAAGGTAGCTGCGTGGGAAACTCCGCCCAATGCCTTCAACGGGGGAGGCGATCAAAGCGAAGTCTTCTGCTGTTGCTGCTGCTGCTGCTGCTGTTCCAAAGTGGCAGTTTTGTTGTTTGTTGGGCGTGGGGTTTGTTGGGGAAAGGGCGGTAGGTGTGGTTTTTTCGGCTCTTTGACTTAGGTGGAACCCACTTAACTACTTTATTATTATTATTATTATTATTATTATTATTATTATTATTATTATTATTATTATTATTATATGGGTCTCATTTTGGGTCTTTTTTTTTTTTGTCATTTTTGAAATTTATTTTGGATTAGCATGTTATTTTCTTTTTTTCTTCCCCCCCCCCTCCTTCCTTTGCTTTCTTCCCTCCTTTTTTAATTCCACCATTTGACAAATCCATTTTTTGAGCAATAGCTTACAAACTAGAAAAGTTCTCCATTTCCCTTTTTTTTTTTTGAAAAAAAAAAAGATAAGTTCATTCTCAATTATAGTAATTAGGAAGTAACTATGGAGACATAAATAAATAATGAACAGTGTTAAAAATAATTAATAGTTAGTTTTACGATAAATGAAAATGTAATATAATATCTCATATATTAGGTAATAAATTAAAATGTAATAAAATATCTCATATATTAGGTATATCTAGATTTCTAAAAATCATGAATTTGAATCATAATTAAAATAATTGGAGATAAGTTAGTCATTTTTTATTTAAAATCTTGCATCTCAAAAAAAAAAAACTGAAAGATTATAAAAAAAAAAATTAAAAAGAAAAACTAACTTTAGCTATAACAATGAGCACCATTTTCTAACGACAACCTTTTATATCCACCACAGTTCTCAGCGTCCCACATAGGATCTTATTAGTGTTTCGTGTCCAAATTAAGGAGAGAAAACTACCAAAACAACCACACTATAATAGCAACCTCGATCAGCAGTAAATCAACTACCAGAACCTATTGCTACCACAAGATTTACTCTTTTTTTTTTTTTTTTTTGAACGGAAAGAAACGATATATCAAAACCTATGGCTCCTACTTTTTGCACAGCCCCCCCCTCCCATAATTAATCAACGGGGTATGCTGTCCCATGAATATAAATAAATGAGACAGAGTATCGATGAAATCTAATAAAGCACAAACACACTATGTTTCGCTTAAGCAATTGCTTGTTCTTTACCTTCAATCTATTGGCTCTGGCATCAGGCAGTTTTGCTATTGGCTCGTCTCTGTACTTCCAGACTCATGGGGTCACGGCGTGTCACAAAGTGCTCCACTACCAGTTGCTGGTAATGGGCATCATTTTGTTGGTCATGTCGTTAGTGGGGTTGATTGGAACAATCTGCAGGCTCACTTTCCTGCTGTGGATTTACTCTCTGGTGGCATTCTTGATTATTGTTTGTCTCACGGCTTTCACCGTCTTTGTGTATATTGTTAATAATCCTAGCGCTAGTAAAAGCCTGTCAGGAATTGCGTTTAAGGAGCAAAGGCTTGGGGACTACTCTGAATGGTTGCACAACACGGTTTCAAATGGGAAGAGATGGAATGCCGTTAGAGCTTGTTTAATTGATCATCAGATCTGCAAGGGTCTTGCACTTGCACAAGATGCTGAGGACGTTCATCAAAAGAAATTGTCACCGGTCTATGTACGTTTTTCTATCATTTTTTTTTTCTATTTACAATCTCGTGCAAAATTATTGGTAATCTCATTGGCCAATTATTCGAAGTAAAACCTTAGCGGATCAAAGCATTTTTCTTTCAATCATGATGAATTTCTTTGCCAATAATGTGTATAAAATTGCTAATGCTTTTGGAGACTCCTAGATATGAGAGTTTCGTACATTAGAATACTCAGCGGCTTAAACATATTAAACGGGGCCTTTTACTTTCAGTCGGGTTGCTGCAAGCCACCAGCGCATTGTGGATATGAATACAAGAACGCGACATTTTGGACATTGCCTAAATTATCAGTTACAGAATCAAGAGACCCTGACTGCACCTTATGGAGGAACGACCAAGAAAAGCTCTGTTACGATTGCAATTCATGTAAGGCTGGAGTTCTAGACATGAGCAGGTTGACGTGGAAAATATTCTTTATACTCGACGCCATCGACGTTGCCATTATTGTTATTATCTTCGCCCTCAGTTGCTGCACCTGGAAGAATGTCAAATCTCACGAGAAGTACAATGGAATAAATGGAAGCTAAGTCTCTTGAACCATATGTATGCAGCATCCTGTAGTTACTTGTAGACTAGGATGAACGTCCCAGATTTGGTGACATACCAAGATCATATGCGTACTAGCATAGCATAAGAGAAAATTGTGTATACATTTGGAGGAATATTATTAGATGAGTAATGTAAATATATATATATTATATTTGTTAAAATGGATAACCTTTTACAAATAATATCATTTGATAATACAATAAAAAAGTTATTTATCTCAAAAAATAATATTTTATGATAATTATATATATATAATAGTATCATTCATATTAGATTCGTATTGATGGGTGCTAGGAAGTATAAGAAGGCTAAAGACACGTACAAGGAAACATCCAGCGTAAAAAAACCAAATAAATTTACGGAAAAGAACACCAAACTACATATCTACCACATCACAACTCAAATCCAGAGAACCATTAAGAATAAGACCTGTCCAATTAAGCGAAGGCCATTCACTGGTTAATCTAACAAAAGCGTCCCTCTCAGCAACCCAAACAAAAGTAAAGACCTAAAAGGCAGTTTGGTTAAAAACATGGATACACAATATCCGTAAGCATCTCCAAATAAAACCTGAAAATAACTGCTGAAAATTTTGAAAAAGGCTAAAAGTTAACTGTTTCCCATGGGATTGAACACAACAAATCTAGGAGGAGGGTTGCTGGGTTGCTCCACTTCTCTATCAAGCCGAACGCAGAATCAACCCTACAGAAATTCTCTTTCCCCAAAGCCAAAAAAAAAAAAAAAAAAAAAAAAAAAAAAAACATATCCAATTATCCATGTGCAACACTACATAATACAATTTGGCCACAAACTTGTAACACCACAACACACTAACATGGTTCGTGTTAGTAACACCGTCTTGGTGACCTTCAACTTCGTGACTTTAGTGATAGGCCTCACGGCAATGGGCTTCGGATTACATTCCTTCGCCGTAGGCGGCCAAGCTGCAGCGTGCCAGAAAGGGATACAGACCCCGTTGATGGTAATGGGCGCCGCAGCGCCGCATTGTCTGCAATATCAATTGGGTTTGATGGGCTCGTGTTGCCGGGTCAACTTTGTTTTGATCCTGTACTTGACTGTTCTGTTCATGTTGATTTTGGGGTTAATTGGTTTCACCATTTTCACGGTCCTGATCATCAAAGAGGGCGCTGGCAACTTGTTTTCCAAGATAAAGATTATGAATTTCAAGTATTGGTTGAGGAACCATTTTGCCAATGACAAGAACTGGAATGATATCAAGAACTGTATCATTGAGGCAAAGGTCTGCAAGAGCGTTGGTGATAGTGATCTCAATAAAAATTTCTTGGATTTGTACCGGCGAAAGTTGTTTCCAATACAGGTGATCTTTGCTTTCCCAATTTCGGTTTCTAGTCTTTTTTTTTTTTTTCAAATTATGCAGAACACAAGCAATTGCACACATGTAATCAAGTGAATTCAGTGAAATATGTATATCACACTGTATTTTGGCATTAAGGTTCTCAATCCCCTTTATTTCAACATATGTGAAATTAGCCTTTCTATTAATAATGCAGGGGCATGCCAAAGGCAACTTTTCCCCTTGTTTTAGGTTTGCGTTACTCCTGTCAAATTAAATGTGTGTTCCATGTTATACTAATGTTAAGTGGAGAATTATCTCTGTAAGGTTTTTTGGCAATCAGAGCTAATAAAATGTCGCATTCTTTCTCTTCTTTTGTCTAGAAGATTTTTATTTCATTCCTCTACTAAGGGTGAGTTTTAATTTAACCTCATATATTTTAAGTCACACAAATAACTAGGGTGCTTGAAGCCCCGGTCGAATTAAATGTGTTCCATGATCACAACTAATTCAATGCTTTTGCAGTCAGGATGCTGCAAGCCGCCAGCTTCCTGCGGATTTGTATTCCGGAATCAACATCATCCTGGGTGCCTCCTAAATCAGGCCCCACGGCAAAACATGGTGACTGCAGTTCATGGAGCAATCAGCAGAAGACTCTATGCTATAACTGCGATTCATGCAAAGCTGGTTTTGTTGATAGCGTCAGGAACAAGTAGAGGCACCTGGCTATATTCAACGTTTATGTCACGCTCATTGCCATCACCGTCTACTCCGTCGGTTGCCGTGCAAAGAGGAACAGTAACAAAGATGGAGGGACACCCTTTTAAATCTTACCCCTTTGATTTTACTCATTCTAAAAGTTGTCGCGGATGTAAAAAATTTTTTTTTTTTTTCTGTGGATAACTTCCAAACTATGTTGTATGTTATCAATGGATTCCATTGAGTTCAATTACTTGTGAAAATAGTGGACGAACTGTTGCCCATATGCCTGACTTTTGCCAATCGTATTTGAGAGAAACGATGGACAATAATTAAGCTACTCTGACCAAAAGAATTTCATTGACACGGCTAAGTTTAACAGAGAAGTTTTAAGCCCAGTTTATAACTTAATTTGAATGAAATTTGTAGAATAAGAGAATTCAATTCAACTGTAAGAATAAAATTCGATTCAATTGACTCAGGGATGGAATTCTAATTTTGATCTTTTATTTGGTAAAGATTCGTAAATAAATTAATTGAATTGAATTTTACCTTATTTTCACAATAATTAATAATTCCACCACACTAATATATTTTTTTAAAGTATGCTAATTCAATTACATTCTTGTTTTTAAAAATCGTAATGCCAAACCCTAAAAAAAAAAAAAAAAGGAAATTAAATTGAATTATACAATATTTTAGTCTTTCCAAACAAGCCAGTAGAGATCTTGTAATTTGTATGCATGTCCGATTTCCTTCCCGTTTAACTCATCTTTGTGGCACCCCCAAGTGACCAACTTCGGTATAACTCTGCAAACAAAAGATACTATTTTCTCTACATGCATGTATTAAGTCTTTCCCTTTCTTTTTTCGGTTGATTGGTTTCCAGACACGGAAAATTTCAACCATGGAGATGAATCTAGTATTAACTCTTTCAAAAAATGAAGAGCTCCACCATACAAGTAAGCTAGTAATTGTAATTGTTAGACAAAGGTCAGGACTTCAATGATATAAGTAATTGGTTCTGTAGTTGTCAATGCAACCAGAAATTGTCAGCCATCATTGAGGGGGTCTGGTCATTGATTCTCCATGCATTCTTTCGAACGGCTCTCTATTTTTGGTGCCCGTGCCAAAAACACATTACAGATTGGCAATTCTTTTGAAATAAACAGCATGAAAGAGAAATCATGAAAAATGGTTCCCAAGAAGAAGGTTTAACATGGATTATAAGCTGCAGCATAGCTCAACTTCAACTACTCTAAACCTATGGACCAACCCAGGGGAAAAAAAGGTCAAAAGAAAATGCTCATGATCTGATGCTATGAAGATTTAGTTGAATTCATACAATTCTTGGCACTAGTAACGTACCAGAAGGGTAGTTGTGACTTCACTTGAGAAAAGTACACGCAAGAAACAGGAAAAAATATGCCACCAATGATGTCATGAGTTCAAGTGTCCATGTTGGGTGTATTAGCACCGTTGGAATGATGGGCACAAATAATGAGCCACAAACCCAGCCGGTTGCAAGAGCACCAAGACTGAAATGTAAGCACAAGCGCATAAGAGATATGACCATAAAACAGATACCAATGACATGCTTACAAGTCATATTCCATTCATTGCCAAAAGGGGAGCAGCAAAATAAGCAAATGAATAGATAAATAAATAAAAGGCCAAAATCTTTGACAGTGCTACACAAACTCACCCGATAATGAAAGCTCTTGCCAGGCTCTTTGTCTTCTCGTTGAGGAAATATATGCAAGCCACCAAAGATACTGCCACCTGCATACAAATAATGTCATTACATACGGAAAACAGAGCATGGCGATATGCTATATATTCCTGTATGTAAATGCTTACCATGCAACAAGCAACACTCATATAAAACACAAAATCAGACACTCAAGAGAATTTTTGTGAAGAAATGTACATAGATTTATAATCTGGTATCAGTACATATAATTAGAATGGCTGGCAGTCCACCATATCCTGAATGAAACACATTAAAAGGGTTCTCAATGCACAAGACTCTTATACTGTAGGGTCTAGGAAGAATCAGATGTGCTGTTCTGGGACTGGAAACTATGTCCTTGAAGTCACAATGGAGTGACCTTACTATTACACCAAAGCTCACCTTCCAGAATGAATCATTTTCATTCCTTTATTTCCAACAACAAAATTTCTACAGAGCAGGAAGGTGAAGCTTCCAGACAAAGCCCTGAAATTACAAGAGGGTATTCTTCTTTGACCAGAAAAGCTGTTGCAACTATAAATAGTAAGTATTCAGATAAGACAGCAGAATAAACAACAATCAAGACAAGAAGTAGAGAACATACCTGGAAAGCAGGTCCCCCTTCAGCAGAGTTCATAATACTCCAGCCACCCATGAATGCAAAGAGGAACAATCTTCTAAAAATAAATTCAACAGGAGGAAGTTCCACAAAATTGAGTAAATTCTTAATCCAGGGTGGAGACTCATCTACTTTCTTCTTTAGCTTGGTCTTCAAGTTGATCTTTGTTTTCTTTCTTTCCTTAAAGCTGGTCATCAACAATCTCTCAAAAGCAGCTTCTATTGACTCTTCACTTCTCTCATGTCCAGCATACTGCTGCAAGAGAAAATTGCGTGCTCCCCAAATTTCCTCCTCAGAAGCATAAGGACTGACACCAAGACATTTATAAGGGTCCCAAACATTTAGCCGTGGAAATTTTGGGATGTTACCTGCATAGAACACAAATAATATCAGGAGGGAAGCCACAACAAAGTTCTGAAGAATGATGAGGCACACAGAAAATATGGAACAACCAGTAAAGAGTAAACAGTGTAGAAGCAAGTAGCAGAAGCAAAAATTCACACAATAATAGTGGACCATTGATTGTTCCACAGCTAGTCAACTTTACCCTGAACCACCGAAAAGTCAAACTCTTCCTTTCAGCCAATAGGAGGGGAAGATGAGATATTTAGAACTCAGGGGTTTAGCATATAAGGAACTAAAGAAGGAAATCTCATTACAATGCAAAATAAGAATAGAATTTGGTGCCAGCTAAACTCTCACCTCATTCATTTATGGCAACTTATATTGCCAGTAATGTAAAAGCCCTAAATTGGATCAATCACTGACCAAGTTCAACAAGTATGACAGTGCAACAATCAACAATGATTATCTTCACCCTTTAACCAAGTACAAAGCATTCACTCATCACAACGCTGAATTGTCTATGCCACATGTTATTTCCACCGTTATTCTTTCAATTTTCTTGTTCCAAATAACAGACAGCTTCATGCATATCAATACATTTATAAAACCATAGGTCTACTTGGAAGATAAGCCCAGCTTTCAAAAAAAAAAAAAAATCGTCAAGTTTTCCCATACATACCCAAAATTTAAGAAAGAAAGAATAGAATACCTTCATAAGGAACATCCACGGCACATTTAACTGAATAAACGGTTGGCCTTCGTCTTCTGGGGCCTTTGGAAATCGGGCTATGAAATGCCAACACCTTCTTACAATTGTGTTCATGCCTATCACTGTACACACCAAAAAACAAAAAACCAAAAAACAGAAAAAGACCTCGATAAGCAATGCGGTTGCTACAAATTCAGTAGGAAAGCAAGCAATCGGGAGAAGTAAATAACCTGGAAAAGTAACATCCATGTATATATATAGAGGGAGAGAGAGAGAGAGAGAGAGAGAGAGAGAGAGAGAGAGAGAGAGAGAGAGAGAGAGAGAGATTACAGACTATAGGCAAGCGACAAGGAAGAGGAAGATGTGGAATTGGAGTTGGAGACGAGAAGGGCAGCCATGGCGGATTTCTCCAACAAGCTTTTCACCGTCGTTTTTGCAGCTGCACGGAAGGAACAGGGTAGCACTCGACTTTTTTGTCATGGCATTTCAAACATATTAAAATTAAAAATCCCTTTTCTTCCTTTTTTTTTTTATTTTTTGGGGTTATTTTAGTATATTCCTATTAGGATTTTTTTTTCCTTTTTTTAAGGAAAAAATGCAATTCTGCAATATATTTATAGAATTTACATCTTTTAAAAACTTTTGAAAAAAAAAAAAGAGTATTTTGAATACTTAGCCCCGTTCATCAATTGAATTTGTTGTGGCCTCCAAAAGTAAACTACAAACACGCGGAGAGCTTTTGTAACAGTTTCCTCGTTTGGGTTGCAAGATTCTTTAGTTCTTATGGCTATCGATAAAATTAAATTAGAGGCCACTATTATAAAATAATTTAATTTAGATATTTATAAAAAAAAAATTTACAAACTTCTCTTATAAGCATTTTACATCATTCATCCGTCTAGAATGTTCTAACTTTGGAGGCAACAATCGGAATATAGTTTGACTATGCCACTTCACCCGCAAAGCTTAGGGGATCTTCTGGTTAAATTGCATACACACACCTAACCTTGTAATATAAACCGCACGATGACCCTTCAAATTTTAATAAGTTTGACTTGTCACCCCACACGTATTTTTTGATCTAGTAAGTTCGTTCTTCGAACCAACCATATTCTGTCATTTAAGAGTTTAATATCAAGCAAACATACTTTTAGTTTAGTTCTTTCATTTTAAGCTGATAATAAGTACACGAATCCAATTACAGAATCGTATCAGTTCACCTTAAAATTCAACTCCAAGTGACTTCAATTTTACCGGAAAATTGACATTACGAACAAACTGTTACTTTCCCTTTTCTCTTTTTTTTTTTTTTTTTTTTCTTTTCTGTTCTTCCCCTTGGCGACGTTGATGGTCCAGATTGTGCATATTGTAACATAGAGTACTTGTAAAAGATCAAATGTGACTCTTTCCATACAATAAATGTTTCCTTGTCCCCAGGAGAAGACTCATGTCAATATTTTTTATTTTTCGGTCCGACGGACTAGACCACACGCAGCTAGTGGCATTAGATTTCATGCCTATACTGAGGGACAGATGTACTGATTGACCATGAAACAGTGGAATGGAAGGAGGAGGACAACTTGCTTATTAGAGTTTAGGATTTAGGTCTTGCTGCGCAAACTGCTTCCGCAAGACCCTTCTCATCACCTTGTTTGTTGCGGTCCTCGGAAGGGACGAAAGTGGTACAACATAGGAAACCTGCACATTTAGACATTGTAGATAGAATTCAATTCCCCAAGTATCTAGTTTCCAAGCAGCAATGGAGCAGAAATAATTTGATACCCGGAATAAGGGATTTAGTTTCTTCTGCACAGCTGAATTGAAAGACTTCCTCAGTTGATCCAAGTCTCCAGTTGAATCAAGTGAATCTTTAAATACAACAGCAACTGCCAACTGCTCAGGCCCACCTTGAGGAGGTGGCACCCCAATAGCAGCTGTCTCGAGAATATTGCTATCCACTGCATTACAGATGCGTTCTATCTCAACAGAACTGACCTGTTCAACCAGAACAAGAAGCTATAGATCACTAACCCATCAATGGATAACCGTGAATTCGTGAATCTTGTTTTGGGAACATCAAACTAAATGCGGGCAAGTGTGTGTGTGTTAATCATTTTGGAGGGCAGGGCAAGGGTAAGGGCAAGGTCATTCTGCAAGAAGGGAAAAAAGAGGACCACAGTTCAGCACTAGATTCCGAAACAAAATTCCTCTGGATGATTTTGGTGTCATAAGCTTGGGAGCTTCCCAAAGGAAGTACCACATCAAAGCAAAATAACTACCTTGATACCACCAAGATTCATTGTGTCATCTGAACGACCATGAGCGTGATAATATCCTCTAGAAGTGAGCTCAAAAAAATCACCATGCCTTCGAAGAATCTGCACAGATAAAATCAATGTCCAAAAACTCAAATGACTTTAACATGAAACTAGGACAAGTGCAAGGTGGTAAAGTGCTTCACCTTTCCATTCCAGACTGGCATTCCCTTAAAATACACATCATAGTGATCAGCATTCAGTAGTTTACTTGAAGCACCAAACATGATAGGACCAAGCGCTAACTCACCCATTCCTGGTACATTTTGTGGCTGCACCAGAAGATGAATCACCAAACTAATATAGGAACTAAAATCACAGCAAGAGCAAGATTAAACTTATAGTGCATTGGCAAATACCACAGAAATTTCATCATTATGGCATTAGTGTACAGACATGATCTATCAAAGTGGTGAGAGAATCAAATATAGAATCCATAGTAGAGGATTTCTTCCTCAAAAGAACAATGTTGAAAATATTGCAGCTTGCTAAATTACAAGGCAGACTGTGCATATTGGCTAGATACCAGTAAGGGACATCATTATTGACTAGGACAATGAAAATAAGAACCTAGGTTTGCATAGCCACAGGCATTTCAGTTATGCAAAAAGATCTGAATATCGTAGGAGCAATATGAAACAATGATCTCCCTTGCAGAACAAAATATCAATGTAAGAAGCATGGTACAACATACATGTTGGGCATTTGTTGTACTCTACCTATTAATATGATACAGGCTAGATTTTTTACAGACTTTAATGTAGGGTACAGTGGCGCTTACAATAGGATGATGATCATCACCAAGAATAAACAAGCTGCAGCCCATCACTGGGGTGCTAAAAGCTGCAAGTGATTGGGGTTGCAATAAGGAACCTGAAACGAATCCACCACCAATCTCTGTACCACCACAATATTCAATCACAGGCTTGTAGAGAGCTCTTCCCATCAACCACAAGTATTCATCCACGCTTGATGCTTCCCCTGTGGAGCCAAAGCAGCTGATAGTTTTGACAACAATAAGCACATGTTGAGTCATTGTAAGGAAGAAAATTCGCAATACAAATAAGAGATTTGATTACACAGAAAAGCATGCATAGTGTAACGGGTGCACACTACCCAACTCCCACATTGTCAAAGAAGAGGGGAATCTTGGGCCATATAGATGTAGGCATTGCACACCCCAACAGGTTGCCTTTTGGGGAGAAGGTAATGGCCCCGTAACAAGTGGTATTAGAGCCTACCTCTATCTGCCGTGGGACCCTCAACTTGCTCGGAATGCCGAGAATCCCAGTTTCACCGGCTCGGTACGCCGAGAACCCCAGTTTCACCGGCTTGGTACGTGTCCAAGAACATCGATGAGGACATCGATGAATTCAGTGTGAGAAAATGTAACGGGTGCACACTACCCAACTCTTACATTGTCGAGGAAGGGGGGAATCTTGGGCCATAGATGTGAGCACTGCACACCTCAACAGGTTACCTTTTGGGGAGAAGGTAATGGGCCCGTGACAATAGTCACACTTACATGATACTTCAAGAACAGAGGTAATACCAAGAACTTACACTCACCGGATGGCAGACCAATCATAGCCAGCTGTGCAATTTGAACTTCTCCATGTGCGAACGATACTTGGGATCACACCAAGCATTGTTACCTCAGCATCCTGATCAAATTAGGGAAAGAAATTACACGAACATTTGTGTACACTTAAATGTCCTACCAATAGCTCTAAATATTATACATTGCTAAGAGTCACTTTGGCCCCCTAATATTGCAAAAGATGTCTATCAAAACTTCCCAGGTCTCTAATCAATAAAGGAAATATTTAAGTAAAGTGAGTTGCAATAGACATGACCACAACACATTAACCTGACTGAGCAAAAAGACTCAAGTAGAAGGATGCAATCAGAGGATATTCACACCAGCATTATACTAAACAATATAAAATGAATCATAAGACAAAACATAAACAAGAAAGCAAGGATATCCTGTTTTCACAACCTTGATCTCATCATCCCCTTATTTAAAAAGAGGAAACATGTGTTATGAAGCTTTCATAATAATCAAGACGTGAAACATGTATATACAGATGAAGTTACATAACAACAGCAAGAAGACTAAGAGACATTGATGGCATACAGGGAACAAAATCCAGACCTGCACAAACTTCGCAAAGCCAGATCCAAGGGGGGATCCATTGTACAAAGCAATGGAGGCCCCATTTAATAATGAAGCATATACTAGCCAAGGACCCATCATCCACCCAAGGTTAGTGGGCCAAGCAACGACATCACCTTTTCGGATATCCAGGTGACACCATGCATCAGCAGCAGCTTTGAATGTAGTAATGTGGGTCCATGGAATTGCTTTTGGCTCACCTGCACAAAAGAATAATCTCAGACATATTTGACACCTTAGAAATCACCGAGATAAATGTCGCTAGACTAAGTAGTTTAGTTTCTTCTTACATATCTCAGAGTAACTTCATAATCAATGGTTTGCACACTGCAGTGATGAAAAAAAGGGTGTCACAGTGCATGAGACTCCCACTCTATGGAGTCCGGGGAAGGTTCAGTTTTGCTCAGATTGTCACAGTGCATTCATGCTTTGACAACTTAGATGGCAAGAAAAAATATTTTAGGAAAATTTTAAGCATTTAATTCATAAAAAGTGGGACAAATGTTTTCACTGAAAATAAAGACCAATCTTGCTCATTCAAGACATATCATTTCACATGTGCAAATCAAAGGTCAATGAAACTTAACAGCTACAATTCTGAATCCCTAAGTTACCTGTAGTTCCAGATGAGAAAAGGATGTTTGTAAATCCTTCCACTGATTGTTCTACTGCAGTAAACTCCTGTCCTCTGCACATTTGATCATGGCACAAGCAATTATTACAGAGCTTTGTGAATGCTAATTCAAAACCAAAGGCTTACTTATGGAGCTCCTGGATAAAATTCCTGCATGAATGATTCAACTAATGTATTGATAAGTAGATGCTTGGACATACTTAACACTCCATTCAGAATAGTAGGGCTGATCCGTCAAGGATGAAAAAGAAAATTAGGTAAGTTCTCTCTACCAAGTCAAGAATACCTCTTTATGCATGTGCCTAGAGCCAGTAATCCATGGATAGCCTAAACCATGGCCGTATAATGAAAAGAAGAAATAATCACAATGTGAATAATCTTCTGTTAACCCAAGCATTGTCTACAACAAACCACAAAATCATGATTTATTAAAAGGGAAAAAAGTCCAAAGCAGAAAATTTATGTTTTTGAGCATCCATAAGAAGCACTCTATTATGAAGATAGTCAATGTGATGTTAAAAGATCTATACAATTACTTCAGATGTGAAGCTAAAAGAAAGCAAATGGATAAACAAGAAGAAAAATGTAGCAAATCTACAGAAAACAATAGAATATATTTGGGTCATACCATCTTAACTTTAAGACTTGCATACATACCTCAAATTCTTTACTCTGTCTAGGAAATTATGCCAAGAAATGTCACCATCACGCAACTTCATGTTCGGGTTAGAACCTTTGGCAGGCATAACAATTGCCACAGGTGCCAGGGCATCCACAACTCTACTGTAGAATTCACATAAACAGTGAGAGATAAACTATTGGTGGGGGTAGGATTGGGGGAGAAAGAGAGAGAGCACAAGAAATTAGGGAGTGTTCAACTAAATCACTGAAGCTAAATGTGGACTTCACCTGTACAATGGGATAATTTTATCTCCGCGAATTATAAGATCCTGAGCAGAAAGATTTAAAAAATGAGATGAATTCCTAGGACTATGTATTCAGGTAAAGATAGGATTAAAACAACAACAAATTAAAAAATGCAAAATCAGAGAAAAAAATTAGATATTGCTCCACAGAATGCTACAGATACAGAAATAACCAAGATCTCAAAAGGAAAAGCCTCTTGTCATCAATTTCTACAATCTTCAGAACACAAACCTGTTAAATTGTGGGAGTTCTACATATAACATTGGTGAAGTCTAACCAGCAGATAGATCATCAATAACCTGGTATCATCATTTATCTCCTCAATCATATAATGGATACAAAATCGGCCTTCACCCAGTTGTATAAAGCTACTGACAAACAGAACATGCAGTTCAAAATATACTAGATTCCCTCAAATGTGAAGATTCAGTAAGAAACTCAATGCAAAGGGAAGCCTAGGTTCAATGCTTGTGATCTTCATAAAGTTCCATGTAATGCAATGGCTTGAAATATCTTATGACATCTCTTCTTTGATTAATGACGTTCAAATCCTTTAGAGTAAGCTTTCACACAGGTTGTCATTATATTTGCTGTGGCCAGATTCAGTGGAAAATAATGATAAATTGCAAAATTTAAAAAAAAAATAATCACAAAAATCATTTGTATATTATTCTGAAAGAGGAAGAAAACCAATGACCCAATATTGATAGCAATAATAGGCAATAACAACAGATGTTCCAACCATAGTGACAGGTTCTCCCATAATGATAACCACATCAACTAAGTAAAGAATGCACATTCTGTCACATAAGTAAATGGAATTAAGGGGCTTGCTGACAGATCATGCAAGTGACTTAGGGGCAAGATTGAGAAGAATATAATTAATAACTCCAAACTGCTCATCCAGGTTAAGAAGCTAAGAAAACTGGAAGAAAAAACAACCTGTGTAAATATGACCTTTGCCACTGAAATTTTAAGCCGTGTTGATATTTCAGCTGGAGCAAAGCTATCAGCAATGGAGACGACTACATATCCAGCAAGAATAATAGCTAGGTAGATAACCACAGACTTAACATTCATTGGCATATCAATTGCAATTGAAGATCCTCTGTCCAAGCCCAGTGCATTAAGAGCATATGCAACCAACCTACAATGTTTAGCGCAAAAAACATATTGCTTAATGTACAATATAAAATAGAGTATGAGATTACACAGGTATTAAGCAAAATATATTTTTGTTCAACACGAACTGTGATAAGGCATAGTGCCACTATTTCTGCTTCAGTCAACACTACAGCCAAGTGGAAGCACTACTGTCAAAAATTTAATTTCTACCAATTCCCTTGAGAAGGGATTTTAATAGGTTTGATTTGTAATGTTTCCATCAAACCTTCAAGGAATAACTTTTAAACTGAGGGCCATATTTTAAATGGAACAGAAAAGTGTTGAGACATTTTTTGCATGGTAAACTTTGAAATTTTGAATTTATTAATTGAATTTCTGAAGCTAAATGTAGACTGGGTGATACAAATGCCAATCAAGGAAATTTACCAAATAAATGGAATTCTTCATCATAAAAATGCCGATACTAATGACTCTCTACAGAGAAAAAGCACTATCTAGGCAATTAACACGAAGTGGCAATATGCATTACAAGTCCATATTAATAAACTGGCAAAGCTTACAGGATAAAAACTGGCATACCAGACCTCTTCACGGAATTCCTCAAGTGTCATGCTACTCACAGGTGAATCATCATTCCCTTCATCACGCCACTTTATTACCTCATCAGTCAAAGCTCTCTTACAACTCAAACTCAAGCAATTCTTTGCAGGATTCACACATGCTCCAGGAAGCCATTGGCCCCCTGGGTACAATGGATTCTCGCACAAAATACATTCCGGAGGGATCGAAAATGATATACTCAATTCATCCAGCACAGCTTTCCAATAAACCTGACATTAAACACAGCTTATCCAATCACCATAGTTTCAAAGACAAAAGAAGGCCATGGAAAGAGAAGGAAAATGGGCAACAGAAATGTGACAATGTGCGTATACAAAGACCTACCTCTGGATTTGCCACTGAAAATTCTTGAAAATCAGAGAAACTTGATATGGGATCACTGTATTTTGAACCCAAAAATTCTTTTCCACGCCTCTCTAAAAGCTGGCCAACATTTGTTAACCTTGCACTCTCCCTATTCATGCAACAAGGAACCAAAACGCAGAAAAAAAAGACAGAAACCCATTACCCCAATTCTGCTTTTAAGAATAACTAACATAGAAGAAAAATCCAAAGGTGCCATATAATGTTTTTGGTGAGTCAAATGAGACACAATCATTTGCCAAACACAAAAAGGGCAGTCGTTTGGTTCCACCACTTGATTAATGCCTTAATATAGCATCTATTTTAATGCATTTTTTGTTTACATTATTGATTGTAGAAATATATCCGAACTTGATATTTTGCATCTGAATGAGAATCCACAACGAGAAGCCGTCTATCACATGTGGCGGTTAGCACAGCAGAACCAATTGTGTGAGCACCATAACGCGTGGCATAATTTTACAGAACACACACCGAAATCTTCTGATGCGCCTAGCCAAAAATCCTTAACAGCGCGTTTGTTTGGTTTCATAAGAAAATAATTAAATCCTTCTACCTCAATTGCTCTTACAAGCTAAAGTGAAAGAAATGAGAACAAAATAAATAAATAAATAATAATAATAATAATAATAAAACATTTGAAGTCGGAAGGAGGAGGAGAACGCTACGGGTCGGGAAGCCAAGCGGGCGGGTCGGGGCCGAAGTCCTTGAAGCAGCTATAGTACATCATCTGGTGAAAGGGGAAAGGGAGGTCGGGGTGAAGGACACGTTTGCAGATGTGGACCCACGCGTCAGCCGGAGTGGCAGCCGCTGTGAGTATACCGGCGACGTCTTTGTGGAGTTTCTCGGCGAACGCCGGCGGTATCCCCAGTGCCTCGATTTCGGACACCGAGATGGCGCCTAGCTCCTTGTAGTAGCTGTTAGCCATTTTTTGTGTGCGTGCTGTTGTGAGAGATGGCGATTTTCTTTCACAGTGAAGAGTGTTGGTAGATCTATCCAATACTGCGTAACCGCCGACGGAAGGGAACAAAAAAAATAGTCTTTAATGTGTTCAATTTTTGTAATATAGTTCCATATTTTCTGACGTTTTTCATTTCAGTCCTTAATGTTTGTATTTTGCCTCTCCTCAGGGTTTTTCATTTCGGTCCTTTGAGTTTTTCTACAGTACTCAATTCATCTGATTGAAACAAACAACCAAATTAATTAAACAGACAAAATTGGAATTGAAAGAGAAAAAAAAAAAAAAAAAGATTCAAGAGCATTGATAAAGAATTACAAGAGCTGTTTCCAGAGACTATACTAAACAAAATGATGCACACTCAGGTATCCACAATATTTTTTTTTTTTCAAGGAAAAATTTTAATCAGTGCCTGGAAGCAACTTTGTGCTGCTTGCTCCAAAACGTCTGGCCGCTGCAGGGATGATTCTGGACGGTGAGACAACCTCGGCAAAAGACACATTGTATGAATCTGCCCCTAACCGACTCTGTAACCACCCTCTGCCTCCGGAGAACCCGTCGGCTACAATCCAGCAGTTCTTGAAGCCAAGATTTGTTAGTGTTCTGGCAACTATCTTGGCAAAATCAGAGTACCTGTACATATTTTTAAGGGTGCAGAGATTCGACATTAGCCAGACAAAACCGAAAACAATAAAAAGAGTCACTCAACAAAGCAAGAGCTACATATATATGAGATAATGAAGAACCCACGTGTCCATAATAACAATATTGGAGCCTTTGTTAACTTTCTTGAGATGTGAAATCTTAAGAGCAGCCAGTTCAGCTTCTACTTTCTTGACACTTCTGACAAGGCCTCTCAGCTTGCTCGGTAGTTCTTCCAAGCTGCCAGTTTGGTGGCTAAATAAAATGAGAAAATGCCAAACTAGACATTAATATCATTAGAATGGCATTTAAACCTTCCAACTGACAGGGCTGAGCCTCCACAATGATGTTTTCTTTGTTCTGTTATGTGGATTTTGTAAATGGAATTTCTCTTGGCAGGGAGAACAGAAATCAAAGGAGAAAGTGATATAGGTCTTCAATCTCCTGATGCCATCTTTGCATGCATGTTGCAAGGGGGTTAGAGGTTATGAGTGAAGACCAGATACCAGGCAATTAACCATTGCGTCCAAAAGGATGAAGGACCATAATACATGCAATAATTTTTAACAACCTTTAACATCAAGATGATAAGCACATTCACAGAAAAAAGAGAGGAAAATTGGCAAGTTCCCACAATGCATTGGGTGAAAAATCATCATTTTATTAGATAACAGTCCAGAAGAACTAAGAGGGAAGGTATACTAGAACATTTTCATAGAGTAACCAGTAGGAGTGTTACATTTCCAAGCAGTGGCAGTCCTTTAGTTATTCTTAAGAATTGATTGTGCATCGAAAATTGAAATGAACGGGTTGAAGCAACAGAGTTACTCACGGAACTGCTATCATGTTGTTCTTGGCACTGGCAGGAAGGCGGGGGATACCAGCCTTCTCCTTGTCCTTCTCTGATCGAATGTCAATCAAAAGATGATCTTTTGATGATATTAGATCAAGGGTTTGGGCAGGACTAAGCTCACCTAAATGGTCACACAAAAATATGGATTAATCAATTGCATATGATTACTTCCCTAAAACAAATGCTTGATGCTTTACCATGAGAACATCACATAATGAGTCCCCAATTCACCATCAAGCTATCAAATAAAATTGATTGATTCCAAATCACCAAGGAGGTTAGTCTAATACCTAGAGTTAATCTCATCATTATCTTCCACTTTGCCATATCCATTGGTGGAGTTCACAGAAGAAAGTGCACTTCATGAAACAGCATACTCACCTTTGTATCCACGAAGGCTAAAGGAGATGGCAGACCAAATGGAAGGAAGAAGGAGGTACACGAAAAATGCTGCCCCAGCAGTTCCTACAATCACAACTGGGTCTGCTGTGGAAATGGTCTCAAAAGTTGATGAAGCTATGGGCTTGGCCTTCTCAATTACTGTACTGGTTTGTTGGGCAGCATCGGCCACTGTCTGTGATCAAAATGCATGCAGTTTGTAAGCATTGGTGGACTTTTCCCGACCATCGTTATGCCTCATTTTGATATATAAAAAGGAAGTAGAACTTGAAATAAGATGACTGAAAAACTGAGATGCTCTTATGAACTACATAAATGCTTCTAGAAAAACTGAGATGCTCCTGTGAACTACTTAAATGCTTCTAGAAAACGATAAATTGACCAACTGAAGTCACAATTGACTGAATGATTTCTAAACAATCTCATGCAATGCCATTGTTAACTTTGCCAATGAAATCCTTTCCATTCCACTTTATAAAGCAAACATTAAACTCCAACTGTATTCCAAGTCAAGCACTTGAATTTGTTCCTTAGAGCCATGTTGAGCCCGATATAGGTGATTGCATATACCCAAACTGAACCGCAATCCACAAACCAATCAGCTCATTTCAATAGGAGGAAATGCAAGTTGCATACTTCATCTATAGACGTAGGAAACCACAGAGAAGAGAGAGAGAGAAATTGAAGCTACAAAAAAAAAAAAAAGAAGATTCCAAACCTTAGCAGCGCTTAGAACAGGCTTTGTGTCAATGCCAGTGCTTTCAATTGTTTCTTGGGCTTTCTTAGAGGCCTCAGAAATTGCTGGAGAAGCGACTTTCAACGCCTGCTCTCCAGCTTGCTTTACAATTGGCAATGCCACGTCTATGCCAGGCTTCAGAGCATCGCGAAAAAATCCTAAAATACGCTCTGTAGTCTCCAACACACTCGAACCAACTTCCTGAACCTGATCAATTGTCCTCTCCACCTATCAATTTTGGAAGTAAAAGCAATATGAGTAGTTGGGTCTTAAGCAGGACACAGAAAAAGCAATCATAGCATCATTTGACCAGCATTTGCCAAGCAGTTAAGTGCACAAGTTCTGCCCTCCAAAACAAGTAATTTGCATTGAAAATAGCTATCCAGGAAATGGTATCAACTGAATTCGAACAAAAGAAAAACAGAAATCTTACCTCAGTGACAGAAGAAAAAATCTGTTCTTTAGAAAGAGTGAAAGCTTTTGCTTCATGGGGAGTTGCGAAGAGAGCCAAGGGAAAGATGGCGGTCGATGTAATTGGCAGCGACACCGAGATGGATCAACTGAGGCTTCAAGCAAGTAGCTTTAGATGAAGAAGAAGAAGGCGGTGATGATGATGGTGCCGAGGGAGAAGAAGGAAGACAGAGTCTTGCTGCAACTGTAGATCTGAGGGCCATCTCCACCCTACCAGCGCCAGTGCCAGTGCAGTTCTTCTGTGGACGTGTTTGGTTGTTGAATGTCTGGCCGGGATGGCTATGTGAAGATTTGTGTGGTGAGAAATTGACGGTTGCAAAGGAGTGGAATTTTTTTGGTCAAATGTAGGAAGCTTGAAACCCCTCGTTGGGCCTTTGCACTGGCCCCGTGGCGTCTGTCACATCCTAAGCGCCCTCCCAAAGAAATCAATTGCGGCCAACCGACCACTCCTCCACATCGGATGTTGCTGTCTTTTGTTGTTGTTGCTCCTTTTCTTTTTATGTGTTTTCTTTCAACGAAGAAGAAATTGAGCAGGTTCACCGGTTTACTGGCATGCACTTCATGAGTCAACGGATTTGGATTGAAGTTTGAAGAAATACTTTGTCATGAGCCATGGTCTGTGTTAATATCTATATATATATATATATATATACGCTCCCACTGGACACTGTGTTTTAACAAAAAAGTTGCACCCCTCTGTTCTAGACGTGAGAGTGCTACCTCATCTGATCCGCCCAAGAATTTGCGGACGTTTAACTAGGCCTTAAAGCTTGAAATCGAGGCCTTGCCAAAAAAAAAAAAATAAAATAAAATTATGGGCGGAATAGGATTTGGAAACAGCTGCTGCCATACACAACCACAGGATAATTATGGACTCGAAGAGCAACAAGCAATTGGGTGAATCTACGGGAAACAATTTATTAGGTCATATAGAAGCACCATTACAACACAGTGCACTTGTGTAGCACTGTCTGTCCAGTCCATCCCTGTTGCTCCTTCTAATTCCAGCGCAGGGTAGTTGTAGTATATCTCATATTAAATAATAATGTGACGTTACATGCCCCTCATGACGATAATTTTATTATTAAAAAATGGCCTTTTATCAATTATATGTGTAAACTTTTTTTATTTGAGATGACTTAGTCATTTTCTTTCTTCTTTTATATATTTTTAAAATAGAATATATCAATAATGCCCATAATTTCTTCGAAAAAAAATATTAGGCTCTATAAAAACAAATTTTAAGAGCACACTTTTTTTTTTTAACTCACGACAAATTCAACAAGGAACAAAAGCAATTTCATCCATGTTGAGAAACAAAAAACAAAACTAAAATAAAAATACGTCAAAAACTAGCTGCCCATGTGAAGAGTAATCCCAACATGATTTCCATGGAGTAGAGTTCGTAAATCTTGAGGAGATGAGAGAAGACTCAAAATTTGATAGCTATTTCGCTCCCAACTCCCAAATTACTGAGTGGAATTTAAATAAATATAGTCTTTTCTAAAATTATTGGCAGACAATAATAATAATAATAATAATAATAAATTTATATGAATATATGATATAATTACATTGAAGCCACTTTCCATGCACTAGAAAGCAAGAAGAATATACATTCGAGAGAAATAATAATCGTAACATGTGAGTTGCTTTATATGTTACAACTTTTTCTTCTTATTCTTCCTTTTTTTTTTCTTTAAAACTTCTATGCTTGCTGGTACAAATTCTTTACATACCCCTAAATCAGCTAGCCACATTGCAAATGGTCTTTGCAATGCAAGATGCAGCCAGAAGTAATAATGTCATGGCTGGCTAGACTTTAACGTCGAATTGGCGTCGCATGATATGTTGATCCAATTGCTTGCAAGAGTCTTTTTATTAATTTTTTCTTTCTGTAAAGTATAATTAAAAACCAAAAAAAAAAAAAAAAGTGATCCAGTAGAGTCTTTTACAAATGGTGAATGGGCCCCGACGCGGTTCAACCAAGCCCACATAGCTCGCCCAAGGAAACGGACGCGTTTCATTGCAGAGCTCATTTTGGGCTTTTTGGGACTGCAAGAGAGGTCGAGGGCATGATAACATTTTAAAATGGTCAAATCATTGGATCATGACCAAGACCTTATCGTTGAAAGGTGCTTCCGAGCGTTTGCAGTAGACAAGAACTGGAGACTTGACATTCAAATTTGAAAAGAGAGTGAGGCGGTGCAAGTTGTCAAAGACACCCATTACGTGACAAATACCAGATATTAATTTTTGTTTTAATTATATTAATCAATTGAGTATAATATTAGAAGTTAAATTGTGGGGTTCTCGTTTGTTTGGCACTTTGGAGGTGTGAGTCGTGTCTTGCAGGCTATTGGATGCAAGCGATCTACAAAATTAAATAAGATGGAGGGGGGGGGGGGGGGGGGATTTTAATAGTTGCATTATTGACGTGAATATGCAATATGCATGTGTGTCAGCTCATTGCCTTGGAATTTTCTGCCGCCTACTTGAGCTAAGTGTTCCGCCTCGGGCAGTCGGCCAGCAGGTGTGCAAATGACAGATCTTATTATCCGATTATTGCTTTTACGTAATGTCTTTGGAATTGAGTGACTAATAATGGACCATATTGTTGTTGATCTCTGAAATAATTACCATCCTTCTCATTGCTTTTCAATTTTAAGTAGCTTTCTCTTTCAATTTTCAAGTCCTTGATGTTACATTCCATGAAGAAAAAACATTTCTCTTGTTATACGTAAAACAATTATTCTATGCAGCTTTCAGTCATCTTCATTGCCAGAGTAATCGTTTTTGTTTTTTTTGTCACATATTTAATCTATTAATTTGTTTCTTCTATTGTCTAGTATCTTGTTTTTAAGTAGATGCAAATCTTCCGGTCTTGACCAAACTAGCATATTGACACCAAAACGTCGATGATGCGTTTATATTCCTCCATCCATGTCCCTCCAAAATCATGTCAGTTGGTGTGAAGCCACTCGATGCCTGATGGTATCAATACAGTACCTCTTTATTGTAATCTTGTTCAACACAAACTCCAATGAAAAGGCTATTTTGGATATTTCCTCTTGTTAGGAATCAATTGGCTACCTTTGCCGGGACTAAAACATACCAGCATCATTGCACAACTCAGACTATTAACCTAGTCCTTGTTCTCCTCATCATTCCTGTCGTCATTATTATATAATAATGTAATATATAATCTGTGGGATTCATCTATATGTTAGATCAACCCAGTATTCTTTGTACCATGGAAAACATAGACCGAGCCAAAACTCCGCCACTGAGGCCTTCTAGTTCAAACTGCAATCAGACCTCGAGCCCTGTTGAAACTGAAACTCCTCTAGATCAAAATGGAAGGGAAGGAAACATGAAACAAACAGGTAGAGAAAAGGGAAATGGAAGAAGATACCTTGGAGTGAGACAGAGGCCTTCAGGGAGATGGGTTGCTGAAATCAAGGACTCCTCACAGAAGCTGAGGCTGTGGCTAGGGACTTTTGACCGGGCAGAAGAAGCTGCCCTGGCTTACGACAGCGCAGCCAGGCTTTTGAGAGGAACGAATGCCAGGACCAATTTCCCGTCTCATGGAAACGTAAATGCCCACAATCAGAATCGCATCCTGATGAGCAAAGTTCCAAGGCTGCATCAACTTGCTCGGCAGGGAATCATGAGAAACCATGCGAGATTAACATCTCTTAATTCTTTCAACATTCCATTGATCGATCCAAGAAGGGGGAACACAATTGATTCGTTCAGTTTGGATACACTTGTTGAAGATACCACTGTGTGTTCTCCATCTGATTCAGATAATCAAAATCATCGGCCACTTGGGTGTTATGATATTGATCTCCAAGAGGGTAGCAGCAAGGTTTACGGGCTAGCGTTGGGCAGTTCTAAAGTTTATTCTTCTGTTGTTGTAGCTCCTTCGTTTAGTGCTGCTCAAAGAGGAGAAAACAACAGCAGTTAGCTTTAAAGAGACTTCAGTATTAAAATGGATCACTTTTCCGTTCATGTATTGTGAATATGTTTATTTTCTTTTCTTCCTCTGTAGCTTTCCATCCTGGTTAGTTTCACGTAATAAGATCACATGGAAATCTTCCCATTGCCTTGTTAAAAGTTGAAACAGCAACGTATGTCAATCCTTCACTCATCAATAAATGTAAACGCCGTTATTTGTTTCTGGGGATTCACCCACTAAATATGAGATTCTCTCGTCGTGCAAAACAACCAAAAAAAAAAAAGCATTTTCAGTGTTGCTGCAGTCCACAATGTTACGTATTCCTCCAATGTTTTCATACTTTTTACTCGTCAATTTCATTATTTATTAGTTAATTGACCTCAATTAAGAGGCCCCCAAACTCACAGAAATCCTTAAAGAGTTCATAGAATAGAGTACCCGTTTCAGTGCATCAGGATTCAGGAATGTTAATTTTTGCTTGCAAGATTTCTTTGCAGGCCGCAACGTGTGTTTTGGGTCCTTCATTCCCATCGGAAGGCACCATCCCGTCAAAACTTACATTTGGAATATGTGAAGTAACGAATGAGAATTAGCAGTATGGAAGATTTATTTCAAAACAGATGGTATTGTTGCATCTCAAATTATTTAGCCGCCACTTAAATAAGCTACAGCTACGAGTATTGACCCTCTTGGCGTTTCTAGGAGTGCGTCTTCCGACCACAAAAAGATAAAAACGAAAGTCTTGACCAAAAACGACAAATGGGAAATAACATTTTAAACAATTAGATGCCTAGGGCCTGCCTATGTAGTAGGCCCAGAAAAAAATCGAAAAATCACCAAACAGACAAAATATAAAAGAATCATTTAGATTCCACAGAAAAAGAAAAATATTTAGAGCAAAGCCGCTTACCGCGCCCCCCGCTCCCCCCTCAAATAAAAATTAAAAAAAAAAAAAAAAAAAAGGAATTGAACGCAAGAATTCACTAAAGACCTTAAGTGATTAGGTGAGGTTTAGTCCCTTCACGCGCCAAAGTTCAACTTGTTTAGGCCAAACGCGTGAAGAAACAAAAAAAAAAATCATAATTAAATATTTAGGCTTAATGCATGAAGGAACCAACTGATTCATCTAAAAAACTGTAAACTAAAATTTTATAATTAGTTTACACTTAAAATAAATAAATAAATAATAAAAAAGTCGTGTTAAAAAATTAATTCAGTTAAAAATTTACAGAAATGATTTCCTGACAAATGTTATTTCCATAAAGCACATGGGAATAACAAATTCTGTCCGGCAAAGCAAATGTAAATCAAAAAATTCGGAACAAGCAATAGAATTGCGGAATATCCTTCTCTTGCTTAAGTTTCCCTTTACTTTTCTGAGGTCATCCTAAGTTCCCGAGAGCAAGAGCTTTATGATTGGTCCGCCTGATATGCTGCAGAATCACTTTTACAACTTGGGTTACCCTGTTTAACTGTATTTCTTTTGCATTTGCTTCCCATCCAGAATAACTGTATTTTACACAACTTGGGTACCCTGCTCGAGAATATGACACCCTATTGAAAGAGATTTGATCCCCAATTTCCATTAGCTCACCATCTCCAAAACCATAAAAGAAATTAAAAATGCCATTCATACACAACAATCCTGGGCGTTTTTACTCAAAGCTTCCAATGTGATGCAGAAAAAAAAAATAATAAAAAAAAATGAAATGATGTATCACCATTGTGTGCTTTCAAATAAAACCACAGCATCCACAAAGCACACAATTCAACACCCACAACAGAGGGGACCTTGCCTGCTGTAAGCACGAGATGAAAATGGAACAGGTAATAATATGATGGAAGATAGCCATAGCGTTTTAGTATACAAAAGGCCAACACTCAAACAAGAAGACACAGTCCATATGAGCAGGGCGTGAAAGAAGAGGGAACAGACCACAAACACAAAAAGCTGAAGAGAAGCAATTCATTTGCCATTATAAAGAAGTTCATTGCAGCATCACTACAGGGAGTTTAATAAATAAAATATGTTCCATTGCAACAAGGCAAACCAGTATCGACAGGTTTCAATCATGGACAGCTGGGGATCCAAAAAAATAAAAATAAAAAAATAACACCAATGAAAGTCCGATACATAAAAAGAATGCTAGAGATTAGGGATTTGAACATTTCAAGGACACCGCGTATCAGAATCAAACCCTGCCAAAAACATGAAGCAATTTAGCTATACACCAACAATAGAGATAACCCAAAAATAGCCGAATCATAATTTTCCCTTCCCACTCCCAATATACAGTTGCTGATTCCCCAATCCCCACCCCCACCCTCAAAAAAAATTTAGGCACCCAGAAGGAACAGAAGTACTGTTATTGTCACGGTGACCAATAAGCCATCACGTTCATCACTTCATCGTAAAACAAAAACCAGCAATGTCTGGCCCGTAAGAAACTTCTCGAAGCCAAACAAAGCTTAATGCATAGCTAACCCCAACCTCCCCCCCCCAACCCAAAAAAAAAGAAGAAGAAGAAGAAGAAAGAAATATTTCAACTCAAAAATAAATCAATCAATCAATCAATCAATAAATTTCTTGGATGGATTTGCTTTCCTGCAACCGACTTAACTTAAACTCATAAGAAGCTAAAACCCCGAATAAGAAGAAAAAGGAACCAAAAAAAAAAAAAGGACAAGAAAAAGACACTGGGTCGCTTTGAGACGGATTTGCCATGGTAAGCTCAAATATTAAGAATTCTTGCTTTCAGGGTCTAATAGCAAATTTAAAAAAAAAAAAAAAGTTGTTCAAAGCAAGATTTCCTTTGTTACAATTTCCCAATAGCCAAACCGAAAAGAAAGCCTTACAATTTCCTGGCAGCCAAACAGAAACTTCTTACAATTTCGCAGAAACCAAACAGAGAGAGAGAGGGAGGGGGGAGGGAGGGAGGGAGGGAGGAAGAGTGGAAGGGGAGGCACTGGATGCAGAGGTTTATCGATCGATTCATGCCTTTTTGTGTTAATTTGACAACAAAAAATTTCCCAGGAAGAGATCGATGAACCGCTGCCTCCAGTGACTTCAGCCCCCCACCGCCACCGCCACCATCACCACACACCACCCACCCCTCCAAAAGGGCTAAAAAAAACAAAATCCAAATAATTCCTTCAAAACCCAAAATAGAAGATAAAAAAAAAAAAAAAAAAAAAGAGCTGAATTCAAAAGGGCGCCATTAATGGCGAACACGGGTCCGAGGATGTATTGACGCTGAAGGTGGTAAACCAATCGTGTCGGGTCGCATTTCGGGTACATTTAATTTCGGTACGCGTGTCTTTCTGATTTTCAAGTGACGTGTTTCAAGTGTTTTTGAGACTTTGGGATAACATTTTTTATTACCAAAATAGCATACAATTTATTTTTTTAAAAAAAATAATATAAATTGACATGTACGTTACTTAACTATTTAAATTTAATAATTTGATTTATAATTTATTAAATATTATGTTACAAAATCATATGTAAGATTAATGGAATGGACGTAAGAGAGAAGACGTAAGAGAGAAGACAGTAACTATATAATGCCAACTATTTTTATGACAAGGATATGGTGTATTTCATTGTATTTTGATGTTCTTTTTAAGTATCTTTATCGTTAAAATGACTGTTGAATTTAATACATACCGTTGGTACATTCAAATGACATAATAAATTTTTTGCTACAAGTTTGTTAAAATAACAAATCATTATTAAGAAAACGATTCTTGGAATCCTTTCATCCCTTCGAATTCTATGTTGAGTTAGAAACTTTGAATGCCTCTAGGTTTTTACATTTGGGTATTTTATTACAACGCACACACACACAACATCAGTCTTCCACACAACACACTTCTCTAAGCTTTTCTTATATTTTTTGCTCAATTCCTAGATCACTTCCGGCTCAAGCAATTATCGAAAGCACAGCACCCTTTCTCAACTTCCAGTTTATTTCTTTTCCACGTTTCTTGCTCTTGAAAGCATTATATCTTCCTTGGAAAGAATCATGGCAAGATTCTCATTGTCTGGTGCTAAAAACGAGTGAGCAGAACGTGGAAAAGAGCTTGTCCATCTTTTATTTTATTATTATTTTATTTTATGGGAGTGTCTGTCTATCTTTTTACCTTGTCATGTTGCAGCAAAATCTGCAACTTTTCAGGAGGACATTTTCATTTCAAATGTATACTGTTGGAAACAAATTGCTCGATCGATTCATTCATTATTTTTTTTCTTTTTTTGAAGTTGGAAAGATCAAAAAGCCCACATGGGAGGCCTCTATTTCTTCCTTTTCTACTAAGAAAAGGCCTCTGCTTTCTCCCAGACTGCCAATGCAAAAGCATGATAACTGTACTCCAATATAAAGGCACATAAAACTGATTAAATCGTCATTTGGCTTTATGCTTTACCACTCTCCACGCATTCCTCGACACTTGCACTTATCTATATGGTCGGTTAAAGCACAAGCCAATAGCTAACAGTTATAAGTCACTACTTGGCATCTATAAACATCCGGCCGGACTACCATTTTTTAGGTAATAACAAAATAATGGCATCGGTAATCTCCTCGTTGCCGGGGCAGCAGCAGCCGGCGGGGGTGGTTCAGCAGCCTAATCCACAAGTTGTATCAAGTAGCACTAACTCCCCTCCTTCCAACTTATCAGGGTCTATTGGGCCATTCTTTGCAGTAATTTCCGTTCTTGCAGTTCTTGCAATTCTTTCTTGCATCTTGGGTAGAATGTGCACCCGGCGGGAAGCTAACCCATTGGAGACTACCAAGCACAGAGGCTGTTCATGGGGTTGGATAAAGCGGAGGTGTCGCCGGCGGTGTGTTGCTGGAGATATCGAGGTGGGTGGACATGTGATGACTTTTAGGAAAGAAAATAACGAGAGTAAGGCCAACGATGGTGAGGTTCCACAGCCGTGACTTGATATATTGCTGTCTGTTTTCTCGTTTTTTGTCTTCCTTTTATTTGGTTTATGGGGAGGAAAGTGATGAAGAGAATTTGAAAAAGAAAAAGAAAAAGAAAAAGAATTAATAGATGGGTCTTGATTATGATCAATAATTAAACTTCATTGGTGATTCTGAATTGGGAAATTTTTTTCAACATGACAAGCACGTTGTATTCTGCTAATTACAAAAAGCAAGAGGGCCTAAAATAGAAAATAGAAAGAAAATTGTTGTAGAAGTATAAATTTTAAAAATTTGAAGATAAAAAGCAAAATTTAAAACCTTGTTAGAATTGAGGACGCTTAAATAATCATTGCGGAAGATCATAAATCGAATGATTTTAGAAAGATGAATTTGTCTTTGGTTTAAGGGGAGCAGAGTTCATCATGTTAGTGACGAAGAGAAGTAAAAAATGGGATGAGTTCAGTGGAAGAAAACAATGGACTCCAACGTAGGAGAAAATGTGTTCAATATATATATATATATATATATATTCCAAAAAAGATGGATCACTAACTGATTGTTGCATAATTGAAGGACAACTTCGTGAATAATCATCGCGACTCAAATCTTTCAAGCAATCATCTCTAAGTATTTTCCACGGAATGGTTTCAGAATCCGAGCAGGGGTGGCTATGATAGCACGGGAATAATTTAAAAAGTTTTTGTACTCGGAAGAAAATTGGTATTTCATCGGAATACCGTTGCTACAGTGAAAACTCAATTACGAGAATTTATTGTACTTGCTTCAAAAGGAAACAAAATTAGTCTAGAACACTTACTCTCTACGGCCTTCTATGAACAGGCTGGCCGTGGCTGGACGTACTGCTGCAGCAACATTCGACAAATGAAGCCACACCCCCCCCCCTCCCCCCCTACTCTCAAAAAAAAAAAAAAAAAAAAAACACTATAAAGCAACCAAGGAATTCAAATGATCAAGCCAAAAATGAAGACTTGAGGAATTATAATAATGGGTATCTACCTGTTCATGTGTGTAACAAATTTAGAAACATTGATAATGTAATTTATTACCAACACAAATAATAATAATAATAACAATAGTAATAAATAATTACAATGTCTGGGCACTCACACCAGTCGGGTCGAGATGGAATAGAGGTGGGGAGCTGGCTTTTGGGGGGGGGGGGGGGGGGGCTCAAGAGATTTGAGCCAGTCACGCTATTGGGCCTATTCCTTATCATCAAAAACTGTAGAAAGGCAGGCGGAAATAAAAAGAAAATTCCGAATTTATAAACAAAAATGTGCAATTGGTTGGAAAGAGGATGGCAAAACGAAATGCAAAGACAGAAATAAATAGGAGAGATTTTTACGTTGGAATCAAATAAGCAAGAGAAAGAGAGAGCATACCTGCAATTATCTTCACCTCTCGATTATAAACAAGTGCTGCCAACCAAAGTCACGTCCCTGAGAAGGGAGGACGAAGGAGAGAAACAGAGAGGAAATGGAGAGAAACCGTGTTAACACTGGGAAACCCTCAAAATTGATAATATAGTAAATGAGTTATAATTCAATCTTATTGACACTAGCAGCATGGGAATGATTGAGGAAATATAAATGGGGGGTTGAATTGAGCTTTGGTTGAACTGTTTTGAAAACTTTCGATTAAAAATAGGTGGAAATTAAAACTACAAAGAATAAATTAGAATATAATTTACTGAAAATTGACACAATTTTCTAAACAATCATGCTGCAAGGCTGATTAGCATAAATATATTAAATAGGAGGTAGGGTGAGGCTTAAAGAAAGAAGGGAAAAAAAAATCTCTCTTGGATTTTTTATTTCGTTAAATTATTGTTCGAGTTAATTAAAAATTCTGCTCATAATCGAATTACTAAATCAAGATGAGAATATCATTATTCTTCCCTAAATAAGATTAAAGAATCGATGCCTATATAAAACCTTTTAGATGCTCCCTCCTCTCTTTTATAGTCACTCCCTTCTCTTAAAAAAGAGATTTTGAGTTTAGGGAATTGTTGTTTTTTTTTTTTTTTTCCTTCTTTTTTCTTTTGGTCCTTCTTAACGGAAAATCTCGGGGAAAGGCCTCGGACAGCGAGAGACAGAATAGGAAGCAAAGAAGGAATCATGATGGAGCGGGTACGATATCCATGTGGGGTTCGCTTTGTGCCAACCGACGAACAGCTGGTGGTGGACTATTTACACAATATGCAGAAGGGAGAAACGCTGCCCACCGATTGCGTGAGAGAGTGCTGCCATATTTACGGCCAGGAGAGCTTGCCGCCGTGGGAGTTGTTCGACAAAGACTCCGATGATGACTGTTTCTACGGTTTCACCAAGCTGACAAAGAGCGTCCATCATCAGGACGGGATCGACCGGACGGCAGGTTGCGGTTCTTGGAAGTGCCGGGATACCACGACGGACGACAATGCCGACAGAAGCATTGAGTGGTGCAAGAAAGATCTTGTGTTTGAGACCAAGAACTACGGCGGTTCTGGTGGCCGTTACAACAATGGAGACTGGATCATGGAAGAATTCTCTCTGATCAATCAAACGGTAATTATTATTATTATTATTATTATTATTATTATTATTATTATTTTGTTTGTAAATTTTAATTGTTCCCTGACTTATTCCATGTATCTCTGCCCTGAATTTTGTTTCATCAATTTCGTTAAATCAACAACTTGTTTGATCCAACGATATTAGTGTCCTCCTGAAAAAACGGAACTCCACTATATATATATAGGAATTTATGTACTATATTTCGGAGACAAAAGATTCCACGAGAAAGGTGTAATTCTCATGAGTGTTTTTTTGAACCGACCGAATCTCTGTATTAGTCTTTCTTTATATATTTGGGACTTGGATGTTCAATTTCTGGACTGATAGTATGTGGATTATCTTCTGTGTGTTTGCTTAATTGCTTTGTTATCAAGCATACGGATATATTCTATTGTATTCAGTTGAATTCCAGAGATCTGTGTGTGTGTGTGTGTGTGTGTGGGGGCGGTGTGCGTGCGCGCCGGGGAGTTAAGCCAACGTCTGACGCCAAGGTTTATACTTTTGTGAGTTGGAAATTAAAAAATAATAATAAAATTGTGGAAATAAAGAGAAATATGGGAAGGGGATTAACTTTCAAACTAGTTAGAAAATTTTTGATATATTTTTTATTAATACATTATATATATATATATTGTATATGAATATTTATTACAAAAACAAATATTAAATTATATAAATTAATAATAATTATTAAGAAGATTCTATTACTTTGGTGGATTCTGTTAATTCAAGGTAATATATTCGATCCAAAAGTATACCAATGTCCTTCTGCGAATTGGTTTTGGCATGTTTCTTGTGTTCTGACACACTTCCTGGAACTGAGGAAATCAATTCAAGCGGGACTAATTATATGGAAGAGTTAACACTGACCCTGTTTTGTTTTTCCCTATCATACACAGGAGGATGATTATGTCCTCTGTAAGATCAGTAATAGTGCAGTAGAAGATCCAAACGAGACGAAACAAGGAACTATAGAGAACCCAATCAAGATTTGGAGGTCTGAATTTGAAGTAGTCATTAACGCATCACAGGAGGAAATCCAATGTAATCATAAGCTTCCAGCTGCAATCACAAGTGAGTTGCCCCCTGATGAGGTAGGAGATGAGCAGATGCCACACCAGGAAAAGAAGATGCGAGTTAACAGCCCCAATATTGAGGAGCTTGACAACAGTATTGTGACAGTTAATGTTGATGGGAATCTGCCATTTTCCCCTTCATCGGAGATACTTGATGAACATGGACTGGCAGATTCAACAGAAAAGCAGTCGCATAATGCCTTTGGAGATGTCCAGCAACAGGTGACCCCTACAGCTACTGCTTCGCCTGATTCATAACAAACATCCAATTGACAATTTTTCCAAGTAATTAGGTAGGCAAACTTGGATTGGATGCTCATCAACCGTTTCCCAAAGTAGTATATCCATTTCTCCTCTTCGACCTCTAACATGAAAGTCAAAAAGGAAATGCAAACGGCTGAAAATTTTCACTCCTCTTTTTTTTGATTTTTTCTTTCATGTTCTTACGAGGAAAGCAAAGTCAATCAGAATTTGTTATTTGTTGGCTAAGTCATCGTGAAGTTCCCCTTTTCCGTGATTCCCTGCATGTTTATCAGATTGGAATTAAAGATAAGGATTGGAATTGTTCTGCTTCCATGGAAGATGGACTCGTGACAAATTCTTCATTATATATGCTCAAATCCAATCAATTCAAATTAATATGATCTGGTTAAATAACTGAATAAACTATTGCTGGAAGGAAATAATTTCATTCACCTAAGAAAGCGTAAATCTCATTTTGTATTGTAAAGCTTACATTGATAATCCAAAAATCTAGCATGAAACCAGAGTTTCTAATGATAATTACTAGCTTAAACTTTGAAACTTTGGGTTGATCGAGCATCAAATCGATAAATTTGTCTAAATAAACGACTTGAGTGACCAGGAACTAGTGTTCCATGGCTTTTACTATTATGCACAGATACTTCTATGGTATACAACCCAATAATTGGTGGTTGGCTTGAGAGGCTGACCCACAATTTTGTACACAATGCTTCCTTTATCGCTACCACACGTATCTGGATGGACCAATCTTATTTATGTTGGGCTGAAACGTATACTTGCTGCAAATCAAGACATATTATATAGATATGTCATCAATCCCGGAATACATTGCTAGTACCCACATTTGGAGGGACCAATGGTACCTATGTTGACACTGAATCTCAAAAGTAATTCATTGCCAATCAGAGCGCAAGATGCAGACATGCCACTAGCTGCATGATAAATTGGTTGTATTCGAGTCCAACCTTCTCTGGAGAGTTGTAATTCATTGTGTTTCTTCTCTCTCTCTTTTTGTATTTTTTTGGGTTATCATTGTGTTTCTTCTTGGATGCTAAAAAAATTCCCTTCGATTTTTGTAGTGGCGAAGTCCCAAGAAACCCTATTATCACATGGGAGAAAACCAGAGACAACCTAGAGCCTTAGCCTTCCATTGGATGCACACGAAAGAATTAAAATAATTCCACCCACCGGCTTTTCTGTTTTCAAAAGGCTCTATTGAACCATTTGATATACCAAATTAAAACCCTCCATTAAAAACAAACAATTCCTTTTCTATACCATCATCACCTTACAACCATCCATCTCTCCTCCTCCTCCTCCTCCTCCTCTACCCACACCCCGGCCGCCGCCACCACAGCAATTCACCGCTGTGTTCGTTATCATTATGGCAATTGTTTCAATAGAATTAGAATAGAAATATAGCATTTGGTATGACATACAGAACTTGGGGCATGATGATTTTTTAGGCACGTAACATTTTTTGTCTAACATGGCTAAGACGGCCGCATTACATGCTGAACAAATTGATCAATTAAAGGCCATATTCGCCCGATTAGACAAGGATTCTGATGGTAGTCCGACAGTTTTGGAGCTCGCGGCGTTGCCAAGGTCTCCAGGACTCAAGCCGTCTGGCGACCAAGTTTATGTTCTATTAGCCGAAATGGATTCCAATTGCAATGGATCAATAGAATTTGATGAATTGCTCAATGCCATATTGCTTGACATGAATGAAGATACTTTTATAATTCAGGAACAACTTAAGGAGGTTTTTCATTTATTTGACAGAGATGGCAACGGCTACATTGCTGAGTTCGCCAGCCGTATGGCCTAAATGGGGCAGCCATTAACGTATAGAGAGCTCGGGGAAATGGTCAACGAAGCAGATACCGATGGCCATGTTATCATTAGCTTCAGTGAATTCGCAGCCGTAATGGCTAAGTCAGTCACCTAGTTTTTAGGCATTGTTTAATCATGACCATTTGATATTAACGTTATGTTTAGAATGTAGGAACTGAAATATCGATTTAGTTGTACGGAGTTGTTTGTGGACAACTTATCTTACATGCCTAGGTTTAATTTGTTTGCATCCATGTGGAAAAGTTCTGTGATGTTTAAGCCTGGTCTCGATCAATGATTTCTGGGTTCGATCGAGGAAATTAACTAGAAAGCCATTTCGTAGTCTGGTGTATGAATGGCATTGATTGCAGGAGAATCTGCAATTCTACGTTGGTTTTTGAATGCTCGACCAACCAGTGTGTTGCTTTGGCAAGCTCCAATATGAATTACAAACAAGTGCCGCTTTTACCCACATTAAAGCTTAGATCAGGTAAAAAGAAAAAGGAAAAAGCTTCAATCATCCATCAACTTCAAGACAATGTTTATGTTTTTCTATTTGTGCAGTTAATGGTTTCGAACCATGGAATCAATAAGGGAAACATAAGACGAAAGTCAGAAATCAATGTAGCAATCTAACCTTCAGTATCTATGTTCCTCCTAAAAGTCCGATTGAATATCAGCTAACTGATCCATCGAAAATGACGCAGTATTGCTCGTCCTGGCCGCATTTGATAGAATGAGGGCCCATAGCCAGCACAAGCAAAGACTTGAATACTCAGCGGGGTTTTCCCCATTGGTGCTGCCTCTAAATCTGTAGTATTCCAACTTGAGTCTCAGGGGATAACAGTAGTCTTGTTACTAGAAGACAAAGCCTCTTTCAGCTCTTACATGTATGTAGCACTTACAATTATTAAAGTATAGGCTAGCTAAAAGCAAGAATCATTGATTCTCCTTAGAAATCAGTGTTGCTGATTGTAAGTCTCGATGTTCAAGCCAATTAAGTAATTATTCAAAAACATGGCGGCATTGGGTGACCCAAAATTGACGCCTTCTCTTTCTTTTCAAGCGGCTGAGATGAATTTTACCATGTCAAATATTTACATTGAGAAGAACCTTTCACCTGTAGATAACATGAAGAGGGTTATACGAGCAAATCTGTTGAAATAGCTTTTTTCATTGACCGTGCCCTCTTTTCTCTGTTGATCTTGCTTCAAAACGTGCTGTATAACCTACTGTTATAGGCCTCAATGACCTTTGACGAACCATACGGCAGTACTCAGGGTCCTCTGTTTGTCCATCACTTCTAATCCACTGTATCATCTGATGGTACAATGGGAAAAACCACATTTGGAGGGCTGAGTAAGTGAAATATGGAAGGAGTGTAGAGATGGAGACAAACATGGTGACTAGCCAATAAGATGGGGCTGGTGCGCAGGCTTCAATGAAGACTCTGTAAGCCGTAGTTGATATATAGGGGTCCATTGCTCCGTATGCCAAAAGGAATATGTACCAGAATACAATACCACCCCAGATGAAGAGATGCTGTATATAGGTGAAATAATTCACAGATAGTGCCATCTGACAGTTCACTACCCACACAACACAAGTGTACATGGTAGCACCAAGGATCTCCAAGCCTACTACTTCTCCACCTTTGCGAAAGGCTTGGTGTTCCATGGAGCGGATGCAGAAGAAGAATATCAAGACGGCAGACAATACCCCATTGAATGCCCATCCGAGGATACGAAACCAGCTAAATAAGACATTTTGTACCCCTTCTTGGTATAATAGTGGGAACTGTAATACCAAAAAAAAAATTCACAGAAATGTCACTTCATTTAGCTTTGAAGATGCTTTATGTTAACTCAATTTACCTTGATGCAAGGAATTTTTCGTAAAACTTATTTGAAAACAAAGCCAGGGAGATGAAGTGCCTACCTTGAGGCAATATCGAGCTGATACATCTTGGTCAAGCACTCCCAAAGCAATTACAGGAAGTGATGTGAAGAAAACATTATAGAGAGATAGAAACCAATCATTGTACGCAGCTTGGCCTGAGAATGATGCATATGCCTCAAAGAAGAAGAGTGTGAAGCCAAATGCAATGTTCTTGTAAAAGAAATAACAGATCTGTCAAATAGCAAAGCAATATAGCCTTGTTAGTTTCAGGAAGCTGCATACACAGCTTCCCAAGTATATTATACTGGCAATTAACCATTATGACATGCACATAATCATTGGATTCTGGTTGTTCTTAACAGCAATAGCTATTCATGCAAGTCCTTGGATAGCACCATGAGTTTCAAGGCATTTCCAGTTTAGCAAACCTAATTATTTGGCAAAATAATTAAACATTCATGAACTATTAATGAAAGATATTGAAGGAAACCGCTAGTCTTGTCAGACAATAAATTTCAGAGTAGATTGTACCATGGACGAGATCCTTCTGTAACACCAATGCCCATGAACAAGTAGTAAGCGCTCCAAGAACCGGAATTGTGCAACTGCAAAGTCGCTTGACATTACTGCCTGACATTTGGGAAAGGCACCAAAAAGGAAGTTATGACTCCATGAAGCGGAACCGATAAGCCTATTGGTTATTCAGAAAAGGAACTAGTAGTAGTCTGCCTAATATTTACCTGCATTCCTTCAACTCCGCTAATACCAACACCAATATCTGCTTCTTGAAGCATTCCAACATCATTTGCTCCATCACCAATTGCTAGTGTTGTATTGCCTGTTTTCACTTTAACAAGTCTCGTAACCTGCAATTTTCAGAAGATTATTCATTTGGTTCACTTTTGCATTGATATAGGTAGAAGTAAGCAAAAATTACCATTCAAATTATAATGTCAATAATAATAAAGCAATTGGGATCTAGCTTTCTCAGCCCACCATCTTATTCATTAGTGGAAAGGGGGTTCAATTGAGACCACTGAGGAATTAACCCCGAGTAACGGTAGATCCCTTTGGCCTTAGTCTTTGTGTGTGTGAGCATGAAGGGGAGGGGGTGTGCGCACATTTGCCATCATCATTGTTAAAAATGCAAGTGAAGAAACTGAAACTATGTGGCAGGCTTTAATTGCCCAAGCACTTCTGCAGAATGACATATTTTCTTTTTCAGTGTTGAATAATTAAAGAGGAAAATGTTCACTCATGACAGAACACATCTGCATCCAATTCATACGCCAAATTTGAAGAAATTGAAGCAACTTACAAGAGCTTTTTGCTTGGGAGATGAACGGCAGCATATGACAGAAGCACATCCAATGGCAAGCTCTAGAAACATGTCCTTGACATCATCCTCAAGTGCATAAGTGAGTGAATTCCCATCAATGATCAATGCTAGGGCCTCAGAATTTTCACTTGATGCAGTAAGCAATGCTTTTCTCTGACTTATCTGCTGAAGGACACTTGACTTGCAAGCCTAACAATAAGCAAGCTCATGGGTCACAATTATGAGAGAAGTCCCTTTTTGCAAAATTCGGAAGTTAAAACAAGATTAGTTCAAAAACTTATGTTACATATCATCTCCTTTACTAGCAATTCTGTGAAACATCTTATATTGTTGCCACTTAAGATAACTTCTTAACCAACAGACAAACCGAAACTTGAAGTAAAATGTTCAGGCCAGTGAGTATTTAATCATGTACTATTAAGTCTCAGATTGCTGCATAAGAAGAAAGTGCAAATATTACATAACGTATAAACTGGTGATAAGGTGAACTGTCAAATTCTATGGAGAGTTACAAACAAACATGACAGATAAGAAAAGGAAATCTAAATAAATTACCTCTGCAGCAGCTGCCTTGTCACTTATTTTCTCTACAGCTTTAATTTCTGGCGTCTCCAAGTTGATTATTATTTGTTTCATCCCTTGTCTAAGTAAACTACAGGCAAAGCTGCCACATTAAATGTCTAGTTAGCAATGGACTACGACATATATTGAATCAAAATGGATATCCAATATGGTACCAATTTACCAATAAAATATTGAGATCTATTAATCATACCCAACATTGATTGCTGTCTCCATCTTATCTCCAGTCAAAACCCATATTTTAATGCCAGCTTGGGCAAGTTTGTCAATACATTCAGGAACCTGTCCAGTAGGAAGGGGAAAACAAATACTAATCACAAACACTGAATCTATTCTCCCAGAAGCCATTAAATTATTGGGTATTTGTGACATTGATGCATAATCTGTTGCTATGACAATTGGACTTCCAGTGTCGTGTTTTCCAGATGAATAAAGCTTGTTAGCTGATCAAACACCAAATGACTTGCACAATAGAGTTCTTAACCGTAATACAAAATGCTGAAGTATTTAGTACATCATAAAACTGACCCCATTTTGAAGCTTGTCTTCAACAGCTGTAGCACCGAGGAGAATCAAATCCTCTCTATCTTTTCTGCCACTTCCTCAATAATTTCCACTCGATCTGCACTCAATGAGTTCTCAGCCTCAGTAAATTCCTGTTTAAATAGTTTGTATTCTTCCTCATCAAGATAACGATATGCAAGCACCAAAGTCCGCAAACCAGCATCAGCATACTCGCTAATGTGCTCCTTGGTCTGTTTTTCAAACTCTCTTCCATTGTTTGCAAGTCTTTCAAATATGACACTGCTCATCAAAGAAATAAGTGAATATGTATCACATTGCACGTTTAAGTACTAATACTATCATTGAGGCACCATGGCATTCTCTCATTTATGAAGAAGCTAAGGGAAGAGCTAGAGTGAGTTCTCCACTTATTGCTTGGAGTAGTAATAGCATATAATCAGATGCAGTTATCAACAAAGATAGCAGAAAGGAATCCATCATCTAGGAAGTTGCTGGCCAAATTGCAACATAAATGAATGAAAAAATGCAATATTTTCTACAACATACATTACTTGATAGTTTTCTGCAAAGTATCATCGCAATTCATTATAATTAAGTCGAGCCAGCATCATAACCAAATTCACTTAAGGTATTATAATCAATTTAAAGCATTATTATAATTACCTACCTGTCAGCCCCTTTACAAAATAGCAGCAGCATTCCCTCGTCATCTCTTAGAATCACAGACATTCGCTTTCTGGAGCTACTAAACTCAATTACATTCAAAAGTTCATAACATCTGCAGCAATGGAAAATTTACCCTCTCTTAATGCGAACTTGATACTAACAGCTAAAATACTGAGTAAATTATCCCAAATGTTTTGGATAAGTCCAAAAAGATGGAATGTATTGAACAATAGAATCCAAGCTGTTTCCTGGCATAGTCATTCAAGTCCCTTATTTACAGAATCATATAAATGGAAGTGCGGAAGGTAGATTCTTTGTCCTTGAGCCAGAGACTTTCTAATCTTTAGCAAGTCCAGAGCCTAGAGGATGTCTAAGGACAAGAACTGACCTTTCAGCTTTTCTGCCAGATAATGGATTTAATTCTCGCAGTGAGATGCTTGTTTGGGTCCTTTCATAAAATTCAAAACCAAGTTCTCTAGCAGCAATTACAAATGCCGCCTCATCTGGTGACTCGGCTTCATATGATATTCCTCCACTTTCTTCATCAATTTCAGGAACAGCAGTGTGGCAGACAGCTAGCAGTCTTAGAAACTTCTTGATAACATCTGCACGTGGTTCATTTGCCCAATGACCATTAGTGATCCTTTCATCCACGAAATTGAACCCTTTTAGGAGAGGTTTCTCTTCAGTTTGTTCCTCAGCATCTTCCTCTCTCATGTCTTGTGGTAAAGGAGAACCTTTTCTCCAAGCCATTGCTCTTTCAACTTCAGTAACTCCATGGCCATAAGATGTCCCAGCCACTGAACACTTGATAAATTCCATTGAGTTGCAAGTCAATGTTCCTGTTTTATCGGACAGAATGGTGTCTACCTGTCCAAGTTCTTCATTTAAATTTGACGTGCGTGCTCGTGCAGGCTTATCAGTTTCCTCATAGTACATATGCTGGTCTTGATTGATAAAAATGCTCTGGAGAAATTTCACAATTTCTATTGATACATACAAGGAAATTGGAATTAAGTAACTGTATAACATCAGGGCAGTCAAAAATTGCAAAGTCGCTGCCACTGGTGCTCTGGTTGGGTCATAGTAAATTGTTGTTTCATCTGGTCTGAGATACCATCTTGTCATCCTTCCGTTATCAATATCTTCCCTAGTTGCAATTCCAAAGAAAATTGACCCTATAAAAGACATTAGAACCAAAATGAAGAATAAGAAGTAAACTATCTTGTCCATCCTCCTCTCAATTTTGCTCCTCTTGGAAGGGGGTGCTGTTGAATTTTGAACTACCTTTGTGTCATGGCCTGTGAAGATGACCACCCCATAAATATGATCTGTATTTCGTAATTTTGAGTCTCTAAGCAAAAGCTGCTGTGGCGAAAGTGGGTACTGTTGTTCTCCAATCTCCAAACTGCCTACAAAAGAGTATAAATTTGCATTTGGATCTTCACATCTAATTACAGCCTTAAAGTCTTGAAAGGTTGAGTCCTCATGCAGAGTTGAAGCTGCATCCAGTGCTTGTTTCAGTTTCAGGTTTGTTTCCCCATCAAGGTTTGTTGTCTCAACATAGCAAATTGCATCCTCATAACTCGATGAAACTAGGATAAGATCAGCAGGAAAAAATTCATCCTTTGCCACCTTAACAATGTCCCTACTTTCAAATTCATCCACTTGGTATGATCAAAAACACCATCACCACAATGAACTTTTACCCAGCGATTGTTCATCTCAATATCCTGGATAATTTTAATAATATTATGAGATCAGAAGAAGAGGTTTTGTTATTAGCAACGGTGGAGTTTAACATATAATTCATTCTTGATACTCATCCAACAGCTTAAGTCTTTGGGTTGAATGGCTTATTAACATAGTATCAGAGCCTTATGGCTAAAAGGTCATGAGTTTAAAGCATTCTTAAGTCTCACATTCTATGAAAAGCAATTCAGCCAAAGAAAAAAAAAAAAAAAACAGAAATAGCACATTATTTCAACAGTATGGACTTGTAAGAAGTACCATAATTCCTGAATAAACGAAAACTTGGAAATTTCACTTGAGAATGTTTCCAGAGAACAATGCCACAATTTGTCCTAGCCTATCATGTCTTACAGCCAACTTATGTCCTTATTCAGGGCAGAAGAAGAGAATTGTCCACGGAAAACAGAAAGTTGTAATTAACCTGGCACTGGTAACACGGAGGTTACCTGCTTTTTCCTTCTCCAATCTTCAATACCCTCTTTCCCCATTGTAGCACCAATAACCACAAGAAGAGGAACAACATTACTGACAGCTGAGTAAGGCGAAAGTGGAGTGAAAGACAATATGCTACAGATGAGGAAGTAAATATTGGCAACCCGCCTGAATTGCTCAAACAATGACCTGGGTAAAAATGTAGCAAGAGTATACTTTGTAGTTCTAACATAGTTGCTGTCATAATTGAGCACACTGGCTTCAAAGCTTAAAGGGTCATTGCAATACACTACTCTAGAGAAGCCAGGCCCGCCAATCAGTGAATGCTCGCCTTTGAAGGATGCCTTTCCACGTGAAAAGGCATGGATTCTGCTGAATTGCTGCTTCTTTCTCCTACCACCAGCCATTCTATCCAAGTGACAGTTTAACTGGTGTTTGCTTAGGCACGGAAGAATCCACAAAGTGGAACAGGTTCGAACCTCAGAATCTCAGCATTTCAACCATGTTTTACGGCCTAGACCAAAAGAGTGTATAAGGCACAATGAAAAGCAAATCCCAGAAAGAAAACTATACTGTTGTATGTTATTGAGCCAGAAATTTAGAAATAAGATGGAACAAAGAGAGAGTCTAGATTTAGCTACAGCTAGTCACTCGAGATTTTTAATCAGCAAAGAAAAAAAAAATCATATAACAAGAACCCAGAAAAGGGGAAAAAAAAAAAAAACAAGGGACCTTCAAATGTAAAGCACAAATTGTGAGCTAGAAATTTACTGCTTACAAATTAAATATGCCTACTCTATGAAGCAGCAAGGAAAGGCAGTTTGGTGCTTCAGTGAGATTATTCTTCTTTGTTTTTCTGCGAAGGTAGGTGGGCAAAGACAGTCATTTCTTACTTTGACTTTCAGATAGGAAAACATAAGCGCGAATTTGGGTTTTCAGCTAAATCTATGGTACCAAACTCAACTACTTCAATTTGAAAAAACAAAAGGAAGCCAACCCCATTATACAGTAAGCCAAACCAGTGTCTCCCCAGTAGTTAACCAGCTGCCGAAGTCCAAAATTCTACATTAATCTGCAGCTATCAACATTTTAAAAGCTACCACTAATGTACAGATACTCATAAAGGTATGCATATTTTTTGAGTGAGAATCAAGTATTCTAGAAGGTTAAAGAAAAAGCTTAGAGAAGAATGAGAAGGTTACAGAGACGGAGAAAGAGTGAGTCCTTGCACGATTGGGGGCATTCTGGGTCAACCGGGTCTTCTAGCTCTAAGATACAAAACTGTGGTAGAAAATTAGTACACGTCAAGTGGGTACTTTAGCATTTACGTTTTCATGATGAGGGGCGGCGGAGAAAGAGAGCAGAATGGTCATGGCGGAGATGCAGGAGGGGCCATTATGCTGACAGTTAAAAACACAACTTGATGGACAGTTGAGAAGTATATGTTCTTCACACTAAGATTTGATCTGATCATCAATGTTTTCGACAAATTTTGTGCTTTTATAGGAAAGATTAATTTCCCTCCAAATCCAGAAGGAGGTAGACTACACAAGATCTGGATTGCTGGCTTCCAAGATTGTTGTCAGCTGTCAACGCCCTTGAAGAGTTTGAATCCAAACTAATAACTAATGCCTCGTTTAATGTTCAATATTTGGATTCTCAGTGTTACCAGTTTTGTTTTTTCGGCCTTTTCCTTCAACTTTAATCTCTATAATTAAAGGGAAAATGCATGAATCATTCGCTTAAACATGAAAATGAAGGATACTTTATTAACTGAAATCTATAAAAAAAAAAAAAAAAAAAAAAAAAAAAAAAAGGTCTATGCCAGTATTATTTTCCACGAAACAAAGAGGCAAACCGGCAATTTGGCCTTGATTAAGGAGAAGAATGGTTGGTGGGTCAGTAGACTGGTTAGAGTGAAAAACGAAATTAAAGAATATACATATGGAAAATTTTAAGGTGGGTGCCATTAGAGGCGCAGAGACTTGGGGAAGCCATAAAGCGAATAATGTTGGGTGGGGCATGGGGGCCCCGTGGACAGTAGAATGTGATTTTCTTTGATTGCAACTGCCCAGTAAGATGTGTTCATGATCAATTGAAGAAATTAAATTAAAATGAATTGATTTTCTTTCTTTTATTTTTATTATGAATTCTTATCAGTTCACGTCCACATTGGGATTTCGGTGTCATTATATTTTGTTTTCTTTTTCTTTTTCTTTTTCTTTTTAACATCAGATTGGTGTCATTGATATTGAATTACTAAATATTTGTTTAACCATATAAGTATTTTGAACATTTCTCTTAGGGTGAAAATTATGTTTAGATATCGAAGAGCTAATATTATTTGACTTTATTACTATCTACACCTCAGCCACGTTTGAAATTACGGCCGCCGCCCTCACTAATTATCTGAAGTTTGCAATTAGCAGAAGAAAGGCATGGCAGCTTAAAATTTGGGGCTTGGAAATTGAAGTACGTTGGCATAACCACCAATATTAATAAGCGCAGTTAATTATCATATTTTCTAATAATAAAGTTTTGTATTATTAATTTGTCAACCGATTTTCGATTTAATTATCGTTACAATAATTAACGTGCTTGGGTAAGTAACTTTCTTTCTTTCTTTTATTTTTTTTTTAAAAGTAAAATTACGTTTAAAAAGAAAAAAAAAATAAAAGCTCGAGGTCTAATAATTTAGAAAAAGAAAAAACAATATCCGTGGCTTCTTACCCAAGTCCCACGTAGCCGCACACTTGCTTTGGCAACGCCGACAACGAACCTCGTTTGCTGTGAACGCGCCAAACAAAGCCCGTGTTAGGAAAAAACGGACTTCTGTTTGGAGTGGAGGTTGGAGGTATCGCCTGCGAGACGGACCCAGCTCACTTATCGTGAAACACTTGACCCAAAAATCATTACCCCTTTATTTTCTGATGACATTAACTACGCGCAGCCGCTTTCCCATCAGCAGTATTATTATTATTTATAACAATCAATCGGTCAGCCATGAGCCGCTGGCTGTCCTCCATCTCTCCCCCGGCTACACCGATCGCGATCCGTTTTACTAGCTTTCTCCGCCCGTAGATTCCGGCGACCTCCGCTCCGTTTCCACTCGGTGAGTCAAATGCCTCGCTCTTACTCTCTCTCTCTCTCTCTCCCCCTCTCTCTCTCCCTCTCTCTTATATCGTTTCTCAAAATTCTGGACCTCTGATATTGTTTTTTTTTTTCCTTTTTTAATATTTTTCGATTCGATTCGATTCTTAGAATAGGTATTTTTAAAATTTACGTGTGTAAATACGGAGGGATCCATGGATGTATTTATTTAGTTATATTTTTATTTTTTTGGTTTCTTGTTTTGAAGATAAAAGATGGAGCCGATGGATATTGTTGGTAAATCGAAAGAGGACGCCTCACTTCCAAAAGGTTTTCTTTTTAAATTTATAATTTTGATTTTGATCTTCTTTTCCGCCTCATCTCTATTTGCGAATTATTTTGTTCGTCAATTTTTTTTTCCTTTTATCGTTGGCTTGTTCCCATTTTGTTTTTTCGGCCTTGCATGCTTTTTTGTTATTATTTATTTATGGTTTGTTATTCTTAAATTTTCGAGGTTGTAGTTGTGGTTTATGATTCTAAAGTGGAAATTTGGGTAATGACATATCCTGTAATCTATTGTGATTTAGCTATTTGTCTTCCATGAAAAACTAAAAGGCTTGTTGCATCCTCAAGGGAAAAATAATAATAGTTTTGTGAATTTTCTGCAAAATTGGTAAGCTTGATTTGCAAGTTTCAAGTTGGAATAAGCATCGTGAGGAATAAACTTTATAGACAAAAGCTGTGACTCTTAAGAATCTCTGGTTTGGTTATCATCATCAAAATCTTCTGTTGCACCGAGGCTACAAGGCATGAAGCTCAAGCACAGGAAGCAGGATGCAAATTTAAAAGTAACAATAAATTGTTGAGAAAAATACATGCACAAGATCTATTTATAATAAAAAAATATCTAAGTCATGTAATCTATTAGCTGAAATAACTGAATGGCGCCAGGGTACTATCTGCTGTGTTAATACTCGTAATTATCATACTCATAATTATCAAAGTGTGTATTAAACCATCTAGTTACTTTAAATTTATTAAATATCTTATATTATGAATTTTTTCAGTTTTTGAAATTTCAGTTTACTGATATTTAAATCTCTAGGAAATATTCTTGCATATAATTTCATGTATAATATCATCTTGTATGTGTCTTGAAAAGTTACAAATTTAGTATTAAAGTGAGGAGGAAAGCCCATTTGGTGTAAATATGGTAAAACCTTAAAAAGAGACAAGAATGGAGATAATAGAGATGCTTGGGGAAACAGAAAATGTGTTGTCCATTCTTACCTGTTTATCTGTGTATCTATGTTTAGAGTTGGTGAGATTGATTGTAATTTATTGTTGTTATTGCCCCTATTATAAACAACAACTGATGATTTAAGGATAAATCAATACATTTACCTATCAATGCTTAAAAAAAAAAAAATGTAAAAGTGCACTAAACACAAGAGCCCCTGTTTGGAGCTGCCTTGCCTAAGTCATCAGGGAATGCTGGCCCCCTTCAACTCTTTGCTTAGGCAAGTGAGGCAAGCACTTTTAACAACACTGATTTGGTATGTTTATAATTATTTAATTGGGTTTGCCTGCTCTTACTATTTTTGGTCATAATTATAGTTCATGTGTGACACGACTAACATGGTATAACTGTCAAATTGTGCAGGCATTTAGCTATGAAATCCTGTGTATTGCTTCCTTGAATAGATTCTCCTGTGCTAAATTGCAACTGTTAATTGTAGATGTATTATTCATGAGATTGGCTGGTGGGTCTCATGTGAGAATGTTTTGCTGGCAAGGCTTTGGCCAAGTACAAATGGAATGCTTGTGATTATTGCTGATTAGCATAGCTAAATTATCTGCACCTGTGGCAACAAACTTGGGTTTGAACTCTGACAAATCTGACCTTAAGAATGCAGTTGTGAGGTTGAGCCGCATCTGGCTATGTTTTGCTGCACCTAGCAAAATTATATTCTAATTTAAACTTTAGCCATTTGAAATATGTGCCAATTGACATCCTACTTAGGTTCTTTCTCTACTCTTTCCAGTTAACTATTTTTGTGCTGCTTTCTGTAGACAAGAAAAAAGAAGAAGAAACATTCAGACACCACACAGATCTGTAGACATGCATTCTTTTCCATACCAATGGAGACATTTTTATTTATACTTGTGTGCAGACGTGTGTGTGTGTGTGGTGGTTGGTTGTACACTGCATTTGATGCTTGAACTAAAAGTGGGTGATGCCTTGTTCTTCTTGTATGTAACTGCTTCTCTCAAGCAAGTCTTGAATTTTCTTTGCAGCAACTATGACCAAAATCATCAAGGAGATGTTACCACCAGATGTTCGTGTTGCGAGAGATGCACAGGATCTTTTGATTGAGTGTTGTGTAGGTAATATATTTGCACAATTCCGTATTCAATTGAGTTTTTATGTTTTGTGATTAGCATCAAGTATTGTCTCCCTTGTGTTGATTTGTATGGTCTGAATGTCCTTTTGGCTTGTAATCTGTCCAAGTTTCCCTTATGAGCATCATTCCCATTAACCATGCTTTCCTTCAGTCAGTAATTTGTATGGTTATTAGTCTTTAACATCTTTATGAAGAACTCTCTCTCTCTCTCTCTCTCTCTCTCTCTCTCTCTCTCTCTCTCTCTCTCTCTCTCTCTCTCTCGCTCTCTCTCTTGTCACAGCAATAACTTCCCCAAAATGATCAGATAGATTATTGGTTCCTCTTTTCATATTTCTTGTGGTTAACTTCTTACAAGAAGCACCTATATTTTCTGTCATGTGCCTGCCTTGTTTTATTTTTTTGACAGTATTGCATTAGATTTGCCAATTCTTTTGTGTACTCATGCCAGGAGGAGAGCACCAGAGGAAATACTTTGATAATCTTCATTACTGAACAACCCATTTATAGTTGTGGAGAAAACATTAAGTGATATTAGTTAGAGGCTGCCTCTCATCCTCTCTATTTTGATAACATATGGTTTTTGAAAAGAATCTAATAAGTTAAGGCTTATGAGTACCTAGGATCTAAAGTCCTATATTCTTTTCAACCGTATTTTAACCGGTCAATTGAAACCAATTCTCCTCATTGCCCTCTCTTGCATGTTGACAACTGTTCACTTATACCACGAAGTAGTCTTTGGTGTAATTGGTTTGTTGCTTATATTTTTAATGGTGTCTGAAGGAAGTTTTCTTTTCTCAGAATTCATAAATCTTGTGTCATCTGAGTCCAATGAAGTATGTAACAGGGAGGAGAAGCGGACAATTGCTCCTGAGCATGTACTCAAGGCTTTAGAGGTAAATGACTAACTTGATTCCACATGTACATCCTTTCTGATGCTTATGTTCTCTTAAAGTACTTTCTGCGTAGGGAACAATTATTTTGTTGTGTACCTATTTCATTTTTGGGTAAATTTTAATATGATTTTTAGCATTTTCAACATGATAATCTGCAATTAAAAATCTTTGTTGGTAAGAAATGAACTTTAAGACATAAAGAAAACCTGCTTTGCCTTGCTTAAAGTGAAAAGCCTTGTAGCAATGAGAAATCACTTGGGCAGTCCTTTCAGTTACCTTACTAACAGATTTTCTATCTGATATGTTCACAAAAGGAGCCATTCTTTCACTTTGTGGAACCAGGTAGGACTTTGCATTTGAGTTATGTATTGCAAATTAAAAAATATACTAGTAGCCGTTTAGCAGTCTCATACCATACGTGGAATGATTTAGATGTACCATCTTCATGTGTATTCTGATATACTTTTTGATTGTTCAGGTTCTTGGATTCGGAGAGTACATTGAGGAGGTTTATGCCGCATATGAGCAACACAAGCTTGAAACTATGGTAATTCATTTTGTGCCTCTTTCCACCTTTAAGCTTATGTAAGAGATTTAGAAACTGAATTGCACAGCATAGTACAGCCATTAAATTGGACTCATTTCTGGTTGATTCAGTATCTGCTGCTCTGTTTCTGTTTAGCATAATAGAAGTACATTGAAGTTGCCAGGGAGGATTCTCCCTTTAACATATTTACATATTTTAGTTATCAACTGCAATTTTTTTTTTGTTTGGCGATTTGAAAGTTAATTTTTGAAAGTGAGCTCTAGTTTTCTCCTAACGGCGTTTCTGGGGCTACCTTCCAGCAGGACTCCGTAAAAGGGGGCAAATGGAACAATGGAGCTGAGATGACCGAGGAAGAAGCTGCGGCAGAACACAGCAAAGGATGTTTGCTGAAGCACGCGCAAGGATGAATGGCGGTGCTGTTGCCCCCAAGCAACCAGAGATTGACAGAAGTTTAGAGAGCTAACCTTAGGGCCTTTTAATTTTTAAAGTATAGGCAAGCATCCTTGTCTCTTTCTTTGGTTCCTCTAATCTCCTCTTTCACTGTACATTAGTCTTTGGCAAGGGCATTGACTTGTGCGGCTATGCACTGCACTTCAATTTGTGCTGGGATCATCAGGACATGTTCTATATAACTTAGTGTAATTATTGCCTGTTTGTCGTAGAGGTATTTGCATTTTGTACTAATTGCCTGTTAATTGAATCTTTATGTTTTATAACATCGAGAGGCCAATCTGTTAGATATATACCTGTAACCTATTAAACTTTGAACATTGTTGTAAAGTAACCTCCTGACCAACCCCTTGTGCATTCCGTGGCTGCTTGATGTGGCAATCGGAATCCGCATCGTAGTAATTTGGTCTCTTCCAGCCAAATTGGGATGAGGGTCACAGGGGTTCCCCGCTTTTTTTTTTTTTTTTTTGACCTTGAAAGTTGGTTTGCCATGACTCTTCTATGGTTGCCCTCACATGACTGTCATCTGTTTCCGAATCGGGATGTTCCCTGTGATCTATGATGCTGTCGCTCCTTACCAAAAAAGTGACGTGTCAACTTTTTTCCTGGTGAAATCGAAACAGCAGGTGGGGACATTTCCGGGGATCGTTCATGCAAATAAGGCGTCACTGTGTCAGCTTGACTGCTCTCGAGGAAGCGAATAGAGACTGATCATCCAATTTACTCTCTTGGACCAAACATCACCCTACCAGGAACACGTTTACATTGGGATGGCATTGATACAGAACTTAATGTCTGGGTGTGGATGTGTTATCTGGAGGGTGTAGTTGCCAGGCACCCTGCTGATGTTGGATTCAGGTCATCAGAGTCAGTCAAGCCTCTCTCTCTCTCTCTCTATCTCTCTCTCTCCTGTTGCCCCACAAGAAAGTGAAGGACAAGCTTATTGTCCCCCGAGATTCCCTTCTTTTCCATAATAAAATCTCACGCCCTATCTAATGGAAGCCCCACAAATCAACAAGAGATCCAAACCCCAATCCCAAAGTACTACTCGCCCACCCACCGGGAGCGGCTATAAGGAGTAGCCTTCTCGTTGATATTGCTTTCTCACTTATTAAAAAAAAAAAGAAAAAAAAAAAGAGAGAAGGGCCAAAGGAGTCATGGCTAGATCCTCTCAAGACTCCTCAAAGAGACACTTCCACTGGACCAAAAAGATTGGGACTGCAGACGATGAAAAAGCTCCAATCTTGAAGTCCTCCTCAAACACCAATCATCAGGAAGACAAAAAGGAAAACCTTAAAACCACTCACGCCCTGATGCACACTCCAAAGAGGAGACTTCCGGCAGTAGCAGTTGCTAGGCTTCGATCGGTACTCACAGCCTTCGGCAGGAACCGAGCAGGCCTCCCAGTGGGGCTTGGCCCCCGAGTTGTAGGCACCCTTTTCGGGTACCGCCGGGGGCACGTTCATTTCGCATTCCAAAGAGACCCGACTTCACCTCCAGCTTTCCTTATTGAACTCGCCACTCCAATTAGCGGGCTGGTTCGAGAAATGGCGTCTGGGTTGGTGAGAATTGCGTTGGAGTGTGACAAGGAGAAAGAGGACGAAAAGAAAGCTGTGAGATTGCTGGAAAAGCCGACGTGGAGGACTTATTGCAATGGCAAGAAGTGTGGGTTTGCTGCAAGAAGGGAATGTGGGCCTAACGAGTGGAAGGTTTTGAAAGCTGTGGAGCCAATCTCAATGGGTGCAGGCGTTTTGCCAGGTAGCTCAGCTGACGGTGAACTCATGTACATGAGAGCTAAGTTTGAGAGAATCGTTGGATCTAGAGATTCTGAGGCTTTTTATATGATGAATCCTGATAGCAATGGAGCACCTGAGCTCAGTATCTACTTGCTTAGAGTATAAAGTCTCTGTTAATCATATTTCCTGTTCTTCGTCTTTTATTTTGGGTCCTAATTTCTTAAGGGTAAGCAAGTGATACATGGTTAGTTGTTTCCTTGTTTTCTTTATTTTGGTTCTCCCCATTTTGAGAAAATGGGAAGGTGGGCTTTACTTGTATTTTGTTAGTTTAGCTGGGGAAAGGCAATACTAACGAGCTGGATAGGTGGGGTCATGAAGCTGCATATGTGTATAGTTTTCCTTCAATCCTTTAGTAGCAAGTGTTGAGGCAAAGAGGCTAATGCAATCATGAATGTCATCTCATTTTGGCAACCTAATTTGTTTCCCATGCCACAATCACGTCATTGCTGACTTCTCTACTACTTATGTCCCAAAGAAAGAAGGTGACGACAAAAATGGGGCCTCAAAAGAAGGCGGATCTTGGAAACCACATCATTTGTGCAGGTGGAATTTTTATATTGGAAACACCTGGATACGCTCCACTATAAGATTGGAATCATTCCAAGATGTTCTCAAGCCTCAAGTGCACTCGGGGTGTAGGCCATCGTACAACCATTATGTGGCACTAAACAACCTTCTCTCATGTATACAATTTATATACGACTTCATTTTCTTGAGAATTTTCCGGCTGCAAAACCGCCATATTTCCAGGGAGGCAGGGGACATATTACATAGTGGTTGTTCAGATAGGGAAAGAAATATGCCCTTGGGGATTTTTTCTTGGGGGACAATAGTTAACTCAGAAGGAACAATCAAGCTATTTATAACTTACAAGAAATCAACCTTTACAGATTGGTTCGTTTCTGGGTTGATTGTGTTTTATTGTGGCAGGTTGCCATTGACATTTTGTGCATAACGAACTTATTGACGATTTTTCACTTTTCACTTTTACCCTCAACATCTGTGGTATACGTGGCTGGGAAGTTCCTATATCTGGTATTGTTTCCGGTTTATTCTGATTTCGGGCCAAAACAATGAGAATTTTTTTAGCTGTATAGCTAAGTTCCATAGGCTACTTATGTTTAGCACATCTATCCCATAAAAATTTCCAGCATTTGGTCTATAAAGAGCAATATGTTCCAACTTCCAATCATTCATTTTGGTTCAAAAATTCGGCGTGGATTGATCCCAAGAAATATATTAAAGCCTAATCATAGAAGTCATCAAAAGCAAAAATACGTCAAAAGAATGAAAAGAAAAATTCAATCCCTGACTGCAGAATTGAGCCTTTGGTCAATTGTTGACTGCTTTTTCATTTTTGGCAGCATTTGATTCTTCCCCTGCAGCACATTACAAAGCACATCTCTGCCAGTCTGCATTCCTTTGTAATTGACATATTTGGCCCCAAGAGAGTTTATCTTTGACGTGGGTACTTTGGTCTCCTTGATACTTGAAAAGGAGTGGTCTATGACACTGTTCCCGTGCATACTACCGCCTCTCTCCTGGTCTCAAGGCTTTATGGCATCCCTTCTTCACTCTTCTCTCTGCTTAAAGAGGAAAAATTAAAAAGCTGGGGCGGGGGGGACGTGGAGAGGAAGAAATAGTGCAGAGGCTGTGTGTTACAGCTGGGACAAAAAGCAGTCTGTTAAAGATTACTCCCCATTGCACAAAAAACGAGGCTTGTTTTTGCATCATCTACGCATCATCCTTCCTTCAAAAGATTCAAAAGTTGTGTTCTTCCTTTGAAAGTGCAGGCCACGATGCTTTTGTGCCATAATTGCTCCACTGAATACAAGCTTCGGCTTCAAAGGTGGCTCATAAATAGTTGTCAGCTAGGCGTAGGGCCACCTAGAGTTGCTACTAAGGTGACCTTGGTCCGGTCCAATTCAATTTACAGTTAAAACTCGTGGGCTACAATCCTGATAAATGGAAGAATCAAGGGGTCTCAACATCCTTGACAAAAACATCGGTTCGAACTGATGGTTTATGAGTTTGGTGTCATGCAGTCCAATTCTTTTGCTGGTTCTGATTTACTAGACGAGACTTCTTCTGGATTGCAGTTTACACATCATATTTAAATTTAAAAAGGAAAGAAAAAAAAAATAAAAAAGAGAAAACGCGTAGAACCGTACAAACTCCATTTCGATCACGTCATCCACATCTATCTGTTTCATCTGTCTGTATGACATTTCCCTAAATCTGAATGCGAAAAAGACTATAATGATCCATGCAAATTAAAGTAGTACCCTTGCTCTTGCTGTTTGCTAAAGAAGCAGAAGTAAGAGAAAAGGGTTGTACTCTCACTCTACTAGATACGTGATCCTAAAAGAGCTGGGAGTAATCATGACTTGACGCCCCCACGGACTGCGACGTGGTCATCTGGGACAACTCTGTTTTAATTAACTATGTTGTTGCTCATGCCATGTGTGGTTGTACATATAAATTATGATTTATGGCTTTTGAGTTTTTAGTAGAAAGCTATGGTTGCCATTTTAGTTATTGCTTATTTATTTTACAAATATATATGTATATATATATAGAGATAGAGAGAGAGAGAGAGAAAAAAATAGTTTTTTTTTTTCTTCTTTTTTAGTTCTTCTTCAAAAAAATTTGTGCAAAACAGAATATGTAGATAGAGAGTTGAGGAAAAGTGTAAAAATAAAGTAGAGAAAGAAAATGTGGCGAGAGAATAAAGAGAAAAAATGTGGATAAAAAGAGTAGTAGAGAATATGGTGAGGGTGGAGAAACCAAATAAAAGGTGTGTATGGTGAGAAAAAATGGGGAGACACCAATGGTTAATAGCACAATAATTCTTAATTATGTCAATTGCGAGAAACCAATTGCTCAATAGTTCAATAGAGACCATTTTAAAATCTTCATTTTATATCAATGAATGATTTCCCAAACCCAAATTTTAAGCTCATTAGACAAGTCGAACTATAGGGATCCTACCCTCGGTGAGTTAATAAGGCTCATGAATACACTTGTTGGTGACCTTATTAACATTTTTCTCCTTATAAAATAAGACCTTAATATGAAATATTAATTGAATAGAATCAGGCAGATTTGCTTGTCACTCAAATGATGAGACTGTACCCAAAAGTAATTAATTTTTAGGCTCATTTACCAAAAGAATTAATTTTTCTTCTTCTTGCTTTTTTTTAAAAAAAAAAATATTTTAAGAGAGGATAATATCTCTTAAGAAAAAGAGGGGTGGAGTGGAGAGAATTCAAATCCTGTTTTCTCGCTTGACACTAAGGCCAAGTAGCAGCTGTTCCCGAACGAGCTAACCCCTTGGACACCTTCAAAATTCGAGCTTAAAATGTGGGTCCCCGAAAGATGGGTTTGGCTCTAGGCATGCTCAAGCGCCCCCCCCCACCCCCCGCCAAGTAAAATTTGCAGACTTTGATGCCAAGTCTACGGCCAGAAAAGTTGAAATAATACTAATAATAAATAAAGAAAAGGTCGATGCCCCGTCAGAAGTTGAGCTTTGAAGTATAATTATTCATGCAAAAACGTTCTTTCTCTCCGCTGTCTAGCATAGAAGAAGTTGCATTTAATTTTACAAAGGGTTAAACACCAAACATCTTGTTCTTATGTGAGAAAAAGGGGGGGGGGGGAAGTTCCGACATAAGATCGAGTCACCATAAACTATCATAACCAAAAAGGGAGAAGTTTCTGAAGATGAAGACACCCTTTAGTTAATACATGGAAAATGATAGTTTAGAACAGACAAGACCAGTTATTATTGTCAGCATAATTACATATAATGGTCGAAAAGAATGACATCTTTAATTCTCGTTTAACTTATACCTTGCTCTGTATCATGGCCCAGATACTTTCTTTCCCAGCGCAATCAACCAAGTAATTAATTAATTAATTATTTATTTATTGTTCAGTTGAGAAAGGAAATTAACTGTGAGTGAGCTATTTGGTTCAAATTTCATATTTTACTCCAAATTTTATGTTTGATAGCCATTCGATTATTACCAAGATAATTTTTTTTTTTAAAAAGTGGATTATATGAATGCAATTTAATAAGCACTATTTATACGTCCAAAGGAAAAGAAGCTGGTTGTTTTTTTTTTTTTTTAATTGTGCATTATTTTCAATGGGTATACTTGTCAAGAAAATTCGGGAGCACAGATACAAGATTTGAAAGGATGTGAGTGCTGGATGCTAATATAAGAATTGAGCCTTGGATTTTTTCGAAGAGAGCAAGCAAGACATGAGTTAATAATTATGATAGTATAATGGGTAAACCAGCGTCTAGGATATATTCAATTTATCATGTTCATACAACTTTTGTATTCCAAGAAACTGCCTAAAGTTCGTCAAGATTAAAACTTGTTTAATAATAGCAAGAGAGCAACGGAATTATAATCATATTTTAAGAAGTTGAAAAGTATGAATAAATATCCATTGTCAGAGTGTTCTCTATATTCGTCAACAACTATAGAAGAAGAATTAAAGCTGCAGTGTATTTACCAATGAACTGAAATGCGAGAAATCAGTTTTATGAAAGAATCACACAATAAGCAACAAAATCTATTCTCGTGGGACCACTTCAGTTAGCAACAGAATAAAAATATCAACGCTCTCAGGAAGAAAAACACCCTGATGGACATCGTTGTTTTCTGCTTGATCATATTGTTCTTCGATCTCTTTTTACTGCCTCTGTTGCCCATCCTGCTACTTCAAAGGGCGAGGTCTTTGACGAGCAAAACCTGGCTGCGAGGCCCAAATATTAAGAAAAAGTAGAAACTTGGATGTGCAAGCCGCATCAGTTGCAGAAAAAAAAAGAGAAACTCGTGTACATAGAGATGAAATATAGATTGATATTTGGACCCCATATGGAAATTCCAGCCCATCTGTAAACCCTTTTGGTATTTTCAACTCGGCTTACAATATATTTCTTTGAGGAATATTCTCTACTTATAGAACTGTTGAAGTGTTCTCTATATCCGTTCTTTAATAATTTGAAAGTGAACTAAGAGAGAAGGTACGACTGTTACCTGGAGAAGCATGGAAGGAGCCGCAGCAGGATCAGTAATGATATGACTTCTGGTTTCCTTCCATTTGCTGTTGCAACCGATGGGTCGTTGGCTGTTGTTATATCCCAAAAACTTCGTTTCTTTGCTGTTGGAAGTGGTGACTTAGAAAAACGGTGACTTGGACTCTTCAATTCATGAGTTTTTGTTTCCTTTGGCCGCAAAATAGACCTTGTAACCACCCTTTTTGACCGTTCTGTCGCCATTTTTTCTGTTGATTTATCACTCTTCCGAGAAAGCTCACGAATAAGATCATCTTTCTGCTTTAGTTGTGAGGTGTGATCTTTCTTTGTTCTCTCAAGCTCTGTTTCTAATGCCTTGACAAGCTGCTGAAGAGTTCTGACTGAGTTTTCTGGTTCCTTTTTCCTGGATTCTGGCGTGAAACAGTTCCCAGCTAAGAATGAAGATCTGGTTTTCCTTTTCTCGTTTGGTTGGGCCGTAGATGGAGGAGTTGACAAAGAAGTAACTGAAGTAGGGGCTGGAGAGGAATTGGCAGCCAAGGATTGTGCTTCCAGGACCAGTAGCTTTTGTTTCTGCCTAGCTAAATGCACTCGCAATTCACGATTCTCTTTTTGCAATTCAAGTATTAGCTTAGCCTGATCAGTTTCACATTCCGGCATTTGTTGTATTTCCTCATTTGCCTCACATGCCTGCAAATGAATGAGTGGTAACGAGAAAATGTCAGCTCTTCTGCCGAAACTACTATAACACTGAGTACCAACCAAATCGCTTTCACTGCTGCAGACTTCTCTTGACTCATTGACCAAAATTCACAAAGAATACTTTGATAGAGAAACCAATAAAATTGGATGAGACGAGAAGCTAAGAAGATAACCTTGGTCCGAATCTCCTTTGCGCGATTGGCCCAATGTAGGGTGTTTTGTGTTTCACCAAATGAAGCATTGGTTGGACTAATATTTGCAATCATTACAGTGTTGCAAGCTCCTCCCAGTGAGTCCTTGAGGAGTTGAGTGAGCTTTGAGTTTCGGTATGGTACATGTTTCTTACCCTCAACAAGAGCATTGATACAACTGCTTAGTGCAAGAAGTGACCGATTTATGTTGGCTCCCTCAAGTGATCTTTGTGTTCGCTGATCAGTTGCAAGGGCTCTTTCTGATCCAGCAAGATCAATAAGAGATAGTTTTCCTACTTTATGGACAACATTCATGGAAGCATCTCTGGTTCGATATTCAACAACAACCTTAACGAGACATAAGAAGTAAAAATTATATTCCATATAAATCACATAAAAAAGGGTTTGTGCACAAATTATAAAAACCAAGTGGTGGTGATATGTGGACTTACCTGCAGAATAGCATGCGAGCGTGAAGAGGTTTCATTGGCACGAGTTGGTTCGGTGGTTCGGTTTTGGTTTCCTCTTTGAAGCAACGTCATTACCTGCCAGAGGACAGATAAAAATATCAATTCTTCCCCTTGTTCATTCCTTAATCTTCAAATTGTGATACATGAAAGTAGGATATTACTTCATCTGTAGAATAAGCTCTGTACTGCGTCAGACCAGCAGCTACAATTCCCTGATACATTAGAAGAGATATCTTTTGTTAACAAACAACACATTTACTCCTCAGATGCAATCTCATTATCGAATCTCTGAAGAAAACTGACGACACCATACATCAACGTAACCCATACCCTCATAAAGGAAAATATAAAAGAACAAAGAGGAGAGTGGCCTTCCGTTGGGGGAGAAGGGGAGAGACGAGGGTATGGCTAGGCTTGTGCTATGGAATTAATACAGGCCAAAAAGGCTGTTTTCAAGAAAAAAACTCTCACTATAGTTAAGGCATCCTTAATTAATTCAGCCCTCTGGAAAAAGTAACAAAGAAAACTATTAAGGAAAATCCAAGGAAAGTATGATATTCTAATATTGCTGTATACAAAGAAAATAGATGACCTGTTTATCTTCTCTAAGAACCAGAGGCCTTCCAGGAGAGATTAGATCTCTAACAGTTTCATTGTAAACCTCAAGGTATGAGAGATGAACCACGTGGTTTCCATCACAGCTTCTTTGTCTTGTCTTGGCAAAAAGATCCTTAATTGCCAAAACCATAACTCCAGGATTTTCTACCGTCCCCAGCATTGTATGTGTTTTACCAGCTCCTGTGGCACCGTAGCAGAATACTGATCCATTCCTTCCTTGCAACACTGCTTCCACAAGCTCTGCTGTCCTGCAAATTCAGTTCAAATAATTACCCTTCTTGGCTTAAATGATAAACTACCAATCATGTTATGATGAATTTACTTTTCACCAATGAAATGCTGGATATTGGAGGAAAAAATTTCAAGGCGAACATTATTTCTTTAAGGCAACAAGATGATGTACTTTTCCCCACAATAAGAGCAGATCTTCTCTTGGCATGGAAATCTAAAAAACAACGGAACTGGATTCTGTCTTTAGATTATTCGTCATACTGACAGCCAAGAAATGACTGAATTTGGACTCCGAGAAAATGTATGTTTATCATGACTTTGTTCTTATCTATTTTCTCTTTGGCTTTTCTGAGTGCAAAAGATACAGAGCCATTAGGCTCATGACGTCACTTTCTCTCTGATTCCTCTTTTCTGCAGAAACCAAAGATATTACATATGAAATGTACATCAGTACACACAGATTGCTATGGTATCTGAATTTTTAGCTCAGGGAACTATGCAGTCCCACTACGGAGCTATGTCAAGTTCTAGGCAATATTGGCCAGAATTTTGCGGCATATATAACCACGGGATTTAACACACCATTTTATTTTTCTTTCCATTCACCTAAAAGGAATCAATTGCTAAAATGAGAAAATTGTTGATTGTACCAAAAAATAAATAAAAAAAAAACTCAGACAATGGAGAATACTAAATGCGAGATTTGTTCCTAGGTTAAAGAAGTTTGCAGGCGGGCAAAAAGTTAAGGAGTTTCCACAAGCATAAAGCAATCTTTTTTGATAAATAAGCAATGAAAAATCAATCTCCGGATTAAGTCGAATACTCATAGAGAAGCACTCAGAGCCGAATCCTTTAAACCTGCTGTTGAGCTAATAGCTAATTGTATAATGTAACAACAATACAATGCATGTCCAGTAATATCAGTGTGATTTTGTATAACAGCTTAATTTGTTCTTTAGTTAGAACAAAGAAAAATGATAAGAAAAAGTCACAAATATATGTGATATAGAAGCAATGAGAGTTTAAATCTTCAAAAGCACTCACGTCGTGGAATAAACATCTTGCTGAGAAGCCGAGTCAGGGAACGAAGCATCGAAGGAAAAATGCCTTCCATGGAGTCTCTTAAGCCTGAGGTAATCGTTCTCGTGAGGAAACTCAGTCAAATAAATGTCTCTCCTACCCACAATCCTCACACAACACCGAGAACCGGCCTCCTTTTCCTTTTTGGACATTGGCCTAAGCCGCACAAACACTAAAATCCGGGTTCCTGGAGCCCCATCTTTGTCCGAAACAACCTGTAATCTCTCCATTTCTTGCACATTGTTGTTCCCAAGAACCCTTCTTGGCTCTGTTTGGGGAACTGGCCTCCCCATTGAAAGCTTCCTTGCCGCAGTCTTGGAAATGTCGTCGTTTCTTGCACTGGCAGAGAACCCGAGAACGTGATCCGGACCCATGACAGGAATCTCCTTAGCCATTGAACTGGCCTTTGTAAGCATTGGATTCTCTTTCTTTCCATTGTTTTCCTTCGAATCTTTTGCATCTTTGGTATCTTTCCTGCAAGAACTGAGAAGATCCACACTTGGATGCGTGGAGAATCGCTTCTCTTCGGGCCTCGGTGAGGGGTTTCTCGGAGCTGAAGGAGCTTTCTTTTGCTGCTCATAAAAGAGAGTCAAAGCTTTCATCTTTTCTTTCAAGCCATGGTGTGGATTTCTCAATGAAATGCCCAACTGGGTCTCTTCTTGGCCTGATCTGAATCTTGTTTTCTGATCTGGGTTTGGGCCATTTGGCTCCTGGTTGAAGGTTTGAGACCTTGTTGAGACTGGCATTATGCGATTTTCTCTCTATCCAAACATGCCCAGATCCTTTCCTGTCTGACCCAGTAGGATAAACTTCTCAAAATGCCAGGAAAATTCACAACTTTTTCCTTGCTCGGTGGAAGACAGGCGAAAAAAGGTTGAATCTTGAAATGAATTGGAGGTAAACAGAGCAGAAGTGGAGAGAGAGAGAGAGAGGGAACATCAGGAGTGTGAATCAGAGAGTTAATTTTGTTGCGAAGTGGGCCGTTGATTTGGATGAAGATCGAACGGCGTTTACTGGTTAGGCGGGTAAGGTCAGTTTTTTGAAGTGCCACTCACCTAGTGACACTCCACTTTCTGCTTCACGCACTCTAGGGCAGATTTTTCCTGTAATATGTCTAACGGTTGTTGGAAACGAAAATAGCAGTAATTGGAGTGCTGTTAGAGATGACTTTTTGAAATAAGAGCCTTTAAAGCTAGGTTGATTTTGCAACGGTCAAAGCCATGTCAGACACAAACGGCCAGCCATCGTTAATATGTGGACCCCACGTAGAAATTTCCCTAGATAAAGTCTTGCAAGGCCAAACGATGTCGTTCTGAAACAAAAAACAAAAAAAAAAGAGGTAAAAAGCCATTAAAATGACTTGTTAAAATTGAAGTCTAGTGTTTGAATAAGTCATGAGTGGGAAAAAAAAAAGTATATAAAAATTAGAAGAAATATGACGTAGGTCTATATTTATTTATTTATTTTCATGTTAATTTAGTGAGAAAGGTTGGAAAATTATGGTTGATAATCAACTTTGTTTAGCATTTTAAGTTGCACCACCCCTTAGGATTGGAACCCTCTCTGGGCTCTTAAGCCTTTTTATCTTTCCATTTGTTTTTCCTTTTATATATATATACATATATATGAGCTTATTTTATTCATTTTTGAATCGATTACAACCTTCTTTTTTTGTTGTTTTTTCAGAATGATTAGATTGAAGGAAAATTTCTTTATAATAATTAGGTAATCCTAGTGATAATAGGATGTGTTGTTGGAATTATTTCAAAAACAACAACCCAAAAAAAAAAAAAAAATCATACTTGCCTAATATTTGACCCTTAACTTGGGGTCTCGGTAAGAGAAGCATATGTTGAATTGGCTTGAATCAGAAATTAGCACATTGTTTAAATTTTGGGTCAATTTTTTTAAAATAATATTTAAAATATAAATATAAATATATATTGGGACAAAACACATTTCCAGCGGGACAAGGGTTTTAAGAAAGGGTTTAAGGTTTGGAAAGGGCGAGCCCAGAATTTTAACTCTCCCAATCACAGACGCAGCTCCCCCCCCCCCCCCCAAAATGGCAAATTTAATGGCCGCTCTCTCTCGTAGGCTCTCTCGGTCCCTTCTCTCGAACCCGAAAATGGCTCAGATCTCCACGCCTTTTTGCACCAGCGACGTCGCCTCCACTGAAGACTCGGCCTTGGACGAGCCCACTTCCAACGGGGACATCGACTCGATCCTCGAACCAAACCCACTATCCTCACGCACAGAGAAAAAACCGCTTGAGCAGTCGCGGCAACTCGCTGATCGACCGCTTGAGAGCGGCCTCGACAACGGCATTTACAAGGTGCTTCTTTGCATCCATTCCCAAGTCTCAAATTTGTGCCTTGTTCTCTTATTTATTTATTAAGATTTTCGGTTGGTGGGTTTTTTTTTTTCAATATTTGGTTTTGGGTTGCTATTATTATAGAATTGCAGATATGCCAGTGAACCTTTTATCATTTTTTTATGCGTCAAAATATGTAAAGTTTGATCTTTGCGATTATAAATATGAAGCTTTGAAAGGTAATTTGTGGGTACTGTAGGCCATATTATTGGGCAGGGTTGGGCACAATCCAACTCAGAAGACGCTTAAGAATGGTAAAGTGGTCACCCTGCTAGCAGTGAGTACAGGTGGGATTCGTAATTACCGGAAACCATTGGAGAATGAGGATCCAATGGAGGATGCAAACCGTCCTTCTGTTCAATGGCATCGGGTTGTGGTTTACCCAGAGAGATTGGGGAATCTTGTCATGAAGAATGCTGTCTCTGGGTGAGGGCTTTGAACAAAACTGGCTTTGTTAGCAATTGCGTCTTCAGATATAAATATTTTTTTTTTCCTTTTTCTCCATATGGCATTATAAGTAGACAGGGATGTTGAATATCATTTTATCCCAATCATACATCAAAGTTGATGTGTTGGATGGGTTCCTTTGGGTTCGTTTAGCATAATACTAAAAGATCCTGGATACCAGTACACTGGACTTTCTTGAAGATTGTCAACTTATGAAATTTGGAATGAAATCTATGCAAAAGGTGACATGTTGCCAAAACGTGTTAGTTGGCTCTGGAGTGGCCAATCTCGAAGACCAATGCTTTATAAAACATTTCTCTCTTGGCTTTATATGATGCAGCCAAAATAATATAATCATGCTAACTGGCTTCTTTTCAATGTGCTATTATTTACTTGAATGCTTAATAGAGGACTTTATGTTGCTTTAATCCTAAAATTCCATTTTTTTATTCCTTGTGGAAAGTATTTGTACTTTACAGTATATATTTCATCCTGAATGAATCTTTATTATTAAACAAGCTAACTCACTTATTTTCAATGTGATGTTATTCCCTCCTCACTTTTGGCAGTTGCATTATGCCATTTTGCCTCGCAACTGCATCAAACTTTAATTATTTGTGCTTTAAAGAGTCTATGTTTAATCCATGATATCCAATTTTTCAAGTTCTGTCTTCAAATCAGTTTTACTTGGCTTGATGAATTAACTGTACCAAAAGTGGTAATGGGTATTCTGCATAAAAATCATTTTAATGAAGGTGCTAGCTATATCAAAGTGCCTTGGTATCCAACAAGATGAAGGTTCTGGCTCTTCTAGATGGATTGTTGCTAGTTGTCTATCATCAGTGATGTCCCAATGATTTTCTCAACCTTGAATGCCAAGCCTCTCATATTGTCTCATCTTTGACCTTTTTTCTGGCTTGGAAATTGTTATTTCAATGCTGTTTTTCAAATCTGCTTAATCCTCCATGACTTCAGCTCTGCACCCACAACTTATTTTTGCTATATATGTTTATTTTCCTTTTTACAATGGCAATTTTTTAAAACTTTTGTTTGTTTTAGTTCAATTGTTTATCTGGAGGGGAATCTTGAGACAAAAGTCTGGAGCGATCGAGTAACTGGTTATTACCAGCACGTAAGAGAGATTGCTGTTCGTCCAAATGGTACATTAATTGCCTTCATACTTTCTTTGGTTAGTTTGCTGAAAAATGAGAAATATGTTAATTGGCCTAAGCCTTGGCCTAAAATTTTTCTGCTTGGTTCTTTATTTCAATCTTTCTAGGTCTAGGTGAAATACTGGATTTGTTGTCTCATCTTTGCTTGAGAAATTACAAATTGAATATTATTCAAAATTTCACCTTGAGCTGCTGGGTCAAGATTCTTTTTAAGTAGTTGATATCCTGTATGCCACCATCAGCATAATCATTAAAGTACATACAATCTGTGAGATGCTATCCAATTGTTCACATATGCTGTTCACTATCCATTTGAAACACAATACCGACCTTTCTAGTTATCCTCTAGCAGATCAAAATCTGTTAGACTCAGACTGACAATAGCTTTATTACATGCACTTTCAGGTCGGGTTTTGTTTTTGGGTGATGGTGGTAGTGGTCAGCTAGCAAGTCCAGGTGGATTAAAGTAGGTTGGCTACTCTCAGAAAAATAGCTGGAAGTGACCAAGTATTTGAAAAGCTTTGCTGCCAGCAACAAATTGTCCACCTTCATCACAAGTTAGTTCACTTCCTTGAAGCAGAGTTATGTTCTTTAATTGCCCTTGGGCGAGACCTTGTTATATTTTATATGCTTTTCATGGTAGAGAGGGAGGAATCCTTATGGAATGTGACTTAGTAATTTAATTTGATTATCAATATATATCAATTTGTATATTCTTGGGTAGGATTGAGGCAAGTAGCTCTTGTACATTCTGATAGTTGACCATGTCTAGCATTCAACACATGCTTATCTAACCTTGCTTGGCACATAAGCTTGACGAATTGTGGCTTGACATATGTTCGCTATGATCCTGCTACCTTTTGCGAATTTGAGTGCTCTGAGATTTTTTTTTTTTTTTGGTGTAAGGATATTTCATAGACCTCTTCAATTATTAGCCAAATTGACCTAGGCTTTCAAGCCTATTTATTCCTTGGCAGCCTTTCGGCTCCTGAATTCTCTGCTTGTATTTGTTTATTTAGTCTGATCATTTTTCTTCATTGAATGTTTTGGCAGTCATTCATACTTTTTCTCTCCCCTCATGTATACTTAAGTTTGGGTGGGAACTTGAAGTCTCAGTTAGTGCTGAGAAAATTGGTCATGGTTTGGCCTGAGTACGGAACCCAACAACCATTGCTTGAGATTTCCCCAGAAGTCCCGACACTTTTTGTGGGGTTGAAAGACGAGTAGTACCGGAGGTTGTGACTTCTAGCTTTCACTTTAAAGTGAAATAATATTACTAATTGATGGTAGTGCTAGTTACAGATGTTAAAAGCTTTTTTTAGAACTGAATTAGGATTAATGTACTGAGAGTCTGTGGTTTTTCCAGTTAATTTGCTCCCGATTATTGGATCCTAAACAGCCCATGACCCATGAAGATGTTTATCCAAAGTCGCATGGCTTGATATTTTAATTTAGTCTCTGTATGCTAACTGAATACAGAGCAATGGGCATAATACACAATTGACCAATACCAAGACTTTCCTTTTGGATTTTAGGCTTCTGTGGGTTCAATTTTGCATCGAGAAGCTATTGTGGGTTTGCATTTTGTTAATGAGAGACATTTTCTGTTGGTGAGGCTGACGGCGCCTTCAAAAAACTGCTGTCATTTCACAGCATGCCTCAATCATTTTATCCGCCTGTAACTTTACACCAGCAAATGAGGCTCGTATATATATATGTCATTATGTAACATGCAAAAAATGGTGAAAAATAGTCGTGCCTTCGTGCATCGTTCATCCAAATAGTCAACGATGTGAAGTCCCGACATTTCAATAGACATCAAAGTCCCACGGGTAAGTGTACACTTGAATTGCTTCTAACATTGTAGGAATCTCTCTCTGCTTTTGTTTTTGTTACCTTCAATGTACCTGCATTCAGACAGATCCCCTCATTTAGTTTATATACTAGAAACAGAGATTTGACACTTCAACGGATATCAAGCAGAGGGGCCATAACTTCCACATGCAAGCAACTAAATCACAAGTTCTAAACATTTCAAGATTTATGAATATGATTTCCCTCTATTGCAATGCATTAGAGTAATGTGCATATGCATTTGGTCTCCAGGCCGTGGTATGTTAACAGTATTGAATGCATCCTGCCATTTTTTTTCTATTTTACGAGTTTTTAAGAGAATTATGGCGCAGACAAATGCAACACTTTAAATACATAACATCTTACATGTAACTTACACACCCAAGCATTGTATTTGACAACTGATTGGCATATCCAGGAACTCTTTGTTAAGGTGTTCCCAGATGCTCAACTATCCCCGGTAACGTGTAACTGGGGACATGAAGATGGTGCGACGGCTGCTTCAGTTATGCATTGACCAAACAATTGTTCTTTGGCAAGCTAAGAGTACCAAAAATATGAATATGAGGAGAGATCAGTGTGTGCTTACTTTATGCAAATAAATGGCTGGGGTCCTAAACCATGTGGTGCTCTACATCAATTAATGAAAATAAAAAAAATAATAACAATAATAGAAATAGAAATTTTTTTTTCCTTCTTTGCAAACTCAGTATATTAAAGATGTCAATACATCCCAACACTAGTGAACGTACAGAATTTGCTCCAGATCCACAAGTTTAATGTCTGTTTTTTGTAGGCAGGTCTGTACATTGGTAATCATTCTATGCAACGCCTAATCATCCTCTTCTTTTTTTCTCAATATATATTGCAACAATAAACTATTGGGAATCATTAGAGCTCATAATACGCACCCAAAAAAAAAAAAAAACAAAGAAAACTGTTAATGTTCATAATTCAGTCAATGCTTGACATGAAGATAACGCAGAAAAGGCCTCAAGGAAGAGCTTTTATACAGAGTCAATAATTTAAAGGCAGCCAGGTAGACCGTTTGCTAGCGAATGACATTCTAGTTTTGAACAACGCATGGATCCTCTAGAAAATGCACACCTCTCAAATACGTTTGTGAACCATTGCTTGCAAACCATGATGGATTCAGATTATGCAAATAACAGTTCCATCAGGGTTAAACATTCAACACAAGGTCACCCCAGGCAATTCTTAACAAATCAAAATTCTAGCGTTTCCACATTCGCACACAAAACCCAGTTCTCCAATTCAGTGAACAATTAGATGAACTCTACATGGATAACCATCTGAACACATGCAATCTACAAGCTCCGGCAAGCAAAGCCACTGAAATAAGCAAACACAAACATGCAAAACCATTACAGGCCATTAAACAATAAGGTACTAATGCATTACATATCAAATCGCTCCAATTCCTCCATCAGCAGCCTCTTCTTCCTCACCCAAACTATCTGTTTCCCTTCGCCTCCTCTATGCTTCCCATTAACAGCATTATAACGCCTATAACCCCTAGTACCGCGATTAAACCCACCATAACCACCCCGATTAAACCCATCATTATAACGTCCCTTCTCTCTATTTCGGCTATTGGGAACACCATTATAACCCCTATTTGCTCCACTGCTCCAGTCGTTGTCCTTAATTTGACTCTCTAATCTCTCACTCGTTTTTTCCGGATCCCCAAATTTTGGTTCAAAGTCGGTCATCGGATCACCCCCGTCCTCCACAACCTCAGTCTTCCGTTCGATCCCCACCGTAGAATCACTCTCCGCCACAATGCTGTTTATTTTCGGCCGAAATTCCATCCGAAATTTCCAGAGCCTTCTCGCCGGAACATTCTCCTTCTCACTCTTAATCACCGAAGCGCGTGCCTCACGTCCCAATTGCCCCTTCTTCTCGTTCTTCTTCTTCCCCTTATTCTTCAGCTTCGTTTTCCCCTTATCCATCAACTCCTCCCTCTTCGTCTCTGTTGCAGTGCACTGGCTGACACTTCCTTCAACAATGGCGGCGACCGTGACAGCGTGGTCCGTTCTCTCGGTATGGGCGCCGCCGCCATTGGAAGCCCTGGAACCGTGGTTTCTCTGCCGACGATCCCGGATGGGCTTGACTCTACTGCCTGCTCCTCCTCCTCCTTGTTTCTGTTGTTTTTGTTGTTCTTTTTCTTCTTCAACTTGGTCGACGAGTGCCACTCCTGGGTCTTGTTTTGCCTGCTGCTCTTTAAGCCAGCGTTCTTTGAGTCGTTGGAGGGTCACGTAATTTGGAGGAATTATTGGCTTGTTTTTCCTGTCCTCCATGCTAATGATATCCGATGAAAGGCCGGCACGTCAAAGGCACTTTTGGAGATGGAGGGGAAAGAGACGGTGCGGGTGTGTGTGCGCGCTTGTCCGTGACAGACACTCAGAGACCGACCGTAGTCATGCCTAATTATAATTGTAACCAGGGGTTTTTAATTTAATTTTTTAAATGTAAATTAAGTTAATTTAATATTTTTTACATAATTTTAAATAAAATAAAATATAAAAAATAAATAATTAATATATGATTAATTAATTAATTAATAGGCATCATCATCTTTCAGAGTTCTTCGGTGCATAGTTCAACTTTCACCTTACACTTTATTAAATTGTTCAAGTTCGTCTTTTTGCCTTAATATTTGTTCCTTTTTTTTAGTTAAATTAATTATTTTTATTTATTAAAAAATTTATTATGTCACAAATTTCATAATAACTTTTTAATCATTAAATTACATAATAAAAATAAAAATAATTTTACTTATTTTTATAAATCATATATTTTTTTATTTAAAATTTAAATTCACTACATCTCTTTAAATTTTCTTTTCTATTAATTGTGTCTAAACTTAATCTTTATTACGCCCATTTACTTATTTACGATCTTTATTTAGAAGTTTATTTTTTATTAAAAAATTTATTAAATAGTAAGGTATTAAAAAAATTATTTTTTTTATTTTTATAAACATCAAATCTTTTTTGGGCATAATTAAATACTAAAATAACCAAACAAGTATATTGACACAATATTATTTTTTACTCAAAAAAATTAATCTATTATATATACAATGTTAATACTTATATTCTTTTTTTTTATAATATGAGAATTAGTTAGTATCGTGACATTTTCTTAAATTAAATTTGGTATATGTCTAAAAATATTGACAAAATTGTCAATAAATTTAATATGAAAAAAAGCTACAGATGCATATTATCAAATTCTATTATTAAGTAAAAAAAAATTTAAACTATATAAGTATGAATATTACACATTTTAATAAGTTAATTAAAAAAAAATAATGACAACAAAAATATACTGAATATTTAAAAAATAAACATACCATTATTATTTTTCATAAAAAAAAAAAGCGATGGATGCGGCATAATTGGGATTTATTTATGGTTACTGGGCGATAGGTTCATGCATAATACATTTCCTTAAAGAGACCCACCATCCTGGACATTGCAAAAATTTGTCACACCCAAATACATCTCTGTTTTTTGAATCATCCCCACCCCCACAAAAAAAAAAAAAAAAAAAAAAAAAGGAAAAAGTCAGTAACCCCTGCACACCCACATGGAGGAGTGAGGCACTTGACCCATTCCTCCGCGTGTGCCCTTACATGTCTGTCCGCAACCCCACCACCTGAATACCTTTCCCCTCCTCATATTTCTAACCCAACCCATTCTTACCAGTATAACAGCCCCCTCCCCCCCCCCCCCCTCCCCTCCCTCTCTCTCTTCTTTGGTTTTGGTTTCGCTAATGGCTGACCGTGACCGTGCCGCTCACCAGAGGGCTCCAAGACCCACCGCCGCCAGCCCCCCTACAATCACCACTTCCACGTTTCTGCAGAAAATCCAAGTCCATGCACCAAACTCATCCCAACTCACCGGTTTCTTGACCCTCCTCATCTCTGGCTCTATATTATTAGTCCTCTCCGGCATCACTGTGACAGCTGCAGTTCTGGGCCTTGTATTTTTTGCTCCTTTGATCGTCTTCTCTAGCCCAATATGGTTTCCGGCTGCCGTATTCCTCTTTGTGACCCTTTCTGGGTTCTTGCTGTTTTGTGGGCTTGGGGTGGCTGTTGTGGCTGGATTGTCTTGGATGTATAGATACTTTAGAGGGATGCATCCGCCAGGGTCGGAGCGGGTGGATTATGCCCGGAGCCGAATCTATGACACGGCGAGCCATGTGAAGGACTATGCTAGGGAATACGGTGGGTATTGGCAGAGCAAGGTGAAGGATGCTGCTCCCGGTGCATGACTATGATGAGACTCGGGGTTGTTGGTGGGTCGGATCGGGTTGCCTGCCAATTTATATGATGATAGAAAAATGCTTCCTTTTGTGTTTAATGAGACGGGAGGCTTCAATTTTAGTGTTGTTTTTCTCTATTGATTCGAGGCTCTTTGCCTATTGAGGTTGAAACTATTCGATATCGTTTTCGTTCAACATCTTGAGAAATGTAATAGAGAGATTTATTTTTTAAAATATCATTAAATTAAATTAAAGTAAAATTTTATATATAATTTTATTATCTGTACGTGTAAACACTTGGAACTTAATTTTACTTTCGCAAAGTGCAGGTCGAAAATTCCAACCTGATACAAAGGATGCAACGAATGATCCGGGGTGGGTGTAACTTTTATTCGAGAGTAATTTCTCGTTTTTCATCATCTTTCATTCCATTGTCCCCCTTTTTGTTCGTAGAAGACGATTCATCTCTCTGAAGGATTCAAACTTCTTTTTGCATATCCAAACCGGTTTGAAGTCAAAGATCTATGGAAACCTTTGTTCTTTTACCGCATCGGATTGACCATATGGCTGAAGCTGCTGCCCCAACAAACAGCCTGAGCGTTGGTTGGATGCAAGTCCCGAAATAATCATGGTCCACCTCCCGTCTATAAAAGGCCAAAACGATGCCCAACCGGATGACAATCCAAACGCACTGACAGAAAGTCAGTATTGTTGTTTATTCTCATTAAGCCAATTTCTATGGAAAAAAAGAATCATTCTTGAACAAAAGGTTACAACGTGAGAACAGCAAAAGCTCCCGTATTTACGCCTCCCCGTCTTATGGCTATGAAAAGCAAAATGGGCTAACTGAAGAGGCAAATACAAATGTCGAAATGTTAAAAAGACTGTAACCCCGTCAGTTTTCAACAAAACCCCGGCCATCGCCAGGCCTAATCCGGGAAAAAATGAAAGCAAGAACAGGAATCAGAGTATTTCGCAAATAAGCAACTTCCCCTACCTATCTTTCGCCTGATAACCAGTGTACGCAAAACTGCTGCAGCATAATTGTTCTCTCTACTGTTTCTATCAGGGAGCTTCTCTATTAAGGACTACCGAGGAACTTCTCTATTGAGACTGAGAATGCGGCAAAACCGGCACAACCAGGGCATGCTACTTCTTAAGGACTATCAAGGAACTTCTCTATTGAGACTGAGAATGCAGCAAAACCCGCACAACCAGTGCGCGCTGCTCTTGGACTGCCTGCAATTACAATGGCAGTTATGTAATGGGGAACTTGGACATTGGAACACATGGAGCAATGATAACAATTGAAAACAATGTCAGTTAGGCAGGATTCCAGTTCTTGTGTTGAAGTTAGCCTCGTGTTAGGTATCGCCTTCCATGTGTGCATATTCCAAACAATGATCCCAGTTGCATACTACGACCAAAGTTGCCATTTATCAATAAAAACCAAGTTTAGAGCAAGAGACCATCTGCCTGAATGTTGTAATCGCTGTGCCCCAACTCCGTTCAAAGAGCACCCTTTTAACTATTAATGTACTTGACATGTTAACAGGAGAATATTTTTCGTGTGAAAGCAGAACAATGAAATTCTACCACTGTAATCTGGAGGTACCAAAAGAAAATAGCAATTGATTGTTCGATTGATTCAGGAAAGTGAATAAGCCACGCAATTTGAGAGTGAATCTTTTTTTTTTTTTTTAATCTGAACCCAAATTATTATTTCCTGTGTCATTTCAGCCGTGTTAGGCATCATCAATTAGGGATGCTAAAGCAGTCTATTATTTATACAGAGCCAAAAATAGAAATAACGGAGTAGTTTTGGAGAATTACTTATCATGCCAGGGTCAAACAACAAGAAGTAACCACCGATGGACCCCAAACAACTTGTTCTATGCTTCAGGTTTCTGAAAGGCATAAACCAAAAAGAAAAAGGGTGTAGTTTCCAAATGCACAGAATTTTATTTTTTTTTTTGTTTCTGGTGTGTTTTTGAGAGAGAACACAGAAAAGCAAAATTGAATCGACTGAAAACTGACTAGGCTTTTCTCCAACATTATACCAGACACGCTAGAAAGTAAATCATTATCCAGAAAGAACAGAGTTCTTGGAAACCTTTTGGCAAATGTTAGCCGATTTCCAAGTCCATTAGACAGACCAAGTACCCCGGCAGAATACAAAACAATGAAAATATTCATAACCATACAATCAAAGAGCTCACATCCTTCAGTGCGAAAAAGATAAGGTCCAGGGCTTATCGTAGTCATTATGTATTCAACCTGTGCAAGTGTATGACCAATTGTCTTTAAAGTATTATTATAATATCAGGTTCCAAACACTCTGTTAAAATATATAATTAAAAATTATAATATACACAAAATTTAAACCCTCACTCGGGATCATTTCATTAAAAAAACTCTTTTAAGTCATTCTTCAATTTATTGAGAATTTGGGTTTTTTTTTTTTTTTCAAGTTTCTTTCCATTTAGTATAGCTGTCCTAGTGTTTTGCGTTCATTTCTGATTCCCTTTTGCATCCTGTCTATTTCCAATCAATTGAATCGAAATTTGCTTGGTTGATTATATATATATATATAATCACTTACACACTTACTTCAATCAAGCTCAATTCGGTGAGCCTTACATACTTTGTTAATCTAATTCGATTAACCTTAGATCTTATCTCCCACATGCGTCGATTGTATAAGGTTTGATTCCTCTTTGAAGACATGTGTAGTTACTAACCCGAGTTATAAGTGAAGTCCCACAACGCTTTTTAATTTCTTATTTTCGATTGTATTTTTTTTCATCATTATTTACCGTATCTATGATTGTCTAAAATCATCTGATCAATCCATATATATCACTTTAGATAAATAAGAATTGACTTGGTTTCTATTCAATTTGGTTGAGTTTTTGTTTTTTTTTTTTGTTTTTCCCTCTCGCGTTCGTGAAATTCCATTTTATGCAAATATAAGTGGACCAAATCAATATCAAAATTCCAGCCCGAAACCTGCAAATGGGAAGGAAAGAAAATCCAAATCGAACAGTTTTTACTTTTTTAGTTACACAAGATGGCCTTTTCCTCTGCCCAGGGCTTTTCCAATCAAAAACGACGCTGACATACTTTAGCTACCATAACGGGCGACACAAAACGAAACCCGAACTCTTAAAGACACCAACCAGTCATTTCCCAAGAGTCAAGTACCCCGGCAGGGGACTGGCACGTGGCGACCGGAGGGGCACCTCCCTGAGCTGTTTCCCGGCGCTGTCATAGTAAATGACGCCGGAGAAATCCAACGGCTGGCATTTATCTCCCATCAAGATCGCCCTTTGCCAGACCCCACCCTCCCCGAAGTCCTCCTCCTCCGGTTCCTCGTTGAACCGCTTCTTGTGGTTGCCGTGTGCAAGAGCAATAGCTTTGTTGCTTATTTGAGCCAGGAGCTCCTTGGGCCGCGCCAGCGGCGACCTTGGAGGCAATTTCGGACTGTAGCTGCGGTGTAAGGAGTGGAAATGACTTCGGCGTTGGCTCGGCTCCGCTGGCCTGAGCTTGCTTGAAGCTCCGATTGCCCGCTTGGCCAAAAAGGCCATCAGGGATGATAAGGACATGAGGATGCCTAGCCTTAGCCGCTTCGGCGAGCCGGAGCCATGCTCCGATGATATGCTTGGGACCATTTTTGCAACGCTTTTTTTTTTTTTTTCTGTTCTCTCCGTGCCGCTCTGCTCCTGTTGTGTTATTTTGTGTCTGGGAGCTGAGGGAGGGTTGAGGAGTATATGTGTATATATATATGTATATAGACAGAGAGAGAGAGAGAGAGAGAGAGAGAGAGAGAGAGAGAGAGAGAGAGAGAGAGGGAGGGAGTATAGGGGTGGGGATTCTAGGAATGGGGACAGGGTGACCGGTGATGGCCGGTAGCTATTTTCTTTTGACAATTGACTTGTTTTTTCGTTCGTTCTCCATTCCCCATTTTAAAATGCCGGAAATTGCCAATTTTCTACATTTAAGAATTCAAGAAACGAAATGGGAAAAGGTATGGAATGTTTGTGTCCGCGTCGAAAGCATATGCGTGGAAGCCCCGTTAGTACTATTTAAAGTTATAAAAATAGTAATATTATGTTAAAAAAGGTAATGTATTTAAGAATTTAAATTATTAAATAAAATTTAATATACAAATCATATATTACATTTTTAATATTTATTACTATTCTCTTTATTAGAAAGGATGTTAGGTGAATGTTTTGCATTATCTGTCTTTATTAATAATTTTAACACAACAATTATAATAATAATAATTACTATTAATGACAACAACGATCGACCCCTTTTAAAATTAATTAAACATTTTCTACTATTTATCAAATAGTGCAGCTACTACGTGCAGAGCGATTAAAAGGAAAAAAAAAAAAATTAAAAACACACACACACAAGATCTTCTCGTAGATTGTTGTAGTTCAACAATACAGAAACGGACAGCAAGCACACAAAACTACCATTAGTGGTGAGTTTAATTTTCAGCCACATTTGAAATTTGGAGGATAAAGTTTATGTTCCAATCACATCTACCAGGTGCGAATCCACTTTCTAAGGATGTGATTCAGTTGGTAGAGAGTTCTGAGAGCAACCCCGAAAGATAATGAATCATATGCACCATTGCCGTCATACGTGCCAAGCAATTAGCGGCGATGACTCCACAAGTAAAATAATGGAGGGGGGGGGTTGTGGCTGAGTCAGCTTCAACGGCGGCTGCAGAACCCCAATTCAATTTTATGGAGAGAGAGAGGATCAACTAGTGGGATTATGTTGTGGGTCTGTCCAATGGTGGACTCACTTAGCAGCCTTTTTTTTTTTTAATATATATATATATATCAAATTGGTTTCCTGAAAAGTAATTTCATACATGCACAGACAGTGACATAAACCTCTGGTTTTATTCTTCATTTTTTACGCATACAAATGTCAATTCCAACTAAGAAAAACTCTGGCCTCGTTAATGGAAGTCGTGTGTGCGCGCCTAACTTTCATTTGAATTGCTTGCCTACGTGGGGACAACGGGGGGTTCCGACTCTTCTACCTGACTCGGTTTTTTCCCTGCCTCAAATTCTGTGGTCATAATCCACGAGTTATGGTCACACTGAGATTCAATTACCATTTTCTAATTAAATTAGTTCGAATTAAGAACATAGCCAAGCTTTTCGTGGTCCTGTCAAAGTAAACGCTCGATTAAGAAGATGAACTCATCGCAAGAGTCACACTTCATTTATTTATTTATTTATTTATTTATTTCTTGGTCTTACCAGGGATGCTTGCCATGACCTCAATAAAGCGGAAATGGCACGCTTCAAGGACTTCGTCCAAGGCCATCCTGTCAAAGTCAATGAATGAAAACTCAGAAGGCTCGTTACCCAGTTAGAATATAATTCAATGACGACAATTGAGTTGAGTTAATCTAGAGAGTCATCTGTTCTTCTTAGCTCTAGAAAGTCGTCTATATCTATCTAAACTATTTTTCATAAACTCGTGTCAAGAAAGAAAGAAAGAAAGAAAGAAAAAAAGAATCAAATTGTCGAGCAGTAAACGTTTTATTCTTTATGGTAAATCTCTTGAGTCAGTTTTTTAAGGACTCGCTGACATCCACTAGCTGAATATAAGATTTTACTCAAAAAAAAAAAAAAAGTTTAACACAGATTTAATTATAATTGACCAAAAAGAGAGAGAGAGAGAGAGAGAGAGAGATAGATTAATTGAACTTAATACAAACTTATTTCATTTAAAAATTTAAATTATTGAACAAAATTAAAAAATAAATTATATACATATCTATATAATTTGAATACAAAAATCATTTATTATCGTAATGTATGCGATTATAATTTCAAACTTTTCAAAGTATTGATGCGTGGGGAGCCATCGAGAATCATGCCGTTATTGTTTGAGGGGTCATGGTTATACGTTTCGACACATGCAAGAGTGAGTATACGGATTAATTGTAATTAACAAGGGGTAAGACAATTCAATTTCAATTTGCTTTCGATCCTTTTTTAATTTCCTAATTCTTTGACTTTTGGGTTGCATATTGGCAGAATTATGTGTGAGTCTTCGGTCATGCATGGCCAGATGTAAAGAAATAGATGTGTGACCCTTTTGTGCATCACAGCAAGAGATATGACGGCCTTAACGCAACTCAGTCCATCAACCATGGCCAATAATTAACAGGAAATGTTAGTACGGGGCACTGAGAAGCCGCCCCTCAAACCAGCAGTTTTACTACACCTTTTTTTTTTTTCTTTTTTCAGCCATTACTCTTTAAAAAAAAAAAAAAAAAAAACTCGTTGGATATGCCACCTCTATATTCACAAGATCTAAGATTCCCTTCTTTTTGAGATTCCATCACATTATATTATAAATCCACAAGTAACTTATATTGTATATCGATAGAGAAGAATTGAATGTGTTATCATAAAAATCGGCCCAACATCTATTAATCATTAAAATTGGCTCCCACAGTGCCTAAAATATGGGGGAACACTAATGAGCCAAGACTTGCGGAGAGGGTCTCTGTCCTTCCAGCATTCTATGTGCCAATCAAATAACTGCAACTAAGGTTAGAATATAAGGTTCCATGCATGTAATTCTTGATATTTAGAAGGAAGTATACCCCCTTTTCTCTTTTATTCACGAATTACGGAAAACTAAGTGCAATTTAAGGTCAATCATGGTAGAAAATTAGAAATGCGGGAGTGAAGTCGTTTGTTCTTACCACTGTAGCACTAGGCGATCCGTCCGATGAGTTATGGCGAAAGGTAGACCGTAGGCAATAGGCACGACAATTTAGGTACTCGTTGAAACTCAAACGTTTATTGCATTGAGAGAGAGGCAGCAGTTTGTCCAACAAATTGAGCATGGAATAAACCCAATGAAACTTGCATTTTTACCCTTAGCAAGAAGTACGGTAATGGGTCTGGCTCTTAATTATAGTTTATTTTAGCCGGTAAACCAATCTCTTAAAATTAGCCATTGAAACTAGCTGGCTTTAGAGTAAAAGTTGAGCACGATTTTTTTTTTTTCTAAGGTAAAGTTTTAGACTATATAAGAGTATAAGATTACAATATATAACCTTATTATACCAGAAAAAATATATATTTATTTTTTTGAAAGATAATTTTAAAATTTAATCCGATAAATTTTTTAAATATATATCAAAAATAGTATAATGATTTTTTTCTTATTTAATTAAGATATTTGCAACATAATTACATTATCATATTAAGAAGTTAAAAGAAATTTAATTTTTAATTACATTATTGACGTGATTAAATATAAATATAAATTTTCTCAATTTTTCATGCATATTGTTCAAATATTATTAATGTTGAATACGAATTGGTTTACAACATGGTAAAGATAAGGGAATAAGTAGTCGTCACAAAACTAGAGATGAATAGTAATTCTTGTTATTTAAAGTATATTTTAAAATAAAAAATCTAATATGATGATCGGTTAAATATAATAGTAATTTGATTTATTAAATTTAAAATTCTTCCATTTTTTTTGTTAAAAATAACCGTTATAAGAATAAAAATATCTTTCTATTTAAGATAATCGATGACAAAGTTATTATATATATCATTACAGATTTTTTTCTTTTCATACCTCCCAAAAAAAATGTAAATAATAAAAAGAGAAGAGTAGGAGAAAAAAAAAACGTTCAAAAACAAAATGTAAAAAGTATTCTTATTTTTATTTCAGACATTAATATTATGGATAATAATATATTAATTTTATTACAATTTGTATGATATTATTCGCATAAAAAATTTTAAATTATAAAAATAAGAATTTAATAAAATAAAATTTTAAAAAATTCAAACAGAAAACTGGTACGGTAGACATGTTGTCACCTCAATTTTTTCCATCCTTTTTCTTCTCTTCGTAGGCTCTACCCTGTCGGGTTCTCAACCTGTTCCCTTGGTTCTGCTTTTATATTTTTTTGTACTTGGTGCAAACCTAAGGTTGGTCTTTGTTGACTTTGTTGGCCACATCACTAAAACACTAGCTCCTTTCACTTCTTTTAATTTACACTATTAACATTTTGGGAACGAGATTGGCCCAATACTGCGGTATGTGTATGTTCCTCGATGCAAGTGTCCTTGCTGCTCTTTTCAGCTCATCTTTAGTCAAGTCAAGTAGTTCCATTTTGTCTGGGTTACTCACATGGAGAATCTCAATGTTTAGCATCAATTCCAACTTCAGTCCTAGCTTTTCACATGTCAAAGTTAAATCTAGTTTTAAAGACCCGCTATGATTCGAATCCTCTGTATAATGGTGCAAAATTAGTGTGGGATATGCTACTTTGGTCCTATCATTCTATGTTGGAAGATCTAATCTTAGGCATTACCCAAAAGAGAGACTAGGTAATTGATCAGAACCCTCAGCTCTCTCTCTCTCTCTCTCTCTCGCTCGCTGAACCTTTCTCCCCTAGTCCTGTACTGATCAAAACACAAAGCGTAGATGATCGTACTCCTTCGAGTAGTGTCAAACCAATAAAATGTCCATTTTAGTTCCATAAAAACATCGATGAAAGTTAAGAGATCAATATGTATATATATATATATACAGGAAAATGATGGTGGCAGGCTGCCTTCAGCCCCACTGGGCATTGCACGTAAACCTGCTAGCTTTGAATGCAAAGTAATGTAAAGAGAGAAGAAGAGTGGTTTAGATTCTTAACCTTCTCTTAACTAATACCTACCCAGCGTTGAAAGTTAGAGATTTAAAACGGTATGGGACAAAAGAGGGGCATTAAGTCAAAGTGCAACAGTCACCCGTTTTTTCTACTTTATCTTTGACCCGGATGGAAAATGTTCATATTTTCGAGCAAAGACTCAAAATCAATAAGGGCTCCAAGAGAACCCTATGTTAGGCTTATGCTCCATGCGCCCATATCTACCTTTCCATTTAAGTTTCGAGAATTTGGTATTTGAATTAGTGGCTTTGGCACATAGGTTAATCATCTATACATGTATCTCAATTAGTCAACCCTTTATGATTAATAAAGGTTAGTTGCCACTTGAGTAATGGCATTTTGTTTTTTAAAAAAAAAATAACAAAAGTTAAACGAATAGAAAGAAAGAACTTCATTATATAAAGTGATTGATATGACGTGCCTTAGAGATTGATCACATTACAAATATAAAAAATGTACAATTAATTATCAAGATATTGCAGTGTGTGTGCACTGAAGAGGCAAAATTGTGCAGCCACAAGGCAAAATGGTTGTTTCGAATCGGACTTATGCGATCATTAGTAACCTAGCTAAACCCTCTAATATCAAATACAGACTATAGCAATGGGGGGGGTGATAAAAATGCAATTTCCACAACCCATGACGTTGCCGTGCCGTCACAGGTACGTGCGTACTTTTGCTTCTTCTGCACTAAAATGATTGCGTACTAAATTATTTCCACGATCAAGCAAGTAACTCCGGAGGACAATATATATATATATATTCTACTATACGGACACGTTATGTAATAAATAATTTGCTATACAACTGAAGAAAGCTAAAATGTTCTCAAATATATATATATATATACCTAGCACCGAAAACGTTGGTTGATCCCAATGAAGTATCAAAATGTATGTCTTCGTTTCACTTAATTAACCAAGTATAGAATGAATGAGACATATTGTAAGAATAATTGAGATGATTACAATTACAGCGTGAATAATACAACACCATTTGCAGCAAAAAAGAAAAAGAAAAAAAATTTAAAGACCTTTGTTAATGGTGCAATGGGTTTGGACCGCTTGGAACAAGTCGTTTGTCAACACCATAACGCGGATCAATGTCATCACTTCCCGGCGGCTCACGTTGCGGCGGCTTGTGGCCATGGTGATGCCGGTGATTTTGCCAGCGTCTCTTCACGAATGGATCGAAGTCAAAATTGCTAGCCGACAACTTCTTTCTGCTGCTCAACGGGGGATCATCATGATGTACGGATACAATGTTATTGTGAATGCCATTGCTACTAGAGATCAAATCACAGAGCCCATGAAAGAATAAGAGGAAAAGAGAGAGCCAAAAAATGGTACTGATCAACAAACGTAGGCTCGACGTTTTCATGGATATGGCAAGAAAAATGGATCGTCAATAGAAGGGATGGCATGGAAAGATAGACTTATTGTGCGTCGGAGAGATAAAAGGAGAAAGAGTAGCGGTGGGTGGGTTGGAGAGATTTGCCCAATTGACAGCTTGTATGTGCTATGGCTAGACTAGCACAAGAAATGTTGCAAAACGTTGAAACGGGAGGGTACACGCTTGCTTCCTCGAGACTTCTGGGGAGTATGCTGCCTTAATTTATTTGTTAAGAGAGAGAGAGGGGGGGGTGGGAGGAGAGAGAGAGAGGCATGTAAGGTCCAATGGATGCGGAGAGGGAGCAGAATTGTCGACCATTCTTCTTCCAACGGAAGTTCCTTTACGTTCAAGGAACTCAAAGGGCCATTAAAAGCACAGATCGTCAAACCTCGAATTATATATTGGGATGACCATGGGAAATGGTACGTAAGATTTATCCATTGTTTGTGCATCTACAAATTGTACGCTTTCGCAAATGTATATATTGCTTCATTTTTTCTCTTTATAGCATTCTCGAATGAAAGACAAGGAGATAAAAGTCAATTTCTTTTTAAAAGGCATTAATTTTAATGTTCTATTATGAGTTACAATTTCTATCATAGATTTTGCCATTTACATGCATAAAGACATTATTCTCAATCTTCATTTCGTATATCCCATATTTATGTTTTTCAGCATAAATATCTAACACTTAACAGCCCCTTTTGATTTTGATTCTGCTTCTTTTTTTTTTTTTTTCAATGAATTAGCATGCATTTCTCATTGGCTCATTCTAACAATCGATCGCCTATTTGATGTATAAAATAACTTAGTTTACATGCTAATGTGAAAAATCAGCATGTGCTTCTCATTAGCTAGCTCATTCTAACGATTTGAACTGGACCTAACACCACCCCCAAAAAAAAAAAAATTAATAATAAAATAAAAAAGTAGGAAATTATAAAGAACGACTTATCACTCAATAACTCGGTTTTATTTGTAAATTGTCATGTCGGCAATGTTCGAATTAATTAGGGGTAAGTAACTCTTTTCATTTTGAGAGCACGTGTATTGAGTTGACCATCACCGCCATGAAAGCCTTCATTGGGGCATGTGAAGCCGAGGCCCTCAAATCATTCGCGGTGAAAATTGAAAATAAATAATTAAATAAATAAAAACCATTGTTTCCTCTCTCTCTCTGGTTGATGAACTACCCGTAAAGATTATCTAGTTGGCGAAGCTCAACAGATTAGCACAAGTGGAAGTCCTTGAGCAAATTCGTCGGACGCTGTTGATGGAGTGTCAAACTAGATCCCCTTTTTAGATGCGGATGCTTTATTACGACCGTAAGCAATTGCCCCTCAACATCACTCAAGAAACCATTTTAACCATCACATGCTGACTCACTCGAGGCATTCCATATCTCTCGGAAGTGGAAATGTTCTTTTTTTTTTTTTTCTTTTTTTGGACGGGTGGGTTGGGGCTTCAGACCGTGAGATTGGTTAAGTACCGTCAGATTAACCTCCACTTCCTGCCACACGTAAGGCTCACATGCCGACCCATTACCTGACTCGGCAAATCTCAGTCTCAGCACTTCTTTTGGGCAATTCCACGCGGTGAGATGTGGGGGTAAATGGCCATCGCGCGAGAGAATAATCTTCACCAACTGCGCGCACTACAAGTCAACCACCTCCACCCATCCAAGCACTTCTTTTTAAACCACAGACACGCCCACCAAAAGCCATGAATTGTATTCCTGTGCATGAATTTTGGGAGATCTAATTGAAATGGATAAGGATCATTTACCATGGTAAGGGCTCAAAAAGAGTTTCCTCAGAGAACCAACTAACAAGACTGCAGATGGTGCAACTAGCTTATCATGCCATTTCCGCGGTCAACGATCCACAGTTTCACCCTTGTCTATAATTTTACTTTAGTCATCACCGAGACCTTCAGCTTCATAAAGGTATTCAGCGAATCAAACAAATAACGCGTCTGCAGTTCTACGGTTTAATTCAAAGAAGTTAAAGAAGGCAAAAAGTGAAAGAACCGCAGGAAAACTCCTCTTGCCGTACACCATCTCCCCAAGTAACATGTGTACGATCGTTAATCCAAAATTTGGGAAACATCAACTTCCCAGCTGGTATTCTCCAGATAGCAGTAGAGATGAATTCCAATGAAGAAAGTATTTGCAGCATGCCTTTAGCGGACAATATCTTCACCTCAGTAACTTTGTTGAGTTATTTCCATGAATGGATAACATATCTAGACAAACTTTAGAAACTATGATAAATGCAGAATGTTAAACCCACTCAACCTTCTTCCCAGTCTATATCATCCTCATCATCTCCCGAAGCTTCAGCTTCAATATTCAAGTCACCCACCCTGTAACTTTCACTTGTATTGCCTGCAATGGTGTAGGCAACATGACATAAATAAGCCGTAAATGACATCAAGAAATTAAAATTACAGGCAAGTTTTATGAGTAAATTTTGGGTTGAGAGGTTTCAAGTTAACCCTATTACCTCCAACTGGAGCTTCTTCCCATTCAATGTCATCATCCTCTTTGTGTTTGGACTTCATGCCCACTTGACGACTGGAAGAAGACTCGGAAACACCGTTGGACATGAGTGTTTGTGACAACTCCTGCTCCCTAGTAGCTTCTTCTAGTTCTTGTTGTTTCTTAAGCCAGGCAGCATAATAAGCTTTAACATACTCGTCCTGTTGTATAATTGGAAGGCAAAACATGAATCAGGAGAAAAATAGCTACTGTAAGACATAGATCACAAGGCAAAAGGCCAAAAAAAAAAACAAAATCATGTATCTCACTTTACAGACCTGTAAATTCTTCTTTTCATCATCTAGATAGGAGGATTTTTTGTCATCTGAGAATTCCACAGCCGTTGAAGTGCCATCCATTTTAGACTCCTGCTTGACCTCTCCTTGTTGCTCCTTTGGAAGGTTCATTCCCTGCTTGATCATCCATGGTGGTAAAACTTTTGGACCAGTGCCAGAAGCCGGAGATTTGATATCCTCATCCTTGCCTTCCAGGCCAGAAAAGGCAACCTCAACCTGCCAAAATCGGCCATGAATATTAGTTGAGAAAACATATCATATCATAATAAACAGAAAGCTTTCACTTCTAAATTTGAATAAAAGAACATAAATGTTAAAAATGTTCATAGCATTTTTGCCCTGTTTTGTTGAAACACTCAAAGAACAATAATGGAGTTGAGAATTATAATTGGGGATGATGAGAATTGAAGTCTGCCTTAATATAACAAGAAGAAGCATTGGGATTGTCAACAAAAATGGAGCTGCTTGTGAGGCTAAATCAACATGGTAAGATTGTCTCTGCAGTAGCTTCAATAAAAAAAATTGACTTGGCAATTGGCAGTAAATGGATCCTTTTAGAAGTATCAAAATTTCACTCTGATATCAAATGCATTGACAAATCACCAGTTTCAGTTAAGATAGAGAGGTGGAGGAGGGAGTGGGAGAGAGAGTGTGAGAGAAATGTTATGTTTAATTTAGAAAATATTTAAGCAAAATCATAATGACCTTTGTTTCTCCGAGAAATGGCAGTGGTGTTCCACCATACCCTAGCCCCTGAGAAAATTTAGAGGGATCGGTGGAAGTTGAATCACCATTTCCTGCACGGCCAGCAGCACTTGCTCGAGCTTCCCAAGCTTGAAGACTTCCAAAGTCGGGTACACGTAAATCTTTCACTCTGCTTAGTTGGTCCATTAATGGCTTAAGTTGTACCTACAGCCATTTCATTTTGTCCATTCATAAAGGAATGAAATATGGCTTAATGCACTGAAGAACAGCCAATACAGTAAGAGTCATGTGTTGAAGGAAGTTTTACACCTACATTCAACTGCATTCACTTGTGAGCATCTAAAGATAGGCATTCCGCATGAAAAGAGATGTTAATGTCTGCTACATGAAGATGCCATCACATCCATTTTCACAAAGTTAAAAATAGTGATGTATTAGCCCTGCACCATTTACTTTTACCTTATTTTATAGCCTTCCCTGATGAGTTAGTACAATATGGCAAGGTGCAACCACAACTTTCATTGGATATCATGTAAAAGTAATGAGCACTAAAAACTCAATAGTTTATTGATGCAAATCCTGAGGTCGTGAGATTTGAAGAAAAGAGACATCTTGTAGCACAATCATAAGGATTGAATAGAAGTCTGAATTATAAATATCATGGTTTAAAGCTGTCCAAAAATACTATCTTTAGAAAACTTTCCTTCAACATCCTTCCTTGTAGCCTGCTTGTTTTGGTTAAGACCAACAATCGTCAGGTGAAGGGTTCAAGGGCTAGACAATGGAAGAGAGAGAAGAAACGGAGAAAAAAGAAAGAATTCCCTCATCTCAAACAAAAGTAGCCAAAATAAAATCCTTATTGCACAACTTTGAGGCATTAAGAGAGATTTCTATTTGCTTGCCTTTAATCATAAACATTTGCTTAAAAAAAGGATAAAACAAGAAACCACAATGCACATATTCACATTAAGTACATTATTTCAGCTAGGTAGCATAAAGCCTATACGATTTCTAGGAGAGGGAAGATGTAGCCAGTAAAAATGACTCAATTGTACCAGAGCATATTGGAGGCTAAAACCCAAACTTGGACAATCTAATAAGAAACCTTCAATTATGCCCCATTTTACTAGCTTAAAGAAGCTTTCATAAATAATTAGCAATTGAAAGGAGAGAAGACAGAATCATCCTGAAGAAAAATGATGGCAGTATCAAAACACAGACCTCCATCTTTTGAAGCATATCTTTTAAGTTTTCATGTCGCCGCCTCCTTGCATTGTCGTCTCCATCTCCTCCTTCTTGAGCAGCTAACTTATCACTCTCTGCCACAAGTTCCCCATTGCATTTCTCACAGTGGAAGTATTCATCCTCCAGTGATACCAATCGCAGTGCATCCAGAGCATTATACCTGTAGCATGATATCATAATGTGGTCAACTACAAAGTATGAAAATTCACCATCTATGTAAAGAAAGTGAAACAGGACCAGTCATCCAGAGAGGAAAAACAAAGGATAAAAAAAAAACTAATAAAATACCTCTTCTCACAGTTGGGGCATATGTACTCCTGGACGGTGTTTTTGTTCTCCAATTCATCCTTTAGCTTCTTCCTCATGCGGTGCAATCTGTACCTAACAACATCATATATCTGAAATCCAAATTTTAATTTAGGCAAGCACTGAATACAGCTCAATATCCAACAAAAACATTGGCACAGTTGGCAAGCAGATCAAAAGTAAGAGTGTTGAGCTTGCAGAAAGAGAGAGAGAGAAAGGGAGAGAACCTGAGCATAGTCTAAGCAACAGTATGAATGAGTGTGCAGCTTAACCTTCTCATCTCCCTCTTTTACAAACTTTTGACCATCTGCAGTGGCAGCTATTGCGGCACTATACATCTTTGCACCTTTAGCTGTCTGAATCAAAGATCAATCAAAAATAGGAGCAGAAACAACTACTTTCCCACCACCACAACCACAATCATCAACTGGAGATCATAAATTAACATATGGAGCAAACACAATAGGCAACCTATCTGAAAATTTTCAAGTACAGTGAAACTTGCAAGTGGGAAGCAAAAGGCAAGCCTCTCATAGCATAAAAACCAGGCATTTTCCCTTTACCTTTGACCTCAAGTTTAAAATATTGATCTTAACATCATCAGTTCAGATCCAATCTATTAAATTTAAAAATGAGAAAACAAAAGAGTTTTAAAATATGCTTGTTGAGTAAATAAGTGCAGCTATAACAAAAAATAATTGTTGAAATCATGAAAAATAACTTATTAGTAAGTAACTAGAGCTAAAAAAACATGGTGGGTTGTGGGACATGTAACTAGGTTCACAGGCATTGAGGGTAAAGTGAGCTAGTCGGTCAGGTAGGTCAGCAATTTTCGATTGTAACCCATAATAATTAGCATTCAACATGCCCAAAAACAAAAACTCAAATTTTCAACTGAATATAAATGTTGCACAAATCTACTGATGAAATCAAGAAAGTATCAAGATTCCCTAAACCCTCAATTTGTTTAAACAAACAATCCTTCAAACAATATTCTCTGCTAGAAAGTTGGAATCACGAGTTCCCAGAAGAGCAACAGTAAATTATGAAAAATCAGTAATACAAGATAGGAAGAAACTAAATGAGTTCATGAGAGGAGAAACAAAAGGCAGACCTCTTTCCTGTGATCCCTTGTGACCAACTTTTCTTCCTCAAAGAATCTCAGTGTCCGGCGAAGTTGCTTTGAATGTACCTTCAAATCCTTCGCCAAATCCTCTTCCCTAACCCATTGCCGTCTGAAACACTAGATCAAGAGTTACAACTCATTCCTACCAACAAAGGTGAAGTTCTACAAGAACACAAAGAGGCTGACTCACATAATCATCTAAGATAAACCAAATATATATCCTGTCCAACTGAAAGAACACTAAATAAATGACCAAGTTTCCAGCCTATTAGAGTGTAATATAAAACCCAAGTCACCAACTGCTGCTAAATTTAACGAAGCATTCTAGGTAAATAGTAGTAACCATGTTGCATCAAAGGCCTCCATTTGAAACCATAATCTTCACCCAGGCAAGAAATATTCGAAATCATCCACATTATTTGATCATTCATTCAAGCAGTGTCCAAACTCCGCATTAATAAGCCATATACCAAATCCATCAAAGCAATCGCATCCAATTTTATTTTATTTTTATTAGTTATCGCAGCAGGAATTAAACAGAAAAAAGTTCAGAAGCCAACCTAGTTAGAGCATCAAGCACCACCACGGCAATCCCTCTGTTGTCACTCCTCCCAGTCTTGGGCTGATTATCCCCTTTCGTCGTTATATCATCATAAAAGGCTCTAGCCGCAAGCTTCACCAGCCTGTTCAATTCATTCCAAAATAATAATAATAATAATAATAGAAGGAAAGAGCCAAGAAATGATTATTGATGACATCAAGAATTGTGTCACGCCCTACGGTTTGAAATTCAGATTTCAGATTATGATTCAAGAGAACCGTGCAACCAAGTTCTTGTACAGATCATTTACCGATTAAAAGGCTCTACACTCATCTTCGTGCACGGGAAGGGGAACTTAGGGTTTTTTTCCAGTACAATTTAAATCGGTTCTGCTATTCAAACAATTTTGCCGTGCTTTGATGCAGCGGAGATGAGGGAGGAGGGATTGGAGGAACGGCGACACTCCGGCTCGATCCAACCAGGATGTTCCCGGGATGCACAAGTGGGACCAAACAAAAAATTTGCTTGTACAATATACACCGCTCAACCTCTTCTATAAATACCACGATTGCGTCTATGGCCCACTCGCAACCGACTTCGCTATGCAGATAGAGGCAGAGGCAAGTTTCCTTGTATACGGAGAGCCATGGCGAAGCAGTGCAAGCCGAAGAGCGAAGTCGCGAAAGCCGACGATGCGGTAGCCGTATTTTGCCACGCGAAGCTCCGTCTCTCAATCGACTTGAATAGGCGCCAGTTTTACGGCTGAACTGAGTATAAATATCTTCAATGTTCATTCTCCAACTTAATTGATAACTAGCTTCATTTACACGAGGACATTCTTGTGTTAATAAATTGTGCTGAAATTTTTATTTTAAGAAAAAAAAGAAAATAAATAAATAAATATTTTTTTTGTTAAATTATATATATATATATATATATATATATATATATATATATATATATATATATATATATATATAATGCTTTTTTCTCATTTAATTTTAATATGTGCTTTAATTTTAATATTATTTTTTAAGTTGTTCAATTTTAGAAGAATATTATGGATTGAGAATTTTTTTTTTTGAGTGTGGAAAACTCTTTTCTTTAACATTAACAAAATTCTAACTAATAAATATTTATCCACGGTTTTGGTAAATGTTAGCCATAATTCACGAGACCAATTACTATAGGAAGCATTCTTCTTCTCATTTAATTTTATTAAGTTATATAATATTTATTTTAAAATATAAGTTATTTTAATTTAAAGAAATATTTGAGTCGGTATTAAAAAATTTTAAAATTATGTATTAAAAAATTACGACATATGATACACTTATGTCATAAAATTAATATGCATATCAGTGGAAAGCCAACAAGAGATGGACAACTGGAGAGCCAACACCAAAAAAAATTTGATAAGACCCTCGTTTAGGTTTGTTGAAGTATTTAAGCTTTTATCCCCGACAAGACCTAAAAGATCTGCTAAGAGTTACGTGTTCATAACTTTATTCTAAATTTAAATCAAGATTAACATGTAACATAAAGAGCACGAACGAGTTATAAAGCAAGCAAACCCTTGTTTCATTTCACGCATACACGCACGCCCAAAAGGTATGGATCGGGAGCATAACGCATTGGCCTTGGTCCCCACTAAAGGGAAAAATATGTCATTTGACTTCGTTACATTCTCTCTCTTACTTAACGTTCATATTTGACTATTTTATTACCTCTTGTAATTGAATTATTACTTGTAATAGAATTATTACTTTTTTTTATAAAAAATAATTTGTTTAAATATACAATATCTACATTTATAACATCTAATATCTCCTCCTCTTTACGACACAGCCCCTCTTTGCAAGGCTTGCTCCCTTCCTGGTTGAAATCCTCCATGCAACTCCATATTGTCCTTAAATACCTTGAAGCGTTTCTCCTTCTCTGCATTTGTCCTTTTACACACTCGTCCACATTGAACCATTCAAGCTTCGTGCTTCTCCTCCATGGTCTCTTCATTGGGTGACCACGCTTCCTTTTTTTTTTTATCTTATGCCATGGATAGTAGTAACTATGGATTACAGTTTTATTATAGGTCCTCCCTTCTTAATGTCAAGGCATGCATGAACAATTTTGCTTGTTCCAATCTCAAGTGTATATAAAAAAAAATAGCTAAATAAAAAAGGATGCAATCCCGACACGATAAAATCGCAGAGAAAGAATAATCACTTCAGAAGAAAAAAAAAAAAGGAACTTTCATTGCATTCAAAGTAGTAGAGTTTTATTTCCCCATTTATAGAAATCTAAAAAATTAATATTGAGATTATTAATTAATAATCGAAAAATTGTCAGTTGCAAATAGTTTTGTAATTTTTACATCATGCAGCCTATGGACGATAACAATATACTTAAACTAAGTATAATCACAAATGAATTGATACGTTCGTTCAAAGTTCGGTAACTTAATTCGATAAGAGTCTACCTCGCTTTATTCGAATGTATCAAGGGCAGGTTTCCAAAACTTGATTACCGAACAAATTGAACTTAGCAGATTCTTTGTCTGAGTTCGTAACACAAGAGCCAACAAAGTTCTCCTTTCAGATTTTATGCTTGAAAGCAATGATCAGGAGAACTGGGAATTTGCAATGACAGCACGGAAGCTCAAGTCACATTGCATGTCATAAACCTTAAGAACATGGTGTAACGAAATTATGCGTTAGAATTTTTGACTTTATATGCACTCACTTTTTGAAAAGAGAGTAATAATCTCGTAATAAGTAATATTATATCTTACTCAACTTGAATTCAATATTCGTTACCAAGTGCGCTAAACCTAATAATAGACAGAAAGTATCGATCTAAGAATGTCGATAAATTCAATAAAAAAAAAATGACGATATACTATATTAAAAATAAAAATAAAAAAAATTAAATTTTATAAACATAAATACTATATATATTAATAAGTAATTTAAAAAAAATTAATAAAATTAGAACTTATCAGGTTGCAAAAATAATATATAATAATACGTGTGCCAAGCCATGAAATGGACAATTGTTCGCATGGCCAGGCAATTATTCAATAAACATGGAAGTGTCCATTACCGTGAATTAACGGCATCCCGCATTATGAAAAAGTAATAATATTAGCTCTACTTAAATAGTACCTATAAAGAAGAAGACATAATTATTTAATTGCCATGGATTGAGTCAGTTTTTTTTTTTGACAATTTTTATAATTTTAAATTTACTATTAATTAAAAAAATAAAAATTATCTATGTTGTTATTATTATTATTTAGATTTTTAACGGGTGCAAAAATTACCAATTGGAAGTTGGTTAGGAGAAAACGAACAGCACTTACAGCTCGTAAACTGCACGCGCTCGCGAAAGCGCGCCATACTGTCCCTCCTCTTTCCCGCCACAATCAGGCGTTATATCATGAGTGTGCCAGTGCATGCGGCCATGAGCATAGGTATACTAAACTGGTATTTACTTCTCTGGAAAACCTAATTTGCTGTTGATTGTAATCAATCAAATGGATAATGATCATTTTGAAGAAGTGAACAAACTTCCTGAGCTCAAGCTAGGTAATTTTTTATCTTTAGAAACCCCCCTAAAATTTGTTTTTCTTTTTTTTTCTTCCTTTTAAAATTTTCCCATTAATCAGCTTAATTCTGTATCTTCTTCTTGTGTGTGTGTGTGTGTTTGTGCTTTGGTGGGTGATAAATGAATGATCTGGTGTTTGATGGCTGAAATTTTATTGGGCAGATGCTAAGCAGGCTCAAGGGTTCCTCTCTTTCTTCAAAACCCTACCCCATGTAAGCTCTCTCTCTCTCTCTCTCTCTCTCTCTCTCTCTCTCTCTCTCGTGAAATGGGTGCATTTTATTTGGTCCTGAAATTGTTCAAATGGTTCTAGACAATCCTTATTGGGATTGTTTATTTAGGATTGCTTCTGAATCAGGCTCTGTGGGATGGAAAAGCAAGAACGAAGTTGAAAGTTTTTGTTTTTGTTTTTTTGTTTTTTTTTTTAAATGTCTGTCTATTTTTTGTGGGGGTTTCCAAATGGAGAAATGTGATTGAAGTGAAAATAGAACAGGAATGCATGATTATTTTTGTTTTTGTTTTTTGGAAAAAAAAAAAAGTTCTCATGGGATACTAGTTTGCTTTTGAAGTTATAATCTCATGTGTTTTGGTTTTGATTCTTTTTCTTTTGCAGGATCCTAGGGCTGTTCGGGTTTTTGATAGGCGGGTTAGTTCCTATTCCAATGATTGTTGCTTCTTATTCTCTTGCTTTGATTTGTTGTCAATTGGATCAATCTTATTTGGTTCCACTTCATTATTGGATTTCTCTTTCTACATTTGCCCTTGATTTTGAAAAACTATGCTTTAAACAAACCTGGTTAAGTTTAAAAGGTCTTTTTTTTTTTTCCATTTTTTTGAAGGGTGGTGGGGTTTGAAAATGTGAAGCATGGACATGCTTGTCAATAAGTTCTTGCCAGATGTGTGTGGGTTTTATACAGTGGTCTTTCTTCATCAGTGGTTATCATGTATGTTTTTTAAGGATTGCAAATAAGAATCAGTCTTCTCTGTATTTTGCTTTATTAGTTTTTTTTTTCTCCATTATACTCTGCTGCAAATATGCAGGATTATTTTACAGCACATGGTGAAAATGCAACCTTTATTGCAAAGACCTATTACCATACTACTACTGCCTTGCGGCAGTTGGGTAGTGGGTCTCATTCTCTTTCCAGTGTGAGCATTAGTAAGAACATGTTTGAAACCATTGCCAGAGATCTTCTTTTGGAAAGAACAGACCATACTCTGGAGCTCTATGAGGGTAGCGGATCACATTGGAAACTGGTGAAAAGTGGAACTCCTGGAAATCTAGGCAGTTTTGAAGATATTTTGTTTGCCAACCATGAGATGCAAGACTCTCCTGTGGTTGTTGCACTTGTTCCAAACTTCCGTGAAAATGGGTGCACTGTTGGGTTAAGTTATGTTGATTTAACAAAAAGGGTTATTGGATTGGTTGAATTTCTTGATGATAGCCACTTTACAAATGTGGAGTCAGCTTTAGTTGCTCTTAGCTGCAAGGAATGCCTTTGGCCCATGGACAGTGGCAGATCCAGTGAATGTAAAGCTTTGCATGATGCTCTGACCAGATTTGATGTGATGCTGACTGAGAGAAAGAAAAATGAATTCAGAACAAGGGATTTGATGCAAGATCTTGGCAGGCTTGTCAAAGGTTCCATTGAACCAGTTCGAGATTTGGTTTCAGGATTTGAATTGGCACCTGGTGCCTTAGGGGCATTGCTGTCTTATGCAGAATTACTTGCTGATGAGAGCAATTATGGAAACTATACCATCAGAAAGTACAATCTCAATAGCTACATGAGATTGGATTCTGCTGCGATGAAGGCACTAAATGTCCTTGAGAGCAAATCTGATGCAAACAAAAATTTTAGTTTATTTGGTATCATGAATAGGACATGTACTGTTGGGATGGGAAAAAGATTGCTTCATATGTGGCTAAAACAGCCTTTATTAGATGTAAATGAAATCAACTGCAGGCTGGATCTTGTGCAAGTATTTGTAGAGGATACTGCACTTCGCCAAGATTTGAGGCAGCATCTTAAAAGAATTTCTGATATAGAACGGCTAGTGCACAATCTTGAGAGGCGAAGAGCTGGTTTGCAGCATATTGTGAAACTTTACCAGGTTGAGTTCTACATTCTTGTCTAGATCTTTACCAAAAGTTACCAGGATTTAATGCTGTCCTAGTTAGTAATGATACAGGCTTGACAACCCACTGCCTGGTCCTTTTTAGTTTTTTACTAAGTTTAATAATATTTCTTGTCTGTCTTGTATATTTTCATTTCTCTCTTATGTTGATGACTGATGATGTGTTAATTTTAGAGAACAATCTTGAGATGAAAATTTGTTGATATTCTTTGAGGTCTGGTTTCCTATCTTCTTCTAAGCATTACTTGTCACAAGCTTCTCTCTCATCTTTTTTTCTTTAATTTAAAAATAACCCAAAGTTATTGCCTTTTCCTTTTCACCAAAAGTGTCTCTGGTGTTAACTTCATAAATTGTTTGCATGCAGTCAAGCATAAGACTTCCATACATTAAAAGTGCTCTTGAACGGTATGATGGATCATTTTCATTATTGATCAAAGAAAGGTACCTGGATCTGCTGAAATCTTTGACCGATGATGATCATTTGAATAAGTTCATTGCCCTTGTAGAAACTTCTGTTGACCTTGATCAACTTGAGAATGGTGAGTACATGATTTCTCCTAGCTATGACCCTGCACTATCAGCACTCAAAGACGAGCAGGAGTCACTGGATCGCCAAATACAGAATTTGCATAAGCAAACTGCTGATGATCTTGATCTCCCTCAGGATAAGGTTTAAAACTAGATAAAGGAACACAATTTGGCCATGTCTTCAGAATCACGAAGAAAGAAGAGCCTAAAATAAGGAAAAAGCTGACCACTCAATTTATAGTCCTTGAAACGCGAAAAGATGGAGTGAAATTCACAAACACAAAACTGAAAAAATTGACAGACCAGTATCAAAAGATTGTTGAGGAGTACAAAAATTGTCAAAAGGAGTTGGTCAATCGAGTTGTTCTAACCACAGCAACTTTCTCTGAGGTACACTTACTACATCTTTTTGTCTAATTTTGCTGTATGCTTGAGACTAATGAACTTTGATGCTGTAGGTGTTCAATTCCTTAGCTGGCAAACTTTCTGAATTGGATGTCTTACTCAGTTTTGCTGATTTGGCTTCCAGTTGTCCTACTCCATACACAAGACCAGAGATCACTTCTTCGGTAATTATTAAATAGTTATTTACTTGATCCTTTCTATCTTGTGGGAAACGAACCTTTTTCTCATGGAGGCTGTTTATGCATTTGCTATGATAGGATGAGGGAGATATTATATTAGAAGGCTGTAGACATCCTTGTGTTGAAGCACAGGACTGGGTAAATTTTATACCAAATGATTGCAAACTTGTGAGTATTCATTTCACTGAGGATGCTTCTTCTGGTCTTTAAATGTTGCTGTTTCCTCACTCATTCTGTAATGTGTAAAATCAGGCTAGAGGACAGAGCTGGTTCCAAATACTCACGGGACCTAATATGGGTGGAAAATCCACATTTATTCGGCAGGTAAGATTTTCCTATTTTTCATGATATGCCTCTCATCCCTAAAACTTAGAGATCATACTGGCAATTTACTTTGTTAATGAATTATGCATGAAAAATTAAGTAGATGAGTTGTGTCTTGGAGTTGATATTCCATGGTATCAACTTATTACCTCAACTAAATAGGAAATGACAGTGCCAGTTTCAGCTTCTTGTTGTACAAGTTCTGTAGGACTCAACTAGCTGTTATCTGTTTCTATTTGGTTTACCTGCAGGTTGGTGTGAATATTCTCATGGCACAAGTAGGCTGTTTTGTTCCTTGCAACAAAGCTAGCATTTCTATTCGAGATTGCATATTTGCTCGTGTGGGTGCTGGTGACTGTCAAGTGAGTTCTATGGCATAATTACTAAGTTCAGTCTCATAAAATATACTAATGTGTTGTTGGGCATCTTATGCTATTTTCTTGTTGGTCTCCCAAGTCCTAACCCTCCAAGGTCCCACCTCCTATTTCTTCTGAGTAAATTTTACCTGTGCACTGTGTACTTATATCTGGATTCTTACTTGGCCAGTTTGGATATCCTGCTGGATTGAATGCATAGGCAGCAACAATAAAGCTGGTTTTAAAATGCTGGAGAATTGCATTTCGGAATTCAGTAAACTTATTGTGATTTCATTATCATTCTTGTCTGGGCATTTGAATAAATCAGCTGTTAACCTGTAGCAATTACCTGACCAATGCCCTAAGGAAGCATAGACAACAAATGGCACCCTTGTTTTATCTAAATACTAATTTCCAAGTAGGATAACTTGATTTTCCTTGTGAAAATATTGAAAAGATGTTCAACAAGATCATTCTGTTTCTGGCTTCACCTGGCAAGGATCAGGTTTGGTGCATCTTTTCCCTGAAATCAAAATTTCATGGAAGAGACTTAAATAAGATTTTGTTTGATATTCGTCAATTTTTCCAGTCAGAACTTTATTGATGTATTTGTTTTCTTATAGTTGCGTGGAGTTTCTACTTTTATGCAAGAAATGCTTGAAACTGCTTCAATTCTTAAAGGAGCTACAGAAAAGTCATTAATAATCATTGATGAGTTGGGTAGGGGGACATCTACTTATGATGGATTTGGTAGGTTTCAACATCTTCAACAGCCATGCAATTATTACTCGGTGTTTTCTTTTAATGCTTGTAACTGAGACCTAGATTCTCTCTGCCTACGCTTGTTTTTGGGTACGATTTAACTTCTTGCTCAACTGTTTCATGGTTACAAGGAAAATCACTGTTCTTTTATTTTTCCTTTTCTTCCAATTTGGGATCTATTTAGTTACATTTTTTGGTTAAAGTCCCGGCATGCCTATTTCTCCCTCTTCTAAGGATGCAAACATTCAAAGTGTTTCAGGAGCTCTATAATCAATTCCCCTTTTCTTTTTTGGTATCTTTTGGCATGAAGCCTTGTCAAGCTTTATTTTCTGGTTTTGATAGAACACATAATTTGCAAACTATGGTTGAAACAATGATTTTTCTGTGCTAATTAGTTTGAACTGTGGGAGTGCTGTTGGGTTTAATTGGATGTTTTATATGAGCATAAAGCATTTAGCATGTTTGTTTCTGGTGCTCAGGTTTAGCTTGGGCCATATGCGAGTACATTGTCCAAGAGATCAAAGCACCTACTTTATTTGCAACCCACTTTCATGAATTGACTGCATTAGCTCACAAAAAATGCGAAACTGAGCCCCATGAGAAGCAAATTGTTGGTGTGGCAAACTATCATGTTAGTGCACACATTGACTCTTCAAACCGGAAGCTGACTATGTTATACAAGGTAGGAAGAGAAAGTAACTGAGTGAATAAAAAATTCTTGGTCTTCACATCAAAAACTGTATGTAGACTGATTGTTTGGGTATTGGTGTTTCCTATAAATGTGATCCAATTTGATCTCTGAATTCATGATATCTGTAATGCAGGTATTCAAATGAAATGTTCATTTTTATCTGTCTTTATGATGTCAGAACAGAGTCCCTAGTTCTAGAAAAATGAAACTGTTTTCATGTTTGGCTCGGGGTTAAGCTCGTGCAAAGAATGCAAAATATTTAGCATGTGATCTGGTCAAAATGCGTGGCCAACTAGTGCCTTCATCTGCCCCTACCTAGGCAGCTAGTGTGATGCCACAGCCAGGTAATTTTGTGAGGCATGGCCAGAGCAAGGTGACTGGTGCTTTGGCAGCTGCCTTGGTATCTTTTTCCTCCTGTTAGCTTGATTCTTCAATGTCAAGCTTTTCTCACTCATCTGTGGTTGGGGCTTCTATCTCACACATGTAATTGGTTAGGAAACAGCTGACCCAGTAGCATAAATATAATGGATAGAACTTTACAGTGATAGAAAGAAGTATTAAATCATGCATGAGTTTCAGTTTGACCTTTCTTCGTTTGATGAATTTGACACCTGCTAGCAGATATCAAACTGTATGCTGTACTTTTGACTCTTGTTTTTTGGAATATCACTTATACCCTTCATTTGACCATATTTTCTAGGTTGAACCAGGAGCTTGTGATCAAAGTTTTGGTATTCATGTTGCTGAATTTGCAAATTTTCCTGAAAGTGTTGTTGCCCTAGCGCGAGAGAAGGCAGCAGAATTGGAAGATTTCTCCCCCCTTGCAATTATTTCCAATGATGCAGGAGAACAGGTAAATATTTGCTGTTCCTGTATGCTCCCCTGGGAATAGCCTTTAATTTTCAGCAGACTTCTAGTTTTTCTAATTTTCAGTACAGCATCTAGTTTTTTAAACCTTTTCATTCATATTCAAATGCTTTGGATGCATGGAATAAGCAAGAATGACATCATTTATTGGGCTTGATGCTCTGAGAAACGATTAATTTTTTAGGTTTGCTAGTACAATGTTTGGATTGTATTCTTTTAACCCTTATCAAGGGTTGGAATTAGGATCTATTTGAAGACTTACCTCAGATCTTTGAGACTTTAAACTTGACCAACTGGCTCATTGCCCTCTGTTCCTAGTCAGTCCTAAGACTGTTCGTCTAGTTGCACTATTCCACTAGCAAAACAATTCAGATTCACATGTTCTAGCCAAACAACTTCCTTACAAATAAGAGTTCTTCTCAATGGTGGTTTTGTTGCCCTCAAAAGCCCTTCAGAACTTGGCCGTCAACTAAATGGTGCATGTAGGATCCAAGCTTATTTGCGCATATGTTTGCAATTGCATTTCTGCTGATACCAGTTGTTTCCAGAAGAGGCTGCACCATACTCTATGCAAAATTAGATTGAGGAGTCCATTCGGGACCCAAATTTGGGTGTACTAATACAGGAACATATCTCATTGGGTTGACATTTTAGAAATTATCTTTTGGTAGAATTTTTTGATAAGCGAGAAGAGAATTTATAACAGAAAAGGAGGTTGCAAAGTTTACTTTTCGTAAAATCAGGACTCATCTTATTAAAAACAACCAATTTCTTTGTTATTTGACCTTAGAAACACGAAGAGCTCTGCTGACAGCATATAATTCCATATAGTCACGAAGCTTTCTATCGGGCTGAATTATTGTCAACGATATACAGGTAGGATCCAAACGAAAGAGAGAATGTGACAACGAAGACGTGTCAAGAGGTGCAGCCCGGGCTCACCAGTTTCTGAAAGAGTTTTCTGATTTGCCATTAGAGAAGATGGAGTTGAAGCAGGTTCTGCAAGAGGTAGGAAAGCTGATGGATGGGCTGGAGAAGGATGCCGTAAATTGTCAGTGGCTGCAGCAATTCTTCTAGTTGTCTTCGTCAAGAAAAGGTAGTTTACCGTGGGTTTCCTTTTCCTTGGCCTTTTGTGATCCTGAAGAAACTTCAAACGCAGGTCTGGACAGCGATGAACAGTCCACATCCTCGGCTTGTCCACCATTTTAATGCCTTTTTCTGTCCTTCAAAATTTGCCCCGTCATTGTGTGGGGGGTAAGAGGTGTGTTTTGTAAGTTGCTACTGGATCAATCGTCAAATCGTCAATTTCCACCATTAACCTGATGGGGCCATGTGGCCTCAATTGGGGAAGTGCTCATGTATCTGCTGCGCCAGTGTTAAGCTTATGTTGGTTCAGCTCTTCCTCTGATAGTGCCTTTTGGACCCACGATAATCCTGTATCTTTTATATATATATGGACGTAAGTAACAAACAAATACAAGGTGCTCAAGCAGAAAAAAGTAAAATACAAAAGGGTGTTCTGTGCGCAGTCTTGCCCTTGTTTTGTGCTAAAGCTGTTAGGAATGTCCAAAAGAGCGTTGCATGTCAGAATTACGAAGTGCCTCTGGTGGTGAGAGGCTTAGCCCTTGCCTGCAACTTTATACTTGAGGCTTTGCCTCCATAAAGGGGTCCATCCGTTAGTGGATACCATGATCTATGCAGTCATTTTCTTTGTTCGCCCCGTTCCCAATTCAAGAGGAGAAAACAAGGGATTCGAGCCCTTTATTGAAACAATCACTGACAATGTTATGCGTAATTGCTACAGTTAAATTTATTTCTAGATGTTCATCTATTTTCCCTTCTCTTGTTATTAGGGTGTGACAATTCATCTATCACATTGCAACATAGACGTATGTACATATATGGTACAACAGGCACATCCCATCTACTTGTCTGAATCTGAATGTGTGCTGATAACCTGATACAAACGTATTTCTAAGTGTGCGTGTGCGAGAGCAGGGGTAGATTTAGGAGCATTGAAAGGGAAGGAGGGAGAGGGAATTGATCCCCGACTCCCACTTGTTATATTTATGTACTAAATATATATTTAAATTAGCATTTAGTCAAGTTGTAGAGAGAAGAGAGACTTTGATGATCCATAAGTTCTTGGGCTGGAAATCCAAGCGTTATTATTATTTTATTATTTTCTGGCTTTACTCTTAAATTTTGCCTCCTAGAGATGTTTTGCATTGGCAGGAGCGGGTGGTTGGATGTGATTTTTTTTTGTTTTAATTTGTTTTGCCGCATTAATAACGAGGACATAAACGTGGGCAAGAAAGTGAGTCGGGTGTCGGGTCATTTAGGTGAAAAGCAGTGTCTCTATATTAGGAAACCGGCCAGCACATGAAAAGAAGATCCAAAGAACAATTGTCTTGAAAATATTTCATTGGCGAACGAGCAGATTTGCCTGACCGCTGTATATCTTCGATGTGCACAGGAGACCCAGGGCCCTGGCGAGATTACTTGAAAGTGAAGCTTTGTGGGCCTTCGGTGCACGGCCGGGAAAGAGAAAAAATGAATCCAAGGTTCCCTAATTTGGAGCTGTCATTCACTACATTTCACATGTCACGGATCATCTGACCCACGACAATAACCCCGCACATATGGACATCTAGCAGAAAAGCAACAGGAGCTCCTCAATCCAGAGAGATTCCTGAGTGGATAGCGCACCTGCACAGGAGAAGTACATCAGGGGCCCGTGAATCGACAACAAATCAATCAGAGGGACATAATTGTTGGGTACCTAATGAGTAGAGGGGCATTCACTCTCCCTCCCCCCACGCGGCCTCACCGACGAACCACCATAATTGTTTCTCGAAGACCGGGTCGAGGGCGCCATGTCACAGACGTACGAATTTTCCTTCCGTACGACGCATAATTTTTATTACGCCTTTCGTAAAAACTAAATCAACTTTTTTTCTTGTATAATAAAAAAAAAGTAGAGCACAATAAAAAATACAAGAGAGAATAATGAGAGAAAAAAAACACTATATTAAACTTGAGAGAAAATACAAGTGAATTGAATACCTCCTACCCTTGGGCTAATCCCTTTATATACAACTCTTCCTCCTAAATGGATAGTTAGGATTCATTTAATCTAACGGCTACAATCAAAGATCTAGAGAATTCTACAAGGATCTACACAAGTCTACATATTCAAGAAAATTCTAGAATAATATGGAATAAGGTGGAATGTTCTAGGGTCCTAGTAAGCCTCTAGGCTCCCCTAGAACATTCCAGGGTATTTCACTCTCCCCCACCTAATCCATCGACGCCCTCGTCGAGTCTTCGTATTCTTGAAGTTGTTGTTGAAATTGCCACAGATCCTCTTTGCTTTCCCATGTTGCTTCACTCTCGGCAATCTCTTCCATTTGATCAGGTATTAAGTGTTTAGTGGTATACCACGTTTTCGAACAACCCGTTTGCCCAGCACTTCTTCGACTTGTTTGTCATAGGACTTTACCACAATTGGGGGAGCTCTAGTGGAAACTCCACGTCTAGGGTCTTCTTGGTCTTCCTTAAATGGTTTGAGCATACTTACATGGAAGACAAGGTGAATTTTTATGTTTTTCGGTAAATCCAATTTGTAAGAGACCTTACCAACCTTCCCCAAGACTAAATAAGGTCCTTCATACTTCCTTATTAGACCCTTATGGACAGAACGAAAAGTTTTGAATTGTTGGGGCAAGATTTTGACCATTACCTTGTCTCCAACAGCAAACTCTACGTGTCGTCTTCTCTTGTCTGCCTATTTCTTCATCTTCTTCGCTGCCTTGTCAAGGTAGGAACAGGCTATGTCGGCTTGTTCCTTCCACGACTTGGCCATCTTTAGGGCTCCTGGGCTTCTGATTGATGAATCTATATCCACGTTGTGGGGCGTTATAGGTTGTTGCCCAGTCGCCAATTCAAAGGGACTTCTCCTGGTCGCCTCACTCTTTTGTAGATTGTAAGAGAATTGTGCCACGTCCAGGAGTCTTCCTCAATCCCGTTGGTTGGCACTTACAAAGTGCCTAAGATAACACTCCAAAAGAGCATTCACCCTCTCAGTTTGGCCGTCAGTTTGAGGGTGAAAACTCGTGGAGAAGTGCAACTCCGTCCCCAAGAGCTTGAACAACTCGTCCCACAGTCGACCAGTGAAACGAGGATCACGATCAGTTATGATGTAGCGTGGCAGCCCCCAGTATTTCACCACATTTTTAAAGAATAGTCGTGCCGCCTCTTCAGTTGTACAATCAGTTGGGGTAGGGATGAACGTCCCGTACTTTGAAAATCGATCCACGACCACTAAGATCGACCTTGACCCTTCTGACTTGGGTAATGCTGAAATGAAGTCCATTGTAATGGTCTCCCAAGGCCTTTGAGGTATGGGTAATGGTTCCAATAAACCTCCAGGTAATTGGTGGTCAACCTTGTCTTATTGGCACACCAGACATGTTCGAACATACATCTCAACCTCATCTCTTAGTTGAGGTCAATAGTATGTCGCCTCCAACAATGCCCACGTCCTCTTCATGCCTGGGTGACCCGCCCATTTGGTATCGTGACATTCCTTAATGAGGAAGCGTCTTATATTTCCCCACTTAGGCACATAGAGTCGCCTACCTCGGGTATAGATTAGGCCATCTTCCATCCAAAACCTTTTTGTCCCCTTCTTGACAGCAAGGTTGGAAATTTGCCTGGCCACAGGGTCATGCTTAAGCCCTCCCGAGTCTGATCTTTGATATCCCCTTTTATTTGAGAGATGGCCGCCAGTTCCGCTTTGCGACTTAATGCATCAGCGACTACATTGGCTTTACCTGGCTTATATTTCAATGTATAATCAAACTCAGCCAAGTAGTCCTGCCACCTAGCTCGCTTCGGGGTCAGCTTCTTTTGGGTTTGGAAGTAGCTAGTGGCCACATTGTCCGTCTTGATCGCAAATTGAGAACCCAATAGATAATGGCGCCAAGTACGGAGGCAATGAACAATGACAGTCATCTCCTTCTCTTGCACCGTGTACTTCCGTTCGGTGTCATTCAGTTTCCTACTCTTATAAGCCACGGGATGTCCTTCTTGCATTAAGACCCCTCCTATTGCAAAGTCTGAAGCATCAGTGTGGACTTCAAATGCCTTAGTAAAGTCAGGGAGAACAAGGACAGGCTCTTTACTCACTGCAGCTTTCAACCCTTCAAAGGCCATTTGCTGTTGTGTTGTCCATTCCCATGACTGGTTTTTCTTCAACAAATTAGTTAGGGCAGCCGTTCGTGCTGAGTATCCCTTAATGAACCGCCTGTAGTAGTTGGCTAGCCCAAGAAATGATCGTAACTGTGACACGTTCTTTGGTGGTTCCCAATCTTGGATAGCTTGAACTTTCTCCTCATCCATTCGAATCCGTCCATTCCCCACCACATGACCAAGGAAGTGTACTTCCTGTGCCGTGAAAGTGCACTTCTCCCTCTTTATGTAGAGCTCATCGTCCCGCAAAAGCTTGAACACGGTTCGTAGATGGTCTACATGGTCTTCAAGGGTCTCACTATAGATAAGGATGTCGTCCAAGTAGACCACTACAAACTGGTCCAAGAATGGCCGAAAGATTTGGTTTATGAGTGTGGAGAAGGTGGCAGGGGCATTGGTTAACCCAAAGGGCATCACCAACCACTCAAAGGAACCATAGCGGGTGACACAGGTGGTCTTTGCCTCGTCTCCTTCTGCTATACGAACTTGATAGTATCCAGAACGCAAGTCCACCTTCGTAATCCACTTGGCTTGCCCTAGTCTATCACAAATCAGGAATGAGAGGAAGGGGGTATCGATTCTTTACCGTGATCTTATTGAGTGCCCGGTAGTCGATGCACATACGTAGTGAACCATCGTGCTTCTTCTGGAATAGGACTGGAGCGCCATAAGGAGCCTTTGAAGGTCGCACTTGACCCGCATCTAGTAAACTAACCAGTTGTCTTTTCAACTCTTTAAGCTCGGTGGGTGCCATGCAATAGGGGGTCATAGCAGGTGGCTTAGACCCTTGCTCCAACTCTATTCTATGGTCAACTTCTCTCCTTGGAGGAAGTCGTTTGGGCAGCTCGGGAGGCATAACATCCTTGTTTTCTTCAAGGACATCTTTAATTGTTTGGGGTAGGTCCACCTCTGGAGGCCTGGAGGGATCACTTGTCACCATCGTTGCCAAGTAAGTGATTTCCCTTCGCTTGAGGCCCTTCTTGGCTTGCATGGCAGATAGGACTTTCCTATCACTCACTTTCGACACGGCAGAAACCATGCACGGGGCCTCCTTCTCAAGCACACACATAGAGTTTAAATATGGCATAAGAACAATTTGTACCTTGCGAAGGAAGTCCATGCCCAACACGATCTTGAAGTCATCCATGTGCGCCACTGAGAAGTCCACTGCACCTCTCCACGGACCAAGACTCATTGGTACATTTCGGGCAACTCCACGTAAAGGCTTAGCACCAGTGTTGACGGTCTTGAGCCAACCCCCACCATTGGCCACAGAGAGACCAAGCCGTTTAACTTCCTCCTCAGTGATGAAGTTGTGAGTGGCACCCGTGTCAATCATGACTTGGGCGTGCTGTCCATTTATCTGCACATCTACAAACATCAGTCCCTTACCTCTCATTGCTTGTAGCTCTTGTTTGTCCTTAAGAGCGTTGAGCAATTGTAGAGAACCAAGCTCTGTTGGATCATCTACTGCTTGTGCCTCTTGTTGCTCGATCATAGCGGCCAATGAACCCAATTTCGGACAATCTTTCATAGGGTGTGGCCCCTTGCACACGAAACACCCTCCTCTAGGCGTGAAAGATTGTTTCTTCTCCTCGTAGTCCCTTCTCATAGGCGGGTTGTGACTTCTTTGGCCTCTATCTCTTTCTCCCTCACCTTTGTTCGAGTTACTCTTGGAGTTTCTATTTCTAGAAGACTCGCTCCTTTGGTACTTAGTGAGGGACTTCGCAATTGCAATGGCCTCATCAACGTCTTTTGCCCTCGCCGCTACACTTCTTGCTTGGCCCAATTCTGGAGTCCATTCACGAAGTAAAATAGTGCATCTTCTGCACCTAGGTTAGGTATTTTCAACAATACCTTAGTGAAATCCCTAACATAGTCAGGGATAGAAGACTTATGTTGCAACTCCCTTAGTTGCTTACGTGCCTCATATACCACGTTTTCAGGAAAGAACTGCCTCTTGAGTTCCTTCTTGAAGTCTTCCCACGTCTCTATGGTGCAAAGGCCTCTTTGCATATCCGCATGCTTCCTCCGCCACTACAGAGTTGCTGTATCCGCAAGGTAAAGGGTTGCCGTGTTCACCTTGTCTCGTGCATCTACCATCTTTAGACAATCGAAGTATCTCTCCATCTGCCAAAGTAAATTCTCCACCTCTTGGGCATCCCTCTTGCCCGAGAATTCCTTGGGCTTGGAAGCTTCCATCCTAGGAGCTCCCCTTAAGCCGCCATCGCTAGCCATGACCTTCTTGCACATGGCTACGTCTTGGCGCATCTCCTCTAGAATGGTTTCTAAGGAGGTCACTTGAGTTTGCAAGCTTTTGACAGTCTGCATGACCGTCGCCTCGAAGGCTTGCTCACCCCCGTAACACCCTTCATTATTGGAAAGACACTCTTGGACGTCCCCTTTAACTTTATCAAGCTCTTCTAATGTGTGAGATTCTAAAACATCAAAATTATGTTTAATATGTTCAATACGTGTACCCATTGCAGACATTACCTGTTCAAGGATGTTCGACTTTTCTTCCAACGTAGCAAGAGTGACGGTAGAACGAGTTTTGCTGCGTCCACGCTCCTTCTTCTTGTTCCCATCTCGAATGGGAGATGGATCAAGTCCCCTCTCCATCCCGTGGTGTTCCCTCGGCACATTCTCCTCTATGGTGCTCGACATTATGCCTCACGAACCAGGTTCTGATACCAACTGTCACGGACGTATGAATTTCCCTCACGACCGTGCGGCACTTAGCTTTCACTACGCCCTTCGTAGAAGATAAGTCAGCCTTCCCTCTTGGATAGTGAAAAGAAAGTAAAGCACAATGGAAAACACAAGAGAGAATGATGAGAGAAAAGAAACACTATATTAAACTTGAGAGAGAATACAAGTGAATTGGATGCCTCCTACCCTTGGGACTAATCCCTTTATATACAACTCTTCCTCCTAAATAGATGGTTAGGATTCATTTAATCTAACGGTTACAATCAAAGATCTAGAGAATTCTACAATGATCTACACAAACCTACCTATTTAAAAGAATTTTAGAATAATATAAAATAAGGTAGAATGTTCTAAGGTCCTAATTCAGCCAGCTGACATTCACGAGAATTACCATAATAAATATTAATCGATTGGATTCAAAACAGTGGAAGATTTGGTGGATTGTCCTGTAGTCAAATTTATTTTATTGAAAATTTATTTACGCGTGTACATTTCAATCTCATTTTGATGTGGGCGTGACATGGTCGCACATCTACCTTGTGTGATTTCCTTTGAAGACGTATCTTAAACGTCAACTTAATTGATGTAGCGACAATGGTCACACAATTCTAAATTTTTCTTAGAAAGTCAACTTTTTGCAACTTTCCCAGTTTTTTTTTTTTTGGGGGGTGGGAGGGTGGTCTCCCTCTACATATTAGAAGACTGGTGAGTTGACAAAGGTCTGAAATTTCACTGGTATATTCTTCTTTACTTTTTGTCATCACAGGATTATAAATTGCCGTAATTCAATCTAAAATCAGTTTAATGTCTGTATAATTGTTGAATTTCGTGATGTTGGTATTCTAGGGAGAGGTCGGGCCATGATTTGTTGTTAAACTGACCAACCAAAGTGAGTGTCAGGAGGAAGGACAGTGAATGAACAAAAGCAAATTCTCAAAACGAAGCAAACGAAATTGGTAGCTACCGGAGGAGGGATCCACTAAACCAACGCACTAAGCCAACCTAAGCATATAATAATAATAATAATAATAATAATTAACTACTTCATGCTTAATCTTGCGGGTTCAATGTGCGTGGCACACTTGATAACAATTTCAACAATAGATGATTATGACTGGCAACAAAAAACTATGGGCCTAAACTGAGTATTAGTCAAAATTTCCCCACTTTTAATCCGGAAAGGTTAGCCAGCTTAAGTGGCAATTTGGATTGCTCGCTCTCTTGCACACCAAACGGATGCGCCTTTAAGATAAAATTCAGAATATTTTAGTAGCAGCAACGTAGCAGCAGAGAGGCGATACAGTGAGTGCGCGCACCCATGTAATTTACTTTGATAAAAATTTAATTGAATTCTTTAAAAGAAAAAAAAATTAAATTAAAAGGGATAGACCATTTGCTTTACTGTACAATCATTCTCAATATGGGGTTGTGACTATTAGACCAAACTTCCTTTTTTTTTTTAAGACAACCTTTTTACATAGTAATTATAGATAATTTTATTTATATAAATGTCATCATATATTTTTTTATTACATGAAGACATTGTGGAAATAATTCCACCTAAAGATTAACCGGTGGAAAGGAACTTTTGTTAAAGGTTTATTTTTTTTTAGAAAAATATTTACTTTTTTTTTTGGTAATCAACTGAACAAATAAAATACCCAATAATACTTAAAATTTTTTGTCCACTGGAAAATCCTAATGGATTATGAATTACTTCCCTATTCATTTTCATGAACTTTATTTAAAATTGTAGTGGAGATTTGAAATCCCAAAATTAAGAGTTCTTGTTAATTAAATTAGATGCTTAAACAACCATAAGAACAAAAAAGAAAATTCTTTCTTCTATAAAAAAGTAAAGATACTTCATACTTTAGTAATTTTTAACTTTTTTTCTATGATCTTAAGCCTCCAATATAGCCAGAAAAAAAAATCCCCCAAAACACGGAAAATTCAAGGAGGCGACCCTGTGAAAACTCAAAAGTAAAGAGAGAGAGAGAGAGAGAGAGAGAGAGAGAGAGAGAGTAAATGCGATTTGTTTTATATTAATTAAATTAATGAAATCGGAGTGATAAAGAAGGGAGGAGAGAGAAAGAGAGGTAGGAATGTGGAATAGCGCCCCACTGGAATGGGGTTCCTCAGTTAAAATTCAATTCAATTTTTTAATTGAATATAATAATATAATATAATATAATAAATATTACCCCGCTACTTTATTACTTTGGAAAAGAAGACTTTGAAAGGAGAGTCTTCTGTTTTAACCCCAATTAGACTTTTTCTCTATAGATTTAGGAAAAAAAATAAATTTTTATTTATTCCATTATTTTTTTATAATTTTATTTATTTATTTATTATATTTAATTCCTATTCTCGTTAAGTATCAATCATTTTTATATTGTGTAATAAAATTTTTTCATATTATTTCTAAATTTATTAATTTAACATAAATTTTATTTTTATAAAAAATTTGTAGTATGAATTAAAAAAATAAAATAAATTTAATTATAAAATGTATAAAATTAATATTTTTTTTAAAATTATAATTTTAATAGATAGGATTACAGCTATGTAAAAAAATCAATGAATTTAAAATTGAATTCGTAAATTTGGGCATTAAGAAAAATAATTAAATGAGGACGTTGGGGTCATCAATCAGTCAACAGAAAGAGAGAGAGAGAGAGAGAGAGGTGGGGGCCACAGGCGTGGGAGGTGTTGTGGGCGTCCACCCACCGAGTCCCACGGCGTTTGTTAGTCGTTATTGCGTGTGGAGTAGTAGTAGTAAAAATATATTGTATAATCAAAATATCTTAAAGGCCGGATTCTATTCTACCGTTTCTGTCGAGAGATACGCAAACAGATAGGAGAGGGAGAAGCTGCTTTTCCAAAGTTTTGTTGTCATTATTAATATTATTTTTTCTTTTTTTTTGGGGGGGCGGGGGGTGGGGCTTTGGTTTTGGTGATAAAAAAGCAAGAATCATCGTCATAACACAACAACACTCCTCCTCTTCTTCCTCATCAATTACAACAACAACTGCAACAATTAGCAACACAGAGAGAGAGAGAGAGAGAGAGAGAGGGAGGATGAGCTGGAGAAGAGTGTTAAAGTCCGTACAGGCACTGGCGGCCCACAGCCTCCTCCTCACTTTCACACTACTGCTCGTCCTTAAACTCCGCCACTCCGTCTATTACTCTTGGTGGTATTACTACTTCTCTCTTCACCTGTTTCTTTTTTTTTTCTTTTTACTTTTGCTTCTTCTTTTTTTTTTTGGGCTGGCTGGCTGGCTGGCTGGCTGGCTCTTTTAAATTAACAACAACAACCCAAAAAAAAAGAGGTGGGGGCGGGCGGGCTTATATTGTGTCAGTTTTTTTTAGACGAAGTTTACCTGAAATTGACTGATTGGCCCTTTTGGAATCGAAGGATTTTTTTGTTGGGTGGCTATTGAATTGCAGGAGCGGGTGAATTTTTCTGGGTTTGTGGTTAATTGTTTGAGGAAGGGCTTTTTTTTTGGTCTTAAAAGGTATTTGCTTTGCAGTTTGCCCACTGCCGAAAGTTCCTTCTAGTGCATGACCTTTGGATTTTTGAAGGGGCCGAATTGGGTCTCTGTGTTAACGTAGTATCGTTGTTATTCCTTGGAGGATTGTTACTGATATTGTCTAAGAGAAGCCAGAGTTTGATGTGCATGTAAAGAATTGATGTCCACCATTAAGATTCTCTCGATGAGTTGTAAAGGATTGCCTTTATTTTTTATGTTGTTCGACTACCCTATCTATTGTGTTAGTGGTGGTGGTGGTATTGCTTTGTTACTCTGGGAAGCTGCATAAGTTAAGATTGATTTTGGTACCATTGTTCGTTACAATGCAGTTAAGAGGCGTAAAAGTGGTTAGTTATTATTATAATTATTATTTCTGTTTGGAGGGTGTCATTTTTCAAATTTTAAGGGACTTGGGATTCTGATGAATTGAGGATTCAGCCGTGAATTGTGCGGGGCTGGGGTAATTTAAGCTACTATGTGTATTTTAAGGTGTGGAATGAAATATGGTTTTGTTTTAGCATGGATATTTTTCCTGAGGTTGGTTGGTTTCTTCTCTATGGCTTAGAAACAGAGCAAGTGGGACTTTTGATAATCAATATAATTTGGAAGAGTTTTCCCCCCTTTTTTGGTGTGAAATGTTGATTAATTAATGACGAGAGAAGCAATGGAATGAGGTACTGGATGAGAATTAGGTGGCTTGGGGAACTTGAACGCAATAGATGTGTCTTTAAGTTTCTATATTTTATCCCTATTGTGTTGCAGTTTAGATGCTAACAATATGACATTGTATTTCTTGGAAGTGGAAGTTTGTGGGTTTGATTGGTATTTGTTGGGTATCTTTTCCAGGTTAATTTTCTTCCCTCTTTGGGTTTTCCACGGAGTTGTTGCTCGAGGAAGATTTTCATTACCTGCTCCATCGGTCCCACGCAATCGTCATGTATAACTTTTGCCCTGTTTTTTTGCCCCTTCAGTATTTAGAGAATTGGTCATGAGATGATCTCTGCACTGCATAATTGTTTTGGTGAAATTTCATGTCTAATAAATTTCTATGACTTCTCTTCGACACAACGATGGGAATCCATTCTCTGGTTGTCTGAACGCAAATTATTGATCTTCTATCTTGGGACAGTGGGCGCCATGCCATGCAGTTGTAGCAACCCCATTGCTTGTTGCATTTGAACTGCTCCTTTGCATATATCTCGAGAGCATTAGTGGTATATAGCCAGCCCCTTGTGACTATTTTAATTCTTTTTGGAATTGTTGCCACTTTCTCTTGTCTGTTTCTACTTGTTTCTGGCAGTTTAAAATTTGCAATTGCACTGGCCTCAAATATTTATTTTCTGCTTTTATTCTTTTGCAGTTCATGGAATTGCAGCAGTAAATTTGAAGATTGCCTTTATTCCATTATTGGCATTAGAAGTAATAATTCTAATTGATAATTTCAGGTAGTTTATTTGCTTTTTTGGTCCATTTGATCCTTTGTCTCTTCTTGAGATGAGAGTTTACACAACTGATTATTTGACCAAGTGTCTCCTTCTTTTGAAAGAGATATTCACTTAACAATTAATAAATTTTCTTTCATAAATCCTAGTCATTGCAGAAAGAAAGGAAATGTTATCCTCTGTTAGGTGGATGAGCTGTTGACTATGCTTCATTTTTCTATTTGATTTATTGATTGATGGACTAAATAGCTTCAACATGCTTGTAGACGTGCCTTTTCTTTGTGTTTAATTTTTTTTTTCAAAGGGTTGGAACATGTTTAAATCATGAAAAGCTGCATTTGTTGCTGTTAACCATTAAGAAAAGAAAAATAAGTCCTCTCTTCTCTCTCTCTCTCTCTCTCTCTCTCTCTCTCTCTCTCGTTTTTATCTTTTTTTTCATTATTTCAATAATTTCATTGGCAGCATATAGAGTTTGATTGGAAAAAATTTAGCAATTAAATCAAGGACTTGATACATTTGTTGAGGATGCATGCCCTAGGTTATTGTATATGCAACTTATTACTCTGCATAAGTTGGATAGGGTCCTAATCTATGCACCCTGCTGGCTTTGTAGGACTCTAAGCTTATCATTCAATACTAATAACTTCAATTGACCTTTTGTATCATTTGTACTTCAATACCCAGGTCTGCTGCTGAATTGTAATTGGTAATTTCACCCATTTCAGTGTAAGACTAAATGACACACACATTTTACAGAATGTGTAGGGCTCTAATGCCAGGAGAAGGAGACAGCTTGATTGATGAAACAATATGGGAGACATTACCTGTAAGTCTTCTTTTCCCCCTTTTTTGATGTTATTTGAATAATTGCAAGAGCTACACTTATATCTGTTTGTAATTATTATGTAAACTCAAATTCAAGTATCTGAAATCAAATGGTTACTACTGGGAAGAACAGTGACGTTCAGATTAAAGAAAAAAGATGCTTGTTAATTGAAATTCTTGGATCATGACATTGACCATTTTAGTCAATTTTTCATTACATATCTCAATGAGGCAATAACTCCAGAGATTTTAACCTTTTGGAGCAAGATCCATGCTAGCTTGTCAGGTCTTCTGTAACCTTTTATATGCCCAACCCTTCTTAAAATTGTCACAATGGTGCTTGAATGTGATCAGCTTTGGCTTTATACCAATGTTCTTTCGCAGAAAGGTTTTAGCAGCAGTTTCTTTTGCTGGGTTCAACCATACTGAACCTTGTTACTAGCATGCTAAGTTGGTTAATCATTGTCTTTCTCTAGTCTGTTTCAATGAGAGCTGTATCATCTTGTTAAGTTTATTGGTCGGATTCTTTGTTAAGTTTAACCTTGTTTTGGGAATGGTTGGTGATACTTGCTGTGTACCATAGAATTTGCTCCTCCGTGGGCTTATTGTAGTGGCCTAGACCACTGTGTAGTGTGAATCTAGCGCAATTCTCTGTAGCAGGACTGTGGGGCACCACCCCTTCTTTCCCATTTTTTATTGGTCTGATTCTGTCCTTTGTTCATGTTTTCTAGTCTCCAAAGACCTTGGGTTTGGATCCTTTTTTCATCTGTTGCTTCTCTGCCCCTTCTCCCCCCAATAATAGCTTACTTATTCAACGTCACAATTGTAGCTGAAACCTGATATACATTGTGGTACACTTGCTTTTTTTAATAGTAACTGGAATCATTGTAATGTACATATGAAGCCATACGGTGCTATCCATGAATCTTAAGATAGTTATATTTTGAGGGAGAGAGAAAGATTTTCAAATTGCATGAAAGAATTAAGGAAATTCTATATAAAATAGGCAAAGAGCTTCTACAATATGATCTTCTTCTAGTTTGGAGCTCCTTTTACGTTCATTGTACACCTAGAAAGATATAAAGCAAGCTGCAAAGGGATCTCACTTGTACAAAATGGAGGATTTATGAATACCTTGTTTGTAGACACTACAGTTTTCCAAATAGTGTTTTTAAGGGAATGAATCCTTCCTCACACTAAGAGATTTTACACAGATAGGCAAGAGATTTCTCTGCAAAAGATTCCTTTTCTCACATTTCTGTCTCACTTTCTATTTTCTCTAAATCCATTGCTGTCAAATTCATAAACACCTCCACCAGTTTGTGTGTCATATGAGAAATTCTGTTTCATAATAGTCACTTTTCATGACTCAATCCTGCATTAGTTAGTGCTATATTCTAACAGTTTTGATGTCAAAAAGGTAAGGAACTGAGATCAAAATGGGCTGCTTTTATGGGTCTTGAATGCTGCTAAGCATTTATATGATTATTATTCATCCATTTATCATGCCAACTTATTTTTATTAGCAAATGAACAATGGCATCAAATTTAAATGTTTAATTTTTTGTATATACTTTGCAGCACTTTTGGGTTGCAATTTCTATGGTTTTCTTTGTGGCTGCTACCATCTTCACCCTCCTAAAGCTGTGTGGTAAGTTCTTTAACCTGCCACAAGATTTCTCTCTTTGGTTTTCTGTCCTTGGCTTTAATTATAGTCAGAATGTTAAACTACTCTTGGATCTAATTTTGATTCATGGCCTTGATGCTCAAGTTCATTCAGCTCATAGTTTTTTTTTTTCCCCCTTGTTTAGACATCTTCATCTTTACAATCTGAATTTATCTTGTCTTTTCCTTGCTTTATAAATTTCTCTTGCAAGGCTCTTTATGGTGTCAGATAAAACAACACAACAAACTTCATTTGGGAAGGCAAGGCTTATGGGAAAACAAAATTTTTTAATAGGTGAAGTTTAAATTTTGCACTAGGAGAAAATTCAGGGAGCATATTGTGTCAGAGATCCTAGTAGATTGTGCACTGTCCATATCCTGGCTAAAAACATTTTAGGATTTAAAAGTTTTGAGAGGGGCTCATGCCTGGTGAAGCATGTTATTTGGTGCAAAAGTGAAGAACTTTTCTGTGACTTGATATGCCACGGATCTGCTCGGAAGATATGGGTGTCTTTGTGGATGTTGGACACAACTGATGCTTGGTTGTTGCTAGTCTGTGCAGTGAGCTGTCAAGTCATACAGTGAGTGCAATCTTTGTGTTTTTGGCTGACATCGAAATTGAGGCTTCATGTTTGCTCATTTGTGCAAGATTGGTATTTTCCATCCTGGGATCTTTTTGCTCGGCCTTGGAGGGGTTTCATGCACTTTTTTTTTGGTTTATCATTATAAAGGAGAATGGGACCTTGAAGTCTTCAAGGAAAGGAGTTTGCATGGACCTGATGTTGTTCAAAGAGACTGTGTTGCTGTTTGCAGTCTGCATTTTTAGTCTTAAGATGCTTCTGCCTTGGGAATTGCACTTGGAAAAATTATTTTCTTCTTTTGCTTTTTTTTTTTTTTCAGGTTTCTGACTAGCTGTTTTCATAGGTGATATTTTCCTTAAGCTGGGCTTCCGCATATTTTCCTTAAGCTGTTTCATAATAAGCACTTTTCATGACTCAATCATTACTTTTACAGTAATGATGTCCTTCATTATCAATAGACTTTGTTATCAGATGAATGATAAAAACACAGGGTAACCCTGACATTTTAGTGATTGGATTGATATATGTGCTTTCTTTTAGCACCAATTACTGTGTGTGATTTGGTTAGCCCGATCTATACTGGCAAAAACATACATATAATATTCCCTGTCAGACAATGATTAACTTCTGATTCTCAAAAAATATTGCAGGTGATGTAGGTGCTCTTGGATGGTGGGATTTGTTTATAAATTTTGGGTATGACTTGGTTCATCTACTTTCAGTTTCATCATCACTTTAGATTGTGTAACAGTAGAACTGTGTTCAACTTTTTAAGGCACTCAAAAGATGATCAAAGTGACATTGTGCAGTATTGCAGAATGCTTTGCCTTTCTAGTTTGTACAAAGTGGTCTAATCCAGTGATTCATAGAAACTGTTGGACACGAGAAGTTAGTTCATCTTCCACTTCGAGCAGATATCTTGACTGGAATAATGGCTTGGTAGTTTTGCCTGAGGAGAGTGAACATCGAGAGAGAATATGTGGCCTACAAGATATTGGTGGCCACATTATGAAAGTTCCAATAGTTGGTTTTCAGGTTCTGCTTTGTATGCGGTTAGAGGTGTGTAAAAATTTCTACTTTGATCATGGATACTGATATGGGATTGTCTTAGCAACAATTGTCCAATGGCTTTTAAAATTCAGGGATCACCTGCTGGAGCTAGAAATATACCCCTCCCAATTCTTTTCTCTCCAATTTTAGTGCTTCAAGGTGCTGGTGTCATATTCGCTGCATCTAAATTGGTGGAGAAAGTCTTTCTTTTGCTAAGGGGTGAAGCTGGCACAGGAAGCTATTTTAGTTTCTCTTCAAGTGCTCATGACTGCTTGGGATTCTTGCACCATGGTTCAAGGTAATGATCTTTGCTTTCCATCAGATGTGAAACATGCATTTAGAAGGTTAAGGACATACCTTTACTTAATTGAAGCTGCTATTTAATATGGTTCAGTGCTGCATAAGTACTTCTTCAGTTTTCTTTATTATTTTTTTGTTTATTGGATACTAATCTGTTAAACAGGTTACTGGGCTGGTGGTCAATAGACGAGGGAAGCCGAGAGGAACAGGCTCAACTTTACCATGAAAGAGCTTCTGGGTAATTATGTCTCTTTCATTTCATTGGTTTTAAGTTTTGTTCTTTTGCCCCCCCTCTTATGTATTAAGATAAAAATTTATCAGGAAATGACAATATTTATAGCTCATCTTTGTTTGTAAGGATAAAAGTATAGAATCAGGAACTTGACAAGACGTCTGGGTTGTGCTGCATTATACTTTTGCTTGTGAATTGGCCTCTGAGATAGGTTGTAAATGCTTTTAATTGTAACAAATATTCCATTTCATAACTGTGAATTTCTGGCAGAAATTTTACGCTCATGCTCTCTCTCTCTCTCTCTCTCTCTCACACACACACACACACACACACACACACACACGCATGCACGCACGCACACACACACACACACACATAGGGGCCACTGCTGTTGGCCTCCAGCTGTCTTTCTTTGTAAATTATGCAAATTTCTTGCAAATTAAAATAAAAAATCTTCCAAATTCTTAAAAATTTAAAATCAAATTTCTTTGCTTATCTTTGTATGCTTGATTCCTGAACATGCAGGTATAACACTTTCTCTGGTTATCCTCCTGATATTGTGAAGAAAATGCCTAAAAAGGACCTTGCTGAAGAGGTGGTCACATCTTTTCTTTTATCTCTTTGTATGCTACTTTAGGCAAGCACAGGATCTTGTATATCCATGCCAATCTGTCTCTTCTTCTCATGTATCCAAATTCAGTGGTGACCATTCACTGCCTGCTTTTGAGCGTTCTATAAACTTCTCTTGTATTAGGTATGGAGGCTTCAAGCAGCTCTGGGTGAGCAGACAGAAATTACCAAATATAGCCAGCGGGAGTTTGAAAGACTTCAGAATGTAAATCTCCCATCTTTGACTTAATCTTTCATAATTGAGACTGTCATGTGGATGAACATAATGATATAGTTTTCAAGGGACAAAACTGTGAATCTGTCTCACAAAGAATATTATTTTTTCCTGACATCTGGCTTTTTAGGTTTTAGGGTAAAATCAGTCACTACATGCATGTCTGTTTGAAATTCTGGCTTGAATTGGTTTCCAAAATGGGAAGTTGCAATCACAATTCAGAAGAGATATCCTTTTGAAAATTAACTATTTGAATTATTTCTTTCATGGTTAAGCTTAAACCACTTCAAGATTTTGCAGACTTTCATAAAGCATGCTGAAGTGTGATAATCTACTTAGATCTATGTATTCTGCTGGAGCAAATTGGTTCTATCAACCCACCTGAAAAGTAAAACTCTCCCACAAAAAAAAAAAGGGAAAAGGAGGCAAAGCACATGCGATAGTTATAAGTTGGTGTTTTTCATCTTAGCAAATGAAGAGGATTCCAGATGAAATGCATAAGGGAGGATTAGGCTCAGTGAAATAATAGTGTAGAAATGATGAAGTGGAGCAGATTGCTGGACAAATGAATGTCAGCTGTTGGAGGTAATTTATACTTAAAGAATGTGACTTTGACAAGGAATCTTAAAATGAAGTTCATAGTTTAGTTAAAGCATTGGAGTACCATACAGAAGAGTGATGGATTTCTGTAGAAAAATCGATTTACATAATGATGCCATATCTGTACTTAAAAATCTTTGTGTTGGACATCCTATTATTTCATCTTCTTAAAGTCAGAGATACCGTGTTCCAGTAACTGTGGTGTCATTTAGATGCATCTTTTACACCTGCCCATTGCATCAATTTCAAGTTTAACCCAAGGGTCGTGTATTTGTGTATCAGTTGGTGTTGATTCACAGGAAAAATCAATCCGACATTTGGCTTATATGAATGAATTTTTCTGTGGTTGCAGACTGTAAATATTTTACACCTAATGGCTTTTTCAATGTGCTGGCCAGGAAAAAGTTCTGTGTAGGGTTTGCTTTGAGAAAGAGATCTGTGTGGTGTTGCTTCCCTGTCGGCATCATATTCTTTGCAGGTATAATATACTTTTGATGCTCTGCTTGGAACATGTGGTTTATCATCCTCTTCTTTTCTAATGTCCATCATGCTTGCTTAATTTTTAAATGTGTGGCAGCACCTGCTGTGAGAAGTGTAAAAAGTGTCCAATTTGCCGTGTCTCTATCGAGGAGCGCCTATCCGTGTATGATGTTTAGTTTCTAACTTATGAAACCTTTTTGTAATATCATATTGATGAATCGGCATCTGCATAGAGAAGGGAAAACAACTGACGGAGAACTTCTGTTTTACGGTTGACTGAAATTTCTGCTACAGTGACTTGCTTGTCCAAATCGGGATCACTAAACATTAGGAGGGACAGAGAGAAAAATGTATACTTCAATTACAGCCTCTTTTCCAATAAGTGTAAATAATTTTGACTTTGATGGGTGCAGAGTACTGTTCTGACTCCAGGAGAACCATAAGAGTTGTTTTCTTTTGTCTATACATCCTTGCTGGGTGGACAGGCACAATTTCAGAGCATAGGCGTAATAGCATGTGCTTGAATTACTCTAATTAGTCATTTGAGTCATTTTCCGAATACGATGTGTGGCATTTGACGTGAGTTAGATATCCTTATGGTTTATTATTTCTACCTTTTGGAAATGCAACGTATCTTAATCAAATACTTGTGAGATTTTATTTTATTTTGCTCACCCTATTGTTCACATCGGAAAAGAAAGCAAGCCTTTTCCACACAGAAGTGTGCCATGCGGATCAACTTGCCTCTAGATTGCCCTCGTTAACAGGGTGGAATCCATTTATGTTGTGTGAACGAGGTCCCTCAAGGGATGGGAGCCAAGGGAAATGGGTATTCTGTGTTGACGGTAGTAAAATAAAATTATAACAAGTGGACCTGTGGGCAAACACTTCTTTTTCGTTTGTTACTTAGTGTTTCGTGACATAAGTTTATGCTGGCCGTTCCCCTATGATTACTTCCCATTCACACAACCTTGCATTGAATATATTTCATGGATTAGGAATTGCTTAGTTTTCCTGTGCATTTTAGACGTTCACGACGTCTATCTTGTATGATAATACTCTCTTCTTTCATGCCCATTACCTAAGCTGCGTCTAGCTTCTTGCCATAATTTATGCAAGAGAGAACTATAAATAATTAACAAAAACCTGGCTGACTGCATTAATAGAGACGTAATTACTTATTACGACAACACGGAGATCTCCCATCTGAGAACAATGACAGAAATATACCAGGACACAAATGACAAGCTGACTGACTCTCTCTCAATGGGCCGGGCACGGTAAGGCCTGATTGCGCAGATAGTTTCAGCCGTTATAGGATAATTATGATTCAGCGATAACACAGAGCAACTAGGACTCTCAAGCCTGTTGCCTGCTGTTTAGCTTGAAGCCTTACGCAGTGATAATCAGTGGTTCCTGTTTAGAATTTGGCACCATAATGTCGTTGGTGCTTGCTGCTGCCGCTGCCTTGCCCACTGTCGTAGGATTGTCGACTATTTTTGCAACCAAGTCATTGAAGCAGTCGCCGAGGGCTCGGAATTGTGTGTCTGGATACAGTGAAGAGACTTCAACGTCGGTCGGTTTGTCCAGGGAGTAATTTATCTGGCACCCCTTGATGAAAATGTCATGGGTGATTGCAGCCACTATGCTTTGCGGGATACGCATCTCTGCCAACAAATGAAACAGGGCCTCAAGATCATCGACGTTAATGTTAGAGAAGAGAAAAGGAACCCCACTCGAAAAAAAAAAAGAAAGAAACTTTAATGTAGCATACTCAGAATGCATTTTTTTAGCAAAAAAAAAAAAAATCCCCACCATGTCTTCGCAGAGCTGAGTAGTTATTAAATAGTAAACATTTGACAATAAAAACAAATTGTAAGCACTTCCCAACAGACCTCTAGCAGCATCAAGTAGATCATCTTCTGAAATGGTCGCTCTAGGCAGCTTTCTTCCAATTTTCTCCTCCCACAAGGATGCCATCCCATTCATGTTCAGTAGATTGTTGGGAGGTCGAAAATGAACAGTTTTATTGAGCGTCCGTTCATCTTCAACTACCTTCATTGAGAACCGTCCGATATCTGTTCCACCCACAAAGTACGCTGTTGACAAGAATCACAGTTCCACACCAAATTAGTCAATACATCATCCTATTACATGCATAGACTATTTGCTTATTAATTAACCTTTTTCTCCTGTTTCTTTCTTTCTTTTTTCCAAACCATTTTGATAAAAATCTTTCCTCTTTTACGGAAGAAACGGCTACCAACCCCTCCCTCCCTCTCACATATGTGTAGTGCAAGTATTCGGACCATCTGCCTCCAACGTGTTCAATGCCTGTCACGAACTTGCAGGCATCTGCTTACCTTCCATTCTCTGCGACTTTGGCATGAGAAGGAATGACTAAGACGTGTCTGTCAACGATTTTGCAAACAGGAAGCACGTCCCAGTCAGTCTCAATTGGAAAGGATCACGGATATGCTGGATCTCACATTGTTGACTGGTGGAACTCCAGGATTTTGCAGCCTATTCTTTGTGCATTGTTCAGAAAACCAAAATGTTTTTTTTTTTTTTTGGGAGGGGGGTGTTCTAGTATGGATTCTTAAAGTCCCATTTGCTTGTTCAGGGTGAAAAAAAAAAAAACTCCCATATGTGAACATTGATGTCAATTTTTTATATTAGGAGTTTATAATATTATACCTTAAAATAAATGCCGTGCAAATTGTAGTACCAAGTAAGGCATAAAAGTAGACTTTTCTTTGCTTTTTTTTTTTCCAACACATAATGTTACTCTGCCAGCATGTTAATTCTACTATATATTAGATTATATAAAGAAGCATAAACAATTTCAATGAAAAAATTCCGTTGCCAATGCCAGTGTTTTAGGTCCTGAGAAAAAGGACAAAAAACATCAGACATTTTATTTTGGGGACAAGTGAAGATAATATGCATTAAAAAGAGATAGAGAAAGAAAACATCAAGCATTTAAGTTGATTATGTTATACCTTTGACCGTTCCATCACCATAGATTTGAAAGCAATCCAGGGGTGGGAGGACCTCAGAAGGATGAGTGTTGTCATGGTAGGGCCAGGCAGCAATGGAGTTGCAGCAAATGTAGGTGTAGGGAATCCCAGATTCCTCAATAAACCGTCTCACTCTTCTCTTTTCACCGTACATGCTAAGCCCCGGCTCCACTGGGTCAGCTCGATCTATGTCATGGCCGAATTCAGATGGCAAAAATCTCTGCCAGAAAAGGTCAAGTGCCCACTTACTGCTATTTTCATTGTCCCATATGTTAGCATTTCACAAAAGGGTTTCACAAAATAGATAAATAAATGACCCCAAAAAACCATTGGTCCTGTACATGAAGAATTTCATAAATATTAATAGAACAACGGGACCAATGCTTCAATTAGTTTTTTTTTTTTTTTTTTTTTTTTTTTGCTTTTTTTGGCAACGCTTGCGTATGGTTTCTCACGTTTCAGCTTCTTTAAGCATACCTTAACGATGCCTACCGCCTTAATGGCCTTAACAAGATTGATTTGGTCTGTTATTCCTTCTGCACCAACGGCTGATATCAGTACCTCAATCTTGTATTCCTTTATCACCTTCTCCATCAATGCTTGATCCCCAATCGATCCCTAATCGCCATTGCCAAATTATTAAATACCACTCAACCATACTAATTTCCAAATGTAAATTGCAGGAAACAAGAAAAAAGTTAAGTAAGAAACAAAATGACTAGAGTTCATGAAGTTTATCCATGCATACATATATGATGGTAGCTCCTTTCTCTTGAAGGGCCTTGAGGGTAGAAGCCTTAGAAGGGCAACCTGTTTCTGAGCGGACCAAAATGTAAGTCGACCGGCCGGATTCGAGGCTGGCAACGGTTAGGAACCGGCCAATGAATCCAGTTGGACCAACGATCAGGGTCCGATCCCCACAAACATTTGGAGCTAGACCATTCATGTTTGCCTGGATGTTTTACGTCCCTCTAGGCCACTATATTGAAGTTGAGAGCCCAGAAGATAGCTAGCCAAACGGGAGAGGTAGAGGGCAGTAAGGAGTGAAGGAAATGGCCAGCCGAGTGACGATTTTAAAGGTGTGACGACTAGGGCGCAAGTCCTGCTAGTGAGACAAGGCAATAAATTAAATTAGAGGAAAGCGTTTTTTCTAGTGGGAGCCAATATTTGAACGTTTGTCTCTGTGGCTAACTCGTGTGTATCCGGTATCTACAGTTATTCTTTTTTATTATTCTTTTCTTTTGACTTTTTTTTTTTTTGGTAAGATTGGTAGGTTTGGTTGGTGTCAGGTACAAAGCATGTGATTGGCCCCGTAAAAGTAGCTGAAACGTGAGAATTCGTTGCCATTTCGCAATTTATGCTCCTTTTCATTCAATTTTTTTTTTTTAAATAATAATAAATATTATTTTGTATGGACAACCATATTCTCGTCAGCATTTTTCAGTTCCTCCGACTCATCTGTCGCGAAAGGCCTTTAGATATTGGAGACAGAGAGACAGAGAGACAGGGAGGTTACATTATTCAAGTGAATTGCATGTCACTAGAACAATTATCTAAAATAACTTTACATATTATATTAAGTTACAAGTCATTGGAATTAATTCTCTACTTACTAACCGATCATCAAATGGGTGGCATGTTTATAGCCTCCGATATCTGGGGGTAATGAGACCTTAATCTATAGTCATTCATAGCTATTTAATTATGTAATGTAACTCAAGTCAAAACACTTTCCTTTGTAATCTCTTTAGCAATTATGATCAGGTGGTACCCCACGTACCACTTTTCAAGTTTTTGTCTTTTTTTTTTTTGTCCCTCTGAAGTTCATCTTGTCGCACCGACTAACAGTCAGCCATTCATTAGTCATATATATGCAGCAGATTTACTGGTGATATGGATACGCAGGAGTCTCTCAGCCTCCCCTCCAATCCGAGGCATCAAGTCTCAATTCTCCTGCCCATCTCGTTTAGGGTCCTCCTATGCAACTGCCCAAGAGATGCCTGTGCCAGTTGAAAACTGTTGAAGTTCTTTCCCAAAATATAAATAAAAATATAAAAAATTATCTGACTCGTATTTTGAATCCTTATGAGTTGTGTCGGTACAAAATCGCGTAATCACATAATCTAATTGTTTTAAACAATTATTTATTATATTTATTGATTAAATATAAATAATTAAAAATTATATCAAATGAATTTTAAATTCAAAATTTATAGGTAGTAAGTATTAGATTAAATATTAAAAGATAATTACTTGAAATCTAAGATTTAAATGTTGTTATCATGAGATTAAAAGATAATCACTTGAAAGTTAATAACTAATTATTTTATATGTTATTTCAAAATAAATAAAAAATAAAAGTTATATTTATTGGATTAGAGAACAATCATTTGAAAATTAGCAATTAATTGAAAAAAATTCTCTATCATTTAAATGCATAATCATTCATTTAACGGTCAGATTCTTAATTACTAGACTAAATGTATCTTTTAGCTCAAAATTACTACTATTTTTATAAGTATAGGGGATTTGACCTTTGTTTAATGTATAAAAATTTTCTTTTCTTTCTTCTTTACGTTTTTATTATTTTATAAAATATTCTTTATTTATAATATTATTTGAGAAATATTATAAGTATTTAAAAGAATGATTATAAAAATATATCAACTTATTAAAGATTTAATTTTAATAGTATAACCTGCAATTAAATATATTTCATTTAATTTTATAAAAAAAATTACATAAATATTTGTAATAAATTAGTATAAATAAAATTTACCTTTAAAAAATAATATTAAATGCATGATTTAAAACAATTTTCTCTTAACTTTCAATATAACTCACAATTTAGTATAACAAAAACAGCGTTAGTTAATGCATGTCTTTTGAGGATCAATCGTATCTCATTTTAAGCTCACTAACTAGGACACCCTTCTAGTCCTAGAAATAACAAGCTCTTCTTGAGATCTAAATCCATTCACCTTGCTGACTCAAATCTTTGGAGTGGTATCGCAAGTACGTTGAATCTAACCCAATTAGTCCTTCCCATGCTTTAGGGACACAGTGCCAACTTTTAACTAAAGCGTTTTACGCCGTTTGAGATATGTTATTGAAAATTGTATTTATATTTTTCACAAGTGTTACCTAAAAATCGCTTTAATCATCGTTGCTAAGTGTTATAGTGATATTTTTTAAAGAAATATTGTAGTTATAAATATAGTAATATTTTAAAAATGTACATATATAGTTGTTATTATAGATATTAATTTTTATTAATTTAAAATTTATTTCATCGTACATTGAGATCATAATTATTTAAATTTGATATTTATTGAATTCATAATTATATAAAATTTAAATTTATTATTATATTAAAAAATTACAAATATTTTTAGTTACATAGCTATTAATTGTTACTCCCAAAAATAAACGAAAAAAATAACTATAACAATTAATTGATCAAATATTATTTTTAATAACAATAATAATTCTTATTTTACAATTATGACCAAAAAATAAGTATGTATTTAAAAAATATGAAAATAATTTGAAACTCATTTTAAACTTAAAATAGAATATTTACATTAAAACAAATATTCTTTGTTGCTCAATTTCTTTCTAGCCTTCAAGTCTCTTTAATCTTCTCTCGCATATTTATCGTGCTCAAAACAAAAGATGAATTACTTAAACAACAACTCACTAAAAAAAAGCCCATAAAAAGAATCATCATTACCTTGCCTGTAATCAAATAAACATATTTATCTTATAATATAAAATATATTAATTTTTAAATATTTTTTTATATTTTTAAATTTAGAAAAAATGTTTTGCCACCCAATAGAGTAAATTTTGTAAAATTTTTTTGATTAAAAATAAGAGAGATAAATAGAAATATAAAGAAGTTTTCACAACATAATTATTTGTGAGTTTTACAAAATTGCCCAAATTATTGTACGTGCAAATGAAAAAATAATTAAAAAAATGCAAAAGCTACGCCAAATTAAAGTTTGAAAAATAAAATAAAAATATAATTAACTTATAAATCACACAAAAGATAATGCTTCTGTGTGAGAGCATGGGAGCAAGAGAAAAAAACAATAGCAACTCTACATAGATTGAATTAGAAAACAAGACAGAGAGTAAGATAATAACAGAGAGAAACTAATTTTATGTTCAAGAAGGGGAGAGAGATCATGCCTCCACTGTAAAGAACAAGGGTAAAAAGAAATGATGAAATTTTTTTGATATTTTTTTTTAAATAAATAGTAAATTTTACTATTATTTTAAAGATAAATAAAAATTATAATAATTTGTTTTTTGTTATTGAAGCAGTTGTTAAAAAAATGCCTTTTTGGGCCATTAAAAATATAAGCCTTTTAATATATATATATATATATATATAATGGAATCTCAAGTAATTGAAATAAATACACATAAAATAATATTTGTTAAAATTATTACTTCTAATAACTTAGAATATTGAATTTTTTTATTTTCATTGACATTTGTTCAAAATATCATCATAAAAACATTGCTATATATATTTTTTTTATAAAAAAAAATTATTATTTTTTTGTTGTGCCATATCCATTAGCGTATACTTTTTTATGGTCTAGTTCCTCTGGGGCAATTTGAGCCTTCGTCTGTTATACACAGTAAACGTATTGAATTTGTCGATCAGGCGGATCTTTAGGATATTGCATCTAATACCGTAGAAAATTAACAGTGGGTGGTCCCTTCAACATATATATATATATATATATATTACATCGATAAAAGTTCGATTTCAAACCTATGCCGCCAATGAATCTCGCAATCTTATCGTAGATCATTATTGTCCGCTAGATTGGTGCAGAGGATGTGTAATTTTATCATGTGGCCATTAGACAAAGAATGGTAAAATATAACATTTTAGAAAGATCATCTTCTCCATCTACTCCTCCTCCATTGACATTTGCGGAATCCCCAGCTCGGGCGCCCAGTGATTCTTCATCGATTTGCATATATTATTTATTACCAACAATCAACAAGAGTTGTATTTCTCTCTCTTCTTTTTAATCTATCAAATTCTTCTCTGCTTATCCAAAAAAAAAAAAAAAAAAAGTTAATTATAATCAATGTTGATGTATAAGGAAAAATAAAAAATTCATTTCTTCCGCACAAGGGTGTTCAAGGAACTAGGTAGATGCTCAAGATCATTACATATTGGGTTTTGAATTGTGATACATTAATATTATAATAATAATAATAATAATAATAATAATAATAAGGTCATTGACCTGTCGAGAAAAGAGTTGATCGTCAGACTACATGTTTTGACCATTGAAAGTTGAACTTTTTAATTTCAACTACTCTTCCGTAAACTGGACGTTGAATCGGTTTTTTCCAACAAGAAGAATAAAAAAAAAAAAAAAGATTTATGCTTTTTAAAATTGTTAGCAAATTCATTTTTAAACCACACGTACCAAAGCTACTGTTACTTCATTTGCACGTACCAAAGCTTAAAAAAAAAAAAAAAAGAAGATTCAAATTTAAACTTTTGGAGAACAATCAGTAATAATAAATGAGATAAAATCTTCTTTTTTTAAACAAAAAAAAAAAATCCTAAACCTTATAGAATTTTTTTCAAGTTAGTCACATACAGCTTTAAATTGCTTTTAAAGTAGTCCTAAGCCTTAAGCAAATGTTTAGGACGAAAATGAAAAACCCAGCAACTCTAAATAGACTGACATATAAATGGTGCCAGGTAGGCACCGCGTTGGATGCTACCCCAGGCATATTAGACCACATCAGCATGTGTCACGAGGGTTGTCAACGAAAATTATACGATGGACTCGTTTATACGGTTTTCTACTGCAGTAAATTGATATATTTTGAAAAGTTAATTATTATGATTTTAAATTTAGTCAAGTAATTATTTTATAATTATTAAAATTTATATTAAATATTATTTTATTTTATAAATTATTAAATTATAAATAACATAAATTATTCTCTTCTTTTTGTTTTTTAAAGATAATAAACAATATTTATAACAATCTATATACTGTTGTTAGGTTAATTAAAAATTTGAATTATTTTTGTTGTTTTATTGTTTAAACTATATATTGATAAAAAAAAAAAGGTATATTATATAGTCATTGTAACCTTTTGCACTCGAACAATTTTCCTATGAAGATAAAAATTATTTTTAAAAACAATATCTATCATGCCTCAAATATAATATCATTTTAATTTATTTTAATTTTATTGCAATATTATGCTACTTTATTAATTATTATATTTTTAACATATTTAAGAATAATTTTTCTTATTTCTATAATAAGTATGTTTAAATGTTTTATACATGGCTGTTAATTAGATATTTTTATGCATATATACTTTTATATGAATATGAGACAACTATATCTCTTGTTTTTATTTTGTGTTAGAAAATTCAAATCATACTTTAACCTATTGTATTTATAAGAATATGATGATGATTTTACAACTATAAAATATAACCTACAAAATATTTTTACTAATCAAATATTTTAAAGTAAAGAACCACTAGAAAATTTATTAGATTAGTGTTTGCTATATGGCATACCTAATATGCAAAACTTTAATTTATTCTTCTATTTTTCAAGAAATTTATCTGCATTCGAAGGTGTTAGTAATTATTGGACTTATGGCAACATTAATATGAACTATTGTTGTGTTAATGTTCTTCCAACATTGCTTTGGTATGGATCTAAATTCAAATTTGATAGTTTTTAAATTTTACAAATATTATTTCTTATATCATTGAACTAATTTAAAGTTAATGTAACTTAAGAAAAATGAAAAAAAAAAAGTTTTAGATCTGCAAAATATAATTATGAAAACTAAATAGCGTTTGTAATGCAATAAGTTAAGCCTGTTGATTGGCATATATTAGTATGCCTCTATGAAGCATTGATTAATTGTCATGTTCAACATTATTTTATTTTATGACTTATTAATTTCTTTTTCTTATTTTTAGAAAATAATAAATACCATTTATAACAATTTATAGCCTATTGTTAAGTTAATTAAAAAAATTAAATTATTTGTATTATCTTACTATTTAGAATATCTATATATATTAGTGTAAATATCTATTTTATTTTGTTAAGATAACTGTTATAATTTATTATAATAAGACAATTTATCTTAGAATACAAAAACATATATATCATCACAAACACAAACACGAGTAGATACAAAAGTCGCATAAGCCCAAATCAGATTTCATTATGTTCTTCAACATCGTACCAGTTTTCATGATCACGGCTTGAGTTTGTTACTTTTTTTTTTTTTTTTTTTTGTAAATTTCCCTAATTGATTTGATCGCATTAGAATCATCTCGATGGATCAGGTTGTATTTGTGTGTTAGATGGACGCACCAGTTGGGATATTCCTCGGAACCCGATAACATTTCATGCTCGAGTGTCCAATATTTTTGTCCACAACACACGATCCTTGTTGGGGATTGTGGCCTGCGGTTCGGGGCCCTATGCCCAACCAGGATATACATCGGCTACATCAATTTCAATTTATGTTCATTCATTGTTTGCACTTACCATGCATCCCCGATTTTCTGATTAAAACCCAGAAATTTTTGAATTGCATCGTTGTTGCAGGTTGTTGTGTATTGAGGTAGGAAACTGTCTTCCAGGGAGCTTAGATATATTGGTGCGTAGACGTGTCGGCCGGCTTGTTTGTCCGGATACGTATCGAAAGGACTGAGAAGTTGTTGTTGACAGCGAAATTTGGGACCACCCTCCAGCATTCAACACAATTGGATAAGATATTTTTATTCAAATATTTTGATTTTTTTCTATTAGAATATTTCGGCCTCTTATAACAAAATAAAAAATAGGTACATATTTGAGATCATGGCAGACAGACACTGCCAGAAAAATAAAGGGGACTTCTTCTGGTTCAACGTACTCTCAAACTGGTGGAGACGTCGCAACAAGAAGAGAAAGCGACTGATCATTGTTTGTCTTCTTTACTTAGACATTTAGAATTCTAATTAAATGGACCGCCCCATGCAACGGAATCCATTGCTGGACTATTAAAATATATATATATATATATATTTTTTAGATGACAAGTTTATGTTGGTAGGGAGAATCCGAAACGATGGGCATGATGCAATGAACGTTCTAATGACAATGATAACAATACCATGAGGGTAGCCCATTGAAATTAATTCCAAGTTACCCAAGGTCACATTCGACGTATCAACGTCAAAACGGACGGGATTGAGACGCAGCCAATACTGTCGTAGTCAAGTGGACCTCCAGCGGACAAACTGAGAAGTAAATGACGCGATAGCCTGTCCCCAAACACACAAAAAATTGTAACCCCGCTGGCTTCCTTCACATGGATTGGCCATTTAAAGAGGTGAATGCAACATGAAACGAGCACTTGGCGTTTCGCGAAAGCGCGCAAGAGAAGGCCGAGATAATGCAATTTGTCACAGGTGATTGGGCGATAGGGAATTTTCTTAGCCTCGAAGGCTTCGTAAAAGCATTGGAAAATTCAAACCCAATTAAGCCATTTGTCTCTTTCATAACACATAACATTCGGAGGAGCGAATTACTTCGTCGTGAAGCTTTTAAGAATGACATTCTTATTATCCAGCTCCTTACAAATTAGCGTAAAAACTATTGGCGGAGAAGTTGACACGACTCAACTTGACCCTCCTCAATTCCCATCACTGCCACGTTAGTAGTAATCCCGTTGCCCACCGCATAACCATCACGGGGCAAAGTCATATCATCGAGCTTTTGCTAAGAATCTTTATTTGTAATTTGCCTTTCTTATTCCTGTTGAGATCAATAAGAAGCTGGCTACTAGCTATGATGTTTCGTCCAGCGAAAAAAAAGAAAACAAAAAATATAAAAAAATATAAAATCAAAACACTAAACACATCGATACTTTCGTCGTCCAATTTAAGGATCTTTTACATATAGCATGGCCTATTTTTATTTTATTTGTTAAATATATTCTAAAAGAAGTATATACTTTGCATACCTTATATAGTGATCATTTATGCTATCAGTAATTATTTTTTTCTGGGTCTCGAACAAAGATGTGGATACACTAACGGTTGAACCCGAAATTGGACGAGACTCAAGAATTTTTGAAAAATCCATTTGCACCCAAGTTAATTTTACTTAGGTTAAATGTGCGAATAAAGTACATGCTTATCAACACATTTATCTTAATTAAAATTTGCATTCAATTTAATAAATGGGAGTAGTGTGATCCAATGTGTCCATAAATGTTTGATCACAAAAGATTCAATAGTGTATCAAAGAATCATTTTAACCGTGAAAAAGAGAAATGCAAATGTTAAGCGAGGCCCAAGAGTAATTTATGTATTAATGTTTCATAGTATATATGTAAAGATGAACACAAACAAGATTTTAAAATAAAATAATAATAAAAAAAACCAACAACAACAACAGCAACAATATGCTATCTTCTGTAATTATTGCATCCAAGACTAAGAAAATTATTAATAACATATAGATTATACAAAACGTACGTGCACTAAATACCAAACGAATAATTGGTTGGGCCAGTTCCTTCCTCTCTACGAAATAGAAGGTTGGAAAAAACATTTCTTGTTATAAGCAAACTCGGCTCTTGTCCTTAGAAACACTTCCAAACTAGGCAACGTTCTACTTTCACAAGAAACTCTCTAAGATTGGCATGATGAAAAATTACGAGGAATACATTTGTTGAAGGAAACACGTCCTGGCAACTAAAACTCGTAGGTGCCTTGAAAGCCGAAGGAAAGTACATTTGTTTTTTTTACCTCTTTTTGTTTAGAATCTATGTATGGTTACATAAAGAATGTCAGAGGATGAGTGGCAAACTGATTTGAAATGGAAATGTGGGACGAAATGATAAAATGGCCGCAGGTGTTTTTTTTTTAAATATATATATATATATATATATGTATATATGTATTAACTACCTTATACTAAAATTTAAACTCAGAATATTTAATTCTAAAGACGATTTTAATATTAATAAATTATAATTTATTAGTAATTACAACAAAATAAATATTGTAATTTATAGATATATTTTTTTATTGAAGAATCTGTTAGATTATAATCTACATAATAAAGATAATTTTTCTCATTCTCATAAAATTCGTTTTTTTTTTTTAGACTGAAAATTGAGATATCTAAACTTAAAAATTTAATCCTTAACTATTTGGGTGTCCATCATTTAGGCACCGTTTTACGAGCATTTTGGATTCCAAATATAGTGTTTAGAGAAAATGAGTTCGTTCTACTTCTGTTATAATCATGTCTAAACTTTCCACGTTCGATAATATCCTCAACGTTGGAAAACCATTTTTTTTTAACTTGGTGTTCTTATAATTACCAGCACAGCTCTCGGCTTCCTTCTTTCTAGGTGATGTCTCTTGGCCTCTAGGATTCTCTTGTTTTTGTTTGTTCTACCATGCCCTTACATGAAACATAATTGTTTAAAATTTTTGGACTATTAATGATATATATATATATATATATATATATATATATATTTGAAAAAAATTGCAAGCTATCAAGAAACAATCTTTTGGATTCCTCTTTTTTTTTTTTTTTTTTTTTTTTGAGCGAAAGGAACAGAACATAGGAATTAATAAACGCGAAAGGCCTTTGGTATGGGCCACGAGTTCTATACGGAACTTACGGCTGAAATGATAATACAGATCCACAGTCCATTCTGGACCATATGGAGATTAAAATTGGACTGTACTCACCAGCTAGCCTGCTTTCCCATGCATGACGCATCTGATGAACCAAGCCTCACTTAATGGACTCAGGTTAGGAGGCTTGGTGGCCTGCGGTATGATTTATTGAAACAGAGGTTATTAACATTAGAAGTCTGATGTGGGAATGTGCAAGTTTTTATTACGTTACTACTTTGACAGTCATTTACAAGAGAAATCCCCCCCAAAAAAAGGCAAGAGAGATAAAAAGAAAAAGAAAAGGAAACTTGGAGGAATTTGAGTGGTCATAGGTCAAAACATGTATTCTGGAGAAGGTGCTGGCCATTCTATGATCCCCTCCTTGCCTGCGTCCATTGAATTAGCCTCCATATTTCCTGACGAGGGTAAATAAAGCAGAGGGTCATGAGCTGCAAAATTAGTCTACTTCTTTTATCAATCCCATAAACGGAACGGATTACCTAGAACGATGGGGCAAATTGGCTTTTGAATGTAGAACAAAAGACGAAGATAAATGTCGTTTTTTATTTTTTATTTTTATTTTTCCCCATCAGTCGGTCTCCATGTGTTACTCATAGGGACAAAAATGGCCCAATGTGTAACAGGCGATTCCTGCATTGATTTATGACAAATAATTATATTGTAAATTATGCAATAAGAATAGATATTCTCTTTCTCAACATTCTCCTTTTTAAGAATTTGAACCTTAAAAGTCGCCATAATATTAATTTAGGAGAAAATTGTATTTGTTCTCTAGATAACAGAAATTAATCATTTGTCAATTAAAAACAAGTAATTGTTTTCGACTATGAACTGGGCTGCCAATTAATGTCTTGGTAAATATTCTTTGGCTGCTGATATTGATTGGAAGATATTCACATTGAAGACTCCACAACAAAGCAACCTTATCCCTACCATCAATCGTCAAATTGCCAAATGAGAATACAATACTGTAAATCTGCGTGCCTTCTGGACCTTCTGAAGAAGGCTACAATCTGCAATAGTAATCTGATAACCAAACATGCATTTCCCCGCAGGCCACAGCATGGCATCGTTCACTACCAAAATTGAGCAAAACTGCCATAAAGGGACATGAACGTGGCAAATCCTGGATTGGTTACGCAACTTATAATACAATGAGCTTCCTACCCAACTGCCGAGCTTGGTGGTTATGCAAAAGCTTGTAACCCAAGCGGGGGGCTGCAAAGTCGGGGGACGTTGTCTCTTTAACGGCAGAAGCAACAATTCACAATAAAATGTAAAAATAAATTAATTATTATAATTATAAAATTTATAATCAAATATAAAAATAATGTAATTCAAATATTAGATTATTTAATTAAAAAATATGCCACGGACATCACTTCCCTTGAATAAAACGTCCAAGAAGAAACAAATAAATCTCAGGGAAAACCCAATTATTGTCTTCCTTCACGTTCATCCCATAGCGCGTAACAGTCACTCCCCGATTTGGAACGACCACACAACCACACAACATTGCACGTATGAAAATGCACAAAATTGAATTCTAACCACTCTAATGCATAAAATAAAAAAGTCTAATATTCTATGAATAAAATCTTGAATAAATGGAAGACATTGCTTTTTTCTTCTTTTCTTTTTTCGTTCGAATTTGTTTTGTTGAAGTATACGTAAGCTAGAAAATACTTAAAAGAAAAAAAATTATATCATTTTTATGTATTTATGTGACACTTATATTTAGAGAATTTAGTTTTTTCCAGTAATTATTATTATTTGAGACATTTGTAAACCAAAATTAGGTAATTTATTCATACAAAATCATGTTATGGTAAAAAAAAAAAAGGTGTCCTGAAATTATCATTCCAAAAGATGGGATGATAATAAGAGAATAATAAGTTAATGTTTTTTTTTTTTTTGAATAAAATAGTATACGTGAATAAAGAGTTTGAAATTAGATGTAAAATATTATATTTTTTAAATAAAAAAATAACAAAGTAAAAGTGACACCCATAATTTTGTTTAGAATAATTAAAACTCATAATCTTCTTATTATTATCTCCTACTGATTCGAGGATTAAAATAAAAAATTTTAAAAATTGTATTTGGAATGTCATTCAAAAAAACTTCAGAATGGTTTGTTATAAAAGTTATTATTCTGGGAAAGAAGGCCTATGACCCCCAACTCCCTAAGATCTTGTGCCGTAGATGAGAGAACTAGGCGAATAAGTTAAAGAAACAGTTTGAGAGCGTGGGCAAGGCAACTCTTGGTTGTAGTCCATTGATTCTCTGTTGATGTGTCTCCTGTATTGGATTGGATTCCAAACGTGTCACTGGTAGTGAGAAAAAGGCAGCACCAAGCCTAGAAAGAGACAAGGAAATGACAACATTTCCAGGACACCTACTCAAGTGGCTGGTGTAACTTCATTCGCTTGAATTCAATGAATAGAGATAGAAGAAGGTCTAGCATCATCCATGACATTACAAGTGTGAACAAGGGAGACGGTGAGTCTTCTCATCAAGCACCAATTACTGGTCAAAAGGCTCATTCAAAACCAGCAGCTGCTGCTGTTGGACCTGCAGTAAAACACAGGCCTCAACCCCATATGACCGGTCCAGGCTTGTAATGCAGCACCGGTTGGGCGCCCGGTTGCCCCTCCTCCCGGCCACACGGCATCGGCTGGGGAGACTTCTGTTATGCTACCTCCTCCTGGACACCATTCCAATCCGCCTTCTTTTGTCCTTGCTGCTTTCATCATGGAACGGCCCACAAACAATGGATCAGTAGAGCCAGCCATCTTTCAGCACTCTCCCTGGGTCAAAGAAGCTGCTGCTTGGGAAGTGAAGTGTGATTGTGATGTAAAGAGAGATGTTGCTCGGATGTAATTCATTATTCTTTGGCCTCAGCGTAGCAAATAAAGACCTTACAGGAACCATGACCATGTCATCCACTCATCAGCTTAGATGCAAGCTATCAAAATTCAGAGACTCAAAAGCATTTTATCATTAAAATTAAATTTTGTACTTATACTAATCATTAACTCTTTCCATTGGAGCAAAAAAAAGAAGAATGATTAGCCATCCTTTATATATATTGCCTTAGGCACGCTAGCTCCGCCCAATCCAGCTGATTGAAAGATCCTCTTTACATTTGTTTCCAACTTTCAAAACACAAAGTTCCATTTAAAAGCACTTGTATGCTACTGACGGCGGAATTAGAATAAGATTGACTATACCATATGCTACATCTTATAGTAGTTGTGATTTTATCTCTAGCAAGCAACATTCAAATCCCCAGTAGTTCCATCTTCCGTTCCACAGTGATCAATTTTCTAGGAATTCTCAGTCGGAACACCAGGTAAATTCAATAATTTTCCTTCTTTTTTTGTTTTTTTTTCAAGCACCATTGACAAAATTTCAATGGGTAATGCAACTATGCATCTAGCGAATTGGATCTAATGATTGTAATATAACAAATGATATAATCATGACTTGCCTTAAAAAAAAAAAAAAAACAGGCAGCATGCTCAATGAAGATGCCATTGTATCCGTTATGTTGAACGGATATCGTTTACAAAATGTGGATTGGATGATCCATTCGGATTGGATATTAACCCGACCCGATCGGACCCTAAACCTTCTACTGCGATTCAGCCAACTTTCATGTTTTGCAATTTTACTTTTTACCGTTTTACGTGCGTTCAGGGGTCCACCCTGACAAGTGGAGTTCGAAACTTACAAACAAATAAAACAGAACGCAGTCACTTAAAACCCTAATAAAGCTCTTTCTCGCTCTACGTTAAGAAACAAACGCACGCACGCACGCACGCACGCACGCTCTGTCTCTCTCGGTAGCTTTGTCCGAACAACAATGGCAACTCCTCCTCCTTTGGACGAAGAGACTGCGAAGCAAGTCCTTCGACAGGTCGAAATTACACCCCTCGTCAAAGTCACGGAATTAATTTAGGAACTAAAGGAAATTTTTGGTATTTTTTAAAAAATTAAATGATGGCGTTGTTTCTTTTTGTTTTTGTTTCAGGTAGAGTTTTACTTCAGCGATAGCAATGTCCCAAGAGACAGTTTTATGAGGAACACAATCAACTCCAGCCCAGATGGCAGTATCCTTTCGCTCACATATCTCTGCTTTTTTTGTGTGTTTGTGTGTGCATGTGTCAGTTAGATTACGGGATTTGTGCACGCGTTTGTTTGAAGATTATGTGTGTAATTGTGAGTTTTGATCATGGTTTCTCTGTATGTTTTGTCCTGGGTTTTGGTTAAAAAAAGATTGGTGTGTGTTGACCTTGACTTATGGGAAAACAGTGGTTAATTTGGGATTGATATGCTCCTTCAAGAAGATGAGAGGTTATCTGAAGCTGGGGGATGCGAAGCCTGAAGATGTTCCGGAAGACACAGTAAAGGCGGTTGCCGAGACTCTTAGAAAGTCTACTTCTCTTAATGTTTCTGAAGATGGTCTGTTTTTCTTTTTTCTCTCTCTTGTTTTAACCTCACTTGCTGTGTTTGGGTGCTGGATTTTTGGTACTGCGGGTGCTCATAATTTTGTTTAGTGGGTCATAAAGTCAGCTTCATGACGTAGTGCCTTATTCGAGTTGAATGGGATGAAATTTCGGTTTAGAAACTTGGTTTATGGTACAGAAAATTGTCTTCTTTTTCTGCCATTCTCTTGCTCTGTTTTGTTTAAAGTGTCCTCTGATGGTGATATTTTAATCCTAGGGGAATGCTTTGAAAGGTCGTTGCATATAAATTTGAAAAATTGTTTCCAGTGGACATGTTTTTTATGATTTGACTAATCATGTGAGGATGCTGAGCCAGTTTGGGTTCCTAGTTGTATTGGGTTTCTGGATCTGATTTTGATGTCAACTTAACTCTTTGTTCCAGTGAGATCTGAACGTGGGTCAGTATAAATATCTTATTGGCTTTTTGGCTTCTTAGGGAAGAAAGTTGGTCGGGTTGCTGCTTTGCTGAAGCCGGAGGAGGCAATCAAGCAATTAGACAGGCGGACAATTGCAGCATCTCCACTGCAATATGAGGTCAAGCAGGAAGATTTGGAGTCCTTTTTTGGTGGATATGCTAAGGTACTAGGTCATCGTTCTGGTTGCTGAATTGGTTCTGGGTCATCTGGGTTCTGTCCAAAATTACAAATTCACAATGTAGAACACCAGTGATGGAAAATATTTGCTATATCTATTCATGGTTCTTGGATTGTGAGTGGTTTTGCTGTAAATTCCAGGTTACTAGTGTCAGGATGCCTCGACATGTAGCTGACAAAAGGGTGTTCTGTGGCACGGTTTTGATTGAATTCTCAACAGAGGAAGAAGCTGAAAAAGTCTTGGAGCAAAGCTTGTTCTTTGCAGGTGTAGAGCTAGAGTTAAAACCAAAGTAAGCTATGCTTGGAATCATTCTAGCTGTACCTAGTTTGCATTCGTTCTGGTGTCAATTTTATTATTCTCTGTCTGAATTTGAGTCATGGGCATATACACAAAAACATGTGAAATTTCTGCAGTTATTTGCCTATGAATTGTTATTTGATATTGTTTTCGAAAAACATTATGGACTAGAATTTGATGCAGAATTCTTTTAAAAAAAAGGCACATGAAAGTGTGTTATTTTCATTGTTATCTAATATGGATTGCAAGTACTTGAGCTAGACTACTTTGGTTTTGAGAAAGTTATTTTCTTCCAATTCAGGAAGGAATTTGATGCAGAAAGAGCAAAAGAAGCGGAGGACTTTGAAAATTCTGGTCATTCAGTGGGTTCAGAAAGAAAGAACAATTCCAGTGAAGAAGCCAAGTAAGATAAGAATGTCAGCTTCTCCATTAGGACTTCATCCTCAATGTTATTAACCTGATTTTTCTCCCCCTCTATGATTGCAGCTATCCCAAGGGTTTAATTGTATCATTTACATTGAAGAGCATATCAGCAGAACAAGTGGGTGCTCAGGAACCTGTTAATGATAACACTGAGAACACCACTTTGGAGAATGAAAGCAAAGATAATGGAGAGAATGTATCAGAAAATCTGGCACCAATGAAGAGAATGTTGGCTTGAGTATTGAGGCAGAAAAGGAAGATAAAGATAATGAAGAAAATAGTTCTGAAAGTAAAGGAATAAAAGCCGAAGAAGGCAATGAGAAATCTGAATGTCCTGTGGAAAAGGATGAAGAGAAGGAGGGAAAACTCAATCCTGCTGCCTGCAAAGACAATATGAATGTTGTTTTGCGCGAGGATCTGAAGGCCGTTTTTCAAAATTTTGGTGTTGTCAAGGTACTAATATGTTTCCTTTTTTTGTTCCACAGAGGTTTTGTTGTCTTTACTGCATGCAAATGTAGAATTTTCATTTTCCTCACCTATACAGAAGACATGTACATTGTATCATCAATCTTTAACTACTGCAATTTATCATCTTTTCACCTTCAGATTTTTAGTTAAAGTGGTGAAAGGGCTTTTACATCTTATCTGCTAATCATCATCAATTTGCACTTCTTTTTTCTCTGTGTTTTTTCTTCTGATGAGTACCACTGATTTGCACTTCTCTTTATCTCTTTTTTCCTTGGATAAGTACATTGATTTCAAGGCTGGAGAGAAGTCAGGATATATTAGATTTGAGCAACCTGAAGCAGCTCAGAAGGCCCGTGCAGCAGCTGTCCTGGCTAAAGAAGGTGGTCTGACAGTGAAAAATTTCATTGCCACTTTAGAACCAGTCACTGGTAGGCATCAATCTCTTTTCAGCTGTAGTTTGATGGCATTAAAGATTTCTATTTTGGTAGACACATTTGGTTATTTTTGTTATTACTCTTATGCTGCCAATTATTTTAAGGGATGCTTTTACGTTCTTTGAAAGTACCGTATCAGTTCCTACACGAATTTTGGATTTCCTTTTTGATATTCCAGTGCGAGGGGGGTCTGATATCTGTGCCTGTAGAAATGAGCCCTTTTAGTGACTTGGTTGGATTTATCTGCGTGTGGTTATTATGCTATAGTGTTCATGTTGTGCCTATATTTAGTTCTTTCCTTGTAATTCAGAATAATGAAAAGACATTTGTTTCTTGAATTTGGATGTGCATGTTAAGATAAATTAAAGCAAAGGACGTTGTAGTTAAATCTTGTGATATACTGCATTCTTCAGTTAATTCAATGGCTTAATCCTGCATTCTGGAATGTGGCAAGGGTAGGGAGTGCTGATTTTTTTGGCTGTCCTTTTTAGGTAAAGCTGAAAGGGAGTATTGGAGCCTACTTCGTGGTAATCAAGAGAAGCATCGGGGAAATAAGGGTGACGGAGGAAGGTTTGTGTTCGCATATATTCTGCTCTCCATTTTTATTTGGTCTGTGTACCCCCCCTACTAGCACATTTTTTAGCCATAGCACAGCTGATTTGCAGTCTTGTATTGCCTTCCTATTTCCTAAATTCTTGTTTTTACTTATCAGGGGAGGAAAGTACCATAGGGGTGGTGGTAAGCACCCCCGTTCCAGAGAAAATGATTCTGTGAGAGGTCGTGCAAATAAAGTTCAGAAAGTCGGGGCATCATGAGAGTCGACTGAGTGTGGCATCAGTTTTTGGGGCCAATTTTGTTACATCTTCGAAGCTATGGCCTTATTTATTTAGGATGATGCTTATTTACTTATCATGCATGTGAGCTATAAGGTCAACGTGCTTCATATGATTCATGCCTTGCGCTTTTTCCCCCCAAAGCTAACCAGGTGGTTACTGTTGATTCCTAATCTACTTCTCAGCCCAAAATGCCTTCGGATTAAATTCGAAAGATTTGAATCTGGCAAGCATAGAATGCCGTGATATCTCACGTACTTCTGACTACTACTCGGCACTGAAAAACCTCGGCATTATTCTAGCCAACTGCAACGTGAAATTATGAGTAGGATTAAAGAGCATTGGATAAATCAGTTTAGTTCAACGAGTGACATGGACAAGAACGACTTCAAACATCGTCCAAATTGGAAAAGAAACCAACAAAAAAATTCGAAAAAATCCTAAACACGTTAGTGTCAATTGAGTTGCATCTCAGGGCCCAAGTTGCCAAGCTCAAATCCTTCGGCCCTTGGATTTCAATTAATAGTGTTCGGTTTGGATTTTAAAAAATAAAAAGACCTGTCTTGAATTTCCAGTTGGACCGATTCTCCCTTTTCCCACCTTCCTTTTTAATGTTACCAACGGCAACAGCTCCAATTATATTTTCACAAATCACCCGAGAATTTTGTAGTTGCATTGATATGGTACATAGAAGAGAAGTTCATTCTGACTCAGACGCTATCAATTACCTTGCTTCTAGTAATCATAACTGTGCCTCTAAAACTTCCTGGAAATCGCGCTGACATGCTGCGTCATATTGCCAAAAATTCATCGTAATCCAATCAAGATGACAATATTTGACTAACATAACACAATATGAACAGTAACACATAATAGCCTCTTTTAGTTGTAATGCATGCCGTATTGAAATTTTAAATATAAACATATAAATTATAGAATTAAAGAGAATCAAAAGAGAAGCAATACATGAATGAAAATAATTTATAAATTTAATATTTTAAAATTTTAATTAAAAAAAGTATCTTTCTTACCAATTTATTGCTTATACACTCGTAGAAATGACTACTTGAGAAATGATGACAGCTAACATGCAACAGCAAGCGCAAGGGATATGGAAATTACCTAAAGGTCTTTTTCGCTGGGAGAAAAAAAGCATGTTGTTTACTCTTTTTTTTTAATCATTTTCCATTTGGAACACGAAGCTAAAGATTTGAGTTCCCCATTGTTCAAGTCAAAACTAAAAATTCTATGGCTCCATCTATTCCCCTTGAATATTCCTTGTGATGGTTCAATATAAGTCAAAACATTTTCTATCCGTTAGTAACAATTTGCTATTTAGATTAACACAATTTCATTTTTCTTAACTTTGCAGTGGTTTCTACTTACGATTGAAGAACATTTGTAAGAAAATAGGAAATTCACTTAAAATTTTGAACTAAGGATATTCGCTTAAATTTAGACATAACATATATGAACATTTGAATGCAGCCACATAGAAAAGAGAGAATACTTACGACTGATTATTGATGACTATCATAGTTAGCACCCAAAATAGTCCTCAGATTGTCAATATCCTTGACTAGCTTCTCATTCTCACGGTTTTTACTCTGAATCTCTGCATGCAGAACTGTAATATGACAAATTGGGCGAGGTCACTAAGGAAGTAAAATCACATTTAACTATTTCTGTCCAGGACCTAAATGTCCCACAAGTTCCAGAAGTATTACAAGGCACCATAACTTCCACCAACACAAGACAGTTGCAGTATCAGGAGTATATCCCATAGACACGGTACACAGAATTGAAATCGAGGGGAGACTGTAAAGAGATAATTATTCCAAAATATGTTGTGTTAGCTTAGAAGTCAAATATGGAAATGAAGCAAAGTCCATAGAGTAACTTGGTATGCAAAGAATGACATGCAAGACAGGGCGAAATTGAGAAAATGTTAGGGTAAAACACTTACATTTGTTCATTTTTCCAGACACTGTTGAGAAAAAAAAAAACTGAAACTTTAATACCAAGTGTGTCAAAATAATGCTATGGGATCTCTTTTTCACCTAAAAGCTCAATTCAACATGTAGTGGAGTTTATGTACATTGTAAGTCATGTCAAGTTTTTATATTCAGTCGATGTAAGGATTTTATACTCTTCAACAAAGTGGAAGTGCAGAAATGCAGAAAAGCCTCAGATCGGAAACGAAAATTTCAGTTGCCAGAGACTTTATTTGGGGACCTAGATTTACCGCTACCAATCACTCCAATGTTTAAATCCTATCTTTGGCAGATGGCATCATCAACTTTATGGCCAATTCAGCATCAATAATCGGCAATGATTTTTTTAAATTTTTTTTTTTTGCCACAGCCAAACCTGTCTAGCCATCAGCATTGTCCGAGCCTCGAAAGTGTTTTTAAGAATATTTTTAACAAATGAGGAGACACGGCGAGTAAGTTGGCATGACCTGAATTAGAGTCATAAAGATCTTGAAGAACTTCTTCCGCAAATGCCAACATCGAGTTTTTTAGAGCATTATTCTTCTGATCCAAGAGATTAACTTCATTCTCTAGACGTTCCTTCTCGGACAACAAGCTCACCAATTCATCATTCCCTCCCTTGTCGATTTCCCTTTGAAATTCTTGGCAAAGCATGTTAAAACGTTCCCTGTGCATATGGATTCATGTATTAATAATAAGGAAATTGCATATGGAATAGATCACGATCGAGGATACCGCTTGTTATCAATGGTTTTAAGCATCTCCTCCCGCTTCTTTTTAAGACAACAGAGTTCCTCTTCCAAAGACTTCGCACATTTCCTTAAATCAACTTTACAAGAAAAAAAAAATTGAAACAAAACAAAATAACAAAATAAAAGGAGGGATATTAGGAAGAAATAGAATTAGAAAGAGGAGAGGATTTACCGGTGACAGAGACTAATCCAATGATCTCAAACTGGGAGACGTAGAGCGTCTTGGTGAGCTCCGATTCTCTGGCAGCTAACGCAGCCTCAAGCTCCTCGCATTTCACGATCTCCGACTCGATCTGCCTCGTTACTTGAATATTCGCCTCGATTTCTTCGTTTACCTATTAGTAGTATTCCTTCCCTCTCATTTCGGTTACGCAAGAGGAAAGAAAACAGAAGAAAAGAGAGAGAGAGAGAGAGAGAGAGAGAGAGAGAGAGAGAGAGAGAGAGAGAGAGAGAGAGAGAGAATTCTCGGGGAAAATTGTGATGCTGAAAATCATGTTCGATGGAAGCCGTGACTAGAGATGGAATAATCTTAGAGATGAGAAAAGAAGAGGACGTTGCCTGATCGAGCATGTCCTTCAGGCACGATATTTGACAGAGAATGGATGCTGAATCCTCCATTGTGCGCGGGCTCTCTCTGTCTCTCGGAATCCGACCTTGAAATTCTCACTCCCGCCTTTTTTTTTTTTTTTGTTTAAAAAAATCTTCTGTAGGGATAAAATAATCTTCTACAGAATTTTCAGTTTTTGGGATTTAAAAATCTTAATAATAATAGTTTAGGGAAAAGCTTCTACGCCTGAGGCGTTGCGGGATGAAGGTTTGCTAAAATTTTTATCTGGATAGCAGAATTTTACAACTCTAATTGAGCATGAAGTCATCATCGGTACCATGTTACAATTTGGGCATAATCTTCATTTAACTTGATAATTACGATCCGATTTTATAATTATCATTTACCTTTTTTTATTTTTTTTTTTTACTCTTATTGTTCTATTTTTAAAATCTCTTTGAAGAGTATCTTAATACAATTTTCATCTAAATTGATAATCACGATTTGATCTAATGTTTTTTATTTTCTTTATTTTTATTTTTACTCGCTCCTGTTGCGCTGCTTATTACAAAGCGCTCTGTACTTTTTTTTTTTTATGAATAGTTATATATATATATATTTATTTATTTATTTCAATTTGAATATTATATATAAACAAATAGGTAAAGAAATTTTGATTTATAAAAATTAAAATTTGAGGACAATAATTAGATTATTAATCTTTTTATCTATATTTAAATCCTATATTTTTAAATTTTGTTTTAAATTGAATTTTTAGTGAAAAATAGTTAATTTATTAATAATTTTTGTACTTTTTGAAAAAACTGATTTAAAATGAATTTAAAAACAAATAACTCAAATAAAAGTGCAAAAATTTTAAGATTTAGTTATAAAATTTATAAAAATTTAAACAAGCTTTTTTATAAATTTCTAAAAAAAGGTATATGAGACCAAAATAATTATAATTTTCTTTATTATCTCCAATTAATTTGCATAAAATACTTAATTGTGAATCACGTATTTTAGTATTAATAGTTTTAATTTTATTTTTGATAAAATTTATAATCATACAATCCGATTTTACAATTCAGCCCATAACATTCCAAAACCATCTCGATTTTAACAGCCTGGTGCGGCGCACAAGAGAGCAACGTGGTGTCCAAAAGCTTGGTGAAACAGTGACTCGCCAAATATATAAAATGAAAGGCAAATACAATTACATCAAGGACCAAAGAAACCACTTTCGTACAAGGTAACTCCTCCGCCCTCCGATGGGATCATCCAATCTTTCGACATACAACATTCTTCCCTTAACAAAACTAACTGGGAATGTATATGCTGCAGCTGTATGTATACTTGCCATAAATTGGCGATCTACTCGTCTACCCATTCATTCGGTATACAACAAATCTACTTCTAAACATACCACAGACATGCATTCCATATCCTGCATCTATAAGATCATTTTGCAATCAGTTTCTCTTCCATCCAGCGGTGTTTCTACTCTTCAACCTTGAGGACTTTTGATTAAGCTGTTGCTTCCGAGCAGGCTCCACGAGCAACAAGCGCGACGTGACATAAGCCAGCAGTTCTTCACGGTGAGAGAATGTGAAATCCAAGTGAGCATACTCGTACTCGTTGTACGATACATCAACTCCGGCATCTTTCATCAGCTTGTAATGTTTTTTCACCATTGAAGGCCGAATAACATTATCCTTGCATCCAGCAACCAAATCAACGGGGATGTTGATGAGGAAATAATGCTCGCCCAAGTCCAATGGCTCTGGTGATTCATAAACATCCATGTTGGCAGATGCACTTCCATAATCATACATTCTAAACTTTCTAGCATGCTTCATTTGCGCAAGGTGATGAACCACATAAAATGAAACTCCTGGCATGTCATTCATGTTGTAATGTGGTAACCCCAATACTCCCACCCAGTTTGAGCTGTCTCCGCCAAGAGCATAACTCATTATCGTTTGAACCAGTCCTCCAACTGCAGGATAATTATGGAAGTCCCGAGCCAACTTATTCAGCAGCATACGAAAGAATCTTGTGGGTATGTAGAAGGCAGGAAGTGTACGTGCCAAAATGGGAGCCAGTAGAAGGAACAGATACTCTATAACCGTAAAGAATTTATTGGAATCATGATGAAAGCCAGCAGGTGACAATAAAATCATCTTAGACAGTCTGTGGGGCTTCTCTTTAATCTGTCGTGTGATGACGTACATAAGCATGGCAGCTCCTCCCAGGCTATGGCAGATTGCACAGAGTTTGTAAGGCTGCTCACCATTGGCTTCTTCCTCAATATCAGGCTGGCTAATTTTTAATTCGGCAGTCTTTACTTCATGAATCTTCTCTATCATTGCAGGAATGTCCTCGGTCCCATGCTCATTGATTGAATACCGCCAATATCTGCATTGCAATTACTATGTTTCACTTGATTCACCATGATTTGATCCTTAAAAGAGAAGAAATGAAAGGGTATTATACCAACTTACTTCCGTGAGGAAATGTTCTTGTCAACATGTTCCCTAGAAACCAAACCACGAAAGTTTCCAAGGAAAACATCAAAACCTACAAAACAAAAGGAGCAGCATGTTTTTTAGTGTTAATCATGTATAGCAAACACAGCAGATAGCATGAAGTCAGAGGTTAAACCCTGATCATATGCTGCAAAGGCTGGAGACCCAACAACCCCATTGGACACCCAACTGCAGACAATAAAGCAAAAATGGAAAAGGTTAGAACAATCAATGACACAATATCAAAACATGACAGAACACACTCAGGATTAACTGATAAGAAAAGGGTAACAGCAATTAGACAAAAATTCACTATCACAATAAACAATTACAAAAATTCCTTTAAAAAAGGAGGAAGCATGACTTATACATGGGAGGAGGAAGGGGTGCCCTGGGAACCATGATTTAACAACCAGCATTACTCACTTGAAACAATTGCTTGAGCACATTGCTAAATGGGGCATCATAACTCCTTCCATCTCTTAGTATTTTGTGGAACCAGTTTCATAGGTTGTGTTAAATATCTCCTAGCTCATCCTTCATATGGTATTTCAGGAATTTCTTTACAAACAGTTATCAAAATGTTCATGAACATGTACTTAGAGGTTAAAGATTAACATACCTTAAAATTTTGGCCATCTTACAAAAACAATTCATTATTCAGGTCTCAATCTTTAAATTCGTTAGTCCAGGAATTTAGTTCAAACAAAATGCAAAGGAAAAGCAAATGCAGATAATGAAACAAAAGTACTGTACAGTTTCTTTTCTTTTCACACACTTGCACTGCACATTTTTCACTTTCAAACAAAATCACTATTCAAACCCACTAGAAGTAAACAATGTTACAGGCAAATTCACCATATCCCAGCCAAATAATTAGTCAAATCAAAAGGCTACACAAACCCTTACTTCTCTAAAAAAAAGAAATGGTGGACCCATTCTCTCTTAGTGCAATTGTAACCAAGATATGAATAACTCACCCCATAGAAGAATCCAAGACACCATGCTGAAGGTAAACAACTTTCCTTGAATCACGTCTGCAAATATCAAACAGAACACATCAACAAGCCTATAAACAAGAAAACGATTGAATGGCAAAGAAACTATCTTACCTAGGGATTCTTTCCAGAAGAAGAACATATCCATCAGAAGTAATCACATGAATAGCTTCATATGGGTACCTGGTACAAAAAAAAAAATGGAAAATAACATATATGCAAGCAGAACAGCAATAATAAACAACTGCATTTTAAGTTAACCACAGCACTGGCTTTACCCAAGCTCTGTTATGACATCTTGACATGTCCGAGCATCTGTATTCAAAGATTCATGAAAATTAGTTTTCTGTTCATTAGAAGATGGATGGTCCTCTCCAAGTGTAGTTGGAGGTACAAAGATATCTGTGGTGTCATCACAAGTGTCTTCATTGCTGGCAACTGGAGATGACAACCATCCATGCAGTGCTTTCAAAACTTTCGATGGTGACAGAAGAAACTGTGCAGCTTTGTGAAAGAAATCAAATATAGCTTCTATGAAGATCTCAATTGCTAGATGAAGATCCTGCAATAGAAAATTGATGGGAAATGAAAAATATAGAACAAGATTTTGCATATTAGCAAAAGACATAACATAGGAAAAGAAAATGTAAAAGGTAAATTCATCACACACCTCAATAACTCCACGTCTCCTATCAGTAGTGCGGTGTATGAAATGATCCTTTAAATTATGCACTTTCTTAAGAGAATCTAACTGTGATGGCCGACGGCTTCCCCTGGGAGAATGGGCTGTAGGCCTCCTAGCATAAAATAAACGGCTAAGGTGAAGTGGCAACCCTAGCAGAAGTTTCATTGGAAACAGAATCCATGAAATCAAGTACTTGATCCACCCTCCCAAGTGCCCATCGTCCTGGTTGAAAGTACTTGTATAGGAGATCCTTGAACTTTGAGATGATGGTGATGCAGGATACACTGCATCACCATCTTCATCTGCCGATGAATAGTCCATGCTTGAAGTATCAGAATCAACAGAAAGCTCATGAATGAATTTGTTGAAAGAGGACACCCCACTAGCATCATGCAAGAAAATGTCAATGACAGTGAAGAGTTGCAGTCTGAGAGACACTACAAACTGAAATTTGACGGAGTTTATTAAAGCAAGTAATAAAGCAATGAAAATGACATAAACTGAACTCTATAAAATTAAAAAGCAGGTTTAATTCCAATTAGTTCAAGTTCAAATTCAATCAATATCTACTCAAGCAATTCAGCAATCCAGTGCACAACAAACTGGCATCTGGCATTCTTGGTCAGTTGGCAGAAAAAGCTCAATTTTCATTTTTAGTGGATAGACCACTAAATTTACAATAAAGGTCACTGGAGATAATCACTGATTTCTGTTTCATTGATGAGAATCATTGGCTTTATGGTATAAGAGCAGGAACTTGGGACAAAAGTATAATAAAAATTAGGAGGCAGATATCAATCCTTCATACACATACAGCGAACTTTGCAACGATTATCAAAACTTACTTTTCCATCCATCGTGGAAATCGAGGTCCACGGAAAGTTGGTCTAAGCTCCCAGCCATGAAGGCCTTCAAGAGTCTTAGCCTTTCCAGGCAGAATGGCCAGAAGAAGCGCGGACACGCCATTTATCAGCCTCACAATGTTGTTCAAGGACTCGTAAGTGAATGTCTTGACTGACCTGCACTAAAAACAAATACCAAAAAACAACTTATCCACTCAAGGACCGCTCGTTAAAAATCCACCACCTGCCATGGGCCAGTACCCACCAACCCCAAAATAAAAGAAGAACGTATTGAAATGGCATACACTGGGAAGCGCAGTCCAATTGAACTCAGTATAAAGCAAAATCAGTCGTGACCACTTTATTAGTTTTTTTATGTATTTTTTATGACAAAGATCCCCTTTAGGCAAGCCCGGACCAAAAGTGTTTTTCACACATTTATAAAAACATACATTATAGAAAATCACAGACAGAGCTTAGACCAACAACCCCTTCCACCTCAAACAATCTTCACCTCAATGCCACTCGCGAATTCTTCAAGATTTTTTTCAGATCACTGTTTGTTGAAAATTGTCAATATGAATATCTAATTCCCACATGCACCCCCACCACCTCACGAACAAATAAATAAAAATTACAGAAAATGAAGAGAAGAACCAAGAACTTTGACCCCACATCAAAATTCCAAAGCCGCACACGTATCTCTCATTCAAGACCCATAAAAACGAATCCTCACACACACACAGATATGTATATACGCGGGAAAAATGTACTTTTCTTGTAGAAAGAGGAGAGAGAGAGAGAGAGACGTACTCTTTGGTTACAGCGAGGACGGTGTCAACAAATCGCTGCATATCTTAACCTTTTTCGGATATTCCGATCCTAAGATTTAGATTAACAGAAAAATTATACAAGCCAAAATTTGAGGCTAAAATCTTTGGATCAGGCAGCCAACATGTTCAAGAAATGGATATTTGTTGCCGAAATGTAAGGGATGAGGAGGAAGAGGAGCCAGAGGCAAAGGCATCGGCGATACTTGGCGTACTCTGGATGTCGGTTAAAATAGTTTAAAGTTTCCCTGTCTCTGACGTACACGTGGGGCGATTTCATTGGAAGTCAATCCTGTAACCCGTAACCGTGTGTAGGAACGTGGAATGCGACCTTGCAACGTGGGATCATGATTTCCGTCAGATCGTCTGGGATTGCAAATGTGGGGCCGGATTGCATATGGACGGCCGGATGGGATTAGTTGGCGTTTCGGTCGGATGACAGGGCGTGCGCGTCCGCTTTTCGATAGCGTTGTGCACACCGTAGCTTTGTTGGGCTCTGAATGCGGCGTCTAATCACCCCGGTGGCATTTAAGAGGCGTCGTTCTAATGTAGGAAATTTGTTTTTGGGTTTGACTTCCATTACTTGAAATAATCCCCTTCTTTTTAATACTTGTTTATTTTTAAGCCGAAATGTCAATTGACAAGAAAAGAAGCGCTAAGCACGTTGTTTTATATCCCAACTACAAATGAAACTTAAATTATCACACATATCAATTAAGACAGAAAGTCATTTGTTGATAATTTAATTTAAGTTTTCACTATTTTAAACACTTTTTAATTTTAAACGAGTGAAAAATCTTGTCTTAATATTTTAAATTCAACATAAATTCACATTTATTATATAGTAAGTGTAAGTAAGAAACTTAAATTCAAAGTAATAAAAAAAAATGACGAATAGCCACTCGGGATTATAAGTCAGATTATTAATCCCTGATTTTACTCGCACTTTATTTGGAGGGAGGGAGGGAGGGACTACAAGCCAGCAAAGTTCTGCATCGGATCAAAGTCAATAACTTAGCCACATTTGGTGTCAAGTTGGTATCTACCAAGAAAAGAAAGTTAATTAACGGCTTCATACAAATCCACCCGGTTACGTTTGAGTGGACTCTCAGATTGCTCTTCGGTTTATCCACTCAGTTTCAGCGAAATTGTTTGACAGGCACCCAAAAGCAGCGACCCCCGAAATCCACCAGAGTGGGAAACTACAATAGCGACACGCAAGTCATGCAGTGAAAAATAAGACAGAATCCTCCGCCAACATTCCCTTCTCCACCAATCCCGTGCTATCGCGATAAAGTTCTATTAGGAACACACAAAAACCATGGACGAGGTGTCAAATCCGTGAATGAGAAAGGCATTTGAGACCGTCGTTGCTACTTGCCAACTTATACTTTATAATACACATAAAAAAAAAATATCTTGACCGTCGGATGCATTTTGCTCGTCTAGGCGCCGGATCCATTGCTTGATGATTTCCAATTATAGGAGGGACTGGACCTTGCGCAAAACGACGACGCATTGGATACGTATCCTTTGTAGGCTTTGTATGCAGATACACCGAATAAAAAAAAAAAAAAGTTTGAAGACAGCAATATTTTAAAAGACTTCCATTTTATATTGAAAATAAAATAAAAATGTTATTTTTTATATTTATAAAATAATATTTATTTTATATTTTGTAAAAATAAAGATAGAAAAAAAAAAAAAGGTTTTCTCTATCAACCAAAAAACTTCAATAGTGTGGACCAGCATACATACATCTTGTCATGTGAAGGCGTTATCTTCTCCAGACGCTGATCTGGCTGCAGGTCAAGCGGTGACCTTGCTTTCTTAATTTGGCTTGTCGTGCACAGGCAAAGTTTTAAAACTTTTAAGGCTAAGTGACGAACCTCTTGGGTTTCCATAGAACCACCACAAAGTAAGATTTGAAGATGAAGACTTGCGCTTGAACAAAAACTCAAACGGTATTTGCACATAAAAATTCTGTTAAGCTTTAACTTATAGACCACTTAAACTGCAAAATTTTACTGAATCGTGGAGATAAAGATGCTATGGGTTTCCCGAATTTCTTTATGTCATCGCCAGCCTCGTGAATTTTGTCAATCTGTGCCAGAAACTTTTTACTCGTTGAATCAGAGTCACGAGCGTTACAAACTAGCTCGGTGTGGGTTAATTCATAAGTTACGTCCTTCTTACTACCTCTCCGATGAGTAAAAGCATCGTCTTGGTCGATCACCGATGAAAGCAGCGTCCATATTTGAGACAAAATAACGTGGGCTTTGGGAAAACCGACCTCGATATGGTAGCTATTAAGACATGAAAGTCAAAGTCTGCGTAAGCCGTGTACAGATAAACTTTACATACTAATTTAAGCCCCACACTTCAATCACACATTTTCAATACGAGACTAAGTGTCATACCTTGTGATTAAGATCATAACGCATGTCTGAGAACAAGAAAAGCATTGAAATTGTTTCTGTTTTTTTTCCTTCTTTTTTCACGTTAAAAGTTCATGTAAAGTAGGGTAGAAAAGACGTTTCTTGCCTAGCTTGTTTTCAAGCTCTTGCAGTCAAACCTAAAACGCGTAGGTCTACTCTACACACAGGCAAAAAAAAAAAAACAAAAAACCAGTAGCACCCAAAAGATTAAATATTTGGAGTAGATTCTACTATTTATTACTGATCTTGTTACCTAGATTAAATTGTACCAATGATCGTAATTTCTTAACATCAAATCATCGTATTACTGTGTTCGTATCTTCCAACTCATGTAATTTTGAGAAGGTTTTAAAACAAAAATTGATGGAGCTAGTATAAAAGTCTAATAATGTGGTTAAATAATTGGACTTCAGCGATGCGCACTTAAAATTGAGTGCAACGAGCAATGAGCTGATACCTTGCAGATTCTTGAAGAAATCAGTTCCCCTGATATACAGAGCAATTGAATTCGCGATGCCTGTGTCTTAGAATTTTAAGTTGACCCCAATCCAACATCCATAATCGAGTTCTATAAGGCCAGTGGGTTAGAACTCCAACTTTTGGAAATATTCTAGACCATTGCATATTCATCCGTTCAAGTGGAACCTTCGTCCACTCCAGAAGCTGATGCGGCGGAAGCTGAAGTTGTGGTGTTGTCTTCTTCGGTTTCTCGCGCAATGAAAGCAAACTCGGAAACCAGAGCCAAGTGATCACTTCCCAGTTTCTACAGAACCATGCTATCAGATTATAGAAGAAACTCATTGCATTGACATATTAAAAAAAAGTAACTCCATGTATAAAAACATGCATTTGTTGGGCATATGACAATCTGGGATATGACGGGGGGTTCAGCTTCACACAATGAAGAACAATCGACTCAACCTAGAGACACATGTAGATGAAACAAACTAGGTAATTCATCCCAACGAAACTGGTTCCCCTTTAAGCCCTCGCAATTAAACTTCAGACACCACTTTCTGCTCTACAGAGAGAAAAACAAGTTGAATAGCACTAAAAAGAGTAGTATTTGCTTTTGCAAACAATATATTGGGAATACTTTAGAAAGGAAAGACTCTGAAGGACCAAGAGAAAGGAAAGGCTCTGAAGGACCAAGTATGTGTCTATGAAGACAAGAACAACTGAAGTGAAGAGAAGATCACTTTAGAGAAGTCGTACTTAGTGGTAAACTTTCAGCAATGTTTTTATTTCTGATCCTGGGAAAAGATCGTGAAAGTTTCCAACTAAATGGCGACTTCAAACAGAACAGGGCCACAACTGTTGTAGTTACCTTGCATGGGAGGCCACCTGTTGTCCTGAGAGAATCAAAAGGTAGAGTATCCAGAACTCTGGTGGGTACAACTCCATCCGAATACCTGTATTAACTAAAAGCACTTATCAATTCTGTACAGCCATTGGAATCATAGCCACCACTAGAACTGATGGTGTGTAGCCCTTTAGGAAAGGAATTTACCACAAATAATCAACAGTACCAAAAAACTTAGAGTGATAAGAAGTAGCAAAAGGTTCACAATTGAGGTCCCACGTTCTTGCAGAACTCAAAATATTTAACATTGCAATCAATATTATTCTAAACAATTTGACAATGAAGATGCAGACAATGAGCCACCAGATAATGACAGAAACAGAATATCAAAACCTTGATTGTAGCATAAGAGCTTTTAAGCTTCAAAGGAAGTGTGGCCAAAGGGTGCTCAGAGTTTCCAGTTGCAACTTCAACCTCTTCATCAGTCCAGCTATTTGTAAAGAATCTGAAATAAAAAAGCATTTGCAAATGGTAATCGACTAGTGCATCTAAAGGATAGGATACTTGTGTCACAGAATTCGCACTGCAAAGGATGATTGGAGCTCACAGCTTATTCCTTCCACAAACAACGTACACGTGCAGAGAAATTGGAAAAAAAAAAAGAAAATACTGATTTAACTGCCTAAAAATACTTTCTCCACATTGACTTCTGACAGATGAATCTACAATCATTTTACCATTTCCTTTGCCATGTCTATTTTGTTACTTAAAAAGACAAAAAGGAAGAGGGCAAGTAAACATAAAAAAACATCAAACGGAAACTTAGTAAAGTCTGTTCAAAGGGACAAATTTTTTTTCCCAATTTATGCATTCATTATAATATAACCATGATATAGAGGAGAAGAAATTTCCCATATCACTGGCTGTGAGGGCTAAACAAATATCTAGAGCATAATACGAGATAAAAAGAAAACCAAAGAACTCATTTTCTGAACAAAGACAGACATAACCAGACTCCAACAACAGGGGAAAATAAAAGCTCAATTCTATTGTTTCAACACTTCATAGATGAGGAAAATGATATGAGAAAAGATCTTGTTATTATGACCCAGACAACAATAATAAAAGTACCCTTCTATGAAAGAGAATGAACTCCTCATTTCTTGCTTCAGACCAAAAACTTGTGCAGGATGACAATTTCTCTGTCCGGACAACTCTCTTCTGTCATATAATAGCACATTAAGCTGCACAACGAACATGTCAAATTCAAGCAAGAACCAATAACACTTGACTAATTGTGTAGGGACAACCATAAATGTCACCAACGTGGAAACCATAATTCCACAGTGAGTAAACACCAACAAAATATTTTTACAAGCTGTTTACCTCGGATGAACACATGAACTTGTATATTGCACTCTGTCAACAAGCAGACAATCTTAGTTAAATTGCTGTGAGGAGCATAATCTGACTACAATGTCAAAAATCAATAAAAAGACAAATGATTTTTGATACTGCACCTGAGGAGTCATGTTGAAATCACCAGCCAGGACAAGAGGATTATAACCCCGTTTCTTTGAAAGAATGTGTGCCCGCAACAAGAGAGATCGAATCTAGAAACATGCAAAAGAACTGAGCAAATTGCTGCTCCTTATGAAGAAGCTTACTGTTAGTTTAATATATTTGAAAAACACACCTAAATTCTCAAAAGGAAAGGAATGTAACAGACACCAAAATTTGAAATGCAGTGTTATTTTCCCAGTACCAGGACAGCTTGCAATAAGTCTCAGAAATTTTAAGAACTTGAGTTAAATTACATTTGGTGAAGGAGAAAATATACAGGAAAAGACAGCAGCTACAAAACTGCCCAAAAATGTTGTAAGCATATCATCTTGAACAGCAGGGGCATCATTCAAACAATGCATTCAGAGAGAAGTTTGAGTCACATTTGTTGAGCTTTGCTAAGATAGGATTGCTGATCATAGCCAGGTTCTATCTAATTATAAAGGGGCTACTGTACTACTTACTTGACCTAATTTAACATCTCCTCGACTTGGGTTGTAAAGCACATGGGTGTTACCAACGAGTAGCCTTCTTGGCACACCTCTGCTAATCTGCCTGTATTTAATGAGTCAAAAAAAATTCTACCACCAAAGCCACTATGATATTGAATTCATCTGAACTGCTACCTCAAATGTATAGAGTTGGGCAACATTGTCCCGAAGACCAAGACCCTTAAATTCAATGCTTTCGCCTTCTAACAACCGTACCCTAAGATTATCAACTGAAATACTATTAGAAAGTCTGAATTAACCGAATAACATAGCAATCCACAAGCAAGAAACTAAGACAAACAGAAACTGTTTTCTTACACATTGGCTTTCCAAAACATAGCACAACCATCCACATTGTCTCCAGTTCTTCGCTGCCATTGAAAACTAATTTATTCAAGTTCCCCCGAAAAATGCAGAATAAAAGCACTTAATCTATGCAAAAAAAATTGAGATGTTAATTAAGTGTTAATTATTAACCTTGTAAGAACCAACATATCCTGCCTTCTTCAAGACATTTGCTAAATCAAAATAACGATCCACCTCCTAAGATAAGCACATTGCATCCGTAAATTTCAGACAACTGGGGAAAATAAATACAAAAAAGAAAGAGGGAAAATTTGAAATGAAAGCTTACTTGCAAACAGATAATATCAGGGTTCCATCCAATTAATTCTTCGCAAATGACCCTTTTGCGGTGGTCCCATCTCATGTAAGGAGAAGGAACATTTGGGTACAAACCTCTGTGTTTGGAAGCATTTCTAACCCCCAATATATTGTATGACACTATCGTAAATCTCTCTAATAGGCCACAAAGCAAAATTCAAGTCAGATCATTAAACAATAGTTCAAAAGTAAAATAAAATAAAATAAAATAAAAACAAAGGCCGCTTAAAATGTCGTCAAGAAGCACCTTGGGATGCAAGGGGCTGCTGCTGGTCAGCCTCGATCCAGTGGCGGAGCATTTCCGGAGAATTCCGGCTCCACAAACGGCTATGGTGGCGAGACGATGAGGATGATGAATTGTGCGTGGGGCCATTGAAGCAACAGAAGATGGTGGTGGATTTGCGAGAGGAGAAGAGACCTCGGTGCTTGCCGTTGCCGGAGAAAGCGCTTATCATGGAGGCGCCAGGGCAGAGCCATGAGGAAGAGCCACCGTGGCAGCCCATGTTTTTGCGAGGAAGCTTGACCAAGTGTATGGGGGAATCCTGAATTTGGATATGGGAACCTGAACGCAAGGTTGTAGAGGCAACAGAGCTTAGCGCCAATCGACTTTCGTTAGCAATCCTTCTGTACAGTTAATTTTAATTATTTACATCATTTCATTAGTAATAAATAAAAAGTAATTATCTAGGGGCTGGACTAATTAAAATTGAAAATAATATTAAAGAAAAATTTATGATTTATCGCTTATTTTAAAATATTATTTTTATTAATATAAATATATTTTTAAATATTTATCAAACTGGTAAAATTTTATTGAGTGAGATCTATATATATATAATATTATTCTCAAAATTAATCAGTCAATAAACTCAAAAATCGGGCAGGTGAGAATCATCAGTAGTAAAAATGTTCGCCGTCTTCCTCCTTCCCAAAATCTGGCAATTATGCACAAAATAACGATACTGAGAGGGAGAGGGAGAGGGAGATATAGAGTAGGCTAATCGAAACTCGCCGGAAAAAATAAAAATAAAAATGGGGAGGATCTTCGAGTATTTCGTGGTGTGCGGGCTGGGACCGGAGATTCGAACTCTGGACGGCAACAAAGGCTTCCATGGGACCGGCGTCATGTACCTTCCATCTCTACTTGACCAGTACCCTCCCGACAATCACTCTCTCTACCCTGCCCCTCCTCCCCAGCTCCCGACGGTGGGTTCGCAGCATTTTCTTGCATCATTTCTCTCTTCTTCTTCTTCTTCTTTTAATTTTAAATTTTTTAAAATTCAGTGGTCGGGTGTTTGCGGATCTGATTTTTTCGATCGAATTTCCAGTGCGTTCTTCCGGCCGGTGTGGAGTTGTACGTGTCCGGTTTCAACCCCAATGATGCCTCCACTTTTCCTCGGAGCTATCCCATTGTTTTGACTGGTAATTTACTCGCTAAGAATTTGTTGTAATTACCTCAATTTTTATTTATTTATTAAAAATTCCTATTAACTGTACGAATCGATGGAGCTGATCCCTGCCTAAGTTTAGTTGAGTTGACTTGATGTGATAGTATTATGATGAAGAGGACGTAAAGTTTTTTTTTTTTTTTTTAAATTTTTGTTTCTCCCTGCAGAGGGCGATGGATCGAAAATTTATGTTAGCTGCATTGCTTTTCGGGATCCAGTTAGTGAGGATGTTGCGGATGCTTACCGTATACCCCCAAATTCATTTGCAGACAAATGCATCTGCCTTGTCTCGCACTCACCTAGTTTCCGTGTTCTTCGGAATGCACTGGAAGAGATTTTTGCACTTTGCTTCTCGCCTGAGGGGAGTAGGTAATGATTTAAGTTCAGGGGAGATTGGGTGGTTATATTGCTAATGATGGGTAGGATATAGGCTATTTGGTTAATTAACTACTCTGGATTCTTTTCTGCTAGATGTAAATATGAATAATATTGAGATGCTGGAGTTTATTATAAGATGTTGTTCAATGTTCTGTTGCTTCTTTTAATTTTTCATCTCTGAAAATTTCAGCAAGCCCTTATGGGATGTTATAGCATACATGGTTTCTAATGTTCCTATGCCTACTCCTGGAAAAGAGAGAGTCTTGTTTGCTATTGAGAACTATCTGCTTTGTGTGGAGGCTCCCCCAAAAGATGGGCTCCCATATGCTGATGTATGTCCCTCAGCTCTGCTTTGTTTTCTCAACAGCAGTCTGCCTTAGCTGATTTAGTAGCGTAGTAAATGTTCCCCTCAAGGCCATTGTATGATGAGTGACATCTATTTTGCTGAATGCAGATATCATTTCAACCACTGCTGCAGTGCTTGGATGTAGACAACTTAATCAAACTTTTTACTGCTGTATTGCTTGAAAGGAGGATTCTGCTTCGATCCAATAAGTGCCTCTCTGATCTTTGACATTTCCTAGTTTTTTAATCAAAGAATTTGAAATACACTCCTTTTTGTTTTATCTCAACTTTACATCTAGCAACTAGCATCACTCAGCTGCCAGGAGCAATTTTGTAGATTGCTAGTAACTTCTGGGACAAATTGCATTGAATATGTCTGGATTTTTTTTTTAGGGGGGGGGGGGTGCATTGGAGGGCGTGATATGTGAACATTCTGCATAGATTTTATTGATCTTCTTTTTGCAATCATCATACAAACATGCTATGCCAGACACAGCCAACGGGGGGGAAAAAAAAAAGAAAGAGAGGGGTAAAGAAGAAAGGAAAATAGAAACAAAAAAAGTTTATTGGTAGTTAATGCATCCATGTTTCACTTGAACTTAAATATAGTGTGCATGCTACTATTCAATGCTTTTAAGCAAATTTGATGTTGGCAAGGAATGTCGTCTGAACAGATTCCACAATGAAATTGTTACTTTGGTTTATGATAATAGCTGCTAATTAGTAATCTTTTGAAACATTTTTTTATAGTTATGATATCTTTTCAATTCCTTTTCCCCACCAATTCCTTCCATTTTGTATGCATTGTGTATGAATCACTGATAAAGAGGACAAATAGGAATAGACAACTAAGAGGGAAATAAATAATTGGAGCTTAAAATAGGAGGTGAATTAAAATCCTTAATTGAAATATGTGCCTCGTAGGTTTTTTTTTGGATGTTTAGATTGGTAACTTACAATATTTTTCTCTCTTGAAGTTGGGGGAGGGATGTGAGGGGTGGGGCCATGGTGGTTGGGATATGTTGCAAGTTTTCCTTGATCTTTTTCACTCCTATGTGTGGTGCATGATTCGTTGTCCTCTTTTGGGACAGTAATTAATAGTGTAAAAAGAAAAAAGCTTTTAAACATTATAGAACTATCCTTCAACAAAGTGTTAGGAAAACCAAAAAATAAATACACTTGTTTTTGGTGGCATGCCTGAACAATATTAAGACGCCCATCAAGGTTCAAGGGGGAAGAAAGTGCTCTTCCATGACAAGATCTGAAATGCCAATGGTCAATAAATCAAGATGGGACCTGGAATCAAAAACCAATCTTGAAGAAAGCCTTTCTGGAGAAGCTTAACTGGTGTTTATCTGACTTTATAAATTAATACTTGTGTACACGTGACTACAGAAATATTGCTTGTTGGATCAGAGATGTTCTCAAATGGACAACTTTATGTGTGAAAAAACAAATGCTTGAAATATAGTGTTACCTATGAGGGCTCAAGAATCTACCATGCAGTGGTCATGCGGTGAATTGTGACTATGAAGTCCTCTTTTTAAGGCATATATAATTTTAGATGGTGTTCTCTTTGGCATTGGATTCCTTTTTTGTTGATTGTGCTCTCTTTTATCTTGGGCAGGTATTCACTTTTAACTCTTGTTTCTGAGGCCATTTGCCATTTAATTTATCCCTTTAGGTGGCAGGTAAGTTATGAAAGTCCAGTGTTTTTCTCTGTTTGAGTTTTGGAATTGGACATTTTGATATATGATTTCTCTGTTGGCAGCATTTTTCATTGTCTAAAGCTGGATATTGCCATCACTTCTAATAATTTTATTTTGTTGTGACTTTGTTGGCTTTTCTGATCAATTTATGTTTCTTGTGCTCCAGCATGTCTACATTCCATTACTCTTTTTCAGTGGAGTAGACTACATTGATGCTCCTACTCCATATATGATGGGTCTCCATTCAGATGTTGACACATCAGATCTTGCAATGGATGGTGTAAGTGTAATTTTCTGTTGGCAATATTTCCTTTTTTACCCTTTTCTTTTTGTGTGTATTGTGGTATGCATGTCCTACAGAAAAATTTATTGAGACTTTCTCTGGCTCACTTTATTCCTGTTGCAGGTAGTTGTTGTGGACCTTGAATATAACTGTATTAGTACATCAGAGGACATACCCCCGATTCCAGAGCCAGAATCAGGTTCTTTGCGGCATGAGATATTGAAGTTATTGCATCCCAACATTGTGGGGATAGATCAGATGAAGGCTGGTCCAGTTAGTTCATCAGAGCTTTATACCAAACGTTGCAACAAGCCTTGGGGAGAGGATCATGACCTTCGACTAAGGTGATACTTGGATGCATTTGAACTTTTTATGAAGTACCAATTGCTTTCCCTGAACCAATTTTTTTGACTATGTGTTGCAATTTATTTAGTTGTTGAAGATATTCATTTCACATTATGATCCATAAGTGATGCCTGGTAGTCTTTGCATCCTGTTCCTGTTTTTTCCCTTTTGGAGGGTGCTTTGAGTTCCTCTTAGGTTTCAACTACTCAATTTATAGCAAAGATAAAGAGACAAACTGAGATACTGATTATGCTTTTAACATGCCACAGAGTTCTTACTCTAATTTCTTGTTAATTGCTTTTCTTGCCATACTGCCTTGCAATTTTCAGGGTTCCTTTTTCCTCTTTTTCTTGGCAATATCTTAAATGGTTTTAAGTTTTTAATGCCAAACAAAACAAAGCTTTGTGGCAGTTATTCCAGGAATTATAGAACCTCCTTTATTTATGAGATATTTCATTATGAACATACCTTTTCAACACTGCTTTAACTACCTCCTGCATTTTGAGTTTGTCCCTTTCAATATTTGTTACTCCATGTATGATCTTATTTCATAAATCTCTTTCCCATATTAAGATAATAAACTGTTTTTTGCTGCATTTGCTCACTGAATTAATTTGAACTTCATATGTTTTCTGTAGCATGTAGTGTTGCTTTATAATGGATGGCCAGAACTGATGGCTGTTCTGCTGGGTTTTTCTTCTTAGATGCATCAGGGGCTTCTATTTGTACTTGAAAAATCTTTATGATTATTAAATATGGGTGGTTTTTATTGTTATGTGGGTAATGCAAAATGAACAGAATTGAAGATGAACTGTCCTATTTTTTGCAGTTGCTGTTCACTTTTGTTTTTAGCATTTTAAATTTTTTTTATTATTTGCAGGTTGATATTCCTAAAGTTCTTTGCATCAATTTTAGGGGGATACCGCAACTTTATGGTATGCAACTTAAGTTTATTCTCATATTGCATGGAATACATATAGCTCCAGATCTTATTCTCCCTCAAATTTATTCTTCTCATCAGAACTCATTGTCAGGAAAATTCTGCTAATCATGTCTTCAATAATCAAGCTTTCTTAAAGAAGCGTTCTCGGTCAACCAACCAACCTCCAGAGCCCATGGTGACTTGCTGTTTTCTGATTTATCATTTGCTAACAGATCAACTTCATTAAAGCTGAGCTTGTTAATTATGGATACCATTTGGTTTACTGATGTGTGTATTTCATTTCCACTCTCATTTCTAAGTGGTTTCTTTGCATTTCCCTCTTTTCATGACTATTTGTTGTTTGCAGATAACACAATTTTTAGATTCACATGGGTTCTTGGATTATCTGGAGAGATGCATAGGATCAGACGAAAATAATAACAATCTCCTTGACAAGTTACAAGATGCAATTGGCAGAGGTCAAAATCCTATTTCAATTTTTCCTTCACCCATGGCAGAGCCTGAGATTACAACCATATCAGACCCAGATGGGGCAGTGTCAGGTAATTTGTCTGTGCCAAGATTGTTGTGCATGAATTTGTTGTCAATTATTATCAGATATTGTTAGCTTGATATAATAAATTCCTTTGTATTTGTCCTTGGTCATTTAGGATCGGCTGCTAAATATGCATATGATAGGTTTCCTTCGAACATTAGATCAGAAGAGCAAGAGGAAAAGAGGAAGCAGGTTCTTGCAGCAGCAAGTGGAGCTTTCGAATACATAAAACATGCTCCTGGGTAAATTCGTTTTTGATAACTGAGAAAGTTCTACATGTCTCACATTGCTCTATGCCAGGTGCCATCACATTAATTTAGTCCATACCATTGCAGTCACCAATTTTTCTTATTTACTTGCCAGCTCCCCATCCATGCAAGTGGGTAAGGACTCCCTTAGTCCAATAGAGAGAGCTGTAAGTTTGTCATACCATGATTCTGAGGCAAATTTTACATCTGGTGATTTGAAGTTCTAGAATTGTCCTAAACCCTAAATATTAATATGCTATAGGCTGAACGGGAGCGCATGGTTTTGGACATCAAAGTTAAGCTGCAGGTGAACCTTTTATTTTAATTCTGTTTAAAATTCTTATCCGGTACTTAGGTTTCATGTACATTGGAAATAGCAGTTCCTGAGATAGCTGGAGTTGAAATTGATGTTGTAGTTATCTCTTAATGCTTGAAATTGCTTCATTTTGTATTATATAGAACTTTGCAATGTTAATCTTCAAGCATACAATTACCAGATGGACTGAGGGATATCTGTTCTCCATCACATTCTTGTTGCTCGCTTTTACTTTTAGGAACATAAACTGTAGCTTTTGGTTGCATGAAGTTGGGAATGTAATAAACAAGCAATGCTTGGTTTCTTTGAACCAGCAGGGCAGTGTAGATACAAGTTGCAGGATTTGGCATCTATATTTTTCTGGAGAAGGACATTTGCTGTTGATGTATTTCTTTTGGTTGATGGTTCCAGTATATTTCCATGTTTCTTCAAATTTAAGAACTCAGCAGTCAATCTCTCCATCTTATCAGCGCTTTCTTTCTCCCATCCATTATCTCTAATTACTGACAGTTGGGGAATTTATGAACACAAAGAGCTACCTTCACACATGTAAAATAATGCAAGATTCATCCACTTACTGATATTACCAAGAGAAACATGTAAATGGTGAAACTTAGGTTTTGATATTGGTCAAGTGTCTATTCTTACCCAACTTCATTTAGAAAATAATTTCCAGATCATTGTTGTTAATGATAACATTGGATAATGTATCTTTTTTTTTTTTAATTTTTATTTTGTCTTTTGGCACAGGGTTTATGGCTGCGTCTGCTTAAGTTGGGAGCTACTGATGATCCACTTTCATCATTCGAATATGGCACAATCCTTGGTATGCTTCTGCAAGAGATCAGCCTGTTGTTAAAGTTTTAAGGCAAAAAGCATAATATGTGTCAGTTGCAAGGCATATTGCTTGTGCAATTTATAGTGTATTGTAAATAAACGTTACTTTCTTATGGCCTTGCAGCGTTGATTGAGTCTGATGCAGAGGGCATTGGTGGGAGTGGCTTTGTTGAATGTATAAGAGAGCACATACACTCGGTATGTAGCCATTAAAGGTATAAACTTATTTATGGTGGCTGTGGTTGGAATTTAGCTAAAATTTGGCTAGTTTTATGGTTGCAGGGAGGGCAATGTCAGTTAACTGATGAGCAGTTTATTGCAGTGAAAGAACTGGTATGCAGATAAGTATGTCGTGATTTTGTACAAGGTTGTCATTGCCAGTTGAACTTTTGAAGTACACGACACCAATGCCAACCTTAAGTGTGATTTATAAAAGTAGATTTTGTGGTTTAAATTTTCTTTTGCTCTTTTTGTGATGTTTTTGCTCACTTGCAAATTATTGCTTTTCTCTTTCCTCTCCACAACTTGTGCATATTTTATTTTCTCTGAATTGTGTTACCTTCAAAATTCAGCTTAAAACAGCAATTAGTCGTGCAACAGCCCGAAATGACATGTCAACCATTAGAGATGCCCTTGAGGTATCTGCAGAGATGTACAAGAAGGATGCTAATAATGTTTCTGACTATGTCCAGCGCCATCTTATTCCTATGTCCATATGGGAAGAACTACGGTATGTGCTAAAGGTTATTTCTTGGATCTAATTTGTTCTATCCTGCCATCAGTTTTGCATTAACCCAGAAGTGCCTTAATGTTCAATCTCAGTTTCCAATCAGCTGTCAGTTTGGTATTTGAAATGTTTTGTAACAGTAACTCCAGGGCTGTTTGGTTTAGCTGGCAACTGATCACCAAATAGTGACTGACAATTGAAATTTGTGGCTTCTAAACCAGATAGTGCTTTGTACATGTTGTTAAATGTAGCTAATTGCTTTGAATATCAACTTTTGATCCTTCAAAACTAAGCTAAACACACAATGAGTTGTTTTGACCCCCTTTCTTCTTTTAGGTCATCTCTTGTACGCTTTGGCATTGTGCACTTGTACCCTGGCCCCCATATATTTGGATATTTATGCTTAATAAATGTGATATTTAAAAGAGAGAAATTTGATTTTGTATTTGATTATCTTGCAGGTTTTGGGAAGGATACTTTGATTATCTCATGGAGCGTTTTTCAAGCAAGTATGCACTCTTTAGTTGTTGCACATACATAATTCTCATTATTGTTCTGTTCACTCTATGAGCTTGTATACTTAGTTTCTTCTCTCTGTCTACGTAATTGTACTATGTCCATCTTTAAGAGTGTCATCTGGCTATGCCCAAGGGCTTGTCACCTTAGAAGCTTAGACTTGGTTGTCCCAAATTCCCTACTTTTGTGGACGATCAATTTGATGGAAGCTGTGCTTCTGATGCTTGTTGATATCAATACTGAAGGGTTATAATATGTTGAGAACTATAATTCTACTGATATGGAGCACTAGACAGATAATTTAATAAAAACAAAGGGCGAAGACATGGATTGTGTTTGCTCAAAGAAATGACCACGTAAATTTGCTTGAATTTGCTTTTCTTGTTAATGGTATGTTTTGTGGCTATGATGAGAGAAGGTGAATAGAAGAAGAACCATATCTAGTGTAAAGGTTGGTTACCCTCTTTCCTGTTATCTTATGATGTCTATAATTATCTTAATAGAAAGGAGTAAAAAAAGTCTTTGGTAGTGAGGGAGAGTATTTCCTTCATAACTGTTGGATTTATTTCTTAGTGTTGCTGTCCATTTATCTTTAGTGTCTTATTTAGAGATGGGTGGCTTTTTGGGTTAGCTTTTTCTTTGCTGCAATTTATGTGCATGGCTACAGCTATTCTTTTCAATTTCCTTTGTTTAGTTTTAATTTGACTTGTAATCTAGCCACAACTGGGTTGCACTGGAGGAGGATTGATATTGTTAATAATGAAAGAGGAGAAAATAGATGAGAAGCAGTTGTTATCCTATGCGGCTAACTCATACTTTATTCATATTAAAAAATGGGGAAAAGACCCTTAGAATTCTTTAAGAGATATCACTCTCCTTATAGCAATTTTTGTTCTTTACTAATCAGATTGGAGAGTAAACCCACTTAGAAATCTTTTTATGCAATGTCTGTCTTGTTCCCCTCACCTGAAAAACACTTGCATCTGCTGAGTGTTAGATTTGTTTTTGCATTTTTTCAGGATGCTTTAAGATGGATCTTATTTTTGTTTTCTTTTGCCAGCTAGATGAATTCTTGTTACTGGATTTAGCGTTCAGGCTTGGAAATTTTCTTGTTTCCCTAGTATATTTTGTGAAGCACTGTTGCTACTCTCACTTTCTAGATATGGAAGCTATAAACTTGTTGGAGGACAAGACTAACACCTTTTGCTTTCAATCTCTCCTTCAGGTCTGCCAATTATGCAGCTTTAGTGACAACACAACTAATTCTGGTGGCATCACATATGGTGGTCTCTTCATCCTTTATTTTCCTTTCTCACTCCTTTTTCTTATCCATCATGCTTGAGCTATTTGTTTTGATCATATCTGATGCATTCCTCCAGGCTGGGTTGGGATTGCTTGATACTGATGCCTGGTACATGATAGAAAAAATAGCAGAGAAGAACAATGTTGGATACAAGCAACTAGTAAGTGGAATCCTGTGGTTTTAGTGTTAATTGTTCTTCAATGAAATTTTAAGGATTTGCAGTTGCTTTGTCTTTTGTTTTTAGGCCAGAAAATCCAGCTTGTCAAGAAACTATTTCACCCAAAAGTTGGGTATGGCCTATGGATGAATCATGCATTAAACTCTAACATGCTTTTTTACATGAAAACCCAATTCTCTTGCACTGGAAGCATGAATAAAGAAGGCTGTCTTAGATATTCACAATTAATTCACATTTAAATGTAAGGGCAACGTGATTTGAAGTCATGATCTTTTATTCATGAAAGCTTTGATGCTACGATGAGAAATGATTACACCTAAAAGCTTGAACTGTTGAATAAGGCCTATAAATGGATCATATATTAAATGCTAATGGATGTCTTTGTAATTAAATTTTTGTCACAGCTGTGCTTCAGTATATGTTATCTGTCACATGTGATTTTACTTTTCGATTTTTGATTGTTTGTTCTGGATACACCAATTGGCGCAGCTATGCCATGGTTACTGCAACATTGCTTAGATGTTAAAGTAACCAAACAACTTGACAAAAGAGTGCCGACTTTTTTTCTGTTTAAGGGTCCATGTTTTACAGAGTCAAATTAGGACTAGATTTTAACAGGACTTTGGATATCCAACCCTATACTTAGATTAGACCTGCAATGCTTAATTGACCATCTTACTAATTGTGAAAAACAAGGCTGAGTCCCTGTGGCTTAAATTGCCTAACATGGCTTTAATTGCAATTAGTCACTTCATATTGTAGTCTGTTCTTGATCTCAGATAAGTGTTACAGTCTTCTGACTTAAAAGTCTCTTCCATCTCAGTTAGAGTCCCCCAAATGTACCCCAAGCGTTATGGCCTTGTGTAGGCTACAAGGCCACTACATTTTTGGAGCCATCTCAGTGCTTCAATGAGATGCATGGTAGCCTACAGTGCAGGGCAACATATTGTTATTTGTGCAGGAGTGGTGTAAATGCTTATATTTGTGAGGGAGTGGTGTAAATACTTCAATGCTATTTCTAATGGCCAAAGTGACTAATCTACCCAATGACTCAAAGTGAACAGGTTTTGAAATCCGAATGTGGTCACTTTGGCTCTCATGTACTACCAGATTTCTTCCCCTTTCCAATGTGAGGGTAGGAGTTGACAAGAGCCACGCATTTGTCAGTCCTGATTTCAATAGCTTTATGCTATTCAACCACTTAAACTGCCTGAAGTTGGCATACCTTGATTTCCTTCCAAATAACCCTACCCTATAGTGATACAGGAAATTAATGTCATACACTTGACAAGAGTGTAAGTTTTAAAGTTATCAATTCTTTTTTTTTTTCTTTTCTTAGAAACTTACATGAATATTTTTGTAAATTTTGGAAAGATTTTGGATGCTTTGGCAACTTGCATGCAGTTTCCAGATTCTCAAGAAAATAAATTCATATTTACACACAGCCTTCTCCATTCTTACAGTGGATAATACTTCCATTTGACATATTGTGCTTAGTTTAATGGTAATTCTTGTATCCATTTTCTCTAATAATGCCTCGTCTGTTTTAAGAATGCTGAACCCATGCAAGATTTGCCACAAGAAATCCTTTTTATTCCCAAATTTTCATATCATTTTTGCTTGCCTTATTTTTCATGTTATGCTTCAATGTGTTGGTTTCTCAATCCATTGGGTCTTTGTCTTTAGTGATGTGTATCTTATGAGGTTCAGTGGATTGAGAATGGTTATTGGGATATGATAAGTAACTGTATTCGCCTGTAACTGGAACTTGTTTAATGTTTCAGATAAAGCTCAGGGGATTTTTCTCGCACATCCAGCAACTTCGTATTGGATACTGGGGAATCTCATCTGTAAAGAACCAATCCATCTCATCTTATGGATTGGCATCGCCACGTCCCAAAGATTCTAAGGATGAGAATCAGCAACCTGCTGAGGCTTCTGGTGTTGGTAGGAGCTGGGTTCAAAGCATGTTCAGTAGAGACTCATCAAGAACGAATTCTTTTGGTCATGTTCGTAGATGGGGATCTGAGGGCAATTCAGGTTTGTCTTTTTTGGTCAATATGTTGTATTATAGTTGCCTACTATCATAACAACACTGTATTTCCTTCAGGTGCCAATGCAAATGGCCCTCCCCTTAAAACAGATTTATCTGCTGGGCAAAAGAAACTGCAAACCAATGTTCGTGTACTTAGAGGTCATAGTGGTGCAGTCACTGCTTTACATTGTGTAACAAGAAGAGAGGTATGGGACCTGGTGGGTGATCGTGAAGATGCAGGATTCTTTATAAGTGGAAGCACAGACTGTATGGTAAAGTATCATATTTATTACTTTTATCATGGTATTGAACATGAGTTTTTTGTCATATCTGGAAGTTCAATGGTGGTGCTGCACTTTCTGGTGCCTTGGTTATTACTAGTTTTTAAGAATTTGTTTACTGCCAACCTTAGTAACTAAAATCTTGAGACTCCAATTTCTTTGTTTTAACCATGATCCATTTGACATATTGGTACTGATCAATCAAACAATTGTGAAATCTATAATCCTTAATGGTAATCAATTACAGAAGAATGGTGCAGATCCCTGATAAATGATGCTTATTGATTGCAAGTAGGTTAAAATCTGGGACCCCAGTCTTCGCGGTTCTGAACTTAGGGCAACTCTAAAGGGGCATACCAGGTACGTTACATATTTTAGTTGGCTCTTGAAGTTATATGTACATATCCATACCTTTCACTGGTTTTTCCTATTGATAATATCTGCTGTTGCTCTCTTTGTTTGTGGATTGGCAATGCAGAACTGTTCGTGCCATAAGTTCTGATCGAGGAAAGGTAGTTTCAGGATCTGAAGATCAGTCTGTCATTGTATGGGATAAGCAAACATCCCAACTTCTAGAAGAACTGAAGGGCCATGATGCACAGGTTTGCTTATATGCCACACCTATGCTATGTTTTCAAATAGCTTTATAATTAAACAAGATGCTTTTTTGTTTGGCTATGCTTCTTGGCCTTGGTTAACGGTGTTGACCACATACCCATAACCAAAATATTTACCTTCTAAATTTTGTAGATTTATCCCTTATACTTGGAGGATCCTGCACAACGCACACATTTAACTTCTTTGCCTATTTCTCCTGTATATTGAGAGGATTGAGTATGCAGCTGTTCTGTCCAATATGTGTCCAACACTAGTATGTTGGGTGAAGTGAAGAGCCTGGATAACAAAATTGTGTAGCCTGATGCAATTTTATTCCAATATTTCTATCTTGAGAAATTTATCCAAGTCTGCCTGTAGTATCTCTAATTTCCATTGAATAGATCTATCTCAATGTTACCTGGGTGTTAAAATTTAATATTTTCTTTTACCTCAGTGTTCATGAACCTTTTTGTCCCTTTTTTCCCACTTCTCTCTCATGTTTTTGTGTCTAGCTGCTGGCTTTGCTTATCTAGGGACAATTTTTTTCATTGCATTGTGGAGGAATTTCACATTGTCAGCAACTAATATAATTGTGCATATCATGCACACTTGCTGCTTTTCTGGTCTTACCTTTTTGAATGTCTAAGTTTAAACAACTTCTAAGCACAAATTGTTTGTTGCAATTTTTGGTTTTGTAGACCTTAGATGTTGGGGAGATAACTAGTGGAAAAATAAATATATATGGCTAGGCATTCAAAACCTCAAGGAATTTTTGTTACATAATCTTGTAGGTCAGCTGTGTCCGTATGCTGTCTGGTGAACGAGTCCTCACCGCTGCTCATGATGGGACTGTCAAGATGTGGGATGTCAGAACTGATACTTGTGTGGCAACAGTCGGCCGCTGCTCTAGTGCAGTTCTGTGCATGGAATATGATGATTCCACTGGAATTCTGGCTGCTGCTGGTAGAGATGCGTATGTAATTTGAAATGTCAACCTTTGACTAATATTCTATAGAGAAGCCTTTTTATTATATTCAATCTTTTGGTGTTCAATCTGATGAACACTTGGATTTGCAGGTTTGCAAACATCTGGGACATCCGTGCAGGTAGGCAGATGCACAAGCTTTTGGGACATACAAAATGGATTCGGTGAGCTAGGAAGCGTACATATTTTTTATTTTATGTAGTAATCAATAATTGCTGTGGAGGAGCCATGCACACATCCATTATGCAGGTCAGTCAGAATGGTTGGAGACACTCTGGTTACTGGTAGTGATGATTGGACAGCAAGAGTGTGGTCTGTTACACGAGGAACATGTGATGCTGTTCTAGCTTGCCATGCTGGTCCAATTTTGTGTGTTGATTATTCCACATTGGACAGAGGGATAACTGGTAGGCAACAATGTGTTGGTGTTGAGAATTACATTTCTCCATGGATTCATGTTTGCCATTTTGTTTTCCTAGTGTCAATGAAAAGTTAAACAAAGTCTGATTCCTTTTCAGGTTCAACTGATGGGCTGCTCCGATTTTGGGAAAATGATGAGGGTAAGAGCAGTGATATTTTCTTGACTGTAACATCTTACTTTGCCTTTTTGAGACCTCTTGAAGGTTGGGTTTCAGTCATGGTTCTATTATCTGTGCTTTATTCACTTCAAATTGGTCAGTTTTGGGGTGCATGCAGCTACAAAAACGGCCACGTTGATTCCTGAAAATTTCAAACCCGCCCAAACTGAAAAATCTCAAAATGAAACAAAGTAAATATTTGGTTCAGATGCTTCAGGCTTGTGAGGTTAATCCTGCAGCAAAAAATTTTGAACTCATTGTTGGTCATACGCATGGAAGAGTGGTCTCGTTCAAATTAAGATCTTATGGGGCAGCAATATTATTTTTTTTAATGGTTGAAAAATGTGACACATCAAAATGTCACGTGGTTAATGTCCCTTATTTCTCTCGTCCTGTGTTTAAGCATGTGCATTTTAGGTTTTCATAGGACACTTTAAGCATCAATTAGAGAACGCTTATTTTTATTTGTCATCTTTTACCTTGTGTCCTTTGCAATGAAGTTCTTTTGACATTGTGTATGGGAAGTCCAGAATTTCACATGAAAACCATGTGATACCTATTCCATTCCAGGTAAAGCCATAATGCTTATTAGCCATGGCTGTCAGCACCATAATTTGTCCTTTGGCTGCTGTCGTCATACTGTGATGTGCAACATAATCAAGTGATTTGTCTTTTATTTCCTTTGTTGTTTAATGTCTCCATCTCCCATCTCTATATTTGGTTCTATATTCATTATTATCATTCCATGTATTCAGGAAGCATACAATGTGTGAAGAATGTTACCATTCATACGTCTGCCATATTATCCATTAATGCTGGGGAACACTGGTTGGGAATTGGAGCAGCTGATAATTCTATGTCTCTCTATCATCGACCACAAGAGAGGCATGGCAGCTTCTCTAGCACAGGGTCAAGAATGGCTGGGTGGCAGCTTTACAGAACACCACAGAAGACTGTTGCTATGGTATCAATCTTTTGTCTATTCGTTTGAACTATATATGGATGCAATGCTACTGAATGTTTGTCTTTCACATGCGTTCTCTTGTAGATCTTGTTAGATCTTCTGCTATTTACTTTGAAAAGGAATTTTTTTTTTTAAGATGGTTTGTGCCATTTTGAAATCTGTCTTCGGATCTTTCTGTCTCGTTTTTCTTAAGCCTTTTTTATTTACTCTTGGGGCTCTGATGACAATGAAGACAAGCCAGAGTTAGATAGAAACTAGTGGGTATTTGCATCTTTATTACTGTATATATTGGCCCATGGAGGAGCTGGATGCTTTTTAACAAATATTTTTTTGCATGTTTAATCATTCTTTGGCTTGCTTATTCTATGTACTAAGTCCCAGACATCTAAGGACAAGTCTGTGGATTGGATCGTATGAACAGGAACTTAATGCCAGATTGCTGAGGGTTGCATTTGGACCGTTGCTGTAGTAATGTGTCCTGCTTTGCATATTTTTTAAACCCTTTTCTGGTGATGGTTTTGAATTGTATTATGCTTCTTTATGTCAACCAGAGGATTAATGAACTAATTTTCACTGGTTTGGTCATATTTTTGGTATCCAGGTAAGATGCGTGTCTTCAGACCTTGAAAGGAAAAGGATTTGCAGTGGTGGCCGCAATGGAGTTCTTAGGCTTTGGGAAGCAACCATCAATATTTAGCATTGTGTCACATCCTGTGGTGTCATTTTAATCAACTGGTATCAAACCAAAAATCCGTAAATCACTCAAGATAGCTACCAAAATGCTCCTCGGCCAGTTTTTGTTTCTCCGCTTTTATGGTAGATTAAAGCATTGAAAGCATTGTTGTATTATTGTATTTTCCTATCCATCAAGATTGGTTTGTACACTATTTCAACGGGGAGGATATTTGTCCAGCTCAACGAGCTTTTTGTTCACGAGGACATCAATGAAAGTTGTAATCCAATGCCAAGATGATGGGTATTTTTTCTTGTCAAGTAAAGAAGTGTAATTAGTTGAGTAAATGTAGCTAACGGATTTAAAATCAGAGTTGGTGTTTTTTAATTCTGGGATGATTATTTTATTTTATTTTATTTTTTTTAATTATCCCTGGATTGATTGGACATCAGTATTTTAGAGATGCGGATGCTTGCAACCATTAACCTTGGTACGGTCCTGTGCTGGGATTCATGTGGGTGCCACGAGCGGATTTAGTAACCCGCGTGTGGGACGCATCTATTTAGAGTTTGGCTCGTTATCATCCTGGATTGAGCCTGATTGGTTCGAGCCACGAAGACTCAACAGATCAAATACTACGGTAGGTTGATCTTCGCTGGGACCAGTTAATGCATCGTACGTTGAGTTTTACGGTTGTTAGTTAATGGTTAAGAAGACGTGTGGGTCCATTATAGTCCCACAAAGGGACAAACACTATGAGAAGGGGGATCTCGCATTTTGCTGGGAAAAGGGGGGGTTAGGAGTTTAAACCTCTTTAGACCGCCTCCTCTCAAGGCCCTGAGGGGTTGCTTAGCTTAGGGATGGCAAGCAAGCAGGTTGGGTTTTGGGCACAATGTAAGGGAGACCTATGTCACGGAATTAGGTTTGGACGTACTTTAGATGTATTAACCTGCGGCACTTAATCGATGATGTTAAGTAAGTTTTGAAGAGTTCGAACGAACCGGAAGACTTGTGGGAAGCAAGTAACTGAATAAGAAGAACTTGAAAGAATTAGAGAGAGTACAAGAATTTTGCAAGTGAATTTGTATTGAATGAATGAAAAGGTATTTTATAAGCGAGAGGGGTTGATGTGTGGATATAATTTCTTTAAATTTAAAATATTTAAGATATTTACAAAAGAGAATATCTAAATGCTTATTTAAGCGAAATGCTTACCTGAGTGTTTACATAAGAGAGACATTTATTTAAGTATTTATATAAGTGAAGCGCTTACTTAAATGTTTATGTAAAAAATAATAATTGAGTTAGTTTTTAGAGTATAAATTGGGTTAGTTGTTCATTAATTGGATGCGCCGTAACACCTAGCCTGTGAATTGTGCAAGAGTGATGGCAGGGATTGCTATCGAGCATAAAATGGCTGATTTTGGGGGACATTTGTTGTCAAGATGACACCGGCTTTATTATACCAATAGCGTGCATTTTGTTTTTATGAAACGCGGTGCTCTGTTGTCGCTTGGTGCTCGATGATATTATTTGGCCCAGGGCAGGGGCAGTGCTAGGTAAACGGCTCCCGTTCTTTCCATTGGGAAGTCCCTCGATTCAAATTGCCAATAATATAATAATAGCCCATGGGAGCACGATCAATTGGTCCAATTTATGGGCTTCGATCACCACTGCGCAGCAAAAACGAGGGAAAACATAAAACATCAGTTATCCCATAGGTTGAGAGGGACACACCAAGCTTAAAGTTTTCTAAATTTCGCCCCTTCAAAGTATCACTCTTTAATCTAGGTAGACCCGAACCAAGAAAGAGGAAAACATTCTCAGATCTGATCCTCGTCGGCGATCCCATTGCGCCAGCAGAAATGGAGGCGCCAGCGGAAGGAGGAGGAGGAGGAGGATCCGAGAGGGAGAAATTGAGTCCGACTTCCTCTCCTCTCTCCATCGTCTCCAATTTCTGGAAAGGCATGTCTTGGCCGCCTCCTTCTTAATGATCTTTTTCTCTTTTGGTTTTCAGTTTTTGTTCATGCTTTTTGGCGGTTGCTTCGTTCGCATTCGATATATGTAGTATTGAATTGAACTTCTGGTTTCTTGTAGTAATTCTGTGATTTTTCTTAATTTAGATTCCTTCTTTCTTTCCAGATTGAGGTATATTATTACTGCCGGTGCAGTAACTGTATTTAAGTTGTTGGATGTTGGCAACACTACAGAAAATAAGATGGATTTGACGATGCTTGGTTGCGTTTAAAACGTGTCCTCTTTTTTTCTTTGCTCTTATATTGTGATCTTGTTTGCGATATTGCATTTCTATGGAAGATTGTGCTCTGCAATGGTTTTAGTGGTTGATTTCTTTTTTCCGCTTTCTGCATTATGAATGAACAAGGTAGTAGTAGATTGATTTGGTTGTCATTTTAAATTTTGCTATCTTTTTTCATGCAGACTTTCGTTTGGAGGAGAAAAGTTTGTTGGATGAGCAAGGGCTTAGAATAGGTGAAAATCAGGAAAATAGTCAGAAAAACCGGCGAAAACTTGCAGAGAGCACCAGAGGTATTTTCTTACACCAATTGATTGGAAAGTCCACGTGTTGATGCTAAACATTGATAGAGGAGGACAACTTCTTCGTTATATTTTTATCATTTGGTTCAATTAATGAAGACTGCTGGGATAGATGTAGGTTATTTGAATTTTTGGTGCCAATAACTTTATTTACTTTATATAGTGTCAGTTTTCGTTCATGGATAAAGCCTCTCCATTGTACTCATGCGTTGTTGACCCTTTCAATTGACAGATTTCAAAAAGGCTTCTCCTGAAGAGAAGTTAAGTGTCTTTAATTCTTTGCTTAAGAGTTACCAAGAAGAGGTTGATAATCTCACCAAAAGAGCAAAATTTGGTGAAAATGCGTTTCTTAATATCTATCAGAAACTTTATGAGGCTCCAGACCCTTATCCAGCCCTTGCTTCTATTTCTGTAAGTTTCAGTCCATTCCACTAAGGTTTGTTATTAGAATGAATTTCTATTGGGTATTCGCCTACTAAATCCTTTGTGCACCAGTGAATTGGCTGTTTCATGTTGAGACATCAGATGGTAAATACCTGGCGTGGGTGTTAGATGACTCACCTTTAGATTACCATTTCTTTAATCTCTGTGCAGGAACAAGATCTTAAGGTGTCTGAACTTGAATCTGAAAATCGGAAGATGAAGGTTGAGCTGGAGGAATTCAGGGCAGAAGCATCTCACTTGAAGAATCAGCAGGCAACAATAAGAAGACTAGAAGAGCGTAACCGCCAATTAGAGCAACAAGTAAGCATTTGGCTGGTGCAATCAATTTGATATCTGTGACAGATGAGATGTTTTTAGTTCTTTTTGGTGGCTGTGGGTCATGATTAAAATCTTTGAGTTGAGCTGCAAGAGTCACAATGGTATTGTTAATATGCCCTGTTAAACTGTTTAACTGCAGCTAGAATTTTCTTTCTTCCTCCTGCCCTGCTGCCCAGTTTCTTTTACTTGACATTATTGAACTATATGTAACAACTTTTCAGTTATGTGAGTTTAAGGCTTCATTAATCTTCTTTCATTGTAGAAGAAAAGGGACACACACACTCACACACACATATGTTCTCTGAATCTTGAGCAGCATCTTATTGGAACTATTATAATCTCAAATTTCAGTAGAAACAAAATGGGGAAACAGTAAAAACAAGGAAGGACAAGGAGTGCTGTGTGTTTTAAGTTATTGATTTTTTGCTAGATGTATGTATTGAAGAGGTTAGAAGTAAGAACCATTATTCGTTTGGACTCATTAGGAGTTGGTGATTATATATTTTTCAGGCCACATGAGAAATGTGTTATTTTCTTATGTGGGGTCAATGTGAAGACTATTGCAAGTAGTTTGCTATCCTTATTTTGAATTTTTTTTAAAAAAATGAACTTTTTAATATGCAAATAATTTCCGAAAGCTATACTGATTCTGATTTAGATGGAGGAAAAAGTTAAGGAAATTGTGGAGATGAAGCAACGTACTTTGGCTGAAGAGAACCAGAAAACTCTGGAGGTCTTAAAAGACAGGTATGTGCATTCTGAGGTTTCCTGAAAAGTGGTAGCCACCATTTTCACAGGGATGCTTGTCAGCTGATTTCTTTTAAATGTAATGTAGACAAACGAAAGTTTACACACCCCTAAATAAGTTCCTGTTATGTGTTGATGGTTTCTGAGGACTTTCTTCCCTCATTGGATGATGTGATATTTTGCTTACTTGTTAGGGAGCAATCACTGCAAGATCAGTTGAGACAAGCTAAAGAAAGTGTTGCCAATATGCAAAAATTGCATGAACTTGCACAAACCCAATTATTTGAACTTCGTGCTCAGTCAGGTGTTATGCTAATCCAGACTGCAGAATAAAATTTGTCATCTAATCTTTCACTTTGTTTGTTTTGAAACTATTGTTGTTTCCAAATACTCTTGTTACTGCTTCAACTTTCTGTCAACATAATCTCTGAAGGTTGGGAATTTTATTTTGTCTTATGTTTTTGGCTTCTTCTTTTTGTTTTCAACTATATCAGAGGAAGAAACTGCAGCGAAGCAATCAGAATTTAATATTCTAATGGATGAAGTAGAAAGGGCTCAATCACGTCTTGTTAGTCTTGAGAGAGAGAAGGTGTGCTTAGCATGTGTTTCGGTTATACTTGTAGCTTGTCATTGAATCTTTTTCAGGGATTTATTTCTTCCTTCATCAATTATAATTTATTTCTTAGAGGGGCACCTTTTCATTGGATCAGAATTATACTTCTGTTTTGCCGTTGGCCATTTTGTTGCAAAATTTTCTTTCATGAACAGTAAAAACTAGTTGCATGACTAAAAGGGGATGCCACACATGTACCACCAAGCATATGCTTAGTGATTCTATTAATTCCCCCTTTTATGCGGTGGGAGGAATAGGTGGTGGTATAGATCCTATTAAAGTTGATATTGCTTCCATTCTGTAGAAAAAGCAAAAGGGTTGTTACATCCCTGTGACCCAATGTTTATTACTAAAACTTAAATGAGTAAAATATGCTTTTTATTTTGTAGCTAATAGGTCCAGTTAATGTCATCCATTTTACTAATATTACTGCAGGATATCCTACGTGCTCAATTGCATTCAGCAAATGAAGAGACTGGAAATAAGAAAAGGTGAGGTGATTTAGCACTATTTCTGTAGTCAAATTTATTCCTAATGTACTGGCCTACTTGAAGACTACGTTTTCTGTGTGCTTATTTGTGATGTTTCATACCTTTTTGTCACTTTCCTGGGATTAATTTGCCTGTCCGTCTGATCTTATATACTGCATAGTGCATGTGTTTATTTCCTATAGTTGTCAAATTATTGTGTGCAGTGACAACATAGATTCAAGTAGTGTTCTCGAAAACTCTTTGATTGCCAAGGAGAAGATCATCTCTGACCTTAACTTAGAGCTGCACAATATTGAAACCACCTTGACAAATGAGCGGGAACAGCACATGGCTGAGATCAAAAAGTTGAATGCTGTGCTACGTGAGAAGGTATTAACTATTTTCTTTTCTTTTCTTTTCTCTTCTCTGTTTTTTTTTTTTCCTTTTTTTTTTTTTTTTGGCAATACTTCATAATGGATTTTTTTCTTCCTGGCTTGATGTATGCAGGTTTGTTTTCATTTATGCTACAGTGATGCTTAAATACATTAGATTAGATAGTTCCTGAGTTGTGGTATAGATCATTTCATCTGTTCTGCAGCACTCAAAAGACTAAAAAAAGATTACAGGGGACCCATCCCATACAATTATCATATAACTTCAGTGTAGTTTGCATGACAGGCTCTGGTAGATGGCATTTGTTTGAGTCATAATAAAGTGGAGCAGACATACAAACTTAATATTGTCAAATTTAGTCCAAAACTGTAGTTATTGGCTGCTATTTATTCGTTTTTTTTTTGTGTTTTGTTTTTTTCAAAGTGAGAAGAATTGAACTGTTTTTCCTGTTCTTGGCTGATATCTTGGGGGCACTTTTGTACTTATCTAGGAAGTTGCCCTTGAGGAGATGAAAAAAGAGGTTCAAGCAAGGCCAACTGCCAAATTAGTTGATGACTTGCGTAAGAAAGTAAAGATTCTACAGGTAATACTGTCCAGACCATTTCCCTGGTGAATATTTGATATTGTTGGTGCCTTTTGTTCCAGCTATGTGAGTGTATTGATATGTTAAAGGTAAATGAAGTATTTCCATATTTTGTTTTATTCTATTGTTGTTTTTTCTGCTGATTAATTATTGATGCAGAAGCAATAGTTGGTAACATAATGTTAATGTTAACAGGTGTGCAATATAATGTTAACGGTTTTTCATCTGTTTTTGGTGGCCATTGAAGCATTTTATGCAGGACTTGAGTCTATATGAGTTCCTTTGGGAGCTTTTACAGGCACCTGACCTCTTTTTCCTTGTGTCATTTTCAACACTTCAGATTTAACTGCTTCCAAGCACAAGAATTTGATATCTATAAGAATTTTACAATTTTGAGCCCTCAAGATATATCATTAGGTGTAGGTTCATCAAAATAATGAGCTACCAGCAATTAGACAGTCTTGGAGACAAATTGTATACTCTCTTCAGTCTGCATAGAAAAGAAGACTCTTCGCCAAGTTTTAAAGTCCCTTACTCTTTATTTTTTATCTCTTCCTTACTTCAATGTTTCCAACTTATCTTTTGAGCACTTTGGAAGATACTTGATCCACTTCAATCATCCTTTTTACAGCTACTTTAGTAATTGTTTTACTTCAATTGTTTCTTGCTAGTGATTCAGTAGTCAAGCTTTGAAAACCTATTTAGGGCTTAAGTTAAATTTATATTTGTTATTAGGATACTTATTTGAGTAGCTTTAATTTTAGATTTACATGCTGTCATTGCATCTTGCTTGAGATCAAGAATGAGAACACACTTTTCATCAGGTTTCTTGCACTCCATAATGTTTTTGTCTGATGAATCAAGGTCAAAGGTGTCATTTTTTATCTGGTGTAGGCAGTAGGTTACAATTCAATTGAAGCTGAGGATTGGGAAGTTGCCACCAGTGGGGAAGAGATGACCAAAATGGAGTCTCTTTTGCTTGACAAAAACCGAAAAATGGAACATGAGCTTACACAGTTGAAGGTAAAGTTTTTATGCAATTTCCTACCACAGTTATGGATCAATTTTTCCTTGATATACTAAATTTTCATTTATCAATTGTAAATTTTAAAATTCTGTTTTGTTCAGGTAAAACTTCAAGAGAGAACATCTTTGCTGGAAACAGCTGATGGCCGGATAGCAGAGCTTACTGCAAAGGTTAATGAACAACAAAAGTTAATACAAAAGTTGGAGGATGACATATTAAAGGTTAGGATCACTGATTTCTTTGAAATTGAGATAAAATTTGCACTACATCATTGTGCACATGGAATGTCATTGCAGGCTGTGACAAGTCTTCCTCATTGTTGGTGCTAATTGGTCCATATTTACACCATAATTTTGTTCTTGCAGTATTATCATCAACTAGCATCACACTGTTGCTGGATATAAATAAATGTTTTCTATTTATTAAGAGTTAAAAGATCCATCAAAAAGATACTAAAGAAATAAATAAATGAAAATTCTGACACAGATATTGGTGTGTCTGAGCATTGCATGCTCCTGTATGGAATGCATGGTATCTTTTTCTGATATTTGGTACAATACAAAGCCAGCTATGCTTGCTGTGATGTTCTCACAACCAAACTTTAATCTTTCCCCCCGTGCAGGGTTATAGCTCCAAAGATCGAAAAGGTAGTGTATTTGATGATTGGGATCTTTCAGAGTCTAGAGGAACAGAGCTATCTGAGGTAACTTTCTCTTGCTACTGTTAAGTTGCTGAAAGCTTCTTTTTTAAATGAAATTTGTCAATCATCGCTAAATGATCATGGTGATGCTCTTTGGGATCGCAACACCAAACACTTTTAAGAGTGAGTTCATGGCTATTGCCATTTTAAATAATCCTTCTTAGCACTGATGTACCACAAGTCCTCTTGATACTTGCTTGCATACTCCATTAAATTTCATAATGGGTATTGAATGTTATAATTCAAGGTTAAATATGCTAAGAAAAAAAAAATCTATAGTGGTGCTCATTATTGGAAGTATCCAGGTGAAATTGTCTGAAACAGATTGTCTGGTAGTCAATTTATTCTCCTGTGAATTTACTACAATTACCAATTCATGGCAGTTCCCTATTATTTTCACTCTTAAGTGTTTCAAATGGCCTTCCTGCAATACTTGTGTTTTCTTTTGAAGAGGTGAAACTTTTGCAAGGAACTTGTGGAGTCTTCCTGGTTGTTAAATATGCCTTAAAAGGCTGTGTGGAGTTGTTCCATAATTTTATTTCACAGTGACAACATCAGCTGTTTAACTAATATGTCTGAACATTCTTTACAATGTTTCACATTCATCTGTCATATTGATCATGTTGCTTCCTTGAATTTCTCTGTTTTACATTACATCTATTGTTGCAGAACACAGACCATAAACATGTATCAGATCAAGATCAGGGCTCAATGCTTAAGGTGATCTGCAGTCAACGAGATCGTTTTAGGACACGCTTACGAGAGACAGAGGAGGTAAGTAAACCTTTCCTAGATACAACACTTTTAACTCGTCTTCATTTTTCATATAACTTGTTGCACTTAAAGTATTCACCTGGCTTGATAATAAATTCTGCAAAACTTATAGTGAACATACTTAAAACTTGTAGGAGATAAGGCAATTGAAGGAGAAGATAGGTGAACTAACAGTGGAGCTGGAGAAAACAAAGGCTGATAATGTCAAATTATATGGAAAAATACGTTATATCCAAGATTACAACCTCGAGAAAGTAGTTTCCAGAGGATCAAGGAAGGTACCTCTTTTAGAATTTTCTTTTATGCTTTGGTCTATTTACTTATTTAATGTTTCTGAAACATATATTTTGCTGTTATGTTGTTAAAATTACAGCATGCCGAGGATCTGGAAAGTGGTTTTAGCTCAGATGTTGAATCTAAGTACAAGAAGATATACGAGGATGATATAAATCCATTTGCGGCATTTTCAAAGAAGGTTGATATATGTTCTCCACAGATGATATTCTTTTATGACGAATCGCATCCTTTGATATATGATAAATTACACGTTGAACTCTCAAGGCAGCATCACACTGATTTGTTGTCTAATGCCCTGTACGTCTGCTACAGCTTCTAATTCTTTTATCAAGTGCTAACCATGCTTGTTTACGCTTTACCTAGGAAAGGGATCAAAGATACAAGGAGTTGGGTTTCAGGGATAAAATCACACTCAGTAGTGGCCGCTTTGTTCTGGGTAACAAGTATGGCTACTTTTACTTAGCCGAATTTCCCTGATTTCATCCAAATTATATATTTGTTTGTTAATATTGAGAGATCCAATTAATTTGAACTGTCCTTTGGCCAGTAAGGGTACTTTTTTGTTTCAGAGGACTGCTTTCCCTGAAAAGGGTTTAGTTTGCTTTAATGAGATGATCTCTCTCGCAGGTATGCTCGAACTTTTGCATTTTTCTACACCATTGGATTGCATATGCTGGTATTCACCTGTCTCTATCGTATGTCAGCTCTGAGCTATCTGAGGTAATCAAAATCTTATACCTGCTTTCTATAAACCTGAATTCTCCCCATCTATAAGCCAATTTTCTTTGGACATAATCATCTGTTCAATTTTTCTCTTTTTCAGCCATGGGGAGGAGTCGTCCTTTGCTGCGGAGAACAACCTGAACCTCCCACATGCAATCTAGTTTTGGATTGCCGTGACTCCTTGGTTTATTTTCTTGTGGGCAGGAGTAGTGTGAGAACTACAAATAGGAAGGTTTTACAGTGTACATACACCAAAATTGACCTTTTATTTTTACTACTGGCAAATGCTGAGGATCAAACGAAAATAGTGGAATTCGTTTTTATCCTCATTCACACGTAGCTCTGGACAATGCAAGTGGGAAAATTGTTCTAAAGGTACAAAAGTTTACTAATATTCGTTTCCGTGATGCAATTTGTATTATTTAGTTATAAAAATCGTTGATCAAAAAGAAAACATGAATAAGATCCATGTTATGTAATTAAAAAAGGCGTTGGGAAAAGGGTTGGATACAAATAGCTTTCCTTATGTTTACTCCCCCTGCCATTTCACTTGGTCTTGAAAGGGAAAAAGAGGCTTACGCAAAATGAAGACGTTGAAAAAAGGGCGGAGGATTAAAAGCTAAGAATGACACTTAGTTTACGGCGCGGATTAGCTTGAAAAAAGTTGTAATGGTTGATTATTCCACATGGTTCCCTGTTATTTTCGGGAATTTAGTCCTGCAATAAAAAATATAATGTTTAATTAATGCGGCGAAGGTTTTTCATTAAGTCGTTGTAGTATAGTGGTGAGTATTCCCGCCTGTCACGCGGGCGACCCGGGTTCGATCCCCGGCAACGGCGTTCGTCAAGCATGACCTTTTTATTTTCCCCCTCATAAGCATTGACAATTTATCTCTGTCCACAGTAAGAAACATAATTACCTTTTATTTTTTTTATATAATTTTTGGGGCCCAGTAAGGGATTTAACTGTCATAACACGGAAACGTTCGATATGTGATATATGCACATTAAAAATGGAAAATTGCTCTAGACTTTTCTACATTTGTGTATAGTAGTTATACATTGGATTGGACAACCGAACTAAAACTGGGCAAAATAAATATCCCCGAAAGTGATCATCCCATCCGTTGTGATATATTTGAGTTTGACCACGAAAAGTGTGTCTCCACTTGCACAAATATCTAGGTGAACTCATTTCCCGCTATACGGCAAGGCAAAAAGTCAATCCCCACCCAGCCTAGAGCTTCGGCAAGCAAAGAGTTGGATCACGCGAAATCATACCCATTCGTCCAATACGAGCTGCATTCTTTTAATGCCACTGTGCTACAGTAATTCTAATCGACATTGACTGAGAAGCTGCTCTTTCGTCGGCAATTAATTTAACATTGTTTTAATGCACAATGGGGAAAGAGTTTTAAAAAAAAAAAAAAAAAGGAGCATGGGAAGACTATTTCACGACTAATTGAGACCCGAAAGGCGGCCCATTCAGCATAGGTCCATGTTATGTGGGCGAGAAAACGACCGAGGCGCCAATTTGGTGGGACCCTGCACGTTTAGGTAACTCCCTATTAAAGCACAACTTGATGGTTGACGCTTAAGGGATAAATGCTTGAAATGCACGTTTCTTGTCCAGATAATATGTGGCGTTACGTGAATTATTGAACTATCTATTTGGCTGTTTCTTGCAAGTTGCTATTGTTCGGTCAAGCAAAATAACTTTCTTTTTTTTTTTTTTTTTTTTTTTTTTTTTGGGGGTGGGGGAGGGGAGGTTGATGGGAAAACAGTACGAACTTCACGGGAATTCAATGCACGTCCCAGCTGTCTAATATATATCCAAAAGGCTTAGCCATTAGGCTGAGGTCCATTTTGGAGCCCTTTAAGTTTACTTTTGTAGGTGTTTGTAAGCCACTTGTAGTCTGATGCTTTGATCACTTTTGTTTTGAAGTGTTTTAATGGACGGTTATGCCAAAGAGTGTAAAAATAGAAAGTAAATAAGTAGTGGAAATGAATCATAGCTGAACTATGCCTACTTCTTTTGTTTTTTTTCTTTTTTTTTGTCTTTCGGGCTTCGCCCCCTCCAATTCGACCCCAAAGGAAAAAGGGGAAAAATGGTAATGGGAATTCAATTTAATGTGCTTAAATCATACACCGATGATCATTTTGGAGGTTTTGCATACGAATCTCCATAGAGGATGAGCGAATTTACAGGACTCTAATGTGTGGGTCAGCAGGCTAATTGGGGATTTGATAAAAAGGAAGCTTCGAAAAAAAAAAAAGCTAAAATTTTATTTGGTATTTATATTTTTGCAGCAATTATTTGATTGAAACACAAACTAATTTTTTTTTTTTTTTTCAAAAAGTCACAATGCATAAAATGAACCTAGATATATTAGAAAAACAATAATAATATTATTAATAATAAGTTCATAACAAATCACACTTTTAAAAATACATATTTTATTTCGAACATTTATTGAAAAGATAAATGATTTTACTTAAGCACAAAAGGTGTCTCAAATACTAAGGTATGTGTATTGATAAAGAAAAGTTCAAAAAATTAAGTTTATAAATTTTATGTAAATCATATTTTTATATCGAATGAAAGTATTTTTTTTTTTCAAATTTAATTTGAAATTGATTTAGAGCAATTTTTTTTAACAGGGACAACAAAAATTATTAGTTAGATAACTTCGAATTTTCCTCTTGATAAATAATATTTCCTAAATTTCGTCGACGCACTTGCCCCACGCGCACACTGGACTACCTGATTTTTAATGTTAAAGACGAGTTCTTCGGGTGTGTAGTAAGTCAAGTTTGTTTTTTTAATTTATCGTTAATTAATAAAGAGAACTGTTAAATATAACAAAATTTTATATTTATCATAAAAATATTATTTTTATTAAAATAAATAAATTTGTATTAAACAATTTATTTAAGAAAGAAATATTTATTTTAGTAAAAACAAAGTTTTATAATAAATTTATAAATTATAATATTTAATATTATTGAAAAACAAATTTTTTATAAAAAAATTGAACTGATCGGACAAAATGTACCAATTGCGATTTTGCAGCTGCCACTCGAAGTTTACTTTTATAAATCGCTTCAGATTGACTCCGAAGGTGAAGTCCAAGTTGAGGCAGGCCCCAGGTCATCTCCGTGTGGGACCCCTACAAACCATGCAAACAGAACACGTTGTTGCTGCCCCGTTGGCATTGGTGGGACCCAACAGCTCTCACCCTCCAGCCTGGCACCAATTTCCTTTGTCACAGATAGAAAAAAGACGAAGGACAAACAGTACAGTTCCGCTTCCACTCCCACCATTCATGTGATCTGTTCCCTACACTTCACACATCCCCATGCGTTGGGCCCCACTTCCAACCCCACACCAAAATATGTTTGTTCTCAAATAATTTTGAGAAAAACAGTGGATAAAAGAAATGCAAAAACGGAAAAAGAAAAAGAAAAATTTTAAATTCTTCTTTTTAAGAAAAAGTTTGATAAAGAAATGCAAAATACCAAAAAAAAAAAAAAAGCGCAAAACAGAAGAACGAAAGCATTCTTCCACTCTCCCATCAGCTGATCACAAAAATCCGCGTCACCGACAGCCAAATGAAAAGCAAAGTGGCATACACGGAAATATTACAACGTAAAAATCTTTCCCCATCCTTCTCTTTGTGAAAAACAAAAGCTTCAGTTAATTTGGGGTCTTTTTGTTTTTTTTTTTTTTAAGCTCTTGTCTAAAAAAATTCGGCCAAAATGCCTCATCACCCAAAGTTGCGTCTGCCGGCTGAGATATCTGATTTGGAGTCCATGTCATCAAAACGTTGATCCTATATCAATACACGCGGCGTAAAATAAATTTTTTGTAGCAGTAATGCAAGTGTGAGTCTGCGTGCGCGTGAGACGTCAAATGGAACAAGTTTGAATCCAGTATGGAGTAATTTTTAAAATATTAAAAGAACTGTTGATTTATTTATACAAAGGAAAAAAGTTGAAAAAACGTTAAAAGTATGGAATTGAGTTTTTTTTTTTATTTTTTTTTTACGTTTTCTTTTCAAAACTCTTTGTTTGTTTATTATTATTATTATTATTATTATTATTATTATTATTATTTTAACTTTGGCTTTTTAACACGAATCACGAGACCAACAAGAATTGCCATTTCTTGGCTGCATTAAAACATACCAATTGAGTTACTGTACATGCCACTGAACCCCGAAAGGATGGTAGATAATCGACCCCACCAACTCTCAATTATGTTCGGTTTGGGATTTACTTTTAGATGGGCCCTAAACCTACTTTTCACACACCCTTCTATTTGAAATTTGAAAATGGAATTAATTTTAACAGAATTCAAACTTGTTCCATTTTATGTAGGCAAGAACTTAAATTTAACTTCAGTTGCTTTTTTTTTTTTTATATAATTATAAATCAGAGATAAAAAGGTGAATCTGAAACCAAATCTATGGAAAATCACGCACGCACACTAACATTTATTGGTGGAGAACCCGACGCGCTTGTTGGCGAAGTCAAAGCTGACCCGAGTGCCCTGCTGCTGTATGTTCCCGATTATTGACAGAGACGACGTCGTTGGAGCGAATGCGAAGCAGTATGTCCCCGCCGAATCCACCGGTATCAGATAATTGGTCGCCGGCAAGTCCCATGCTCTCCCGTCGTCGAGATGAAAGGACACCGTTGGGACCCTGACGCTGGTTTGTCCCGAAAGATCATAGCACGTGTCGAACAGCGCGACGCCACCAGTGGACTGCAGATGCCGAGTCAAACTCACGAACGAGTCACGCAGCGAGTTGTAGGCTTCAGTCTGCAACCGAGTCACGGCGGTGCCGCAGTCCACGATAATCCCTCCGTTTCCGGACCCATCGAGCCGGAACACGGACTGCGGAATCGAGAGCAACCGGCCTCCGACGCTCATTCCGGCGACTTCAACGTAGTAGAAGGTGTCGACTTTTGGGTTTCTTACAAGTGTCGCCGCGACCGTGTCGCCTACCGAAGCAGAGTTGAAGTCCAGCGTGGAAGATGTCACCGAGTCGCGGTTCACCAAACAGTAAGAACGACGACGCTTTGATCTGAGAACTCAACGAGAGTGGACCGCCACCGAGTCCAAGAAGCCCAGCTGCGGCGACGAATAGTCCTTCATTGTCATGGCCACAGCCTAGGGCAATGTGGCTTAAATTCCCTGAGCTGCCAAACGACACCGTTTCCGTGACGAAGTCCCCGTATGTGAAGGATCCATCGCCGTAATTAACCTGGTAAAGGCACTGGCCACTCTGGCAACTGGAAGTCTCCAGAGAGCTGCATTGCTGCGAGCCGCAGCCGATGGGGGAATAGCTAGACGACGCCGTTGGGTCGAATAGTGGATCCGATTGCTGGTAGCAGTCAGTGCAGGGCTGGCATTGAAGCCAGCTGATGTCGCTACCAGTGTCCAAAACCATGTAGTATGGCTTCGCCGGGTTGCCCACCCCGACCCGGGAGAAGTACTCCCCGCTTCCCTCGGTCGACCCGGAAGTCACCGGAGTGGACAAGTCCTGAGGCAAAATATCAGTCTCCGTGGGCCTCAGGTCGGACTTGGATACGCCGTCGAGAGCGAGCTGAAGCCTGGTGGCGAGGGACTTGACTCGGGCTGAGTCGCGCTCCAGCCGGGAAAGAACCAAGCTTTTGTAGTCCTTGTGCTTGGTGTTGTGGAGAGTTTCGCGAGAGCGCAGCTCGAGTGAGAAAGAAAACGAAGAATTGGATGAAAGCGACGTCGTCGCCGTACCGCTCAGTTGTTGTTCTCGTTGTTGACTAAGCAAAGGCTTTGGTTTTTGGGGATGAAAGGAGAGGATATTCAGGGCTTGCTGGATAGAGCTGGAGACGTCGAGGACCGTTGTTTCCTCCGGCAAGGAGCGGGAGAGACAGCGAGCGAAGAAGGAAACGAAAATGGTAAAGGTAAGAAATGGTATTGCTGCAGCAGCCATTTTTTTGAAGTTTCTGTGTGTTTCAGTACAGAGAAAACAGATATTTTTCAAATGAAGACCCACAAAAAAAAAAAGGGAAAAAAATGTGAGCGAGAGAGAGAGAGAGAGAGAGAGAGAGAGAGAGAGAGATGGAGGAGGAGTGAGGAGGAGCAAAAGTGGCAGTGTTGTATATATATATATATTAAATCTTTAATTTTTAGAGAGGACAGAGAAACATAGAGGAAATGGGGTCACCTTCACGTCGTTATTGCGCTGGTTTTTTCAGTCTAAAAAGACAGATGGGAATGGAGCTTAAAAACAGCTTGAATTAATGCCATTCATAAAGACCATCCATGAACGGTTAAGGGTGAACCTAACCCTATTTAAAGTTTACTTTTGGTGTTTTATTCTTTCTCCGCGTGAGAAGGAAATTTACCCGAAAGATTAGTAGTAGTAGTAGTAGTAGTGGTTGTTTGATGATAATACAGTCTTTTCTTTTTATTAATTTTAATTTAAAATTTCTTATTGTTATTTAATTTGAACATTAAAGAAATTTGTTTAAATTTAATAATTTTTAAGTAGTAATTCGAAAGTAAATAAATGAGTATACCCCACCAAATAATTTTTGTTTTTTTTTTTACTGTGCAACTGTGATAAATAATATATATTTAGGAGATACCTTTTTTCTTGTTAGAAAAGAAATTTTAGGTTTCACGTCAGGTTTTGTCGCAGTCCACCGCATGCACACACCAAAAATTAAGGTTAAGAGTCCACTTAAAGTCTTGCGGTGGGATAGATGAAAAACAGATTAAATGCTTATTAATTTCTTTCCTTGGAATTTAGATTTATGTAGGCTTAGTGATATCTCACTATCTTAGGATTTAGATTCGTGTGTGCTTTGGATTGTGATTACTCATTTCAGATATCAAATTGACAGTCATTATCCGCATCGCCAGTGTTTCAAACTTCAATTATGATTACTAGTTACGGCATGTGTCCTGGGCTAATAGAAATTTTTCTCTATCCGGCAGTTGCCCAAGCTGATAGCCCGCCCCCCCCCCCCCCCAAGGTTCATCAACTTAATTTTTGCCCTTTATTTATAGGTTGGTTAGCTGTGTTTTTTTTTTTATTATTATTATTTATCCAAACGCCCTGCCCATCCGTAAAAGTAACTTCAACGTCTCCTTAAATTGGGAAGTTTTTACGCCTGCAGTTGCAGAGAATATGGGGAAAAGCAGGAATAGAGTAGGAATGAGAAGGGAAATAAAAAGAAAAAAGCTTAGCTTGCTTACCAGTTACTACAAACAGCATCACTGTCCTTGCGCATGAATAGAACTTGATTATTGAAATTTAAAAAAGAAAAAAGCATGGTACATTGCAAAGTCTAGTAGAGATCAGATGCACTCGTTCAATTTTTGCTTTCCATCAAACAATATATAATCATTCCAGGATTAGTACGGGACGATAATGGAATCTATTAAGCTCTTGGATGGGGAGCAAGCTCCACCTTGTCTATTAGCCCAAATTCCTGGCAAAAGAACGTGGGGTCGGATATAGCAAAAAGCAGGACTAATAATTGCATATTCAATAATTCTAGAATCTTGGCAGAATTCACAGATGCAATGCTGCAGACACTATCATGAAACACAAATATATATATATATATATATTTTTTTACTCATTAGCTAGCAAGGACGAATTATGCCGTTTACATGATCAAAACACATTCCCCTGACTAAGAATGTTCCTTTCTCATTATCAGCTGCTTTGATTCATCTTCTTATCTTGAAAACTAGAAAGATTTAGCAGATCATTCTAATCAAGACTAACTATCCAAACAGAGAAAATTCCTAACATCATCCTTTTGAGTGCATGAAAAAAATAGATCAAAATTATTAGAGAAGCAGCCATTTCCACGAAGGAAATAGTTGCTGCTTCCAATGCAGTTTAGACACACGGAGAAGAACTTACACAAGTAAATAGTATAAAATGCTCGAAACCTGTGTTCAGATGGGCTTCCTCTTTAAGGCTCACACAATCTTCTGAAAGTAGGAGTGATAAATGTGGGCATATACACGGAACAATCGTTTGCATATTGTCTTAACGAAATCCTTGAAATCAGGAGGAAATGGAGCACCTGCAAAAATTAAAGTGAGAATTCAGCATAAACACATTGATTGGCAGTTTTGTGTGCGTATGTGGCAAAATTACTATTTTTGCAGCATAAAAAGATCACTGCCGTGGAGATAAAATAGTGCTGATGATTATAGTCATGGCCGTTACAAATAATAGTGCTAAAAACCATCAACTGCGCCATTGTCCTCTTTGCTATTGCCATGTACAAAAAAGTTATCCCATTTTCACTCCTTCATAAATAAGGTATGGATTCAGCACACTATCTTACAACCAAAAAAGGTGAAACCTTCCTTTAGATGGCACTATTTTAGCGCACATCATAAATTTTTGTTACAGAGGTATAATTCAGGATTTCGTTACCAAGTTTTTGAGGAAATGTGGATTCATCATCAAGCTGAGCTTCAATCCAGTCCATCAAATATTCAACATAATTTGGAGCAGAGACCTCGATAGGTTTCTTGATTTGCGCCCCATCTGCCCGCCTATATTCATACCTGGATGGTTCCACCAGTATCAGAGACAGGCATGGGAGAAAAGTTTTAAATGATACTACTAATTAGCATCACATGAACAATAGCAACTTCACAATCAAATTCAAGCATTTAGAAAGTTAGCAGAGAAATTTCACTTTTGTCCTTTTCATATACAAATATCCGAACAAGATTAATTCTACAAATGTTAATGACAAAATGCTCAACCCAATGTAGGGAAAAAAAAAAATCTAAGTTGTAGGTATCTTAAAACTTCACAATAGTATGCAGAAGGTTATCATATGAATTGAACTTAGAGCACACAAATACACTGAAATTAGAAGTCTATGCAGGAATATTGTGCACTGGATCTTATGAATATATGAAACTTAAAAGGACATGCTAAATTTTAGTTATTCAGATTAAAACAAAAGCATCCTGTACTCCTAGGAAAGTATTATCCTGAAATAGAATGTTAAAGATAATTATAACATGTGGTCATGTCTTTAGATAATCAAAAAACTAGTCTGGTTGTTCAAACCAAAACACCAAAATTATCGAGTAGTAGTTTACATTGAGGATTCTTTCTAGAGTTTTGGTATCTTAACAGCAGCAAATAATTAAAGAAGTAGTTGAAAAGGACAATACGTAAATTTACAGCAAAGCACAAAGAAGTATAAAGTACAACATCCAGAAAAAAAGAAAGAAATAAAGAGGTAGTTGATTCATTTTGTCATGCTTGGGGCCTGCAGTCATAGTAGGACAGTTCTCCGGAGTACAAACTTCTGTCAAGGTACCATAAAGAAGGTTCACCTGATTGAAGAAATCCACAGCTGCAAAAAATGAAATCCAAAAAACTTATTTCCGATTTAAGTTTTACAGCGAAGTATGAATTAAACATCTAGGGAGAAAAACATCAAAATATTAAGTTAAACAATGCATGGTGGATTAGTGCTGATTTTGTCACAGCAGACCAAATAATGAGTTGAGTCTTAAAAAAATAAAAGAATGGCTCTACAGCATATAATATACAATGAAATACACCACAATAGAAGCTCCCACAATGACACAGAGAGAGAGAGAGAGAGAGAGAGAGAGAGATTTACTGTTGACAGCAAGCCACTCATTTGCATCCTCCCCCAGAGGAAGTCTGACAGCTTCCCTCAGATTTCCACTTGCTAAGGTGGCATCAATGTCTTTTCTAAGTTGTGCACCCTGCATCGAGCCAAGTTACCAATTCAAAATGCATAATACTAAAGTGTTTGAGCTATCTAAATCCTGACTATTGAAAAGAAGATCCAAAAAGTCAGGCAGACACAAGCATGAGCTGCATGTTTTTTTTAACTGCCTAGCCATTAGCAAATGAATTAAAAGAAACATCCGTGCTAACCATGGTGATATTGGCTCCATTAAACAATGTACGTTCTGTGCTTTTCCTGTTATACAGAGTGCTCCCACATTTTTCTCTATTTTCCTTGTATGTTCTTTTTCTCTTATTTTGTTGCCATACTTTTTCCCTTCAAAATCAATGGCCAAACTTAAATTGTTCACCAACTTGTGTTCTTCTCACCTCTTTGTTTTCTGATGTATTCACATATACATAAAAAACATAAATTGAAGCCATCTGTCTTTGATATCAACAGTTGTTTACATAACATAATTTTATTTGGATATTCATTTTCATTTATTTTACAATCTCAAGTTGTTTCTTCCATCTCCAGAAAAGCATCAAAACTTAGCATGAAAGTTAGCGAGGTGTTTGAAAGAAAAACCCTAGCAAGTCTTACTATGTCGTGATGTCCAAATTCAAATCCATTGCACAAACCCAGACATCGAGACCCAGAGAAGTCATCAATTTGCATTCCACGAGATAACAATTCTAGAGGGGTATGCAGTGAATAGTTGTCCTTTTTCAGTTAGCTTTCCAGGAGTTTCATTGCTCAAATATTTATAGGCAAAGGACTAAAAGGAAATTATTCTTTGTTTCACATAACATCATCAATTCCTTTACTATTTATTAGTACAAAAGTGCAAAACTCTGAGCTGTAGAATTTTGAACTCGAAATACAAGCCAAAGCATAGAGAAAACTTTTCCCTTCTTAACAAGGAACCAAACTTCATGCATTAAGTTCGCATAACGAAGCAACTCTATGAATCCAAACCATTAGGTCTGTGCAAGAAGCCCTAACGGAGATTGTTTGGACCTAATGCAACTAGTGCCTAGAAATCATGTGCCTACCCAAAAAGTTTATAAGCTCGGCAAACCTCATTGGGTTAGCAAATTTAGCTATTGTCTGAAGAGCACATGCATTTTGAACATCCTAAAGTGCACATCAAAAACCATTCTAATATGTATTGGCAAATGGGAATGCCTAATAAACAAGTGTCTGAAGTTTCCACAATTTAGTTTTCGTTCTGTTCAATAGGGATACACAAATTAGCAAGTCAATAATTTCCCAAGACAAACATAAATGAATACACAAACACAAAAGATAAGCATGAGTCCCAAATAATCATTCAAAAGTTCATTAAGGATGGGATGATCATACATGAAAACACCAAAACGAGGGTTAGGAAGATAATTGGTGACAAACTTGAAAACCAACCTAACTCCCCGCTGGCATGCTTTTCTTTGGTCGGAATGTCCTTTGGTTTCTGTTTTCAGATAACAAATCAGGCAGATGACAAACCTTAAAAGGAAGCAACAAGATGTAGAACCACAACCAACTATGGACAAACTTCATCTAATATTTTCCCAGGCTGAATGATGAACTATTGCACGACAACACATGCATGAACAAAAAACATAAAACCAAAGCTTCATTTGACCATATCAGAGAAAGAATTACCACACGATGAGCCCCACAATTACACTCCTTAGAGATATCATCACTTCAGCTTCAGACATACATACATATATACATGAATACATGCATGCATGCATGCATACATACACATACATAGGCCCGTCTCTATTTTATTTATTTATTTATTTTTACATAAATCACGTGGAAGATTCGCTCTTGATTATGAATCAAATGAAGTGAATGGTTCAATAGTGGAATTTGATAAAAACCAAAATTTAACACATGTATAACATAATTGCATCACAAATATCAACAGTGATAAAACAAAAAGATTGAAAGATGGAGATTGAAAGATGTGAAGGAAATCGGAGAAACGTAACCAATCTGACCACCACTGATCAACCGAAATAACAACAATAATATTAACAATGATAATAAATAGCATATTATTTTAAATATTATAGGCATCGTTTAAATGCAAATACAATTTAACTGTAATTTGACAAAAAAAAACACACAAAGAAGAAGAAGAAGAAGAAGAAGAAGAAGAAGAAGAAGAAGAAGGCGTGCTTGCCTGCCGAGACCAAAGAGACTCATGGCTACGTAGAATGAAAGGGAGAGACGTCGGGCGAAATAGAGGCCGAGATCGGGTGGCTGGAAGAGGACGGGAACGACGACGTTTTCAAGTGGTCCGGGAATAGCACCCCTCCCCCCCCCCCCCCCAAAAAAAAAAAACAAAAACGACGTGCTGGACAGTTGGCAAAACACAAAACCTAATTGGTGGGCAACTTAGAATATTCTTCGTACCACTAAATATTAAATGCAACATATATATATATATATAGAGAGAGAGAGAGAGAGAGAGAGAGAGAGAGAGATTTAAGTGTAATTTAAATATTTGTAACAAATTTAGTATTTTAACATATAATTTATAATATTTATTATATTATTTTATGTTGTAAATAAAATCTACATGTAACATGGTTTTTAACAAATTATAATCAAATTATGAATTTAAAATCTATCACAAAACAATATGTTCAAGCAGAGTGGATTGCGGGCCAGCCCCATCATTTTTGCGTGGCTCGCAGGTCTGCTTGGCCCATTAATTAATTTCTTTTGGTCCTGCACAATAGACGTGGGACACAGGCCTGTCAGGCCCCTACTACCCAATTTCTTTTGCTGCTGGTTTTTTTTTTTTTTTTAAAGAGAGAGAAAAATTCTTTGTTAATGTACACCAGTGGTGACGAAAATAATGCCAGGCATAGCCTAAAATCTCTGGGGCAGCTTGAAAAATCGGGTGTGTAACCAGGACTCCATACCTCTGAATTTTTATCTGGTGGGAGTGTCAATAACCGAACCCAATAAAAGTTAAATTACGTCTGCAGGTGACTTGTTGCTTGTCTCCAATTTCTTTGTTAGCATTTATAGCATTTAGTCCTTTTTGTGACTTATTTAATTAAATTACCAAATATAATAAATGACTCTGTAAGGACGACACGTCCTAAAAGACAAGGAGAAAAAGAAAAAAAATTAATGAAATTCATGTAAATCTCACTTATTATTTTTTTAAAGCATATGAGTTACACCTTTTTTTTTTTTGAAAAAAAGAATAATGTCTAAGAAAATAAAATAAATGTGTATATAATACATATAATGTGTACATATAGTACATTTTGTTAGTTATATATACATCATAATTATTAGTCATATATGAAATTTACTTCATTATATGTCTATCATATTTTAAAAGAAGAAGAAGAAGAAAAGGTTAATGAGCAGAAGAGATCCGTGCCAGGTCAGTCTAGTTGCTGACCTGTTCGTTTGACCCGGTCTGCTAACTTTTTCCCACGAGGATGGGGAAAGTTCGCAGGGCCTTCTTCCTGTACTGTTTTTATTCCACAATGGCCATTTCAATCTTCTTGCTTTGTATCAATGTGATTGGATTTAAGATTGACTTTTGAATGCATCGTCCGACTTTTTTAATAAGCTGCAGCCTGGTGGGGGGACCAAAGAGAAGCAAATCAGAAGCTAGCCCCTGTCAAAATGTGAAATGGGAGATTGACAGAAACTCCTACACAAACATCATCACAACCCTTGATATGTTTCAGAGCACTTTCAGAATCATCACACAAACCTGTTCTGTACCCAATTTACTTATTTGCTCACCTTTCTCTTCTCTTCCTAGATGGATTCCGATCAGCAATCCCAGTTAAAAGGAGTGGTGATAATAACACTCCCACCGTCGGACAATCCTGCCTTAGGCAAAACCATCACTGCTTTTACACTTACTGATGACGGTGATCCATATCCAACACTGCCCCACCAAACCCATCAAGAAGAACAGCCCCACTGGATCCAAACCCACCAAGAATACCATCATCCAATCCCGCCTCTTCCTCCCCAGGGCCCTCAACCTCACTTTCCACTGTCAAGATTCGATCTTTCTACCCCAAGAAAGCTTCTTGCTTTTGTGTGCATCTCTCTCTTTGCTTTTCTTGTCTACGGCTCTCTGCTCTCAAGTACGCTTCAGGAGCTGAAGGTTTCTGACGATGATCGAGAGCCAAAGTCCTTTATATTTCCGTTGTATCACAAGTTGGGCATTCGTGAGGTTCCACAAAATGATCTTCAACAGAAATTGGGGAGATTAATCTATAAGGAGAAGTTGGTGGCGCCGGTTGATGATGTGATTGTTTCTCATAAAATAAGTAAATTGGCTTCCTCCAATGCTGCTGCTATTGATTCATCCACCATTCTGCCTGTTAGAGGCAATGTCTTTCCAGATGGGTATGTGCCAAATTTTGTTGCTTCATTTGGTAACAGTCGTTTAATCTGGAAACATAGCAGTTGATTTTGATTCAATTAGAGGCGAGGGGGAGTGAAATTTGAGCTTCTTTTAGCTTATCTCGGGAACTGATAACTTTTGCTTCTGTTATACCAATATTGAACCTTTTAGAATGGTGTTTCTACAAGTGCCTTTTAAGAAGAGAACTTACTAATATGCCTTCTAAAAGGTGCGCTTAAGACCAATTAAGGGAAAGCAGTATATTTCCTGTACCTTTAAGTAGTTCATCTAAGAGGAATACAACAGAGGGAAGTTGCAGAATCAGTTTAAAATGTGAATCCCCCCTATAAATTCAACTATTAGTGTTCTGCTTCAAAAGGTGCATTATGTGTGTAAGAAAGATTTATAAACCTTTTTGCAGCAAATGCAAACTAGAGTTCCATTCCACCACGAGGGACTAGATAAATCAAGTGGAATGGAAAGAATATGCGTCCCCATTGTGAATGGTGGTGATGTGTACAAGGGAGAGGATGCGAATGTATGATTGCTATAAGAATTATCTGATGAACTTTTCAACCATATGCTATACCTTAACATAGAAGAAACATCTTTTATGAGTCACCCTCTAAAAAGATTCAAATGTGTTGCCATCTAAAATTTACTTTTAGGAGATTTTATATTTTTCCTTCCCAATTGAAGGTCTAGTGATAATGCCATAAATATCTTTAATGGAGATCTATTTGAGGGGTCATCACTGGTTCCTACGTCAATCTGTCATCCTTCTAATTTGTGTTTGGGTTACTTCCTTTCTGTCATCTTTCTAATTTTCAAGCATTGAGCCCCCTTGTTTTTTTGGAAGAAAACTTTATTTGACTATGACTGGGTTAAGAGCCATGAGCAACTTTATTTTCTGTCATCCTTCGAGATATGAACCAGGTTGTTGGTTGCTGTAACAACTTTTGCATGCTTTCATGTGGGCTAGGTTGTGGAATTTGGAAGAGCACATCTTTATCTTCATTGTCACGAAGAGATGCATATTATATATTCTCTTTGTTGATTCTCATGCTAAACAAAGACTTCTGCCTTCCATGCAGATTATATTTCACAGCTGTTCTTGTTGGGAGTCCTCCAAGACCCTACTATCTCGACATTGATACTGGGAGTGAGTTAGCATGGATTCAGTGTGATGCCCCTTGCACCAGCTGTGCTAAGGTAAAAGCCTGATTTTTACAGCCCTTGAGCTAATGGGTTTTAAATGGGACATTTAAGCAGCTATTTCCTTTTTGGTTGACCTTTTTTCACATCTCTTTGTTTGTGTATATCAAGCTTTATCATGTGTTTTCATGTTAAATGATCACATGCAATGCAGAAATACTTAGATGACGGAAAGTTGATGGGCCTTTTATGTCTTTAGTTAGGGATATAGATTGTGTGCACACATTTGTGTCTGAGTGTTCAATAAACATTACCATGCACACCAAAGCCAAGATGGATTCTAATGGGAGTTTGCTTTAAAATGATCAGCCATACATATTTGATGATCAAACCTGTGTTCTACTAATATTTAAAATGTAAGTTTTCCCAAATCTGATGATAAAGTTGTTGTAGGGAGCAAATTCATTGTACAAGCCAAGAAGAGGCCATATAGTGCATCCAAAGGATTCATTATGCATGGAAATCCAAAGAAATTATAAAGCAGAGTATTGTGAAGCATGCGAACAATGTGACTATGAAATTGAATACGCAGATCATAGCTCTTCCATGGGGGTTCTTGCAAAAGATGAGCTTCACCTAATGATTGCAAATGGATCACTGACTAATATGAAATTTATATTCGGGTATAGTACTTCTTTTTTCCACTCAAACTTTCCAATTCCTGAGCCAAAAAAAAAAAACTATTCCTATTTTCAATTTTTTTAGTGAATTTAGTTTCCAAGATGTTGAGATGCCGACATATTTTGTGTACAAGGTGTGCATATGATCAACAAGGCTTGCTTTTGAACACTTTGGCAAAGACAGATGGAATCCTTGGATTAAGCAGAGCAAAAGCTAGTTTACCTTCTCAATTGGCAACCCAGGGTATCATAAAAAATGTGGTAGGCCATTGCCTTGCCACTGACATAGTTGATGGTGGATATATGTTCTTAGGTGATGATTTTGTGCCTCGCCGGGGTATGGCTTGGGTGCCTATGCTGGACAACCCTTCCATGTGAGTGTACCTGGCAAATTTTTTGTTCATTCACTGTTCTACAGGCTTTTGTCTGCTTTTTATATAGGGTATACACTTTGATGATTCTCAGAATCAACCACATACTTAATCGGTTTCATCATTGTTTGTTAAAAATTTCCTGGAATTGATGGTATGTTCTTCTCAAGCATGTCCAATGTGACTTTTCAAATTTTTTCTCCTTGTGCTGCAATTACTTGGTGTTAAATTGAAAAAGGAAAAAGTTTGAAATGAAAATCAGACCAATTAGAAGAAATGTAATGACCCAATGGTGTTGTGTGGCTGAAAACTTGGAAAATAAGTACCTATTATTCAGTCAATTGCGTCCTTCTGCCTCCTGTCTATTTGGAGCTCTGTTCTGGAATCATTTTTCTTTTCACTTTTCCTTTATTTTGTACTTGAAGAACCATGAGTTTCATCTACCATGTGTTCTGCTTTGACTTCAATATTGTTCTTAACCTTTTCCTCTTGGTTTCCAATACTTAGGGAATATATCAGACAGAGATGGTGAAATTAAATTATGGAAATAGCCCATTATCTTTGGGAAGACAAGATAGCAGATTGGGACGGATTGTGTTTGATAGTGGCAGCTCTTATACGTACCTCCCAAAAGGAGCATACTCTGAATTGATTGCTTCTGTAAGTACCACCCATCCACAAACAAAGGGTACAAACTATGACCTCTTCTTTCAAGATATTGTTTGTTCTGATGAAGACAACACTCATGTAGGTTAAAGAAATTTCCAAAGAGAGACTAATCCAGGATGTGTCAGATCGAACATTGCCCATCTGTTTGCGAGCTCAATCCCCAATCAGGTATGGTTGTTGTATAATATGATTATGTTTTACTTTTGAAACAGGAGTCATGCACTAATATCAAAAATATTCAATGACCTTTTTCAGTCTATTCCAGGACATCCTTTTTGTTTTTTGAGCTGCTCTATACATGCCTTGCTAGATTTCATGTGTGATATCCTGTTTTCTATTAGCTTGCGCATAAAGTTTGATCAGTCCAATTTAGTATGTCTTAAAGTTGCATCCATATGCATGCAGATCCATTGTGGATATCAAGCCATTCTTCCAGACCTTGACCATTCAATTCGGAAGCAAATGGTGGATCATATCAACGAAGTTTCAAATTCCTCCAGAGGGCTACTTGGTCATTAGTGTAAGTATTTCCATTTTTTTTCCTTCATAATCGATTGTGTGAGAAGGTTCTAAGGTTTTGGATCGAGAGAGCTGTGTAATGAGATGCTACTTGTGCAGGATAAAGGCAATGTGTGCTTGGGTATACTTGATGGAAGCAAAGTGCATGATGGGTCCACCATTATACTTGGAGGTAAGTATTTTTCCGTTACACGCCTCTGTCTTTCTACTTAGTCTCGTTCAGTAAAAGGCACTATCAGGTTAGAGTTCAGATTTTACAGAGCTCTTTGAATCCCTCGCATAGAATCTTGTTGCCTTAATCCTAGACCATATAAGGCCAGTTCAACTACACTGCCTAAGTAAAAACGAAATGCCCATCCTTCTCTCCTGTATAACACTGTTCATTTTACTTCTTGCAGATATATCATTGCGCGCACGATTAGTTGTATACGATAATGTGAATAAGAGAATTGGCTGGGCTTCATCAGATTGTGTCGACCCGAAAAGATACAAGAGCCTGCCCTTCTTTGAGGGGTAGGCTCTATATATGGGACATTATTAGTTCAGTAATCTGCCTTTTTTTTTTTATTTTGTAAATGTTTAAATGCTAACCAATGCCAACCTATCCTCGTAAGCTTTTGAGTTCATTGTGTACAACCGCTTGCTGCCTGTATTTTTACCCGTCAAACTTTTTAAAAACAGTATGTAAACGATGAGGAGGAAGAAGAATAAATTGAAATAGTCATAAGAGCTCTCCATGCATTTGCTAAAAAATAGAAATGAATAGTGGGTGGACTGAGATGTTAAATATCATTGATTAAATTTTATTAATTCGGTAGGTTGTGAGCTTAATATTACATTCATGATGGATGCATAAAAGGAAAACCAAGAAAAAAGAATGAGATTCAATGTCAATCGAATGTAAGTTCGATTTATATCGCACAAAAATGAAGAATCAAGTACTTCAATAGATCTTTTCTTAGAAATACATTTGCGAAAGTAGAAGAGGTGTGCGTGAATTCACTGCTAAAAATTGTTCAAGGCCCTTTCATTTAAAGATTCACACACATAATTCACTCAACCGTGCTGTGCGTTTTCCTGATTTAGAAACTTTTTAACCCCACTAATCTTTCAGTCATCGATTTCAATCAGCATGACTGAAAAGGGCCATCCAGCCAAATTGTCCGGATTAAGGTCATCTGAGTTTCAATGAACGCAAAAGCAAATACAATTTTGTCATCTCATTAGCATGGAATAACACAACACCCAACTGCCCGAGTGTATTTCTGAAACAATTATATAAAAAGCCACCAAGACCGTCCAATGGCGAAGACCTTTAGCACTTCAGCGAAGACCTCTAGCACTTCAGCCAACAAATTACACGCAAGTTAAATTGAGCTGAATTGGAAAGGGCAAAACTGAAAAATGTGAAAAAAAAAAAAGGCTCCAATAACATCAATCTAGTTAGACATCATGACCTGATCACTAGAATGAAGTGCTCGAGCAGCAAAGAATCTGACATCAACGTCCGGGTCCTCACTCAGCTCAACCAAACATGGTCGAATCGTCTTCTCCACCACCTGCATGGTTCAATAAGCATGGTCAGTTATTGTCCTTACTAGTTACAAGATTCTGAATTTTATCTAGCCCCATCATCTCATTTGCTTATGCACAGATTTATCTCAGACATTCCCATAATCATGTTCTCAAATTTTGCATGGCACAATATTTGGGAAGTAAATATTATGTAATGGGTTAGCAAGGTTACTTACAGACTGATCAACAATAGGAATAAGGGACTGCAACACCTTAGCCACATTGAACTTGATGTTGGGTACCCTGTAACGAGCAATTCTTAGCTCAAGTTCCAAGTAGAATGAACACACACACAAAATATTGTTCCATATCAAGTCCAAAGTTCTACAATTTACCGATCTTTTGATGCATTGAGGACCACAGGAAGTAGTTTGGAACAAGTAATTTCTGGGCCTGTAACAGGAGCAAGTAGGGAAATTGCATGTAAAATGGTCATCCGATACAGGTAGTGTGGATTGTTAATCATGTCCAGGACCTGTCAAAAGGAAGTCAAGATGTGAAAATAGCTAAATTTTCACTGAAAATTTGGGAGCATACAAAGAAAATGCTGAAACGGCATAAAATTTTCTTCCCAGGTCAAACCTAACGAAATGCCAAAACATTAAAGTACTGTCCAACTTTATGGTAAGAAAATGCATAAAAGTTTTCACTAATCAAGTTTTATTGATCCAAGTATCTTAGTTCTTAAAACTCATTTGAGATCCCTTTAATGTCAATGGAAGTCTGACATAATAGTATTGATAGCTCTGGTGTGAAACATAAGGTAGCTTACGGCATAAACCAGGCAACAGAAATACTAATTTTCAAACATCTGTTTTGGCATCAATAAGAAAAATGCACCCATGTTATAATCAATACACACTTCATTTGAAAATTTCTTAAGCCATACACATAATATGGATACTGTATAATCTGGTCTACCATCTCCAAGGTAGTCACAAAGAAAAATGTTGTGATAGATAGGCAAACAATACCTGAGGAACTATGTGCTGCATTGCCCAGTCTGGCCCAAATTCTTCTGCAAGGCGTTTTACATTATTTGCAGCTGCATCGCGAATTGAATAAACCTACATCGAATCAATATAATTATGTCCATCATATATAAATTCAATATGCTAAATGCCAAATGCTAATATTGCTATGGTATTACTACCATAGCTAGTAAAGCTAAATGCTAAATGCTGACCTTTGCAGGGTAAGCTTGGTAGGATGGAAGCAAAAAAAATCAGTCAACTGACAACACAGCCTTGGTCTCCCAGACAGGACCAAGTGGTCTTAATTTGGTTGCAAAGAGGTACACCAAGGAAAATGGACTTAGAACTTATGGCAACACAACGGATGAGTAGCAATCATCTTTTCACTACACATTCTTGTAACCACATATCTTCTTCACGTGTCGAAGGACTTAACCATATACACCATTGCAGCACATATACTTGTCTAAAAGAAATAGGTTTTCAAAAGCAACAGGCATGGAGGATGTAATAAACAGCAAAAATGAAATCTAGACCAAACTAACAGGTGTTTTTTCTTTCCTCTCATGTGGCAAGAAAGTTCGCCCCACTAGAAAGGGATAAGGTAGATACGGAAAAAAAAAAGTTTCATAGTTTTGTTAGTATAATAATAGATGAGTGAGGATCTGGATGCACTATGATCAAACTGAAATGTGTAATAGGTTACACTCTTCAGCATTCAACCATGAATATGACGAAATGCAATGATTCCTAAGTCTCTAAATTGCAAAATCATTGAGCTTCAATTACCTTGTCCTTCAACCATTGCATGCAAAGAGCACCAAGCTTATCATCAAAAAAACCTACACCCAACTGACTTGCCAGTAATGGTATGTACTCTATTATAGCAAGTCGGACCCTCCAATGTCTATCCTCTGCAAGCTCCACAATAGCTGGCAAGAGGGACTGGGAGAGCAAATCAATTCCAATAACCTGCATTGATATAGCAATGAAATAACAGTGAAAATTTTATTAAAAAAAGAAAAAGATAATCCGACTTATGCATAATAATGTTGATCTTTCAAACCTGGTTGACTTGATCTAGTTTGCTGATAATGTTCAACCGAACATCGGGAAATTCATCTTTCAAAAGAGAAAGAAATATAGGCAGCAGTTGCTCTATTGTTGCATCCTAAAACCATCAGAAGAAAATGTGTTAGATGCAAGAAGAGGCAGAACAATCTTCTGCAAGTATTAACTGCTTTAAATTTCAACAAAACTAATAGCAGCACAATCATAAACAACCAATGGCACCCTCAAGAATAAATATTGAAGTGATGCACTGAGTAAAGTATTAGAAACACCCATACACTTACCATAGTATGAAAACACATGCCATACAGTAATTTATTACATTATCCACTAGGAAGAAACCTTGCAATAGTACACTTAAACTCATTACCCCTACCAAACATTGTTAGCCCATTAACACTTTTCCTTTATTCAACTTCAACCAGATGCAGTTAACAATTTTTGCACCCTTAGAAGTTGCACCTGTAATCATTACTCCATTAAGATTTTACTCTTATTTTTCAAGTCAAAACAATGCCCAAAAAGAGAATGCTTACTTTTCCCAAAACAGGTGCCATTCCCATGATGACTGATGCCAAGGCTGAACGAACATGTTGAGATGAGTCCGTAGACAATTCCTACAAAAGACAACAAAAGTAAGGGATTGTATCACAACAATATTTGTAAACAAAAAATAATGCACGAAACAAGTAAATCATTTCATGAGCACAAATACCTTTACACAAGGAAGGATATGCTGGATTGCAAGTTCTGGATTCAAAATCCGGCAGAACTTAGTTGCTTTGCCTGCAGCAGCTATGCGTACTTCAGCTTCATTATCACGCAGTAGCCGAACATATGCAGGAACCAGCTCTGACCTGAAATATGTCAACATTACATGAGCAATCTAGTGCCAAGCAGCAACTCCTTTCACGAGCATAATGTGACAGATAAAATAATTCACTTGTACAATAATATCCCAGGAAGAAACTAGAAAAAAAAAAAAAAAGCCGAAAGAAAGAGAAACATATATATATATGCAGCACTTAAAATAATTAAAGCATGAAAGCCAACATCTTGATCTCTGCATGGAAAAGCACATATGATCCATATTGAAAGTAATTACCTGGTAGGCTCAGGACCAACTGCTTCACAAAGCTCATATAGTTGATTTGCAACCATGTAACGAACACGCCATGACTTGTCCTGATCATGAAAGAATTTGCATCACATACAATGGTCAAACACATAGTATTTCTGAATTCCTATACATATTAAGATGGCTAGTCAAAAAATCAAGTACTTCCATTCACACATTATTCAACTGGTAAAAAGAAAATTTAGAAACACTTTCCCTCTAGAATCTATTGCAGGAAAAGGGTATTCTGAAGCTTCCAGCTGTATGGCCTTGGCTTCTCACATGAGACTAATTTTCATATTTATGTGAAATGAAGTATAGTTATCTAATTTGATGTCAAGAAGATGCTCCCCCATGCACCCATACAAAAACTTCTATACCATTCTAACAGAATGCATAAATAAAAAAGATGGGCCACAATCTACCTGTGAGAAATTAACTATGACAGGAAGAATATGCGCTACACAATCCTGGGGTTCCAACAACTTCCCAAGAGCTGCACAACCCTCAACAGCCAACAAACGAACAGAATCTTGGTCTGAAATAAAACTAAAATTGAGAAATGAGAATATTTATGGCAATAAAATGGAATTTTTCCTGCAATCAAGGTCCAAGCATATAAACGTCTAATTCAAAGGCCTTATTTATACCATAAGAAAGAAGTACAGATGAACAGCATTTTATGCTCTACAAGACTAGAGGAAATTAAAAAGACACAGGTTACACAGTAATCAATGCCTTGAATTAGGCTAATCAAGGTTTCATGGACAGAAGGACCAAAAGAAACAAAACAGAGCTGCATCATCTGTATAACTGCAAAAAACTCAATATTTATGAACCATCTGGGAGACAGGACTCATCTGAAACAGATGACTGGGATTTGATAACAGCAAATCAATTGACTTCAATGTCCTCCACTGCCACGGGAAAATGCTAACAAAATTGAATACCACTACAATTTGGAAACTTTGATGGACATGCTAAACTAGAAACCACTTCCTGAAACAATTGCACTTAAAAGCCTTTATGCATTGCACAATAGAATTTTCTAAGAAGGTGCAAAGACAAAATGAATTCTACTTTATTAATGTTACATTGACAGAAAGACTGAATATAGCAGATGCAAAAATGTTTTGAATCAAAATGAACAATCTTAAATTCTATACCAACATGACCACACACTAATCAATCAAAGAAGAATTCACAAATTAAGATTAAAAACCTCAATAAGCAATATAAGCAGACCTTTAATAGAATGATAAAAGTTGCACAAAATATAGTACCAATTTTCATTCTTCACCTATTATTCATTTAACTATCTTGTACTCCATTTTCATATATATCGCAACAATGCTAAGTTGGGTATCAAAATATGCATTCATCCATCAAATAGCAATGCACCAAAGATACATCCACCATATAGTCCCATGCATACCATCTTGTGTCAGATCCTCAAATATAGACATGATGTCAGTCTTCAAATAAGGCAGCTCAATGGTAGCTGCAAATTTTCCTAGGTTTGTTGCAGCAGATCTACGGACCATAGGCATGTCATCTTGACACAGCTGACCATATATCGTTCTTAGTTCTGTTTTCAAAGTCTCTGGAGCACTTGGATAAGCAATATGAAACAAACCACATGAGGAAACTCGAGCTGTAAACCATTCACCAGCTGCTAGTCTCTATATAAAGTAACAATGTAAACCATTATGAATAGAAATTCAGACAAACTATGATAAAGCCTGACTTGTTAAAAGCAAAGAACACAAGAACATAACACCCCACCTTCACTAGTGGAATAAAATACTCAACCAAATCTTGCTCCCTCATCTGTGTTCCAATTCTACACAGCGACTCCACGGCTTTCTCCCTCACGCAAGTCTCCTCGACAGCGCACAGAGTCTCCAATGGCGGAAGCAACACATTGGCATGCTCCACTCCACCAACATAAGGAATAAAGACCCCCAACTCTTCAGCCATTGCAAGAAGCACTTCATCGTCATCGTCATTATTCTCACTCAAGAAGGGAATCAACTCCTTCCGGGTCCTTTCCTCTCCAAGTGCTCGAGCAATCGTGGAGAGCCGACGGATTGAGTTCAGACGGAGCTGAATATCATCATTTTTGAGCTCATCAATGAGTACAGCAATTGGGTATAGAGGCTCATCGATCATGGCCATGGCAACTCACTGAGATCTTTCTACTGGGAACAATAAAAAACAACAAACTTCCTCAAAAGGACAATAATTTAGGTTGTAGCAAGAGAAAAATGTACAGAAAAAACAGAATCAAACACGAATAAAGGAAAGTCAATAGGCTTGAATCCACTAAACAAATGTTCCAAAATTTAAACAGTCGTTAGAATAAAGAAGCTGTTATTAATTAATGCTAACATCATGATTATCAGTAAATAATTAGACAAAATAACCCGATATTCACACGCAAATAATTTTTTTTTTTAAGAAAAAGCCTCAAAACCCAATATTCTAAAAATGAAAAAGAAAACAAAAGAAGAAGGAAAAGAGACTTGAGCGTTTAAGATCTCAGAAATCAGAATTACATGCAAATATAAAGCACATATATTTCGCGGGAAACTTGAGGTTGCAACAAAGAATCAAGACCCATATAAGAAGTCGAAAACGGGCGGCCTCAAACGAATTAATATCTCACCCGGGGGCAGGAAGAGAGGTTCGGTCGGACCTTGGAAATGGTGAAAATGGAAACAGCCTGTTCTTTCTGTTGTTTTTTTTTATTTTTTTCACATCAGGGTTTCAGAGACAGATCCAACCGGTTTGGTTTCTTCTTTCTCCAGGGATTTTTATTTGTCTGAATTTCGTTTTTATTTGTTTCCCTCTTTCTTTCAGCATTTTCCCTTTGTTATTATTTGAAAAAAAAAAAATTTGTGACCAAATACGAGTTATCAATTTACATATTGTTAAGCCACGAATCTGGCGACAGAATGGAGAACGTCCTTACGTCTTATCTACATTATTCAATAAATTAATTTTTTAATAAGATAATAATAATATCGTGACAAAAAAGAATGTAATAAAATTAAATTATTTTTTTGGTGAATTTATATTCGTCAATGCATTTAACATGTCATCATTTTGTTCAATTAACCAAGATATTTATATGATTTCTTTTTGTCAGATTTTTATATTATATTTGGGAGAAAAAAATGCAGAGAAAAGAGTATTATATTTATAATTAAAAAATAATTTAAAATTCTTAAACAGACACTTTAATAATTAGAATATAAGATCTTTATTCTTAAAATTTTTTAAAAAGTTATATTGTAATTAACAACTTATAAATCTCTAAATTAAAAAAAATGTTTAAAGAGACAAAAATAAAAAAGAAAAAGTTAATTTTCTTTCTTCATCAATTAAATTCATTCCTCTCAATTTATAAAAAATAGTGAACTTTTTTTCTAATTCATAAAATTACTAATTTATTCATATTAAATTAACACTTATCAATTTTATTATAAAAATAAAATTGAAATTATATCAAAAATTATTTTACTCCCCTTCACTTTTCAAATTCTTTTAAATAAAAAATTTAAAAGTTTACTTTTTCCTCTTGTCCTTCCCCAAATACAAGAGAATGAAAAAGTTTTCTCCTCTCTAATTTTCTCTCCTTTATTTTATTATCAAAACACAGCTCTAATAGTAAACATATCATTATTCCAATACAGGATAGAGCATTATGTAATCTCTGATTTTAGTTGGATCATAACCATTCAGTCCCTTTTGCAACTCAAAATTAGCCGGCACCAATTGAAGCAGGCCTTGCCGATAGGTTTCATCGCGGGCATCTGCTGAGCACAAATTGACCCGAAAAGAGTGGCACCTCCATATCAAATTTTGGGATCTAAGGTGCATGGAAAACACACAAGAGAGCATTTTATCTTTTAAATCTGGCAGTGCAAATTCGGAAAAGCCTTACTTCTCCGTCAGGATGTCGAATGATGATAGGCAACACATCTTACACCACATGCAGGGAGATAGGGAGGAGAGCTGAGGTGGGGAGAGGTGAAGATAATGCAAGAATACTAACTAATTAATGCTGTGATCAGTTGGCAAAAATGTCTAAAACAGCATCACTTCCAAGGCTCATGAATGCTTCCAGTCTGTCGTTCATTCCCATTGATAGTTAACAGCACCAAGCACTAAGAAATGCTCCTAAAGATAAACCCGTCTTACCAAGAAGACACCGACTTGCAAAGCTATTACTTCGCCAGGCAAATACCACTAATTACAGCTTCTCGTGAACAGCACTAGAATTGAAGTGTTCATTGCTGCCATGGATTAAAACTAGGTCAAGAAGCAAGACCCCAAGGATACATTGACCCTCACAAGTAAGCCAGTTGTCTAACATTTTGTTTCCATGTTATCTGTTCACCAAGATCTTCAATTGCGTCGATGCTTATCTACTAATTGGAGACCCGCAGAATTCTACATAATCTGCCGCAAAACCCACGGGACACTGCCGCTTCTGCTGGTAGCTCAACTGGTTCTTTAAAATTTGCCTTCTCACTTAGTTCTTCAAATGCATCCACAAGATATCCGAGCCTTGCAACGAATTCAGTCAGAAGCGATGAAAAAGTAGCTAAAGACAATGCACTAGCACTTTCATATGTACTTGATTCTTCCATCTGCGGCGTTTCATCAGCAGTAAATGAATTACGAAAAGGCCAAGAAATCTGTTTTTTGAGTGCACTGTTGGAAGAAACAACTGAAGGTAAGGCAGACTTTAAGTCCTTGTTTGCAGGCAAGCCATCCAAACTTGTTGGGGAGGTTATTGATCTGATATCAAGCACAGCCTCACTATGGGATTTGTGCTCTAAGAATTTATTTTCATCATCATCAAAGTTCAGCAAGTCTTGGGGCTTGTCCAGCTCTTTTTCCCAATTTCCAATTTCCCACCTCTCTAAATTGACAAAGAGGTATGCTTTCCGGTCCACTTTCTTTTGCAACTTGTCTGCAGCATCATTCACTTCATCAAGTATGTTATCTGTGCCTAGTTTCTCCATCCTTTTCACCTTGTTCCCAAGTTCACGCAACACTTTAGCCCCCTCAGTACCCACCCTCTGCAGTTCCTGATGAAACACCTTTCTTCGCTCTTCAGGGGCCTACACATTCAAATTCTAGAAGTTCAAAAAAATAAAAACAAAAAATCACAAGCAAATAAACATGACCAAGGTTCCAGTTCAAACCAGAACTAAATAGGAACTGTTTTAGGCAGTTCCAGTTCAAACTGGAACCTTGGGGAGGGCAGGTCCAGTTATGGCCTCCCAAGAACCAGACCTAACTAGAAGTACCAGACAACATTTCCTCCAAGCAAGAGTAGATAATTAAATTGTGATGCTTACACAAATACGACACAAAGCAACCAATGTTCCCAACAATCACAACACAGATCCTTCTCAGAAAAAAGAAGCTCAATTTAGACATGCGGTAAAAACTTCAAAATAATTCAAATTTCAAATGCATCATGACTTGCACAGTTTTTATATTTAACTTTGCCCATCAAATTATAAGCAAAAGTCATTACTCTCCAAAAATTGGTATCAATGCCTTCATTGAGCTATGGCTGGTATAAGTTATGCACCAATGCTTTTGTACAGTCAAAAGTATGCAGATATACACATCTGCTGCCAATGACAAGTAAGGCAGTCAATTCAATCTAGTGAAAGCAAAGGACAAGCAAAAAGAGAAGATCAAATTTCAGAACTACAAGATAAATACCAACAAAGAATATTACATAGATGATGCTACTAAGGACAAGCAAAGCATCAAAAAGATTCTCAATGCATTAAAATTGAAAATTTTCCATTACCGTAGAAGCAGTTATTGAAATGAGAAGAAACTACAACAACCAATAAAATCATGGAAGAAAAGGGTGAGCCCCGGATTATAAATTCTATGGTCTTCCGTTAGAAGCACTTCTATGAAGAATACACTGGTAGAAACAGCAAAGATGAACTACCTGTATCTCTGAAAGAACACATCCATGCAGTGCCATGACCATGAATGCACAATGCCTTAATGCACCACTCAATTTGACATAATTCTTCCAGGGGTATCTAAATGATTTGTATGGACCATGGGGAGGCTCCCAGATAGCAAAACCCATCTTTCACACATGGAAATAAATGTTGTCAATGAAAACAATCAAATGTGCTCTGTAGTAAGCTTTACAAGCAAATATTGTACTTTACCAATGAATCCTCTTGGCTTGTAGATTCAACAGCTGCTCTGTAGCCACTATAAAGAGGGTCATCAGAAGCCTGGTATGTAAGGATCTTGGAAGGGATCCTTTCATACCCAATGCAGTTGAGGTATCCGTTAACACAACCTAGATATAAGTTTGTGGAATTCAGTCAAACCTGAATAATGAAGCTAAAAAGCAAACCCTTTATGGAAGATTTTGAGAGAGAGAACAATTCAGAGAAGGTATATATTGAACCTTCCAATGATTTAGCCACCCTCATGAAATTTTTTGCCACCAAATTGTGCAAATCCTCACCGGCCCAGATGGGATAAATGCATATATTAACTCCTAAACCAACGGCAGCCCCAAGAGCAATAAGCAAAAATCTGTTAGTGGCTATATGTATAAATTCTCTTGTCCTATATCCGGATACCATCACAAAACAATACGTCAACAAGAACACTCGGAAGCCGTACTCGTAAGGCTTCAGTGTCGGGTACAATTTTGCATAAGTTGCACAGAACCCTGACAAACACACAGTATATTAGAACTGTTCAAATTAGCAGGTGGTATTTTTAAAAGGTGGCATATCATACAGTATAACAGTCATTGCAAAAGCAAACCTATTAAAAATATGCTAAAAATGATGACAAGTTCTTCCCAATCTCCAGCCAATTGTGACAATTCTGCGATGCCAAGTGCAAGACCTCCAGCTGACAGTGTCCCAAGACCACGATTAAAGCCTTTGCTAAGAGTCGCTCCTGAAGAAAAGTTATAACACACAATATAACAAAACTTAATCTGGTTGTGTTTGTTGATATTGTTGAACGTTGGACTAAAACTAAAATGCATTTCCAAATATGCTCAAAGCTGAAAAATACATTAAAGTACAGAACATTTCCAATTTTTACCCTCTATTTAACTGTGCTTGCAATAGTGCAATCAATCTCATTTAATGTCCCCGTGCCTTCTTTTTCTCCTCTTTTTAGCTTTTTCCTTTTCACTGTGCCCCTTTCTTGGATAATATTAGTTTCTCCACTCCATTACATCACAAGATCAAAACTTTCGCCTTCAGAAGAGAAGTACATAGGATAAATGGAACACACACACACCTTGCGAAGACCCAACAACCCCATTAACGAGACATTCGCACACTCGCACGCTCTGCACACTATTATACATATTTAACGCCAGCCCATATGAGAAAAAAACGAACAGATCCACCACAACTTACCTATGCTGAATTCAAAGACAACAACAACGGTAAGAATTGCCCAAACGGAATGCTGACTGAGTTCTATAATGGGCTCCTTCAAGAAAATCAGAAAAGAAATAAGCATCAAAGCCAAACCCATCTTGGCCGAGAACACAATCTTTCTGGGATCAGACCGGCCCATCTGGTAGGCCTTGAAGGCAACATCTTGCACATTCCTGCAAAACCTAGAAACCTTATCGCAGAAAAAACGGTACGAGCAGCAATTTCTGGGTTCACTATCTTCCCCCAAGGACAAATAACCAAGCCCTGAATAATCATTCACCGAAAGCAGCCTCTCCTTCCTTTCCACAATCGATTTTCTGATAGAACCCATTATCATTATTATTATTATTATTATTATCTTTTCCACCCACTAACACCGATAAGTGCTTTGCCACTAACACAGATAACTGCTTTGCTTGATTGGTTCAGAAAAATACTGACAAGACAAGCGGTGGCCTTTGTAACATCAATGAGAATTTTGAAGTTTAATGTTTCTGGGGAATAAAATATATGGAAATGTATTTATAGAAAAAGAAGATATATATATATATATATATAATATAACACTACTAGAATATATTTGACTGTACATTATGGGTAATTTTATTTTATAAAATTTTTATAATTATATTTATTTTATTATTTTTAAATTTATGCAATACATTAATTTATTAATAAATTTAATATTTTTATTAAATATAATCATTTAATAAATATATTTTTATTATTAAATTTATTAATATAATATAATTTTTATTTTTTAAAAAATAAAAAAATTAAATATTTTAAAAATATTATATTTTATAATATATAATATTAATAAATTTAATGATATAATAATAAAAATATATATTTAATTATAAAATATAACAATTTAATAAATAACTGTATTCAATATAAAATATTTAATATAATTTTTAAAATTACGTGTAATTATAATTTTTTAATATTATAAATAAAATTAATTTTTAAAAAATTTTAATATAATTCTAATATAAAATGCAAATGCAGAGGAGGCATCTATATCAAGTTCTACTAAAGACAAATTAATGATGCGGTCTAACCAGGGGCCCGGCAATGAAGGGCGCTGAATCCGTGGGCAAGGGCGGGTCGGGGTCGTTTTGGGTACGTAATTAAACTTTGAGGATGCTTGTTTTTCCTATTTAGGAAATGAGGCTGTTAGTTATTTTGAAAAAGTAAAATATTCGGTATCTAATAAACTTTTCAAAGAGTTGCTGATTGATTCTTTAAAAGGTATGATAAAAAAATTATAATAATAACTTAGACTTATTTGTTAAATGTGATACTTAATTTAAATGTTTTTAACAATAATATTTTAAAAATATGTTAATATTCTTTATAATAAGTAGAGATCTTAATTAATTAATTTAATATTTAATAGCAGCAATTCATAATATTAATCTAAATACAATAATTAACAATAATGATCAGTAATAGTAACAATTGAAATATAATATGACTTTTATTTAAAGTCATTTAAAAATTTGGATCACCCTAAAATACGGGGGGGGGGGGGAAGTTAGTGGCAATTGCTGCAGTGCAGTGCAGCGGGTCAGTTCGACAGATTAAGCATTGCTGATCAAAATTAACTGTCAATATTGTAATACAAAAATGTTCGACTTACAAAATAAATTAACTGACAATATATGACATGAACGCCAAGATGCAATTACATTAACTTATATCTATCAAAAAATAAGATAATTATAATGACTAGTAATCTAGGAAGTGATGCGTGGGCGGTGGACTACTGAAACTTGAATTTGTTGGACTTTTTATTTTTAAATCCACAACCAATTTATAATTGCGGTTGCTCTAAAATATAACTCATATTAAATTTTCACTGGGGGCTTAAATAGTGTTGTTATTTTGGAACAGACCACCTCGGGGGGGGGGGGGGGGGTTGGAGATTCGGTGATTTAATGAACACCCCTAATTTTTCTTTAATATGTCGCTTTAAATTTTAGTTTGTCATACATCAAGGTTCTGATTCCTATTTATAGACCAATTTAACTTGGTACTAATTTCTTAATCATGTTATAAATAGTTATTCAATCCCAATTACTTAATCATGACATATATATCAATTAAAAGTATATAAAATTAATATTTTGATACAATATGTATATTAATACTCATTATCTTATTATAATTGCCTTAACAAAATAGATTTATTTTATAAATTTCTAGTTAAAATTAATTGAAAATAATGTCCTGCATATACATAGATTAAATATAAAGAAAATTTTTATTAATTAATCATACGAAGTGATATTCGATATATAAAAATAAAGTTAGCAGTCAACTCATTTGTTACTCTCACACACACTAACATTATGGCCTCCAACGATCCATATAAACACGATAAGATCCACGACAGAATATTTACATAACCCACATGAAGTTTAATTTCTCCTTACTGCCAGCCCTCATTAACCCCTTTTGGTCAGACCTGAAAACACAGTTTTATTACAGGCGACACATCAAATAACTAGAAGGGTTAAGACACAGCTTTCTAATGGAAATAGGCTAATTGTTGACTTCCAGTCAACAGGGTAAGGATTACAGCTAGTTGGTTTGGTACAGACAGCGTAAACCAGAAGTGCATGTTGAATGCTGCACGCCATGCATGCAGCAACAACTGGCATTCATTCAACATGCGCTTGTAACTTATATACACGAATGATCAATTGTTACCACTAGTTTCTATATTCAAAACCAAGGAACTATGGCCTCTCTTTGCTCTCAATTTTCTATTGCCACCACTTCCTGGGTTCTGCTGCTCCTAGTTTCTCTGACACCCACAACCCTGCCACAAGACCCAACAATAGCGGACTGCGCTCCACGGCTGCTGCCCCTCAGCCCTTGTGCTGCATTTGTGCAAGGCACGGCCCGGTCACCAGCACAATCTTGCTGTGACAACCTCAAGCAGCTCTACATTGAGCAGCCAGGCTGCCTATGCTTGTTGCTTAACAATACTAACTCCAGCGCTTTCCCAATTAACAGCACGCTGGCCCTCCAGTTGCCCGCACTCTGCAACATGCAAGCAGACACCTCTTCTTGTTCAGGTGACATCGCACTACTAAATTCTTTATAGATTGTAATGTTAATCTTTTTGTTACATTTCAGTGTTCCATGAAAAATGGTTCTAAATAATTTGACTTATTGCCATTGACCTAGCATTTGTTCAATTCCTTTTGGTTTTGCAATTTTTTTTTTTGTCCTCCTCTTAATTGCAGGGACTCCTGTATTGTCTCCTGCTTCTCAAGTTTCCCTTGGAGAACAGAACAATTCTTCTGTTGGGAAACACACCAACTCTACTGTTGCTGGTACGTATGTTCATTTTGACCCTGGTACATATTTTAGAGGATCTCCTTTTTATTTTAATTTTCAAAGGTCATTTTTCAGGGAGATTTCAGCCAATGTAATTAATTAATGGATAGGGTGGAACAAAGTGAATCCAATTACGGTCAACAAATGTGTTTTATGATTAATGGTTTGAATTTTGGGAACTTTCAGCTTCTCCAGTGGTTCAAGTGGCACCAAGGCCCGTCATCATGGGATTAGGAATTAGGAATTCTATTGTTAGGCTGAAGGCAGGAGGTCCTCCGGTGCTTCTGGTGACTCTGATAGCTAATCTACTCATACAGTGATTTATTGGATTAATTAATAAGCAAATTGTGGTATTGACAGGAGTTTATTCTAGTAATTAAGGCCATGCTAGTCTAAATGAGTATGAACTGCTAACAATGTGATTCTACTTATTTGTGCTGTGATGCTAGTACCTGTCGTTTTTCTTCAATAATATATGGCAGATTCCTACTGTTAATTCTATTTTAGGCACAGTCAAGCCGGGGAAATCCTTCCCAAAATCAGAATGCTACACATAAAGTTTGTCTTTAAGCAAAATATGTGAACTCTGTCTCACATATTCAAACTGGGCAGACATTTGGTTTACCTCTTGAAAGGGATTGAGGGAGAAAATGCACAAGCGTTCACCTCCAACTTGCATACGCCTTTGTAACAGTTATGCTCGCAAGATCAATGAATCAAACTATTGAGTTTCCAGCACACATATTTTTTCATTGAATTTCGCATAATGTACTCACTGTATGTTTCTCCCCAGTGATTATTCCAAAATCATTCATAGAGAAAGGTTGAACCCCTGTCCATAATTCATGTCTTCAATCGAAAACCTTCTCTCGGGTCCCAGCACGTAGAAAGACATGAATTGAAATCAAAATCTCGAATTTGCTACAACCATTGGAAACATTGGCCCTAAAATTGCTAGAAATTTCAGTTACTGAAAATTCTTTCTGCATCAAGACTTCCAAAATACTTGAATACATTCAAGGAGTTTGCCGATTATCAATAGAGGACGATGTCTTGAGGGGGGGGTTGTTTCGGTACAATTGTGGCCGTATCAGAAACCATAAGTATTTGCTTATTCACACTCTCTTTAGAATCAACATTCCGAACTAGGGGCCACTTCGGTGGGATTGGACTCAAAGCACGTCAGAATTAGATGCTTCAGGCTCTTCTAGCAGGTCCCGAGATTGGATTGACTCCCTTGTATATAGGAGTACCCTTGAAATTTGTTGGTCCTTGGTTGTACGTAGCCTTAAGCAACGCCAAATGCAATTACTACCACGGTCTAAAGTGAGGAAGTACTTCAGAAAAGGGAACAAGTAGCAGAAATTACAAACATAGTTTGAATCTACATTCAGCAGAGTAGAATCTACCAATGTTCATAAGAACCTGCTCACTACTTTCAATAATTTACAAACGCAAGAACTCTCAGCTGTCACGAGCATTATCTGCACAGATAATAAAAGAACAGGTTTCAACCACAATTTCCCAAGATAAAACAGTATTAATCCTCAGCAGAGAGTTTCCCTGCAGAAGAATTAACTGAGATGCACGTATTCCTGACAACAGTGCTTCTAAATTCCTTAAGTGTTTTCAATGCTAGGATTAGGAAAGGTGCGACTACCAGGCCTGTTTACGCATATGCTCTATCGACCCCAAAGTGAGTCATGGGATGAAGCGATTGACACCAAGCATTCAACGGGGATGTAGAAAAGTAACCCTGGCCTTTGTTAATGGAGAAGGGAAAATATTACACACATTAACTAGACACATAATTGGAATGCAAAACCTTTTGATGACACTTCGAAGAACAAATTTGAACCATATAGTGGAAAGGCCAGTCGCTTCATAGAAATTATTAGAAACAGAAACAAACGATAGTAGCCTAGAATTGCGGGAAAGGCAAACGGCGAACAGACTGTCTTTTATAATCAATGTCCCTGCAACGCATCATTTTATATTCACAGGTGAGGTGGTGCTAGTATGTATTTGTAGTGGGTAATGGTAGAATATTTTCACAAATAAAGTAAATCATATGGTAAAATATTTTTTATTTTAATAATTATAGTTAATATATAATTATAGTTCATTGAATTATCTTGTTATATTATATGTATATATATTATTTAAAATTTCTTCTACACAAGATAATATAGTAAATTTCCTAAACTATAAATTAAAAATGTTTTAACTTATTAAATATATATATATATATATATGTGTGTGTGTGTGTGTGTGTGTATAAAAAATTTTATAAGATGTATAATTTACAATCATTTTCTAAAAGTTTATGTAGCATCGCGAAGCTAATTCATTATAAGAAATTTTGCTGTCGGAGTTAGACACGTGCGTTAATTTCCAAGCTAATTCAAGAAATTCTTTTAAAAAAATGTTTTAAAATAAAAAAGAAAAACAAAAAAAGGAAAGGCAAAGTCCTCTGTATACGATGAATTCGTTCTAGGCTTCATCTTCTGCTTTCCTAATTTACAAAATGTATATGATGAACATATTCTGTTCCAGCTGAAACGACTCGGTCACGATTTAATGAAACCGTATGCCCGAAATTTCCTACATTCTCACAAAAACCTCTGAATCACAAAGCTGGCATCGACTCGGGCTGCCGTTCCAACTCCGACATATCGGCGGGAACAGAATTACAGTCGAGTAATCAAACAACCCCCCCAAAGCCACAAAATCCCCGTCGTTATTGTAACTCCCGTTGTAACTGTTGCTATCCGAGTCACCTCCGAGTCCAAGCTCGAACGAGTCGTAACTCGGCAGCCCCCCCTCCCAGCCCAACATCTCCCCGAAACAGGTTGCACCAGATCCGGTTGCCACAGTCAAATCATCCGGCCGGATGCCCACTTCCCCCCCGGAAGGGAACGTCGGCGGCAATCCGAGCTCGTCGTCCGATGCCTTAAAGAGGTAGCCAAGCTCTGGCTGATGTCCACGGGAGAATGGCGTCTCCGGAGCCGGAGCCGAAGCCGAAGCCGATGCCAGCGCCGGGACGGGAACGAGAATCTCTTCTTCAAAGCTTCTAATCAGCGATTCAAGGCCTTGAATCGAGGGATCGTCCGACTCCTCATTGGCATCAAGCAAATCGTCCTGTATCCGCTTGGCCTCCGGCGAGCGAATGCCGGAGTAATCCAAGACTCCCGGGTTCTCATCCGGATCCACAAGGTCAACACCTCTGTTATCCAAGTCCTTCCGGATCTGAGCCAGCTCAGTCGAGTCATCTCCCGAGTTAACTGAGACAGCTCGAGAAATTTTAGCATCGAGTGAGTCGAGAGCCGAGTCGTCCCGGGCGCGCTTCCTCCTGTTGTGGTTACTGCTGCCGCCGCCGCAGCCCACTAGGCCTTGATCCATCGTTAGGCCGAACTAATAATGTCCTTTTATTTAACTTGTCTTTAAGGAGACAAAGAATTCTTGACGTTGGATGTATGCCCCTTGCTTTTAGACAAAGGGAAAACAGTTAAAATATTATAAAATTGACACCGAGAGAGAGAGAGAGAGAGAGAGAGAGGGCTTCGGTTTAAATTCAAGTTTCTAGAGGGAGGGAGAGCAAAGAAAATGCGAGGCTTAAAGCTGTAGGAAGCGAAGAGATGAGGGCGGATATATATAGTGGCGCGTGAAGCATAGAGAGGATTTTTGTGTCTTTTTAAAAAATGTTGTCAGCTGACGGCGACAGGTCAGCGGGTTAAGCGTCCACATGACTCTCTCTCTCTCTCTCTCTCGCACAACTGCCTCTTTTCTTTGATGAATTTGTTTGTTTGTTTTTTTTATAAATTTTTATTTTTTGTTGGGGTTGAGAATTCTGCTTTTCTGTAAATCAACTATATTTAATAAAGAATTTCAGGTCCATTTCCCGTTGCGGGCCCACCGAGGTAGTGGGGAAGGGTGTAATGCTGAATTGGTGGTCCCCTCGCTCGGCTCTGCATCATCCGCTCCAATTTTGGAAAAGATAAATGTGCCATCGTGCACTTTGACTTCCCGCCGTGGTATAAAAGGCTTTTGCTTTGCTGTCAAATTTCTTTATTCAAAAAATATACTCTTTATCCTTCTTTTTTTTTTTGAAATAATGATCTTATCTATATATTTTTGACATGTTCTTCTTCTCGCCGTCAAGGCTAACAACAGCTGTATGTTTCCTTTTCTCGACGAGGATTTTGTTTGCTCCCTAGAAGATTATAGACGGATTCATGAATCCATTGACTAAGTTGTATTTTTTTGGTTTTCCCTCTTAAGGGCGGGCCTTAAAAATGGGGGGCGGTTGTTCTTGGGGTGGAGAATATCGAGTGGGGAAGCTAGGCTCTAACGTGAAAACTACTGGTATCCAAAACACGGCCAGAAATGGAAACTTCCTTTGTTTATAAAAGTTTCTAATTAAGGTCATTAATCACAAAGTTTAGTGATCAATTCATTCAACTTCTTTTTGTTTCAAGTTTATCGTTAATTAAATTTATGGCTCATTTAGTTTATTTATTATTTACTTTTAATTATAAATTGTTATTGTTAATTATTAATTGTTGTGTTATTACAAACGAATAAAATAAAATTATAATTTGTCATTGTATTGATATTTCTTATTACTGCTAAAACAGTAAAATAATTTTTTAGAACATTTTATTTTTATTTTATTACAATAATTTTTGTTTATCAATTTACTTTATACTCTCGTATCATACTCAAGAATAATTAAAATTTTAATTTTATTTTATAAAAATATTGTATTATATATGAACTCATAATAACATTAAAGAAAACGAAGATTTTAAAATTCACTAATAAAAATAAGGACTGAAGATATAATATTAAATATGCATTAGAATGAAATTTCATTCAGAGATCATAACGATGCAATAGGAACAAAAAAAAAATCTATAAGCATTTGCAATATAAAATAAAGATTCACAAAATAATATTTTTAGAGATATTTTGGTTTATACATTATTAATTAAATGCTATGTAATAGAAAACGTACTTATTTTTTTCTATCAGGTGCCTTTAAGCATACTTATCAACAAATGACCCCAAAAATTTTACTATATATATTAAACACCATCACCATCATACCATTTTTTTTTCTTTTCTTGAAAATCAACGGCAATGACAAGTCCTAAAAATTAAAATAAATACCTTTTAAGGGTTTGATTTCTATTCCCAACAAACTAAAAAAAAAAATAGATTTAAGAACTTTAAGGTTTTTTTTTTTGGTTATGCACTTAAAATTAAAATCAATATTACATTTTTAAAGTCAATTTTAATTCTATCTTGATTTTTTAAGTCTAATTGAATAGGATGAATAAATTTAAACATGAGTGAACCCTCGGTATCCCAGATCTAATTCTAAATCTTATTTTTAGTAGTCACTAAATTATATTTAGTTATTAATTTATAAAAATTAAAATAAATTTTTTTATGAAAAAAACAAAACAATAAAATTTGTCCTATCCTCAGTAAATAACAACCATCGTATTTATCATGTATTATATTTATTTATTTTACGACCTACGCAGCTAAGGATGAAAAATACTTTTTGAATTATAAATGGAATTCAAGTTAAATCTTAAGTCTTTTTTTTTTTTTTTCTGTTTGATGATCATCGAGTCGTGCACAACAGTTATGTTCAACAACAATTCAAATGCAAGAAATGTCAGTGTATTTGTAAATTATTGGAGTGTCCCACATGGATACTTATTTTAGGCCCACCGTGGACATTTTCCTACCTTACAAAATTAGTACATCAATATGCACTGCTTGCCCGACTGCATCCACCTTATTAATTAACCATGTTAAAATTAAAGTCGAGAGGTGTCTTTCACCACAAGACGGTTGTTTTTTTTTTCACCGCAAGACGGTTGTTTTTTGTTTTCACCCCACCCAAGATGGTTCTTGGCACCTTGCAGACTGGGCTTCAGGAATTTTCATATTTCACATCCCACTGGAACAATCATGGTTGACTGAACAGCAAGATGGTACGGGGATCATGCGTTCCCGCCACGACAGAGAATAATAAGGTGTCATACCTTTACTCGTGGGGCCGGCCAAACCCTAGATTTGCTCTTTCTCGATCCCTACCCCTAGGTAGCCGGCCGGCTCGCCAAACAGACAAGCTCCCTAATCAAGCTAATGTCAAAAGTTAAATTTAATATTTGTTCCCCTCACAATATTTATTACGATTTTAATTCAATGTTTCTTATGTTTGTAATTTTTAATCATTGTGCATAATATGATCGAGATTTTGTAATTCCAACAAGATTTGACTTCTTTTAATTAGCCAGCACAATATTTTGTTTACTAGTGAATTTTATTAATAAATCACAATAAAGTCTTTTTATGGTATAGTTAATAAAATAGATATATGAGTTTTAGTCTATTGGTATTATAATTATTTTTAGAACTAAATTTCTAGAGTCTACGGGTATGTTTATTTTTGCTAAATTATTTTCCTATAATTTTTTTTGTTTATTTATGTACTTGGCAAATTGAAAAGACATATTCAATCGAAAATAATTATAAAGTCAAACAAAAAATAGCAATTTTACTTCTTTTCTTTTTTTTTTTGAAAAAAAAAAACTACTTGTGCTCAAAATAAGTAGAAGTCATCTTTCGTAAACGTTGCTACAGGTGAGGGAGAAAAAAAGTATGAGTTAAAGAAAGAAATGGTCACCTTTGAGTCATCATCGATTTTACTAATTACCGACCAATTTTATCGTTAATCTTGTCGGTCACCGGTTGTTAATCGCAAGTCAAATTTCATCATTATCGTAATAAACCTTTTTTTTTTATCATTTAGTGTCAATATTTGTTTTATGTTATGAGAAAATATTTTTTTTCACATTTTTATTTATAATCATAATAATAATTGATTTGTTCGCTGCAACAATCAAAATCACCCCCTTCATCATTATTCGATCCTCGTTTGAGCTAAAATTGGGAAAGATGTTGATTAGCAAGCTTTTTTCGGCACTTATGTCGCTTTGATTCTTTTAGATCATGATATCTCCGTTACCGTTGGAAAGATTACAAAATTGGCTAGTGATCAAATTGAATCTCATTGATCCAACTTGTTTGTTAAGCTCGCAAAGAATCATGATTTTGAGGATCTCATCTTGAGTGTTGGTGAGTTTGCAGCTGCTGCTACTCCCTCCACGGTCAAAGGGAAGAAGAACCAAAATGCAGTCAAACAGTGAAATTTAATTTATTTTTCTTGTAAATTTCGTTCTAATAAATATTTTTTTTAGATAAAATATTTTTTTTCAATAAATGAACCGACCCTAAGATTGAGTTGACACCAGTTAAAAATAATAATAATTAAGAAAAATGAAACGGTGCACACAACGCGTTGAGCCGAATCTAGAAGCCGACGCTCTTACCATTCCCACTTTCACCGCCATTTATGGTTCTAGTCTAGCGGCGCCGACAGTGGAATTCGGCTCAAGGGCTCCATTAATGCAAACCTCCACGTCAAGAACTCCGGCCACCTGTCTGCGGTTGTGGGCACCGGGTCAGCGCTGGATAGTAGCCCAAACCGCCCCACGGTTTTCGTGCGTTTGGCCTGACCAAACCCAAAGAAGGGTAACACGTGGAAGGCGGGGCAGGGCAAAACATGCCACGTGCTAGGCGTCACAGGAGCCTGGGAGTGAAATGCCAATCGTATCGCCTTCCGTGTCGTGGCTGGCAGGTTTAGGTGAGGTCATCAAATTTGGGGGGACAAACGGAGATATTTTTTGATTAGAGGGAGCGGTTGAATTATAATGTGGTGGACGAGAATTTACTAAAGTATCCCCGATTTATTCTTGTTTGGTTGGTTAGTTTGGATCGCAGCGTACCCTCGTCTGCCAACAGTACAGTATTGGTGACCTGTCTTAATCCTTCTTTGTACCCAAAAAAAAAAAAAGGGTACAGTAAAAAGTCGTTCATCTCTTGGAAGGACACGTGTTAGGTATGAATGAGTTTCAAAAACAATTTTTATTTCTAAAGCACAAGGGCTATTAATGAGTCCAGACATTTTTGCATCAGGTCATGTGAGGCACCCGCAGCTTTCCCGTGATTTGCTTCGCTTTCAAGGAAATCACATCTACTTCGTAGGGTTTATATGTCCACCGAGAGGATGACGCACCGTTGGGGGTTGGGGGGGGGGGGGGTGCTGTGGACCAGCCCTCTGGCTGCCTTCCTTTACAAACTGGATCGTGCCAATTATCCTTTAACCATGTGCTTTTCTAATTCAAACCTATCTCCAACTAAATGTGCAATTATGCTTCAAAAAGTCGTGCTCTTGATTGAGGTTTTGTTCAAACCTAATCCCCAAGGGGCGGCGGCCTACACCGGAAATTTCCGGAAGACAGGCAACGGATGGCGACATAATGTGACTTGCGATAATGGACATTTTTAAACTACGGGACAACAGTAATGGTGCGACTTGTAAGTTGTGATAACGTGCATATGGCGCAATAATTTTCTTCTCCTCACATCTCACAATTTAAGTTTTACTGTAATTGATCTCACTATAGCAGACATCCGTACAACAACTTGTAGGAACAATGTAATAAATTATTTTTTATTTATGCATAATATTATGCAAATATATATATATATATATATATATATATATATATATATCTTGAAGCTTAAATTCTTCTTCTTCTTTTTTTTATAAAAAAAATTGAAAAATAAAATTCTCTTCGGAAAAAACGGGGGATTCGAGTACAATATCTTGTGGAGAGAGGAACCAATTTCCTTTGTTATATATACAGACTATTGGCTAGTGAAGAAGAGGTTGTTGTCCCTTTGCTATTTCTGTTCCTCGAAAATAAGATTTCTTTCCCCGGAATTCCCAACTTTACAAATAAACAATAGACCTTGGTATTAAAACAATAAGTGTCCGCCGGATTTAATGAAAAGCCATTAACAAAACTTATAACGTAAGAGTGCGTAAGATCGAAGATGAAAACAATAATTTAATTAAAGAACACGATTAGAACAAAATGAGATATGGAGACCTAATAAAAATAATCGCTAAGGTCATGGACTAAGTGATGTTTTTGCCTATTGTTATACGCAAACCCCGTTAGGGTTTGATTCTAGTCAAATCAGAAATATTTATGTGGATGTTGTTACCATTAGAAAATCGATGAATCATGCATGTATAGGCATCTTTATTTATTATTGATTTTTTGCCAAATTAATTTGTAGCATCTGTTTTTTTTAGCCAAATAATACATTACCATAGCTTCCGATGAAAAGAAAAGAAAAGAAAAAAGCGGGTAGTTGTTATGTTGATTGTTAGCAAGGGAAACAGTGTCGAACCCTGCCAATATCCTCTCTTGGGGTGACCATTGGCTCAGATCAAGTGGCTATCAATGTCTAACATTCGTGCACAAAAAATTCTTTATCCTATAATATTCCTTGTTAATTTTTTTTTTAAATCCTGATCAATGGATAATCAATGACGTTTTCTTGGTAGCCACATGTCATAGGACCAATAAATGTATATGGAAATCATGTCTATTCTTCTTCTTCTCGATTGCTGATTAAAAAAAAAAAAAAAGATAATCCATTAAAGCCTTTTAGGAAGGGTCAAGAGGGGCACATGGAAGCGACGGGATCCTTTTCTTCTAAAATAAAAATATATGATGTGCAAACAGTTAGCGTACGTATAATGTATGCATAAATAATTATCAAAAATTACTGAATACATCATATTGAATGATATTAGTTGAATATTCGAAAAAAAACAAAAAAAGAAAGAAAGAAAGAAAAAAATGATGTGGGACGTTACTCGTCCAGCCGGAAATTTCCAACCTCATCTCCTTTCCCCGTCTCTTCCTCTCTCTCTCTCTCTCTCACGCACACACACACACACACAATGATACAAATTCTCGTGTCATGTCAAATTCACCAAGGAATACGTGATAAGAAAAAGGCATCCACTAATGAAATTGAAGCCTTCTCAACTTAGTATCACCTGATGAAAAAATCTATCGAATAACAGATGCGATGATTTTAACTACGAAAGCTATACAATTCTTAACAAACAGGCTCTTTTTTTTTTTTTTTGGAGGGGGGGGGGTTTGTAAAATACCAAGAAATCAATAATCCCACGTATGGTTAAATTTATTGACCTTTTAGCTGCACTGGCGTGCAATTGCGGGTTTTGCATCAGAAATGCTGTGACCGTTGCGAAAAGAACAGGGAGCTTTCGTAACAAAAGAAAGATGCCAAACAAATAAGAAAAAAGGGTAAGAGCGTTAGGCTAAGCAATGCATAATTGTATAAACAACAAACATGTCACCTATTCTGTCACAACACGTCAATCAGATTGAAAAAAGCTGGAAACCAACCAAACTAGGCTTTGTCTGGAAAGAAAAAGTATGCAAGTTGCAAGATGCCACTTTTACAAAACATAAAAAAGGACGTGGGGGAAAAAGGGTAAAAGGTTTTACGGAAACGTGCGAGAAGTCACCTACTAGGAGGCGAGGGGCTAAAAAACACAATAATAAATTAACTTTGTATCAATTCTCTGTGGCTGGCTATCCACAAAGAGGAGAAAATGCTATCTAGAAAATAAATTTAACTTTTTCCCAATTTTCTATGGCTGGCTATCCACAATAAGATGCCTTTTTGTTTTTTTTTTTTGGTAGGTGGGAAAATCCTATAGGATCGTATTGAAAGTGGGTTAAGTTTATGTACCGAGGGCTATTGTTGGCAGGTTGTAGACTTAATATTGGTGTTTCATCACCAATTCTCACGTCTCTAAATGTTTGAAGGTCGTAAAATATGAACCTAATTGGAGCTAACTGATGAAAAATTAACTGATTTTCACATTTCTAATTTCATGTACCAAGAAAAAAGAATTCACACGTGTGTACATTTGTGCATCAAAGGATGTGTGTGGCCATAGGCATGTGATTCGATTGAAACATGACAAATCATTCTGGTTCGAAATAATTAACGACTCGTCTATTGAGCCTTTGCTTTTGACCTACAACAGAAAAGAAGGCCTATGAATTATGGGAAAACGCATATTACCATACCAATGCGATGGCGACATGACATGGTATCGTGGGGATAAACCAGTTTGTAAATATATGCCGTCCTTTGGCATCCAATCCAAGCAATAATAAATAAGCTTCTATGTCCCAGAACAAAAGTGAAAAAGCTTTTTGTTTGGTTAGAGGGACAAGAATTGTAACAAGATTAATACTTAATTGGGCAGAAATTTTGATTCAGTTAAAGAAATAAAGAATGACCATGTCTTGGAGAAAGTTGGACCTCACTAGAGCATTATTAAAGTTTCCTGACATTATTAAAAAGTTGACGTAGACTTGTTCAAGCGTCGCTCCAAAAGGTGAATAGCTTTGCACTAACCCATCACGCAAAGTTTCCAACCGGGTAGGTCATGATCATGAAGGTTGCCGCCATTGACGTATCTGATATTGCCTTGGTAATTTCGCTTCACTAATAGTAAATATTTTAATAAGAACTCTCAAAACCAAAGGGGGAAGAGTTCAATTTGAACTGCCATCGTATATATGGATGAGTGAAATCTAATAGACATTAGACAACACGAGCTTCCAAAAATAGAGACATTATCTTGCTTCTAATTCAAAAAATAAGTAAAATAAGTAAAATCTTATGTCTCTCAAATTATTTGCCAAAATTGGACTTATCAACTACTCGACAATGGAGAAAACCGTTATGTCAAGCCTAAAACCATTGGCCTATACATAGGGTAACGGTTTAGCGAACCATATCCTTACTTTCGTTGCCCGAGGGGTAAGGTAACAATTTGGCTCCCTGTGTAACGGCCCGAGAATAGTATCCCACAGGCATGAAGTCAACTGTTTTCGTATCAACGGCTGCAGTTATTACTTCTTTTGCCATCTAATTAGTACGAAACTAGAGAGTTACCGTTTGGTTCAGCGGAAATTGTCATATAATCCCACAGGCAAATGAGCCAAACCTACAATACTAATAATTCTCATGCATGGTTTCCTGTTACCATAACAATGGTTTTAAGAATTGGGAGAGAGAGAGAGAGAGAGAGAGAGAGAGAGAGAGAGAGAGATTGAGCGACATGGAGAAAGCGAGATCAATCTTTGACAAAAGAAGTCAGTTTTCTCGTTCTAGTGAGTATCTTAACAAAATTAGATTTTATCGTCATTTTCTTACTTTATCCTAAACACTGGTTTAGCAGAACCTTCCCCCCCCCCCCCGGGGCGGCAAAAAAATGACTTTTCGGTTTTAATGGTCACAAGAATTTTCTGTTTGTGCACCATAGTTTTGCCCGCTTAGATTATGAGATTAGAGATGTGATGTTTCATAATTTGGGATTTGTCACCTCCGAAGAAAGACATTTCAATAGAGCGTTGTCATTTGGGCACAAATATCATCACTTGACTAAATCGAATATGTCCAAACACAAATATATCAATGTATCGTATATGCATTATTGATGGCTTTAGCAGTCGTGGTCGAGTTGTGTGCTTTATATGCTGTGGCACATTTCATCACGTAAAATGTTCATATTTCTCGACCGAGTACTCTCATCCCCTGCACAAATGTCATAACAAAAAATTAGAGCATTCTAATTTGATGGGCGAGCTATAACTTTATTTGAAGAAGGGTCAAAAACACGAGCTTCGGGCCGAACACTCAGGGAAAGATCTCGATCCATTATATGAATATTGTGATGGCTATTGACCCGAGGAGGCCCATGGGACATAAAAAGAGAAAAAAGATGACAAGTTATTATAGAAAAAAGAAAAAAAGGAGGAGGTAAGAGAAAAGACAAGAGTTCGAATAAGGGGTTCGCAGGGATTGGAGCCCTGGTCCCAAGTAGAGTCACACTGCCTTCCCAAAGGCGGCTAAGCCACTTCCTCTTTAATATCTTTTTCTTTGAACGAGGAAGCGACCTGACATCGACCCAAAATTGCAACTGGACTAGCATTTGAACCGAACCATAATCGGCCCATGGACTGTCAGTTACTAAGCATTTAGCAAAATTGGAAAATAAAGGCCGGGTGGTGTGCAATGGTCATTTGACCAGATTGACGCTCAAGTTCCACGGCCAGTGAGAAGCGGCAATACCTAGGTTAGAGATTTAGAGTCATATTTCAGAGATTAAATATCCAAATTACCCTCACAAAATATTAAGTAACTAGGTGAATGAAGGGTAAACTAGTAATTAAAATATTGGGCAGAATATAAAGGGCTTAAGTATTTTTTTCTGGGCTTTTTTAAACTAAGCATGCGTATCGAATTAGATATTAGATTGGAAGTTTGGACACACATGGCCGGTTATGGCTACTTAAGAGCTACATTTGGGCCTCGATCATGTTATCGAAAGAGAAATTTGGGTTGAAGCAAAAACCGGATATTATTTTATTTATTTATTTATGAGAAGGGATGCAACTGAATGTTGTGCAAAATTGCAACACAAATTGATTGCCCGAACTAATCAGTAAATTGATATTAAAAAAAAGAAAAAAATGATAATAAATAATAATGAAATAAAAAGTAAGCATTAAAACCATAACTTGGTAATGATTTGATATTCTTTTTCCGTATTAATTTAAATTTGAGTCTTCTAGCAAATGTTAAAGTTTTCCATATAAAAGAGTTTAAATAAAAATAATAACAAATGATCATGATATTGATTCATAGATATGGTCAAAGCATATATATTTTTTAATGTTAAATAAAAAAAAAGTGGTAAGCATGATCTAAATAACACACACGTACATATATATTGGCGGTTCATGTCTGAATAACATACTTTTAACTTTTTCAAAATTTTTAAAAAATGATTTCCAAGCAAGCAAATCAAGCGTTCAATCGCTTGGGTCATTAACATGAACTTGTCTTAATTAATCAACTGTGCGCCACTGTGCATGCATGTTACATCATTTGGGCCGAAGCATGCCTTGCGTAAAAGGTACCTATTGCAACTTGAGGACAGAGTATATCCAATTCAAATCAGTTGGGAGCATCGTGGTGCTGATCGTCGGTCACCGGCTGTCTCCAAGACTCTTGAATCTTGAGTTCGTCGTCGTGGTTTAGTTTTTTTTTTTTTCTTTCTAATTTTGATGCCTCCCATATGTCGTCAATCAACTCGGAATCTCATCATATATATATATACACTGTGCATTTTGAGGGATAACTTGAGTTTGCAATGGAAAGGAACATATAAACTAGGGACTAGATGATCCAGTGTTTATCGTTAATCATTATCAAAAAGCCAAGGTTATTGATAACGTCTTATTGGTTATCGTTCTTTTGTGCAATAATAGAGACACGCCCAGATGAGTTTTGGTTATACTTTTCCTTTGAAGTCAAATCCTTTTAAATTGTGCAGGCAATTATATTGGTATTTGGCATCTCGTAAATTGCTCGAGTTTATTATTACCGGTACAATAAAAGAAAAGAAAAGAAAAGAAAAGAAAAAACGACCCAATACACCAGACTCCTACGTTGTGAGGTCTGAGTTGGCTTTAAGCCAGCAATTTGCAGCACACGTGTTTCTATCGTGTTGTGGAACATTTTCCAAATTAAGTAATGCAAATAATAGCATTGGATGAAGTTGATGGGAGCAGGCCCTTGCAATTACAATATTTGATAAATCGAAATTTCATTATGTTTTAAAACATTGGACAGACAAGGATGGGGCAGTTCTGTAAACAATGACGCGAGGATGTACTTGTGTGGATGGCAGATTATATAGGTAACACGGATTCCATTGGATTGTGGTCAAACGAGAGGCAACCTTCATAAAAGTCTACTTAATTAAAGAAGCACGGGTCCTTTTCATTTGACCAAAAAAAAAAAAAAAAACCGCAACTTACCAAAAATTCAACCCAGATAGAACCTTTCAATGAGAATTTGTCAAAAAAAAAAAAAAAGTCAAAAATGTACTCAGGTATTCGTTTTATTTATTTATTATTATTATTATTTAAAAAAAAGTTTCTCGCCGTATTTCCTTTAATTACAATAAACCCGCATAACAATATTTCCATTAATTTTAGTCACGTGTTGGATACGTAAATATCGAGTTAATGGTTTTTTAATGCCTAAAATGTTAAATCATTAAAATTAATAATGTGACATTTTTTGAAAAGTATTTGTAAATTTTCTCTCCTCTCTATACTTAATCTCTCTCCTTAGGGCAATAAGATATACAGCCCCACATCCTCGTCATGGATGATCACTTGAAAACGATCGATACTTTAAGCTGAAAAAGGGAATGTAGAAATGATTCGACAGACAAAGTCTCGATGCAGTGAAATTAGGGACCTTTGGAAATGGATTTATTGGAGATAAGATAAATAAAATTAGGGACCCCAGACCACCCCCATCGTCCTTTTCAATCATTTTTGGCCAAATACATTGTTATCTTTTCAAATGACATTGAGACCCATTGATAGGTCTCTCACATCACCACCGAAATACCCAAAAAGTAAGTGAGGAGCCTCTGTTTAAATCCATACACATTTCGAGGTTGGCTGCAAATGATGAAAACAATTCGGACAGTAATGTGCTACATATATGTCACATGAAAAATGCAGCCGCAGCTGTACACAACAAAACATTTAGCACACACACCTAAGGGTATTTAGTTTTGTTTTGGGTTGATGAAAACATTTCGAGTATGGTCGAAGGCACAAAGTTCACTCCACACTTAGTTAAAGGTTGACCATACACGTCGATGATCTCATGATCAAATAATTAAAAAGAAAATATTTTTATGGGATTATCCAAACAATTTAGGCCATAATCTACAATGTAGAAAACATGCCCGTTTTAAATATGATGTCAATTCGTGCAATTTTTTTAATTATTAATTAAGTTTATTCATATGATCATTGCTCTTTTTTTTTCCCCCCTTTTCAAAGTTTAGAAATAAAATAAACAGTTAAATAAATCAAAAGCTGGTAAAGAATATTTATCACGAAGCCACTATATGCAATTCCAATGTTGAACACTCAGAACCTTAATTTCATTTCAAATGACTGATCAAGATGACAAGAGGAGAGACAAAAGTTTCTGTTGTAAATGATGTTAACGCCTACGCTTTGTCATCGGAATGGCCCGCATTTCTACTTTTTGATTTTTTTTTATTTTTTCTTTTCAAATTTTTTTTACTTAATTGAGTAGATATCTGTCTGTATTATCAGAAACCAATCGAATAGGTTGAGAAAATAACAAGAAAACTAACAAATTCTCTCAAAAAAGCAAGACCCAAAAAAGAAAGGGTGGGGGGGGGGGCACCGAAATGCCAAATGTGCCTAAAAACACAATTTGTCACAATGCCTTTATTTAATGGTCTTTTGTAATCAATAATGAGAGTAACTTTATTAGTCAAAATAAAACATATGCAAAGTAGCGAATAAAATCATTCAATATACACAAAGATAGCTCATCTGACAAGGAGAATGGAGAGCAAATTGGAGCAAGGAAAGGTGACATTGTAATAGAGCTATCCAAATTAGGATATATTTAATTTTTCCTAATAAAAAAATTAAGGTGAATTAGACTCATCTAAAATGTACACTTAGTTAATGTATTATTATAACTTTAATAGTATATATTTACATTATTAATTTTTTAATAATATAGTATAAACTCGTATTTGAAAGCCTTAAAATTAATTTGTATTGAAAGCTCATTAAATAATTTTTCACAAAGTAGGTGGGTCACAATGAAAAAATATATATGTATTTCCATTTACTTTCACCTCTACAGTGATTTTAAAACAGTTGGAATTAAAAAACCGGAAAACATGATTTACTAGAGATGGTCCCTGGGCAGGGGGGCGCCGGCTTGAAAAACAGTCCATTCGAAGCGTGGGTGTCTATGTTCCAGTCTCTTCTCTCTCTGCCTCTTCTCTGTCTGCTATTGACTTATACTTACTTTATATATATATATATATATAATTGTGGGCAGTAGTAGGAGACTAATGTGAAGAGGACAGTAGGAAATAGAGGGACTCTGTGAGTTTGTGTGTGCGTGCTTGGCGCACACGAATTCTAAATAGTTAGAGAGAATCGCAGAGCTCAAGAAGGGTAAATTTAATTTTTTGTCTTTTTTTTTCAATTTTTCTTCTGTTTTCTTGATGGTTACGCACTTTTTCTTTTATCACAAGGAAACAGAAAGAATGGTCTTCTGATTTGGTAGTTATTGATTTGTGCGAATTTTCGTGATTTTTTATGTTGTCGTAATTTTTTTAGAATTTTTTTGGCCCTTTTTCGTTTCAGATTGTCTCCTTCTAGACAGAGAAATTTTTTTTTCTTTATTAGGAAAACGGAGAATTTATGCCGTCTGGGTTTGATCTGTTGACTGGAGCTCGAGAGAAGCTCTGTCTTTGCTACGCTCTTGTCTCTGTCTAGATCACGCTCTGTCTCTTTTTCACTTCTTGCAAGCAGTCTTGGTTTCTTCAACATAGCAAGAAACAGAGCTTTTTGACAGTTTCTATTGGATTGAGATTAAAAAGGTATGTGGTTTTGATTTCTGGTTGGCGATGCTGGGATCTTTTTGTCATCATAAATAAAACTTGATCGGTTTCTTGGCGTTCTCATTTTTCAGGAATGGCAGTTGGGTTGATTGCTTCAAGGATTCTCTAGGAATATACTTCCTTTTCTCAGCCTTGGGTTTAGGGGTTTAAGGCGTTTTTGTATTGGGGGCTGTCTTTTCTTGGTGATCCAAGTCTTTTTAAGAATCTTTTATGATTTTGGGTTTTCTCAAGATTTGGTTTCCTTTTCTGTTCTTTTCTTTTTTTCTCCTTCCTTCTTCAAGAGGGACTGAGAGGTTTTTATTCACTTTTTCTTTCTCTCTAAGTTTCAATTTCACGTTAACGCCAGGCCTGCGAGGGCCAATTTCGGATCGACCTACGAGTTTCAACACAGCTATGGGGCATTGCTCTGAAGGGCCTAGGAAAGTCCGGATAATATACCGTGATCCTGACGCCACAGACTCTTCAAGCGATGAAGATGAAGGGTGTTGTGTCAAACAGAAGGTTCTGTCGCCTAAGCCCGTTATGAAAGAGATAAGACTAACAAATTCTCCATGTGAACCAAGTCCTGAGACCCCATTAAAAGACAATGGTAATAAAGGCAAACTCAACAGGAGTACTAAGCCTGTTGTCGAGAAGAAGACTCGGGCACCTTCGACCATGTATAAAGGCGTGAGGCGAAGGCCGTGGGGGAAGTATTCTGCAGAGATTAGAGATCCATTTAGAAAGACTCGTTTGTGGCTTGGTACTTATGCTACTCCGGAAGAGGCTGCTGCTGCTTATAGGAGCAAGAAAGATGAGTTTGAGAGAATGACGATGTTGGAGAAGCCTAAGAATTTGCCAATTGAATCGGGATTTGAGTCTGGAGAGTCCAACAACTTCTTTTCACATCCATCTCCATCTTCTGTGCTTGATGTTTCTACTATGACCACTCCTGGTCATGGAGTTGAAGGCTCAATCGATGAAGAAAGCAATGTCGATAAGATTATTGAAGACAGCAATGTGGGAATGGAGATGAATGAGTTCAAGATGGAGAAAATGGTGCTAGATGGTTCTGCGGATGGGCTATCATTTTCTGAAATGAGGGATGTTAATGGTAATGACTGCTCTCAATTTGGAGATGATTTTACGCAGTTGTTGGATGGTCTCGACGGTGCTGAATATTTGGCGATGCCTGAAGATTTGGCGCTAGTTGATAATCCTATGGTTATGGATGGGATAAGCGATCTTCCAGATGTTGAACTTGAAGCTCTCGATGAAACTTTCAATTTTGCAGATCTGTAATTTTTCCTCTGTAGTTATTTACTATAGGGTTGAGAGTCTCTTGCAGTTGAAACGCGCTTACTTTATTTATTACAGGATAGTATGAAAGTTACGTTGCAATTAGAAATTACTAGCCCAAGACTCTGGAAGGAGTGTTCTGGGGGGCTTTTCAGCGAGGTAGTTATTTATCATAAGAGCCTTCTGTCGGCTTTTCTACTACTTTTTTTTTTTTTTTTGGAATCAGTAAATGAATATTCAGCAACAGACAAGTCTTTTTAAGTACCAGTTTTGTTTCTTGGGCATCTTTTTCAATTCTTTGTTTGATTCTTGTGGAAGAGTTCGGAAGCTGGTAAAGCAACTTTCGTTTGTCCTTTCTGTCCCTTTTGACTATTTTTTTTCTTGTTTTTCCAAAGTATTAATTTATTACCGGGCTCCCCGACGTGGACGTCTTTAGAAGACTATAACAACGCACTGAAATCTTCAAAATGCTCGTATGGTCTCTTGATGTTTGCACCTTTGGGTAAACCCACCAATATGAATATAATTTAGGGAAATTTTACCACATCTGATGTAACAAAAAGCTGACCTGGAGGATATTTAATGGGGTAATTGCATTAAAGTTAGAGATGTTGCAGTTTCATCAGTTATTAGATTAGTTCTTACGTAGGTAACGCAGACATCCGTGCCAAATAATTCTTTCCTTGTAGTTTGACCCTGGTATTTGAACTTTATTATAAAGAAATTTACGTTCAACCTGTCAATCAAGCCATTCTTACAGCTAATTAGTACGCTTAAATCAGTACTGTAAATCACCAAGAGTTTGTTTTTTTTTTCGATGGTACTAACATTTTCTCGAATTTTAGTTAGGGTCAATTAATTAAAACCAAAAAAAAAAAAAAAAAAACAATAGTGCTCCTTTGCATCACCAAAAGGCAAATCGATGAGAGAAGCCTCTCGGTCATGTATAATTGGAAGCTATTTGCTGGCAAAATTATGATCAGAATGAATAATGGTTTTAGGCGGCTGAGTAGGTTGAGCTCTCACTTGTTTTGCAAGCAATGCGTAGACTTTTGAAAGGCAGTTGTTGCCCATTCCTTTCAATGGCCCAACACCTTCCCACTTAAAGTTCGGCCACTTCCTAGTCTAGAATTGCAACTCCCATGACACGCGCACGTCACGTGCTGCCTCATTGTGGGACTCCGCTCTTCGGTTGCTTGACTACAAATCTATGCACGGTCCAGGAATCAAAGCGACCCAATTTGTGTGCGCTGGCAGCCAGCCGCCCCGCCAATAATGTTGGTGTCGTCCAGGGGTTCAAAATATTGACAGAAAAAATCAGCATGTCACCAATTTAGTTAACAAATATCTGAATTGATTTATTTCATTATATTACTGGGGATGCTTTGAATAGTAGGGTTAAGTCCTTGCCATCTTCTGGAATGATGACCTAGAAAACGAGAGAGAGGTTCACATACAATTTGACGAATAGACAGTTAAAAAAAAAAAGCCCAGAGAGGTCAAGGCTGGTGTTTTCTCAGCTGGCATGTTTTGAAAACTTTTGTGGCATCCATCACCATCAGCCCGGCTATAGCTCCTATACAATTAATTTGGCTTATACCCGACAGTAAATTTGGTATGACTTTGATACCTCTTCCAAAAGTATTATTGTTTTGGTCCATTTTGCTTCAATCAAAAGGCAAATTGATCTTTTGGGATTCTCATTTTCCCCTCTCTCTCTCTCTCTCTCTCTATATATATATATATCCTTCAATATATACCTTTTCCTCTCGTACTTTCTATATCTGTATCTGACTTTTCTTCCACACTGATATTGCAAAAAATAAATTATTGACTAAATACATTTAACAAAAGGCATTAGGTGCAAGATCAAGATCGTCACTGACCCTAATAATAAATGCAAACAGTAACAAGTCAGCCTGCAGTGGGCTCCTCACCGTCACCGGCAAGCCAAAACCGAAAGGCGAAGTCCATGATTCTGCCTTTTTGAAAGGGTGGCAATATAACTGAACTGAGATCCAAGCCCAACAAGTTCCTCCCCTTTTTAAAACGATGGCCATTGAACTTACGAAGAATTCTAATAACCTAATTACCTGATATCCGAAATCATGGCCGGGCATTTTGTGTGCCTCCAATATAAAAGAGCGTAAAGTTTTATTCCCTTGCAACTCTCGCGATTACAGGCAAACCTTCGATTCATAATCGCGGGAGCAGGGCACAACTTTCTAATTCTCAGTTCTGTTTTGTTGGAGCTTTCAAAATAAAAATAAGAACAGAAAAAAAAAATGCAAATGTGTGTTTATTAAAATTTAAATTCATAACTATTAATTTAATAATTCGATTTGTAATCATTGAATTTAAAATAATTATTAATTAAAATGATTTTTTTCTTAATATTTCTATTATTTTATTAAAAATTTTAGTGAAAAATAATTTTAAAATTACACTAATTTTTTTAAAATTTCATTTCAATAATACAACGTATAATTTATTAAATGTGTTTTATTTTATTTTAAAAAAGAATTCATTTGAATTTTTATTACAAATTAGTGAAAATAAATTTTAATATTATTAAATACATAATTTAATGCATTTCTTTTAATTTTTAGTATATTCTTTATCGTATATTCATCACAAATGTGTTTTGCAGACGATACATAATAATTGAAGGGACCAAAAGTCTTAATAACGTTGAACTCCCTCAAAAAGAATTTCAGATTAGCAAAATAGTCATTTCCAATTTCCATCATGTGAGAAGGTCAGCGCACAAACAAGGGCAAGATGATCACTTCCCGTCTCGGCAAGACGATGAAAAAGTTGTTAAGTATGCACAGAATCCGCAAATGCGATAAAGTTCAGGGATCACACATGATTGGAAGCTTATATGGTACATAAATGTACCTATTTCAGGGAATTCAAGTTGCAATTATGAAAAAGAAAATGACCTCACTGGGAAGCCTCACACCCCTTAGGAAACCAATGGGTAAGCTTTCAAGAACTCTGATGAGAAGGAGTTCCTCTGAGAGCGCCTGTGTCGAATGGTAAAATCAGTGTCAAAACATTCAGATGCAAACATGTTAGGTAAGGATCCTTTGAAAAAAAAGAGGTTAACAGGTATAAATAACTTGTTAAGAATTAGGTTTTTTGAAAAAGGTTAAAAAAGGTAAAAGGTTAAGAGAGAGTTCTCCGGCGGCCGAAGAAAGAAAGAACGAGAGAGAGGCTCTCCGGCGGCACGACCGAAAGAGAGAGAAAAAAAAGGTGAAATTAAAAAAAAAAAAGAGGAGAAAATTGTCAACAAAATATTTTTTAATTTTATATTTATAAAAAATATTAATATCTGATCAATTTAAAATTTGTATAATTAATTTTACGTGTGTATTATCAATAAATTAAATTTTGAGTACGCTTTTTTGAATAAATTTTTATATACAGAATTAATATTTTTATAGATTCATACTCCAAAATAATAGTATTCAGACATGATAATTTTTCATCATCCGGTTCGAGCAAGAACCAAACAACCCAAATGGATCCATATTCCATATTAAAGAATCCATATATTTATATGTTATCTATATATGTTTATATGTTATAAAATCTATATATTATTCATATTTACAGGTATACGAATGATTTTATGTAATAAAAAATTGACTTTTTTTCTTTAGAGTTATAATTATTCATTGGACCGTGTAATTAGAAGATTGTTTATGGTCTAATCAAGTTGATTTTTGGTTAGTAATTGGAAGACATATAGATCTTCTTTGTGTACGGTTAGATTGAGTTTCTGTGAACTGTAAGTATAGGTATTCCATTCGAATTAAAGCCTCTTAATTTTAGTAACTTCCCACTCTCTCATATGTGGTAAAATTAGTAAACTGTATGAATGATTATTAACCCGTAGTCCAATTGAACTGAATTTTGGACAGCTATTAGGAGACATATGGAGGTTTATTTTGAACGGTTGGATTACTGGCTTGATATCTGGTTGTTGAGTTATTATTAACAGAAAGTATCTTTCGTATTATTTAATTAATTTAGCCTCTCACTTTAATTTAAATTGAGTTTGTTCAATTTAATTGATGTAATTTAGTTTGTATATCTTTGTTATATTCACTTATTGATTATAATGAAGTTGATTTTTAGATCGGTGTGTGTTGAAAGAATTTTTTACATAAAAAAATTAATATATTATTGTGTAATTATTTAAATTATCTTATTTGTTATTCAATTAATTTTTTAAACATTCAAAAGTGAAAAAATTTAATGAAATAATTTGTATTTCAGTAACCCTCTCCCATCAAAACAACTGATATTATGCTCGTAGCAATGTAATTAATTATCAAATGCAACCGATAGTTCCTATAAACCAGGAGTGATACGAGGTTCCCATGGATTCCCAGCAATTATCCCTTGATCTATGACTTTCCCGAACAATTTAATCATGTTATGTTAGATGAAACAGTATCATTGTTTTTCTTACAAACAGAACGTGAAATTTTCATTCGTGCGTTGCATGCACACACACGCACGCACAGTTGCCTTAATCAACATCTCTTTAGGCACTGTGCCACGCCTAACAATTTTATCTGAGGAAATGCCCATTTCCCTCGGTGCAAAGAAATTCACTTGTCTGCAAAAATTCGGACAGAGTTAGCAAATCTTAGGCACAAGAGGAAAAATGTACTTGATTTTACAGTAACTCTGAAATATGCACTGCGTAGCTTTAATTGGTGTTGGAGGTGGGTGACTCCTTCACTGCCAGTAGCAAGCCTTATTTCCTCCGCAATCCGTCCATGTATATCAACAATCTTGGAACAGACATACAAACGTTGCATTAAAAACATTGTATGAGTTTGAACTGACACCATAGAAGTTCATTTGGGAGCAACAGAAGCCTTACAAATTTTATCTTTCAAGTACCTATGTTTGCATAGACTTCGAAAAAAGTGTGTTTTCTATTGAGCTATGTACTGTTTTTATGTTCATATTTATGGAAAATTCCTTTCTTTTGCCATTTACACCATGCCGATCCTAGTAGTAGACCGATAATTCCAATGGACTTGACTGTTCAACATGCAATGATTACAAAACACAATAAAAGAAATTAACATTATCTCAGTGAAAATGCTCTAAAAATGCCATAAACACACAAAATTAAAGATTTTTGTAACCTAGCCATGTTCTCATTTTGGGATCTAAAGTCTCTTTGCTGTGGTGGACGTTCAAACTGTCCAGAACTATAACTGCGGTCGTGTAATAGGATTTCCAACTGCCAACGCGAAGGGAACAAAAATTGTATTACAATTTAGAAAAATGGAATCTCCGACCCCGACATCATCAAAATTACCAAAACCACCTTTAAATGAAGCCAGAAACTGATAAATGACACTCTACCGATGAAAGGGTAAAAAAATCATGGTATGAACTTTAAACTAATAATGACATTGTGAGACTGTGCCAACTCACCTGTGGAAGGCTATTATGATCACCACCAATTAATACACAGATGCCTCTCCATTGTTGTTACAATTTTTAAGCATTCTCCAGGAATAGACATGAAGGGCACATACTAGTTAAGATACTGCTGCAGTCAGCATCATCCAAAATAAGGCTTCCTGTGTTCCTTTATTTTATTTTGTTTTTCTACGGCAGCCAATGGCCTGATATGCACTAGCATGAACACAGGGATGCAGGGTTCCATCTTGATTGGGTGCTTCAAGTATGGACTTTGCCTACTCTTGGAAGGATAGAAGCAGTCAACGGTGAACGCCTGGCCTAACTCGATGTGTCCATGGTTTGGATCGGATCGAGGAGAACATATATATTTTTCAATCAACAAGCTTGGAAATGGGTTGGGTATTGTGCTACATTTGTTTTTCTATGTTAAACAAGCTAATGAGTCAAAACATTACCACGAATAAGCATTGAACCAAGAGTCAAATAGACAACAAAATCCAAACTCACTTTGATATTTGCTTGCAAGGTACACCTGACAACATCTTTAAAACGCAAAATTGAGCAACACTGTGGCAGAGGCCAAAACTCTGGAATTCTATAGTTTCTTCATGCAAAAGGGTAACCCTGTATGGAGAACACGGTTGGATAAATCATGAATGAAATAAAAGAACGGAAGGCATTAAACTGATACTTTCTACCGCAAACAATGTAGTGGACAGATTAGAATGATCCCCATTGCATGTTTTTCGGATATGAATTACAACGGCAGGTGTTAGAGAGATCATATTGATCAAAGAAAAAACAAGATTCAAAACAAAATTCTGTGATTGCCATGTTTCTTCTATATATACGCACATACATCCATGTTTCCTCAATATATACTTACATACCTACTACATACATCAAGAAAACAAAGTTTAAACGCTAATTTCCTTGTTAGGACAACAAAAACACAACGAACTTCAATTCCATATGAAAATAGCACCCATTGAGTCAGCCCATTTGGCAAAGGGACCAAAAACAAAGATCTTAATTTAAGCAGAGCAATGCCAACTATTACCATTATTATAATGTGATATTAATTAATAACTTTAAAAGCAGAGAGGTCGCGAAAAGAGAGAAGATCCCATTTGCAATTAGACTCAAAATTTATGGAACTTCTGCTGTAATGGCTATGCTTATTGTGACGCCCCCACTCAATAATTTGACGATTAAATTTGTTGAAACCTGGCTCCGAATGGCCAAAATTTGAAGGTTTTTGCAGGATTTTTTGTCTCTTTTGTGTGGTTTATGGGGATGTTTATCGAAATACTTGTGCTTGTTTTTTCCCGTCGCTGCTTGAAGCTCCGATGGCCAGAATTCGCAGGCTTACGTGTGCCAATTTGAATTGTCTCGAGTGGCGGCCTCGAATTTCATGATGCCTACGGGAGGATCGCTGAACCTGAACCCAACTGAGGCGTACAGCATTATTTTACACGTATATATGTATATTTTAAATTTTTATTCTAATAATACTAAATTTATTACAAAGAATTTTGGTGAATTTTTTTGGGTCACGGGTCGACACCCCTGAAAAGCCTGGCGTTACTGCTAGGGGGCTTGGGGGCGCTGTCGAATTATAATGACATTTATTTATTCTGTAAATTTTTATGGTTTGAAAATTTAGTCATAAATTAACCAAATTGTGGGTTTTGTTTAATAAAAATATAACATAAAATATTTTTTATTTTGAAAATTTTGTTTCCTTTTGAGATACTTAAATCCGAAACTATGAAAATAAAATATGTAATTAAAAAGACATGCAACTAAAACAAAAAAAAAGTGTGACTAAAATTTATTGAGTATTTTTATAAATTGTTGTGTATTCTACTTAATCTATTACATATTAATTATTTTTTTAGCAAAAAATTGAAAATTTTCAATAAATGGGACCCACATTTGGGAGGGAGTTCGGCCAATTTCTTGGGCCATGCATTGGAGCCCTTTTTTTTTTTTGGGGGAATATATATATATATTGCAAAAAAATTTAATTAACTTTTTAAAAAATTTACCTGCATTGCATTAAAAAAATACTTTAAATTTCTGATCACATTGTCTGTATTTTTACGAAAGCAAAAAAGTACTATACTTGTATTGTAATTTTAAAAATGCCGCATAAAAAAGAAAAGCACTTTATTTCTCTATATGCAAATACATGACACTGTAGTTGGATTACGAAGCTGCTTGGCCCTCTTACCATTTATTGGTCATTGGCCTTCGACGGAGAAGGTTAGTTAGCCACCCATCCACCACCATACTTACCTTACCTTCAAAACAGCTACTGCCATTGCATAAACGAAACACACACCTAACATCTAGACCCCATATATTAGTTGAGTTAAAATGCTGAGAGGATATGATCAGTTTCGCAACTATTGTGTTGTTTCCGAAAACCCAGAGAGAAAAAAAAAAAAAAAAAAGAAGAATGAAACAGCAGCTGCAAGTACTTCTCTATCTAGTACTCTCCTCAAGACTATCACTCTTCAATTTTCCATGTACATCACATGCAAAATCAATGATTGAACCTTGTAGCTCTTCAGACTCCTGTAGTTCTCTTCTGTCTTATATCCTACCTTATGATTCAAAGCTCTCAGAAATAGCATACCGCTTCCAAGCTAACATTTCTGACATTTTAGCTGCAAACTATGTAAATCCGGCAACACAAACTCCAAGTGATCGAGTTTTCCATGCCAAATCACGTGTCAAAATACCCATTTCGTGTTCTTGCGTGGATGGTATACGGCGGTCCATATCAACAACTTATGCCGTCGGGCCGGCAGACACGTTGGATTCTATTTCAGAGGCTTATGGTGGACTTGTTAGTGCTGAACAAATTAAGAGCATTAATGGAATTAGTACCAAGAATCCATTAATGAATGGCCAGAAGTTAGTGATACCATTGCCTTGCGCATGTTTTAGCAATACTAACGATGGTGTCCCGGCGGTTTACATGTCCCATGTGGTGCAGAATGGGGAGAGCTTGGGAAGCATAGCCGTGGAGTTCAGCACTACTATTGGGGACTTGGAGGCTGTTAATGGACTTGGCCAGCCTGCAGTTGATCCTGGTGACATACTGGCTATTCCGATCTCAGGTTAGTTGAAGTTTTCAACAAATGGAATGTGATTGGTTGGTGCATAATATTATTAACTGTTTTTTAAAAATTTTATTGGGGAATTTGGAAATAACCTGCATTTTTTGTTTTGGAAATTTAACTTACATGTGTCACAGACTAGTGGAAATTAGTAACAGGAAGGCAAAAAAGGTAGAATAAAAGAGAGTATGGGGCAATTCTATATTTTTACGCAGCCTGAAAGTTTCAATTACTTCAAGAGTGTCTCGTGAGAAATTTTCAGTTTTGTACTTTCACTGGCCCATCACCATAAGGGTTCAGATTCTCTACAACGGTCATTCGATCAAACCTCCGCCCGTGTCTTGGTGTAGTGTGCAGCCTGTGTGTACATAATCATTTTCTTTACCATAAACTCATGAACTCCATATGTTGGTTTGAGTGCATATCTTATCTCTGAAAATTTCCCTAGATAAAATAGCTAACAAAGACAGTTAATTATAAGCCAATAATTGTCCCTTCTTACCCCACAACAATTAAAAGGGGAGGTCCACTATGAATGTCCTCTTTTAGTTTGGTTAAGTGTTACACATTAGGAATGACAACAAGTGGCATCACATGCCTAAAAATTACTTTTCTCACCAATCTACAGTTGACTGTTTACCCTATTCTCTGCCATTTTCCTTTGGATGAGGGAGTCTAGCCAAATTGAACACTTCTAAATAAAAGTCTCTTGAGCTTGCACTGGTGACTTAGTTGCTTACGTCTGGTCAATTCCTACCAAATTGTGTTCCGACCAATCAATGCCTTGAGCCGAGAATTGAAACCATAAAATGCAGGATGTTGCACTTGGCATGTGAGTTCATCATATCCTTCCATAGCGGTCCAAAATTAAGTACAAGTAGGCTGCTATTGTTTGGAACCTCTACCCATTTTAAATCCTGGAAAGATGGTAGCGATGGAATAACCCCTTTTTCCGCCTATTTTAATGTTTCAAACGTTTGCTTTGGTTATCCCAAAGTCTCTCTTAGTATTAAAATTTGGCCATCATATTATTGCTTATTATAAATCAGGTTCTTGCATTTTCAAGTAATCCGAATGTAGTTACATTTTTGCATATTACAAAATGTTGGGCGATTGTCTTGGAGGATGCACGTATCATCCTTCGGATAATTAGCAATCGGTTTCGTTAATTTTATTTTCCTTAGACGGCTTTGTTTCGCAGCATGTTCATCTGCAAATCTCAGCTGGTACAATGAGAGTCTGGTAGTTCCAAATGGTTCCTATGCTCTAACTGCCAACAACTGCATTAAATGCGCTTGCGGACCAGGCGATCTCAAGTAAGCATTAGGGCTAACACCTTCTATACGTATAATATGCCTAATTTTAATATTTTCTCAATTGACAATGTTTAATGGTAATAATTTGGCTTAATTGTCGTCGCAGCTTGTTGTGTTCACTGTCTGGAATCTTGGGCTCATGCTCTCATTTACAATGCAAAGGATCCGATCTTTTCATTGGAGAAGCTCGTGTTGAGCATACAGCAATTGGCTGTAATATAAGCTCTTGCGTCTATCGTGGGCATTATGGTCTAAAAATTTTCAGCAGGCAAGCAATGTGCATTGGTCCTCCGCTGTAATTAATCTAAAAATAGTTGAAAGATAAGTTAAATACAAAATAGGTTTCCGTTGATTATAACTATCAATTGCAATTAATTATTAAGTATGAAAGAATGTGTCAATAAAGAGTACAGTTCATGAATTTTCCAAACATTTAAAAAAAAAAAAGTAAAAAATAGGCTAGCGATGAGGGGAAAATGCATTATTTTAAATTAAGCTTTGTTTATTTTAGAATTAAAACTCAAATTTGCGGAAGTTCGAGGGAGTGGGAGTTTTTAATCCTTGTCTCTCCCAATATACATATATATATATATATATATATTTTTTTTTTTTTCTTATGGCCAATCGCACTAAATTTAGTTCTTATCAAATATAACTAGAATTTACACCATTAACATTTTGGGTATGATGGGTTTGACATTTATTTCTTTTACTTATTGCAGTTTGGTGATTATTCTCATGTCCATTGCCCAGGTACCAAATTGATTGCTTTCATTATTGCACACCTAGTCTCAATTCATTGTTTATATCTCTGTATAGCTTGGATTATATAGCCTTTAAAGGCAATAATAAAATTTATTCAGGTAATGGGACTTATTATGGAATGTCCCCAACATCTCCATCAGCGAATCCTGTTGCTCCATCCATAATATTCCCTCCATCGCCGTCGCCGTCGCCGTCGCCGTTTTTGTCTTTGGCTCCTCATCCATCCAAGGGGATTGAGGGCTCTATTAATCCTACAAATACACAAAACTCTAAAATTTCTGGCGATGTAAAATTATTTAGACAAGCTTTTTGGTGCTTCTTATTGTTTTCAGGAGTTGTCATCATGTGAACAAAGCAGTTCGGCATCGTTCTTTTTTTTTTTTTTTTCTTTAAGACATTGCCATCGCCAAGGCTCGATTAAACAATTTGGGAGGAAATCTTCGGATGCCGGGGGAGGGGGTGGGGGCGCGCACTTTACAATTATTTGGTTAGTGCTATCATTAAACTATTTTAATTCTTATTATGTTGTTGGCCCTATCATTAGAAATTCCCACTCACATATTACAGTTATGATCTCAGAAATTATACGTAGAGATCGAGAAACACTACTTTTACTTGCCTCTCTTGTCTGCTGCTCTATTTGTTATAATAAAAGCCCAGTTTTATTTGTACGTAGCATTAGATTTTTTAACGAGAATATTATCATAAAACATTAATTCTAGATTTTAAAATTAAATAATATTATATAAATAATATCATAATACTATAAATAACATATTTTTTAATTTCATAATTAATTTTTCTTTCTTAATAGTTATTATAATTATATGCTTTAGATAAAATTTTTTAATTAAAATTACTTTCAAATTTATAATTTTTAATAATATGATTATATATATATTATTTATTTATTATTAATTAAATTTATTTTAAAATATGTTATTTTTATTTATAAACAGAAACATGTTTTTTTTTTCACAAAATAAAAAAATATATGTAATATTTGAAAATTGTATTCATTTGATTTTACTAAAATTTTAAATGAATAATTAAATTCATAATATTTAATATAACGACAAATGTCTCTTAATCGAGACAGTGGACAATTGCTTGCGAGCTTTTCAGTTTTCACAAAACCCAAAAGCCAACGAGAATCTCGAAATCAAACCTGTCTGTGGGTGTCTTAGCATCTTCCACGTGTTGCCACTCGGGGTGGTGAAATTACAAACCTTGTGGACTGAGAGGCATTTCCAAGGCTCCACGATTGCGGCCCAAGAACTTGGTGGGCCTAGTCGACGTCAGACTTGTCTTGTGTCGAAATTGTATTATCACTGGACCTATACCCCAGCCTAGCCCATTTGACCACAGAATTTCCATTCGCCCTAAATTGAAGCACAAAAACAATTTATTATCTTTTTTTTTTCTATATGTACAAGCTGGGAGCTGTTTCCAAAAAGATTCTAAAATCTCTAAAGCATTTCCTTGGAATCCTCAAAAGAAGGACAAAAAAAAAAAAAGAAAAGAAATGCCGCTTCTCACAAATGAATAATGTTGAAAACATTCCACTCCAATATTTTTAAGAAATTTTGTTTTGATAATTTTGTCTTCTGATAAAGTAAATTTTCTTTGTTCTTCATGACTTGAATGAGTATATATATATATATATATATATATATACAGTTTATAAAAATGATAAATTATTATATTAGATAGAAAGAAGATATTATTGTAAGATATTTAGTTTCTTTATCTAAATATGCTTTTTTTTTTTTGTAATACTCTGAATTTAATTGTCTGACTTATGACGTTTACAATGAATACAGTTTCTTGATACTAAATGCGGTATTAAGAATCTAGAATGAATTAAAGTTACAGCTAATGTCGCGGCATTGCTCGTGAGGACGGGGGTGGGGGGAGGGAATGAAACCTACAAAGGAGGATAAAGACACTGCTTGAAGTCATTGTTGCAGGTAAAAAATGTAAAATACAAATACGAAGCCCTTTTGGAATGGAAGAGAGACTCCAAATCCATGAATGGGAAAGGAGGACAAGTACTCAGGCTCCTCGTTATACCGATCCAGATTTTTTTATTCATTCGTGGTTGATTAAGTTCCTCGGCAAGAAATTTCACAGGCGAGTAACTAACAACGGTGGTGCTTATTACATTTATTCAATTCGATTCTTTTTTTTTTATTAATGGACAAGATTTTCTGACCATAAAACCAAACCCAAACACTTTACAAGTCCAGACAAGAATGTACGGTAGAAACTGGAAGTAAATTTCCAGTCCACAGAAGTCAAGAATATTATTGGCTGAGATTTGCTATGCAAATATTTTCGTTTTAAAATATCTATTTGTAAAAACGATCATCGATCTATTGTGGTGGATATCGCATTATCTGAGATGAGTAGGATGACTTTGTCCAATCCTCAAGGGCATCCTCTAGTTTTCACACTGACTGACTGTAGATTGCTTAGGAATAAGAATATGGATTTAACCGACTCTATCAAATTTTTCTGTCCTCTAAATTGCCTTAAGCACATTTAGCTGGCCAGAATGACTGTTTGATCTTGCAAACATGCTTAAGTGCCTTCTGATTTTCGTCAAAATTATTGGAATCTTTTTACTCTTCAAATATTAAATCTATATTATTATTGACAATTTGGCTGTTAATATATATATATATATAGTTGATAGATGTTTTATTTATTTATTTTGTTTAAGAAAGATGATATTTTGTTTGAAATTGAAGAGCCTAAAAGTTGGAAAAAAAAGCAAGAGTACTAAAACAACAATAAATTGGCAAAATGTCTAGCAAGTAATAAATGCGATGAAAGGCTTTTTTAGTTGGTCATCGTGAATCCGTGATGCAGCCGACAAAGGGACTATCATGCTGCGTGTTTGATATCAATCGGGCATCTTATGATTGCAACGAAGGTAACTATGTGGATCAGGTCCAAAAGTGTGGGAATAAGAAAAACCTACGAAACCTGTCTTAAATGACTCTATACAACTCTTGAGTTTTACTCTTCTGGGGCTTCATGTCCTTCCAAGTCCAAACTATCAAAAAAAAAAAAACTCTCTCTCTCTATATATATGAAAGTCATGTTCACATTTAAGGATACTTGACGAGGTATTTGGAAACGGTATAACTTCCTGGATTTGTTAAAGTTGTGTTTAAAGAGGTAAAAGACACAGTCGGTCCATTCTCTCGTCTGTGTTTCTTAGAAAGAGAGAGAGAGAGAGGTGCTAGCTAGCAAAATGAGGACCTCCTTCCAGTCTAATATACAGAGGGCTGAGAAGTGGCAAGAGCTGCCATCTCATGCAATATAGCTCACACTTAGCATTTGGGTAACTAAGGTGCATGTGAGAAGAAAAAGAATTTTAAGTTTGGCAAAGTGCATGGTGTACCATTGCAAGAAAATACGCCTTTTGTGATGTTTGACATTAAAAATGTCACTGTTGATCCACATCAATATTTTCCATAAGTATCAATTAAATGTTATTTTTTTGTCAACATTGTTATATACTAAAATAACTTTCTTAAAAGCATTTTGGTAGTAACACTTTTAAATTTACCACCATAACGAGATACCTCATGATATACGTAATTATTATTATAAATTATGATTAATATTGATTAATGTTAATTAATATAATATTTTATAAGTGTCGTCGTTTATATATATATATATATAATTAAAAATTTTAATAAAAATATATAAATTATATATATATTTTTAAAACCTCACATTAAAATATTGCTAAACATTTATTATTACATTATAAGAATTACTAATATTTTTTAATTAAATAAATTTGCCCATCCATCGGACTGAAGGGAGCTCCTCGTTTTCAATCAACCAAAAAAAAAAAACATAGCTCTAGAAATTACATGACCAGACATTCATTCTACTCCATTGCCAGCTAGTTCGAGTTGAAAAGAAAAAGGAAAAAAAAGTTTGGAGGGGGGGGGAATGAAATTGATTTTTCTGCGTTTGATTCCCACTGTTTTTCTGGTTTGAATCAATTGCTATCTTTTCCGATCTTTAACGCTTTAATTTACCTTGACTTTTGACATGCATGGCTTATATCCCGTTTGTCTTTGCTAATTTTGGCAGCAGAAACTAGCTGGCAATGGTTCGAAGGACAGCTATTCACCCTTTCGTTGTAGTTTCTCGAGATCTATTAACTCGTATATTGGTAGGTTACAAGAGGCTCTGTATTTTTTAATAAGGATACAATCTTGATGCCCAACTACGGGAGACACATCTAAATTGATATATGGATCAGGTCATGAACTTATCAAATACACTATCTATGTAAAGAACGTGAAGTGAGAGTACAATCACACTATCTGGAAGGGACAAATGTTGAGGTTTTACAAACAAGAGAAGACAATAAATCTCATGAGAGCAGTTAACTCTTCGATCTCATTAAAAAAAAAAAAAAAACAAAAAAAAGGAAACAAAATCTAAAGTGCAGATAAAAACAAACTTGGGATAGTATGAGACATATGAGACAACTGCAGAGTCTCAAGTTTGAATCCATAACGCTTTTAATGGAGCAAGTGGAAACAGTTACATTAGAGACCATACTAGCAATCCGGAATTTTTCCAAAAAAAAAAAAAAAAAAGAAATCAATGTCTAACACGGAAATCTGATTGGTGTGAAACTTGTGCTCTCAGCACCTTGTGATTAAAGTGAATCCACAGTAATTTCCAAAATTAGGAATAAGATGAAAACCTCGTAAACTTGCCACCTTTGCAAGATTCCGTACAGCTTATGTTTACACTTCCTTATAGTTGTCACATGCCTGGACATTCAGATACATGCCCCCTTGTGGGAATCGTATATCTATATAAGGAGGCAAATTAAGCATGAAATGACATAGAGTAGATGGGGTTTCTCATTCTTTACTAGCCACAGATAGAGCGAGGTGTATAATGGGGGCCCTAAGGAGCTCCCTTCAATTCAATTCTGAGGGCCGAGAAGCGGCAATTCAATTCTGAGGGCCGAGAAGCGGCAAGAGTTGCCATTTCATGCATTCAGGCAATACTTAACGTTCGGAAATTGATGTAGGCATAGTACCAAGAGAAGAAAAGAAATGTTAAGTTTCGCCAAGTGCATGGAGTCGGAGCAACTCCTTCCGCACGCTTTGCCCACTTATTGGACTGAAGGGAGCTCCTGTTGTGTTTTTCCTTCTTTTCAATTCCACAAGTTAGCTAGAGAGCTTCTGGTTCTCCGAATTTACCCATAATATTTATGGATTAGTTTAATCATTTTATTTTAGGTTATGAAATACTAGAAGTGTAAATTGGTTTTTTCTGTATCTCTTTCTTTGGGCACCTTTCTCTGTTTTTTTTTTTTAATTATTTTAAAAAAAAATTCTTTATCTAATGGACATCACTATTTTTTGGTATGTTTCGCAGAAAAATTTTCAGGAAGATACCTCCTTTTTTCTTGAGGTTTTTGCAAGTTGACAGGAGGTTGGGTTCCCCCGTCTCCTTTCATGGATTCAAACGATGCCAAAAGAATTTACATATATCTGGAAGTGTTCATCATGCTGCTTGTTTCTAGTCTAGAAACCTTGTTATTGCAGTAAGGTAATTGTCCAAAAATGGGGATAACAGAAGAAAGCTTCGTAGACCATATTAATGGAGCAATAAGGTCCAAAAATGGGGATAACAGAAGAAAGCTTCTTAGACCATATTAACTGCTTCAAGAAACTCAAGAATTTTCACCTCCAAGCTATGTAGCTGACCAGGTATTTGTGGAAACTGTTTTAACCACCAAGCTGTTAGTTCATGTGCAATTCTGTTTCTTCAGACTGCAGAGAAATCTAAGCGCCATGTGCTAACTCATATTATATGCATAGCAACCGAAGAGATATGAACCTACTGTAACCTTCACATATCTAGTTCTATGGAAACTGTCGTATAAATCTTAGCCCTACTTAATACTTAGTGGTTTGAATTAAGAAATAGAAGCTGCTAATTAGTTTTCTGATTATCTTCTCTATTTGTGTGTGTAAACAAATTCATAGGCAGTCCCGGAATTAAACAAATGCAAGAAGACCAAACAGGACACTCATTTCATTATCTGAATTATTTTCTTCCACAATTCTGTGACAATATTTGGAGAACAAAGCCGGTAGGAACCTGACCTCTGCACTTAACAGTAAAAAATGTGAAAAAAAAAAAAAAACCTATATTCCGATCACAATAAAGCAAAATACTGGCTGGCAATATGGCATTAAACTAAGGGCAAACCCCTACTTGTGCCCATTTATAGAGCACGACCCTGCTGCTAGCTCTAGTCACCTGCAAAAAATGAGGATTTATTTTCTCTTTTTCTCTCTCTTTCTCCACATCCATTCAGAGACCTGAATGAAAAACAGTTGATATACCTTTTAACAACATACATATTCCAAATCCAAGTAATTCACCTGAGATGAATAAAAAGAGCCACCCAGCTATTATGTGATTTAATGTCACATGGCTGCAATAATCTCATAAATGTATAATGAAAGTGAAAACAATAAGAAAGTGGCCCTAACAAACATACATCAAAACTGATAATATAATCAATTCCAGAAAGAAAAATATCGGGAGGAATTTATTTCCAGTCAAAGAAAGGTAAGGAATTTGATGCCATAACACCATTGTAACAGTCAAACCTGTTAACGGAATCCAAGATATTATAACCCTTGATTCCATGGCACCAAGTAAGCTATTAAACTCCAAAGTCCGTAGGATGCCACTTAATTAACGGAAGAGACATTTATGCACCTATTTTAATGCCTAATCCAGCCCATCCACCATGGTAGCCACTTTTTTACTTTTTACTTTTTGAGAGAGGATGTTATTTGCATTTTAAACTATGGTACGACCCTTGAACAAAATAAATATTGCAGGAGCAATTCTTTTTCTAATTCCTCCCATCAAAAGTTACATGTAACAACTCTTCATTTTTTCTGCAGGCTATAGTTGCTTTCATATCACAAACATGGAATCCTGGTAAAGCACTGATATCAGATTGCATCATCATAAGGTGGTAAACATCTAAATTTTCCAAATATTAAGATATGGGACCTGCAGTTTGTGGCTCTAATATTTATGAGATACCATGAACTGTTGCTCTTTAGAGAAATTGGGAGGGAGGGGACCTGCAGTTTAATCAACCAATAAATCATGTCCATTTATTATCCCAATGTAAGCTGCATTTAGCCCAATACTTTCTACCATTCAAGCCATGCTATTTTAAAGGTATCCTTTAGTCCACTTTGGGAAAGCGTGGCTGTCACATGTTAAAAGCATCCTTTGGTGTCTCTAGATTTAAAATTCTCAACCATACAAATTTGCATTTTCTGGAGCTGAGGAAAGTTTCAATTAGATCGACAATGATTAATTTTGAAGAAAGATCCTAGATTGTTCAAGAATAAGAAAAAAAAAAAAGATACAACTTTGACATGGCAATGGCAAGGGAGGTAAACCTATTGATCAAAGCAAATTGATATGTAAGCCTGTTTCTCATCCATTATTGTAACAAAGTTAAGCAATAAACTGCATTTAAAACAAAAGGCACCATTATAGCTCCTCACTATGCAATCACAATCATGCATCAGATATTGAACAATTAGTCAAAGAACAAGCTTTTGAATGCACTGGCAGAAAATTTACTTGGACAAACCCATCCCAAGAGTGCATCCGAAGTGCTAACCCATAAAAAGAAATTTTAATAAGATAGAGATTGCACAAAATTAGCATCAACAAAAGCTATCAAAAAAGTTGAATGGTAGACCAGAAATTCAATCGTTGTCAAAGGTCTATGAAAAAGAGAATATCCCTTCCCATCAAATAATCTTGAATTTCTTTCCGCCAAACTGTCCTCATTACATCAAGCATAATCAGTTCGAGACCTTCATTCCTTCTTGTGCAAGATGAAGCATCCTTCCACTCCCACAGTTCTGCCTCCAAAGGAAATACATGAGGATGGAAGAGCCATTTTCCACGTTCCACTTATATTTCCTTCCTTCATCTTAATTACTACAGTTCCAAATTTTAATCTCTTTGACTTCATTTGCACAATCCAGAGCATTAGCCATTTTAAGCCAAAATCTACTTCCAGGTCAATTAAATCTAACTATGATTCTCATAAAAAAAAATAAAAACTCAACATCTCATCAAGATTTCATGAAGATCAAACAATTAGAATTCATTTCTAACCTAATCCTCATGCTTTATGCCAGTCTTCCCTTATGGAAAACCAACTAATTGCTCATTTGCTGACAAAAACATAAAAATCCTTTCCACCATTAAAGTCAAATCCTCTAATTGCCCTGCTTCTACTCCTCAACTGCTCTCAACTACCAGAATTTCTCAAGCAACTTCAAATATTTTAAAAACACCTACTGGTCTCATTATACGTCATACATTCCACACAAGATTCTCCAATCATCAATCTTTCCCAAGCTTAGATCAAATAAGTTCATATTTCTCCTCATTTGAGACCCTACGCATCCAGTGAGAGAGAGAGAGAAGAACCGTGGAGGGAGGGAGGGCGGTGTTCCTTGCCCCAGCCGATGCCGCGAGTGGAGTCGAGGTACTGGTGTACGAGGTGGAGGCACTTCTTGAGGTGGTGGTTGACGCCTTCGACGCGATAGCACCACTTGAGCCTCTCCCTCAGGATCTTGGCCTTCTTCTATGTCGATCCACTTCTCCCTCACCAGGTGCTCCCTCATCTCCAGCATTGCCACCGGGCCTTTGTACGGATTCTCCGGATCGAAGTCATCCGGCGGCGTGTCATCGAACTCCGGGACTCTCTTCTTCCTCCCCATTTTGCTTTCCAAATGCCTGCCACTCGTGCGCTGGTTTGTTTTGGTGCGTTTCTGTCCTTCTTTAATGCTAAACCGGCTCCTGGGCTGAAACTACATATTGGGCCCTCATTGGATTGGGCTGACTTTATTTTTTTGGGTTATATTGGTTGGGCCCTACACGTATGGAAAGGCTTCATCTTGTGACAATGTCGTTTTAATGATCGGGTTCTGCGGTTTTTTTCTTTTTTCTTTTTTCTGTTCCTGCTAATTTGTTATAGTCCTAATATTAAGGAAATTAAGGGTTAAATTCATGGAAATCAATTAAAAAATGCTGACACAGTCTTGACAGGAACATTGCGCTTAACACCACAACACAAATCTAAGGAACCCCAAAATTTCATGATAAAAAATGTTGTGGAATACAAGAAATAAACACAATTGAAAATACTAGAATAAATATAAAATCATAGCAGTTAATTGTGATTTTTTAATTTTTTTAATAAATAATAATTAATACTTGTAGTTGAATAGAATGAATATTTGTCCAAACTATGTCTATTTCTCGTGCCCCCTGATGAAAATTTTTAGTAATATCTCAGCGAATGGTTTTACAAGGCATAGATAGATATGCTAGCATCTTTTATATAGACACAGTCCCTTGTTAACTTGAAGCTCATAATTAGCTCTTTTTGATAAGTGATATAAGATGGTAGATTTAAATTCATTTTTACATGTTATGTAACGAATTCAGATTTATTTTTGCGAAATCTACTCAATGAATAAAGAAATACAGACTTACGCATAATGTGGAACACATATGCATACATAAATACTAATTTAGTATCTTTCCATGATACGAGGCTTCTTTTGCCTTTTAAAGAAAATAATATATATGGGGGGGGGGGGGGGGGTTGTGGATTTTGTTGTGTCATGGACCTGCAAAGGCAAATTCCTCTTTCCTTTTCAACTCCGTCAAGGAGGGTAACTGGCAAGTATTGAACAAGTTTGGACGCTGGGCCTCTATCGGAGTACAATGGAGGGAAACACCATTCTTCTCTCTATCAATCTCCATTTTAGTATGTGGAACTCCGCATGCTCTGATATGCATCTGCTGAGGGCCTCTACGTGTGTACGTATAGGGGGCAGGGGCCGGGGGGGGGGAATGGAAGGGGAGAAATTGTAAGTAGGTCCATAATTTACTAAATAAAAGATGTCATTGTTGGCACCCCCGAGCCACTTTGAAAATCAGAGATTTCAAGTTCAGATCTTGTGGATTTGTACCTCTCCTCGTATCATTTAAAAAGAAATTTCTTGCGGTAACCTAAAGAACTGACAAGTTACACCGAGAAAGAAAGGTAGTAACTGCTGCTTGACAAAAACAAAAGAAAAAAAAAGGAAAATAGAGAGCAAATTATTGATATAACATGCCACTTATTTACTTGTGTATTCTTCCTTTTCCTTTTTATTTACCGAAAAAAGAATATATATATATATATATATATATATATCACTGTGTTAACGTACGATATCTACAGAATTTCTTCAGAAAGAAGAAAGCGTATTGTGCATCTTGCAAAAAGCTAATTAACCAACCAAAACACGCACTTTTTCTAGGAATTTGCTTTGCTTTGCTGTATCTAAGTAGGTGTTTGGGGCCTCAATCTGGGGCAACAACGAAGAAAATATGCCATGTCCAAATGAAACTCTTGCTTGGTTTTTCTACTTTCTCTCGAGTACCTTCCTGCTTCTCCTTCTCTCCCTCTACTTCCCCTCCATTCTGTTTCTCAAGCTCATCAACTTTGTTGGTAGCTACCCAATAATCCAAAGGTCTAATCTCTCTCTCAATATCTGTTTTTTTTTTTAGTTGATTTTACATTAACTGTTTTCATGTTTTTTTTTTTTATCTTTTTGTGCAGAAATCAATATGGATATGAGTACAGTTTGTTCTCTGATGAAGAAGACGAAGAAGATAATGAAGCTTACACTTACGTTGATTGTACGGGAAAGGGTCATGATTATCGCCTTCTGGCCGACACGATCCAGGATGGCGATACACTCATGTATAATTTCCCTCACAATAGCACTCACAGGAATCAAAATCATGTTGAAGTTTTTGTGGACTCACATGAGCCAGTACCTGGAGGCAAAGATGATGAAAAATTTGCCACTGATGATATCGAACAGATTTCTATTCTCGCTTCAGCAGGTTCAGAATCTGAACAAGATGATGCAGGTATGGTTACAGAAGAGATGCCAACAACAGATGCCGATTCAGTTCATGATTCTCTGACGAATCATGGTGGACCTGCCTCAACGGTCACCATAAGCCCAGAAAAAAGTGGTTTGGTGGACCGTGATGAGAACACTGGAGGTACATAGTTGACTTCCATCATAATAACCCTGTCTTAAGCTTGTTACATTTAGTCCAACGTTGTTCTGATGCGGTAATTATTATGTTTGTCCTGATATGTTTATGCTGTTTTTTCCCATACGGCTGGACTAACCCTGCAGAGGCAGAAAAGAAGGATATGAGAATTTCTGGGAATGAAAAGTTTTTTATTATTGTTCCAAACCGGTTGGAGTCCAGAAAGATTCAAAGTCAAGTGAAGGATGATGAAGAAATATTTGGCGATTCATGCACTGTGGGTTCTACATCTAAGAGCTCCTCTGAGTGGAGAAGCTCAATTAAGGATTCTGCGACAGAAGACCCTTTTTCTTCATCGTCGCGAAGGAGTTGCCCCAAGTGGGAATCCTACACAGTGTTTCAAAAGTACGATGAAGAAATGATGTTTCTTAACAGAGTTGGTGCTCAAAAGCTTCATGAAACAGGTGCTTTAATTACGTAGCTACATATATGCTTCAACTGGCTTCTTGATTTCCCTGTATTTCTGCCTTTTTTTTAGGTCATTAATTTGCATGAATTCGTGCTTACAGAGTCACTTAAGTCTATCCAAGTTTGTCCAAGATCAATATCGGACAGAATTGTCCATAAGTTTACCACTGCAGGCAAGAAGCCTTTAGATATCCGTCACAACCCATATCACGAACTGGAAGCCACCTATGTTGCTCAGATTTGCTTGACATGGGAAGCTCTCAATTGGAACTACAAGAATTTTCAACTTAAAAGAGCTTCACGACGCGATTTTGATCCTGGTTGTCCCGCACATGTTGCACAGCAGTTTCAGCAGTTCCAAGTCCTTCTGCAGCGGTACATAGAAAATGAGCCTTATGAGCAAGGCAGGCGGCCTGAGGTCTATGCCAGAATGAGGCTATTGGCACCCAAATTACTTCTAGTGCCTGAATATCGAGGTACCTTATCTCGTCTAATTTTCTCCGAATAGGCAGAGTTGGTTACTTTATTAATCAATTCAGCATCTCGCATCAATAGAACGAGGGAAAGTAATTGTGCTTAATTAGATTGATTTCTTTATTGGATACTTTACTATCAAGTATCTCACACCATCATTGTCAATTGCTCTATTTTATTTCCATTTATTAACAAAGATTCCGAGGAGGATCAGAAGGATGAAGGTTTTGGCTCAAGGATATCATCTGCTGCATTTCTCATGATGATGGAGGATGGAATTAAGACATTCATGAATTTCCTCAAGGCCGATAAGGAGAAACCTTGCCAGATCCTGAGAGATTTCTTCCGAAGAAACAAAAGGGGTTCAGTTGATCCTACTCTTCTAAGTCTCATGAAGAAAGTTAACAACAGTACAAGCAGACCTTCTCTTTCACTTTCATTAATTTGGATCATTAGCCACATTTGTGACATACTGTTCAACCTTTGTGGATTATTCTGCATTGTGTTTTCGTGTATGCAGAAGAAAATGAAGCTTAAAGATCTCCGCCGTGCTCGCAAATGCGTAAGGAAAAGGAAATTGAAGGTGGAGGATGAGATGGAGATATTAATGGGACTAATAGATCTAAAAGTCGTCTCCAGGGTCCTGAGGATGACTGATTTAAGTGAAGAACAGATGCATTGGTGTGAAGAGAAAATGAGCAAAGTTAAAATACTAGATCGGAAACTTCAGAGAGACTCATCAGTACTCTTTTTCCCAGCACATTGACCCACACCAATACTGCAGATGAATGTGCGTAAAAATGCACAAAACTTGAATATCCAAGGCACCCTCTGGCAGACAGTGTAGAGTGAGGCCTACAAAATCAAAGTGAAGACATGTGGGTGACATGGAACTTGGAGATATGGAATCCATGAAAGAAGAGTAAAGGTAGGTTGGGCATGAAAGTGATGAACATCGAAAGTGAAAGACCAGAGACAAAGCAAGGAACATCAAGATAGGGACAAGTATAGCTTTAGTTAACTTTAGCTTTTTAATTACGGTGGGCTCATCCATAAAGGATTTGAGCTGAATCAAAAGAAGAGGAGCCAAAGCTGGAAAACACGCAGTGGAATAAAAAAGCAGTTAGCGCTAGGCACACTCAAAAGGACCCTTTGCAACATCAGCCACATGAATTGTGGGTCGGAAGAGAAATAATTTGGAAAAATAAGTAAATCAACCATGAATGTTCCCTAATCTTGTAGTCAGCTTTTATGGAATGTGGATGGACTTAACAATTTTTGACTTTATAATTATTTAATATACTGTTCTCTTACCTCATACCTGACATATTTTTTTGTGTTCTCGTTCTAATGATGTATTCAATGTCCATAAAAACTAATTGGGTGAACTTGGTATAAAAATTTGGAGATGGGTCTGATTCACCAACGTGCCATGTGAACTTCTGTGGCTGTGCCAAGAAACTTCACGAGACATGAAAGTAATATTCAACACAGAATTCATTAGCATCACGAAGAGGTGAACCTGGACTTGAATCGGCCCAGAAAAAATGGGACACAGTCCTGGTTTGAAATGTAACCGCAGGGCCCAGTCCTCCTAGGGCTCCAAGTCGCAACTAGATCAAACATTTGAACCGAACAAAAACTGGGAATTAAAATGTCACTTACTCTTTCATGCCTTTTGAGTAGAGAAGGCCCCAAAGGAAAAGAATGAAGAAGAGGAAGAATGGAGGGGAGGAAGACAAAGAGAGAGAGAGAGAGAGAAAGAGGTGAGGATTGGGGGAGAAATTTGAGGGAATTCTTTCAAGTAAAACTCGGCCGGTTCAAGCCTGAATGGACGCCTGACTTTTGAATTCAAGTAAACCACATAAACGATAGCCTCTGTTTGCTTAATAATCGGCCTGTCAAACATTCTCCAGTATGGCCGATACGACTCGATAGCTCTTAAGGCCTAGGTGTTAATGGGTCAATCTTCCTTTCCGGGGGCGGGGGGGGGGGGGGTTCTTTGGGTCTACTTCTTGGAGTAAACCTTTCTCCCCATGAGCCTGAGAAGTCCACAAAAAACCTTATTTGTGACCTCTTTTTTTTTTTGGTTTATTTCTTTTGAAGGACCAAGCATTGAACATTAAATTTAAGATGACGAATTAAGGTAACTTTATCAGTAGACATTGTGACTAATGATTACCACTTGTGACTCTAATATGCATAGAAGAACAAAAATTTAAGCTAGTGATTATAATTGTTTTGTATGGTAAATAGCGTCATAAATCAATTTTCCAGCCAACATTTCTTTATCTACATGCTTTAAATGCTCTTAATCTTTAGCAAATAGGCCAACATTTTCGCATCATACCCACAAAGGATATTTGGGATCTTCTACTTCCCATAATTCTTAAACAAGTTATCATCCGGCCTAAATCACTTGGTAATCCAAAATACAGCAAGGTTAGTCCTTTTGCTTCTCGGTTATATCCACAAATTTCCCGTAGGTCCAAGGGGACGAAATGAGCAAGCATGGACAAGAAGAGAATTAGAACTATTTACAACGTAATATGGAAAATATCAACGAGACTTTGCTCCATGGCCAATTGTATTAAAAGGCTGCACGTTTTAAAACCAGTGGATTCAAATAGTGATTCAAGGACGTACGCGTTTATAATTGACTTATAACAAAAATAATTAAAAAAAAAAGTTGATTGAATTTGGAATTGACGAGATATCATGAATACGAGACGCTGTATATATATATATATATGTATGTATGTATGTATGTATTGCAAATACCAAAGCTACTGATTAACTTTAACATTCTTGGACACTATGTGACCCACCCTTCAATTCGGGTGATTTGCAAGGGAACTTTGCAAATTGCTGCTCTCTTTTATGAAAAGAAGAAACCTTTCTTTTTTTTCCTTTTTGTTTAGCAAACCATGTAGTTTTTTAAGTGGCAAAGGAATAAATCAGGGAAAAGAACCAAAACTAAGCCATTGGCACAAAGAGAATGAATAAAAGTATTGCTTTAAAAAAAATGAAAAAGAAAGATTGAAAGTGGTTAAAGTCACTCGTCTTTAATTCAAGGAGATATAATTGCAACATGCATTGAGGTGGGGTTTTTTGTATTATTGTAATATAGGTACTAATCAATTTTAATGCAAGACTTCCTGGGTTGATTGAAAATGCTTTCTGTACATCAAATGTGATTAGCATAATAAACACTGAGCTACATCCTAGACAAGCCAAGGAATATGGCGATTTTAAGTCGTAGATGCACGAGAGCAAAACTCTTGAGGGAGATTGGAGATTCGTCGAATTCTCACAAAATGTGGGATTTGAGCCCTACAGGCACATGACAAGTTTCACAATTTATTCCTCGTTACAGCTTCATCTTGCACGAAGGATAAATGTCGGCATACTTTTGGTACGAAAGAAATAATCTTGATGAAATCCATTCGAGTATTACAGCAAAATCACTCGATACTCAAGTGTGGCTGGTCTGCGGTGGCATTTTAGCTGCAAGTGATGGTCCGAGAAAGTCATGAAAAATCATACGACCTTACAATCGAGTAAAGAATAGTCGGAGATGGTGATGACAATAATAACTATGGTGCGTGGTTACTTAAGTTTTAAATTCATTATTCATTTAACATTTTCTCTTGATTCCATGTCTTTGATTATTTATTTTCTATGGTGTATAATATTAATATTAATAAATGGTTCAAGATAACCGACTTCTAGCTAGAGGAAGCAATGGTCCTTCTTCTTGTAGGGATCCATCCTCTCCATAGTTTAAAAAATAGGTGATAGAGTCAAAAGAAATTGATTAAAAATTAGAAATTTTTACTTTAAAATTTTAAATTTTTAATAAGAGATTAAGATGTAGTTAACATTTATATATTTTTATTCTAAACACAAATTTGAATTATTAAATTATGATTTTTTATAATAATTATCTAATATTTTGATAAAAATAATTTAATACATTAATGTATTAATTATAATTTTATTTTTATATTCAGTCTATTTTCATATATATATTTTTATATTTTTATGAAGAATTTTTCGTCTATTAAGAGAATAATAATATCTATTATTCTCTGGTCGTGTGTCTGTCGATTTCTATGAAAATAAAAATAAAAATAAAAATTTAAACTCTTTCCTCCTTCGAATTGAAAACGAAGATAGAGACTAGTTATAAAGTGAGAACAAAAATCGAGATGATACTTTTCACTTTTGTCCGGCTCGGCTGTCAAGGCTACACCATGGTGGTCAGATGTGGCCCACTCTTTCATGTTTTTTCATGCCTATCGCCAAATCAAATCGAGCAAAAGCCAATGATGTCTTCCTAAGAATCTCTTCCCCAGAAAGATTCTCTAACACCGAGATCGAAGAGAGAAAGGAATGTAAGAGAAAACAGAAAAATTTAAACGGGCAACCTACGTGGTTGCACCAAACATAGATCAAGTGCGACAACACACGATTTTTGCTATTGTCATAGGCTTCCCTTTTTTTTTCTCTTCTATTACTCAATCCAAACCCAACCCAATCCTGGTTTTTTCTCGTCCTGTCTTTCATCTCTCCTTAAAAATCTAAGCTTTACTCTCTCAGTCTTGTCTTCTCCCCACCTTGTGACCCTCTGTGGCTGCTTAGGTCGGTCTGTCTCTCTCTATCTTTCGCCTTCTGTCTCTCTCTGACTTTGAAAAGTTTGGGTTTATTTTTTATTTTTGTGTTTAATTCTGGTTTCTCGGTTGTGGGTTTTGTTGTGAAAAAATTTGTTTGATTGTGGATCGCAGGCGTTCTTGGTGGGGGGGTGGTTTGAGTGGAAATTTTGGAGATGAATTTTTGTGGGTATCAGCAGAAGAGCGCCATGGCAGCTTCGGAGGAGCAGAGGAGGGTCATGACGATAGCTGGGGACTCAGTGATTTGCCCCAAGCCCCGTAGGCTGGGCATCTTAAATCCTTCCCTTAACGACCATATCAGACCTATGCGTTTACCTCTTTGGTACTTTCAAATTCTACTATTTTTCACAATTCTTCTGTTTTTTTTTTCTTTTTTCAAGGAAGAGAACTATTCTTTATTTGTTTTTTTTAAATCTTATTTATTTATTTATGTATTTGAAATTTCTGCTTGGGACTGTACAAGTCATCAATTGGAGATGGTAGATTCTAGAGATGGGGCTGAGCTTCTTGACATGTTTCTCGCCAAGGTTTCCCTTCTTTCTTCTGCGATTTTCTTGTTGAAGTTTGTGCGAGTTTAGTTGCAGAGTTCTTTTTTTTCTTTTTTTTATTTTCCTTTGGTTGTGTATAAACTTTTATTTTTGATAACTAAACCCAATACAAGAGAGTCAACAGGATTTACATGATACTGAACACTTCATATAAAGGTTCTGTTTTTCTATTTCAATTTGATGGAATTTCAGAAAATGATCTAATTCAATTTGTCTCATGACTTTGAATTGAATTTGAAGATCTTCGTAATAAGACTCTTTTTTTCTTTTTTCATGTTGTTCTTTAAATGAGAACTCCGATTAACCATATAATACTTGCAGTGCTGAGTGTACTTGGTAATCCATAAAAGAAGTGTCTTTTTATGTTGCTTTTTGATAGCAGTGGCAATGGAGACTCATTGAATTGTCCTTAATTGCAGGGAGGCTATGGTGTGGAGAAATCTGGATCTCAGGCGGCATCATCCCCACCATTTTACTGTGGGTCACCGCCAAGCAGGGCTTCTAATCCTGTAATCCAAGATGCCCAATTTGTCAATGAGAAGATAGCTCCACTATCTCCTACTCCATCATCTCCATCTTCAGCACGCAAAGGGGGTTGTGTCCGGATGACTTTTGGGCACAAGCCAGCTGCAGTGAGGATTGAAGGGTTCGATTGTCTCAGCAGAGATCAGCGCAATTGCAGCATCTCTGCTGTGGCCTAAATGTTTAAACCCTCCTTTGGAAGGGAAGAAAGTGAAAGGAGATTGTGGAACTGCAACAAATTTTGACATGTAAGAGGGACAAGAGAGCCAGTGGAAGAGTCCTCCTGGTATTTTTACATATGAAGGATGATTTGTGTTTCTTGTCGAGGATTGTCTATTTTGTTGATCATGCTCTCAAGTTATGTGTATGTAATGAGAGGTGCTTAATTTTGAAGAATAAATAAGAGGGAGAGGCTAAAAAGGGTTTCCCTTTTGGTAGGTCTTTGTTAATATAGAGAAGGGAGAGAGAGCCCAAGTCCTTAGAATTGGTCAAGACATTTGGGAGATTCCAATGTTCCATTGTAATGTCTCCATGTTTATTAACCTAAATCTAATCCTCGTTGTGTAATTGTAATGTGGAAGAAAACGAGGACTCTAGTGCTTCAGAAATTCTTATATATAAACACTGCGCTTTTGAAACTTGCTTTTCTGCCTGTTTACTTTGTCAAGTATGGGCCATTGATTTATCTATGGAGGTTGATTTGTCATTGGCTCAATTTATTATTTAATGTGGCAACGGGAGCCCTTCAAAGTGCATAATATATTATATAATAATTAATTCCGAGTAAAATAAAGCAAATGTTGAGCAACATGAGGGGTCTACTCCGCTATTGTACCCTGAGGATTCATTGTTAGGTGCTGTTTGGCAAGTATGGACATCAAGTTGGGGATAGGGCTCGTGGGGTTTCCCCAAGGAATGAGGGGTGCGATTGAAAAAGCACCAAAGCCAGTGAACGAGGTAAGTCTATCCTATACATATTGATTGGACAAGGACGGCCCTGTTTTTTTTTTTTGTTTTGGACGTTGAGATGGGGTTTGTAGGAGCAATGGGCTTGCATTGGCTAATTATTTAGTTGTGGAAAGGTCATATCTGGCTTGGAGGTAGCATGTGAGCTTTCCTCTACGCTGGCCTTTGCACAGTCTACATGACAGTAACCAGCATCAGAAATGTTTGACTTCCTGTCTTTTGGCTTGCGTTTGCTCGTGGGTTCTGGTGGGTGCGAGTGACATTGCACTGTATGACAGTGATTTTTTTAAGTCTGTTATAGCTTAAGGTGAATTCGTAACTTCTCTCTCTTCCTTTGGCTTACGTACAAGAGAAAAAAAAACTGGATTCCATGATTTTGCCTTTTATAAAATTTTATTTACCACTATAAGTGTATGATAAATAATCTTTATATCACCTGTTTGAAATAGCGTTTTTTTTAATTATTTTTTCTGCAAAATTATATAATATTAAACACTTTCCATGCATTTACTTGTGCAATTATCTTAGTACCTCTCGCATTATTTTGGCAATTTTATCTTATTAATTAATTTCATATAGTATTTTTTTGGCACTTTTAAAAATTTTCATATGTTATATATTAATCGACTTAGTTTAACACATAGGTTTTTCTCTAAAGCCTCAAACTTTGCAAACGAAATTCCACTAACTAGATACCATGACATAAACATTTATTGCGATTAATTTAGGGCTAATGATAATCAATTAATCAAGAATCTTGGAAATTAGATCTTCAGTTCTTCAATGGCATCCTGTCCTTGCACAATTAGAGAGAATAGTAGAATACATTAAACCTATTCTCCATCATAAAAATACAAAACAAAAAAAAAAAAAAACAAAAACACTATGCATTATCTGTTCGAAGCACTCAATGACACTTTCCATCAGGATCTAATAAAACAATAGTCTGCCTTCATACATATTTAGACCCTTCAATATATCAATAAATGCAATCTACAATCCGAATTCCTGAAAGAATTTACAAAATCGAAATTAAGTGTGTTCCCTTTTACTCCAACTGATTCAAAACTTGTGACCTTCAGGATCAGAAATGGAAGAAGGAAGAAAAAAAAATAAAAAAGAAACACATAAAGAAGAAAGGCAAGAAGCCTCAATTAATGCTTCTACGACTATACAACTACATGGCACTGAACAAATATAAAAGGCAAAGGCAAGAATATAGCGTGTCAAGAAAAATTTCACTTATCAATTCTGACTTATTGCCATCTTTTGGTACTGGCAGACTTGTGTGGGGTTAAATTGCCAATTGATGATTTCTTCATACCTGAAAGAAGAATCATGGAGAAGAGTTCGTTCAAGTAAAAGGCCAGGTCAGTCAACTTTTCAATCACCACAAAGACAAGCAGTTAATGGAGATACGGTCATTTTTAACTTACTTGTCGAGCTTTTAAGAGAGTCTCTTGACCCCGAGACTGTTATTAATTTAGTTTTTGCATGTTTTTGTAGTCTCCGAATACTCGATGCCACCTTATTCCTGCAGGATTTCAAAAGATTTGAATGTTAACATCTGGGTACTGATTCTTTTTTCGATCTGGAGCTCGAGCTCGAGACCTCCTCTGAAGACAACTAATCTTGTTGTGTGTGCATATTGGTAGTCAAGTACAAATGGACAGATTTGGCTACATCATTGCAAACAAAGCCGATTAAGAGATTGCATATCAGAGCGCAATACTCACTTCTCCAGCTTGTCAGATGATTTTGTGCCTTCATCTGCTGAGCCATCAGGCTCAGTTCCTGCAGAAAAACTACCATCAGATACGTCACTTAGTCTCTCCTCATTATCTCCATCACCATCTGCAGACGGGGCACCCTGACCTATGTCCGATGCAGAACGCTTGTCTCCGTTCTCCGAATAGCTATCCTGATCAGAAGCTGTTTTTTCAGAACGTGCTATATCTTTCCCACCAGAAAGACTTCTGAGAGAGTCATTGCTCGCAGACGAATATCCAGACCTCAGCGAGCCTGTTCCAAGCTTTTCACCCGCAGAACCAGGAGGCATGTGCTTGAGATCTTTAACTAACTGCAGTCTCTCAATTTCATCGTCCTTTTTGGATATTGTGTCTTTTAGAGATGCCACCTGCAATGTCAAATCAAAGTTAGGAAACCGACGTACATGTATTGAAGTTTTGGTGGAGCGGCTGAGCAGTGTTATACGAAAACACACTAAACGGATCTCCAGTATCAACAGCAACATAATATGGATGATGTTAAGTTCAAGTATTGATAGAAAATTGTAAGTGAAATGATTATGGGTGGCTGATTTATCGAGTTTAAAATGCAAGGTGGCAGAAAAGAGGAAGTAAAACTGAAAAGAACCTGCTCCATCAATTCTCTAACATCTCTGCCCTCTTTACTGCTCCGTGCTGCACCTAGCTCAATGCCCGAGACCCGCTCTGCAAACTTCAAAGTACTTAGACTTTCAGAATATGAGCCCACATCAGGATTGAGCTGCACAAACATCAGGGTCTTTGCTTGACCTCCTGGTTAAAACAAAAAGGAAGCCAGCAACTAAGTATCATGGAAGCACAAAGCAAGTAGTAGCAACCTTCTATATGAAGTACCGGGAAACACTCGAAGAAAGATTTTGATAGGATTTGAGGACATAAAGTACCTAGAGAGCTTTGAAGGAGTTGAGTGAGTTTGCTATTTCTGTATGGCACATGAGGGCCCTTCTGTGCAAGCGCAAATATGACATCTCCCAAGGCAGACAGCGATTTATTTATATGCTGTGCTTCCCTAAGTCTATCGCCAGTTGCCTCAGAGCGATCAACTCTTTCACTTCCTGCTAGATCCACTAAATGGAGATTACCTTGCATAGTGCCACTCGTATGCAAATCCTTTCCCCGAACATGGATACTGACAACACTGTGTACAAAGATATATATGAAAACCATAAAACCTTGAAGATTTATAGAGCAAACAGATAATTATGTTACGAGATTAGGTATAAGAACCTATGAGATCGACTACTTCTTTCGTTCATGGCAGTGGCTCCAACAGCTCTGTTTTTCAGTCCAATATCCATTAGTTCTAACACATCTGAAGTTGATCCAACAGGATGCATGATCGCATCAGGCACAGCTAGCCCAGTGGGTTGGGAAGTAGACAAAATCCCAAGTGTGTGTGCAAGTCAAGGGAAACAAGCAACTCAAAAGCATTACATAGAACACATAAAAAAACATAAAATGATTGCCAATTCATCATGAATTTTGTCTAAACATACCATGAAGCCTGGAATATAATAATGGAGTTACGCCATTGGCCAAATGAGTGTGAGAAAAGTTGCTGATACATAAGATAAAAAAGCCTTAAAACCAAACTAAACTTCGATGAATATGTGACTGGCTGGGAAGGATATCTTTTCTGAGAACCGCTGCCTAATAAATCACGCACTTGTTCATTATAGATTTCAACCATTTGAACTGCAACCTCGTAAGTATACGAGCCACTTCTATCCTGAGAGATATGGAAAAGGTCATTGAGGGCTCGATAATTTACGCCCCAATCGTCTTTGGATGCTCCGGAAGGACCAGTCTGTAACAGAAGGACAAATTGGCTTAACATCACTGAAAAACACCACTGAAAATGATTTTCAATTTAACAGAGAAGCCAAAACAAATGCAGAATTCAAACCATTGTGTATGTTTTTCCTGAACCAGTTTGTCCGTAAGCAAATATGCATACGTTGTATCCATCAAGCACAGAGCGTATCAATTGTTGGGCATCTGAAAATACCTCCACTGCCAACATACAAAGGAAATTAGTATCCACACATTGCAACGATCTCATGCTGTAATCACGTTTAAGAAGCAGTTCAATATTCATGAATTATGTAACAATCAGTATATCGGTCAAGGAAGCAATAAGAGATGAAGAGATTAAACCTTGAGTAGCAGTTGGACCGTAGACCTTATTAAACTTAAACATCTTGCGACCATTCTTTCCTTGGTTGGAAGGATTAGCAACAACTAATTCTCCATTCTCACCAATATATTCTATTATTGTTTGTTTTGAGGACTGTCCGGGAAGAAATGGCCTTATCCGACAATATACTCTAATGTTTCCTGCAGAAAAGAGAATATTATTAAATCTATACACCTATGGACAACCTGGTAGAGCAAAACGCCAAGAACCAGTACCTTTTAAATCTTGAAGCTCATTAAACATCTTGCGATTTTCAGCAAGAAGCAGATGATAATTCTCAGTTGCATCCACTAATGCTATAAGCCTTGCTCCTGAACAAGTTCAGAGTTAGAACCATGTAACTTGCCATTACTAGTTGTACAAAAATAACAGTTTCTCAGGACCAACCTAGGTGATCAAGTTGCTCCTTGTGGCTCTTCTGTGATTTTATAATTTCATGCTTGATGGAATCCGAAGACAAGCTCAGTTCCTGAATATTTACTGTATCTTCAGTAGAAGTTCCAATGCAAAATCACACAAGAGTGGAAGACGACAGAGATTGTGGCATACCCGCACTGCTCCAAGTTGAAACTCCAGATATCTCCGACAAGTGTGCTCTTTCTTGCTCCAATTCTGGATTTTTGAATTAGAAACCTTCTCAAGCACTTTCATCTTGTCCTTTGAAGCATCTAGGAGGTGCTCAAGTTCTTTTATTTTCTCCTCAAGGTGTCTTTTAGAACCCTTACCCTCTGTTTCCATTTGCAAGCAATGCATTTCGTGCGTCTTTTTAACTGTTTCTAGTTCTTGCTTCAGGGCTGAAAGTTCAAGGTCTTTCTGTTCCTTCTCCCTCATCAAATTAAGCATGTCCTCCTCAACCTTCTTTTCTTCCATAATTGACTTCTGTATCTGTAACCAGAAACAAGTGCACAGGATATGGTGAAAACTGAAAACTATAAAAGCAATACAAAGAAAAAACGATTAAAAGACATGATATTATTTATGGTGAAAGCATTTGATTTCATGCATGTTTTAACTGTTTCTAGTTCTTGCTTTAGTGCTGAAAGTTCAAGGTCTTTCTGCTCCTTCTCTTTGGTCAATTTAAGCATGTCCTCCTCAACCTTCTTTTCTTCCATAGTGGACTTCTGAACCTGTAACCAGAAAAAAGTGGACAGGATATGTTGAAAACTGAAAACTATCCAAGCAAGATAAAAAAAAAAAAAAAAAAAGATGGAAAGACATGATATTATTCATATAGCAAGCCAAAACTGGAGTGTCCCCAGGAAGTAACACACTGAGAAGATTAAGCCACATTGTAATTATCTGGAAAGCATTTGATTTTGCATAAGATCCAACTAGCATGTAAAAACAGAAAAAATGATTCCTGCAAAGAATATCAACTAGAACCATTTCAACAATTCAGGCTTTCAAATGAAGGATGAGGAAAAACAAAATGTTATTTCTTGCCTCTGAATCATACCTTTGATTGTTGAAGCTGTTCCATAACAATTACAAAAAGAGGGACCAAATACATGTTCATTGAATATAGCATAATGAAATATTTGCCATACCCCTGACTCCTCACGGCATCCAGAAGCAAGGGCTTCAAGTACTCTGAGCCTTGACTCATACTTCTCCTCCCGTGCCTTAAATAGATTGTTTTGCTGAAACAAAGAAACAAAATGAAGTCTTTAAAGAAGACAGGAAAGACCACTAAAAGTTTAACGGACAAGACTTATAGGTTACAGTTCTCAAGTGGTCTGCTTGGGTCGATATCCGCCGCTCAATCTCCTGTACAACTTTTCTCAGCAGACAAGCTACACGCTGCACAACAGAAGTAGTATCTGAGTTCGTTTTGCTTTTCAACTTTATTTGCATAACCTGTGTACATGTGTATTCGTTGGCTATGCACACAACTGGATGCAAACACACAAAGATACACATACAAGTGACATATACATGCGATCCACAGTTATTCATTCTGATTCCATACCTGAGGAATTTCGTCATTCTTCCTTTCAATACTTTCATCCAGAATTCCATTAACAACACTCAAAAGAGACTGAGTTGGAGCATTCTGCACAATTGGCGTTGAACTGGCATTAATGAGGCATCAAAATGAAACCTCGTAAAAAGACAAGGAATGAGATGAAATTTCAGTATCATAGACAATGCAGGGACTGAGACCTTACATCTAAACTGTTTGATTTCATCATCTCGGAGACCTTCGCTGCTGAAAGGTCGACATATCGGCCATGCTTCAATTGAAAAACCTCATGAAATTTGTGTCCAACATGATGCATTAATGCAGCTGAGGGCTCTGTCAAATGGAAGGAGAAACACCAAAGATGAGCTACATAAACTTCAAAAGCGGACAATCGGTCTGCTGACAGCAGAAAAAGCCATTTCCATTACTTATTTGAGGCACTAGTCACCTATGTTTACACAACGCAGAAGACGGTATGCAAAATTGTCCATGGCACTTCATTACAGCCCAATGTTTTTAAGCGAGTGATGCACACTTAAGCCAATAATATAACCACTTACTATCATTTTTGTTATGTGCGTGCGAGTGAGAAGGAGAGACAGAGGATTATAGACAGGATCGAAAAGGCAAAAGAGAGTGAGGGCATGCCTGGCATGTTAGGACTGCGAAGAGATTGTTGAGATCTTGACTCTGGACCATTAGGAGATGCGTCTCCATTAGCTCTAGAAGGTGTACTAGTTGCTGAAAATTTATCTGCCCCAGGCACAAATTGTGCTCTAAGTGTTAACAGAGTATCCATAACAGTCTTCAAAGATCCCTGGGGTTTGGAAACTCAATGCATAAGACAGTAATTGATATGCATACACTAGCAGCTGGATAAAACAAGTGGACTTAACACTTAAAATACTTCTCAATGAACATGACTTGCAGACAAAAGGAAACAGAATTGATTTTTCTTTTCGATTAAAATTTTAAACAAAGGGCAAGCCTTGGAGTAACATAGAGATTTCTCAATTGTGATTGGAGGTCACAAATTCTGAGTCATGAAAATAACATCTTTGTAAAAAAACAAAGGATGTACACAGTCCTTTGTTGAATGTTAAACATTAGAACGAACCGTGTTGCTGGATGTAATCAGAGAATTACCTTCTCCAGGTCTGACATTTCAAATTTGGGAATCCCCAATGTATCCATATATGCAAGAAATCTCTTAACATTTTCGGAGTGATTACTACTACTTCCCTGAAATAAAACCATCAACAAATCAAATAAACACTCACTCAGACCCTCACAGCGGCAACTTGGCCAAGAGAGATTGGAAAGACGTAGGTAACCTCATTCACAGAACCAGGCCTAAGCCTGTTTAAAATTTGAAGAAGAACTGTGCCATCAATCAAGCAGGCTCTCAACTCCTCAGTTGAAGCTTTTGGTGGCAAATTTACATTGCAAAGCATACCATTTAACCAATCCACCAGTACCGTCCGTTGCTTACCTATAGATGAAAATAAATGGGCCAGAAAAAGAAAATCAAATAAAAACTCGGGCTCGGGATAAAACAAGTCAAAATGAATTAGAAAGAGGATCAGCAGTTCTAACCTTCAGTGTCATCATTACGAGCAACATTTGGTTCAAAAACATCGTAACTGCCAGATGCTTTGACGCTGTTAAGTCTGCCAAACTGTTTCATGAGGCGACCTGATACTGAAGACATGATGAATAAGGGGAGGGTGCACTTAGCTCCAAAGTTCAGTTATGAGAACAAAGGAAATTTGTGATTCTCCACAATTTAATAAAGCTTCCCTGAAAGTTGATTAAGCATGAAAATAATAAAGGAACATATGGTGATGAATTCGATGCTGTTAAACAGGAAATGTCAAGAAGCATTTTGAATCTTCAAATTAAACCAGCAAATCTAATATATGATTTGACGCTAAGTGCATTGTCAACAGCAATATTACGTGGAAGCTTCCTCCGCTTGAAAACAGAAATCAATTTCCACAACATTGTTTTCCACAGCTACAAAATAGCAAATGCAGAGAAAAAGGCGAGAAGAAAAGCATCATGCAATCGATTACAAGCTGAAATTAGTGTAAAACATCTAGTGGGTTTGATTTCCAGCAATTGACAAAAGCTGAAAACTCGACAATGAGATGATCATCTCAATTTCCTTATAATGGATGATAAAATCAAGCTCGTACAAAAAAATTGTCACCCCATTAAAGAACTAAGCCTAAAAATTTGAAAAAGAATGAATGCAAATCAAAATTCCTACGTCGAACGAAGGGAAGAAAAGCAACAAAAGCCCTGAAATTATCATAGAATCAAGATTGAGACGACGCCGTAAACAAAAAAAAAAAAAAAAAAAAACAACCTGATCACGAAATACAAAGAAAGATTGTGAAAAAAAAAGGCGAAATAAATAAATAACCAACCTGATCAGGAAATACAAAGAAAGATAAGAGTTATACAATTCGAGTCCATGCACGTATGTTCCGGGCGAAAAATTGAAGCCTTGTAATTTACGCGAGAGAAAACGTTATCATTTCCTAAAAACAAAAAAAAAAATTGTTGTGGTTACATGTTTGGTATTCCGTGTACCGTTGGTCTTCTACAGGTGCCGAGGCACAGTCGCTAAGATAGAGGAGGGGAATTAAAGTGGAGACTGTCCGTGAATTTAGGAGCGTAACCCTGTATGTCTTCAATCATGTGGGTGTTCGCCACGTGTCCGCAACCCGAGAGTGAAGGTGGGTCTTCTGTTCTGTGCCATGTTCTCGTGGCCATTGAAAAGTCGAACGAAAGTGGTCTTTTCGTCAATGGCTTCTTAAAAGCCTCGAATGCTCCTTAGCCAATTAATCAGGATCTTGTCGGGAAAATATAATTATATAATATTTCTCTAATTAATTGCCATGAAATCTTTTGTTTTTTATAATAATAGAAAAGGCTAAGTATGAAAAACAGAATCATTAAAAAGCAAACAATTTTGAATAATAGAAGTATATGACGATACGACATTCTGAGACGTGAAATATTTGAATAAACAAGAACAAACAACAAGCTCGTTGAACCTACACAACTTTTTTAGGTCCATAACTTGATCAATTGTTTTTTTATGTCAAATAGATGCTAAATAAATTTCAATTGGTTTGATTATTGAACTTTCATATTTGATATATGTATCCGTAAATAAAATAATTCAATTTAGTTAAATGGAATTGCATTATTTTAAATTTTTTTAAAGTGCTTTAAACGATAAAAGTTCATCTATTCTCTCCTTCTTTCTTCTTCTGTGCCTCTGCCACCTTCAACAGTAGCTATAAGCTCTTTACATGATGGTAGCTTTTTAGAGCCTTTTAGGCTTTTTTGGTTTGTTAATTATTTTGTTTAATAATAAATTACATAAAATCCGATTATTTTTATGTTTAATATCGAGGCTTTTGTTTCACAAATTCGACTTTATCAGAATTTTCGATTTTTGGGTCTCCTCTCATAGGAGATCTTGTTCTTTCTCCTTTTTTTTAAAATATGTTTTTGTAGTAATGTCCTCCAACTGATCCCTTGGATTTAAGTATATCATTTGATATATCAAAATACTAAGCATAAGGTTTGGGAACCTAGTCTTACTCACAGTTAATTGTCCATGTACAATTTAACTGGACAAAAATAATAGTTTTGAAAGGGAAAAAAAATGTTATTTTTTTTCTATTGGGTTTACGGTAGGTATCATACAACTTATCTATTAATGAATAATGAAAAATTTCAATTGACTCCATAAGTTTATCATCTTATTCGTATAACATACAACATTAACATATATTACTTGTTAACATAAAAGATGGTCCTTTTGGGAGTTCAATAGCGTATATATTAGACATGCCTCATTGAATTAAATTTCCTGAAAGTCTCACTTATCTTTCAACACTCGTCAATTCTAAAAGTCATTTGAATTTTGCACTGATCAAATTCAATTCAGTTGATTGAAGTGATGTTAAATAAGGAAGTTGGATTCATACCTTATACCGAATTAAATTAATTGAAACGAGCCAATCAGCTTTTATCCATACAAATAAGATGCAAGGAAAGAAAGAGACGTGAAAATTACAGTGCCATTCTTGAGTAGTAACTCATTATCAGTAAATTTTTGGCTATAGTTAAAATGGAAACCATAAAGCTATTGATGTTCCACTTCTTAATGGATTTTAGCGTCAACTTGCCTTTTGAAGACACAGTAGGCTGGCTTACATTTATTCTACTAGATAGGTTTACAATGTTTTGAGCCATTCATATTACAAGCTTGGCAACCAGTAAATCCAATTATCTGTCTGTTTGCGAAATTATTTGCCTAACACCTCGATTCTTCCTCCCTCTTTAAATTTATTTTTAGTGCTAGTTTGTTTGAAAATCTTAAAAAATAAAAAATAAAATAAAATCAGTACAATTCCCCAACTCGCTTGATTTCAAATTAAGTCAAATTTGATTCCCTTTCTAATATTTTGTACCATCCAAATGTCATTTTGATTAAAACAAAAATTACTTTATTTGATACATGTTAAGGAATCAAATAATTTGTACAGTCGTGAGTCCTAATCTGCTACAATATTTCTTAATTAGTTCTTGATGCTTTGACTTTTCCATATGAAAACTAGAGTGTGTATTTTATGTTTTAAATGTTCTGTTGCCGTAGCAAAGTCTTTCAACTACCTGTAGATCATTTTGATATATGCGACACATGGAGACCTAACAATTACTAAAAACAAATACACTCGCTTATATGTATTTTCTAATATTAGACTTTGCTGAGCTGAGTCTAAGCCTTGGGTTTGGACAAATTGGTGTCAGATGAGAGAGAGAGAGAGAGAGAGAGAGAGAGATTAAGCTCAATTCAATCTTAGCATGAGCTCGGCCAAATCAGAACATCCAATATGTCTAGTCATATTGTGTTTTGCCTTTAGTATACTAATTATATAGATAAATGTATGCAAATCTACCTATAATTAATGGTATTTTACCACCTCCAATGGAACAGCTTATCTGATCGTATTGAGAATTATTAATTTTTTTTCCCACATGCTCATAATTTATTATTTGTAAAATGATTTGTAATCGTTTTAGGTGTTTGCATGCTTCCTTTTTTTTGTCATATTTTATATTTAACAAAATAATTTTCTAGTTATATACAGATCCTACAAAAATGTTTTCTATAAAGTTGTATATTTGAAGTACATTTGCTTCTTTTTTTTTTTTTTTTTAGTGAATACGTAGGCTGAGTGTTGTTTTAAAAGATCGTGCCGCGTATTAACTCTCAAATCTAACAAGACCGAAAGCAATTGACAATCACTTGATGTAAGAATTTACCAGTAATTAGTTGTGTGTGTGTCTCTCTCTCTCTCCTTTTTTTTTTTTTTTTTAAGGTCTGAGTTCAAATTCTCCCGAATACATCCCTCTTAAAAATGAAAAGAATTTATGATAGTATACAATGTATAGATTTTGGATTCAATATTCCCAGATCAAGTGTGGAGGAATATTATTCAGAATCATCGTTGTTTTTTAAGTGATGTTTTTTTTAATTGAAAACAAAAGAAAAAAGAAAATAAGCAACGAAACACTAACAGAGAAGTATATTATTTGAAGACGGAAGGAAGAAAATATCGTTAAAAGAAAAAGAGACCACTAGGCTATTGATAATTACGTGTTTCATCCTATAAAGTTGCACCAACAAGGAGGATGCAAGTCACATATGTATAAAGAAATCAAAAGATGAAATAATGCCACATTAATAAAATGAAAGTCAATTTTGTTTCCACGTTTATTGGATAAGCATGGTAATCAACGGAGAAAACGAAGACTCGGCAAAGCCAAAACCAGTGGCTGAAACCAACGGGCGCCCACAGTCTCAGTTTTTGCCATTGGCTGAGAAATCTATGTACGGGTTCCACAATACCAGGAGTATGCAAGGCTGACGCGCTGTGATCTTCACGGGTGCATGACGATTGGGATTTGTCGCGCGAATGCGTTGCACTAGAGCGTGGGATTAAACCGTGATGACGAGGTTTCTCGCACGAGTGTAGCGGACGGCGAAGCAAGAGTTGACTCCACGCGCTGACGGTTTCACGGACCAATGACAGTGAGAACTGTCGCGTGGAGAAGGTGCGCAGCTGGGTCCCACAGAATCTTTTATTTACAAGGCGGTGGCGAGTGGGTTCTTGGGCGTGGCCATCAGCTGTGATGGGTAGCTTTTTTATTTCCACTTTGCGGCGACTGGGGACGCTGAGGAAACCGACGTTTGTCCAGGTGGCGCTCAGAATAATTGCCACAGCCTGCTTTCTGACGTTTAGCGTGACGCCAGAGCTCCATTTAAAGAAAAAAAAAAAGGGCAAAATTACAAGAATGCCACTAGAAGAACCATCCTAACCGGAAACTTGTGGCTCGCGTGTGGAGAGCCTGCTTTTTAGGAAACCACTGCGCCCCCACCTTCCCTACCCCGGGGACCCACACACACACACACACATATATATCACAATCCCGTCACCGCTATTTCTCACACAAATCACAGCTGCATCACCCTCCCCCACTCCCCCAAAAGCCAAAAAAGCCAAAAGAGAAAAAAGGGGAAAAGAAAAAAGAAGAAAAATCTGAAAAGAAAGAGCACAGCACCATGCGGATGAGCTGCGGCGGATGTCGAGTGTTGCGAAAGGGCTGTAGCATCAACTGCAGCATAAGACCTTGCCTCCAGTGGATTAAATCGCCGGAGTCCCAGTCCAACGCCACCCTCTTCCTCGCCAAATTCTACGGCCGTGCGGGCCTCATCAACCTCATCAATGATGGGCCCCAACATCTCCGCCCTGGTAATTTACATCTTTTACTTCTTTGTATTTGTGTTAGTTTATTGGATTTTGTTAATAATTAGAGCTTTTTTCTTTTTGCAGCCATCTTTAGATCATTGCTTTACGAGGCCTGTGGGCGGATTGTGAACCCCGTTTACGGTTCGGTCGGTTTGTTATGGACCGGGAGGTGGCAGCTTTGCCAAGCCGCAGTAGAAGCCGTCCTTCAGGGACAGCCGATCACACAAAACTCTTCGTCGGAGTTGGCTCTCAAAGCCTGTGATATTCGCCACGTGTCCAAGGATAGCAACCCGACTGCTCTCGGTCAGCTTCACAAAGTCTTCAAGAGCAGCAGCGCGAGCGGATTCAAGCGCTCAGCTCGAAAAAGGAAGACGATGGCTGAGCCACCTTTGGAGTTCATTACTGAGTTTGTGGGGGCGGCCATGTCGGCGAGTCATGACTCGGTGGTTGATTGCTGCCAGAGTCCCGCGGTGGATAGTGGCAGTGGGGAAGGTGACAGCATGTCGGTTGAGACCGTGGAGGCTTCGCTGTCTAAGCCCAACAAGCCGGCCGATAGAAACAACCTAGTCTTAGATCTCACTTTGGGCCTTACGGTCGGTGATGATGCGGCCTCGAAGTGAAAAAAAAAATCTGGAGCCGGGCCCAAGTGGGTTACTATTTGACCTTATGATTAAAGGGATTGCCCGTGTTGATCCAGATTTTCAGTAGGTCCTACTTATACTTTTTTCCTATGATTTTTATCCTTTGTAGTATACATTTTTCTTTGTTTCCTTTTCATTCTTTTTAAGGGAACATATTTATGTTAAGCAAGCGTTTTATTTAAAAATTTAAATTATGATATAAAATTCAATATTTAAAAGTGTCCTTATAAGCCAAATTGGTGGTTATGTTTTCTTCTTTTTTTTTTTTTTTTTTTGGGCTTTTCAACTGCATTAATTTTATATTGAGTTGGTTTCATTTGACTGATTTGGGGCTTAAATTCGTTGACCCTAGAAACATAGTATTAGCTACAACGTGTTTAAGATCAAGATCAAAGTTTTCGACTTTAGAGGAAAGTCCTGAGAAAGCTTCTTGTTGGTCTTTTAAATTCGTTGACTTAAGAATTAGTCTGTAATTCTTCTTGTCATTTGACAGGATTAATAAAACAGGAAGAAATTTGAGGCTATGGTTAAGGAAATAAAATTTGTATTTAAGTGAATAATACTATCCCAATCAATAAAAGCTTGTGGGATTTATCTAAAGTCTAATATTATTACTTTTTTATTTTTTGTAAGGTAAATCGGCTTTTTCAAAGTGATCCTTCTCCTTGGAACAAAAGTATTCAATGAAGACGGCTCATAGACTTCCAATTTCAATACAATATTTCAAGTCTCAAATTATTCTGTTGACCCCTAGATGTGTACTATTCGTTGTATCAACTTTTAACATTTCATTGATTGATATTAAGGTTGTCAGTTTGAATTTTTTCACATTAATAGCGCACATCAGCTTGAAATGGCTTTACCACAATGGGAGGGAGAGGGGCAAACGTAGCTACAGAGAAATAGAGTCAAAAGCTTCGAATAAGTCAACAAATTCGTTTGAGAGTTACGGTAATCTTTGCTTAATCAAAGTTCATTCAAGCTCATACGTTTATATAACTAAAGGACACTTATATTTAACTGTAAGGGTAATTCAATAAACAAGTCAAATTTAAACAAAAATCTCTTTATCTTCATTTATCCTCATTAATAATATGCTTAACTATTTAAAATTTTATATAATTTACAGGTTAATGTGACTTTTAGTGAACAGAAAAAAAAACCATTTAATATGTCGTTAAAATAGATTTTGTACCATTTTTTAAAAAATTATGTTTTATATATTTAAATTTTATTTACTAAAATCAAGCATTTTTATTTTTTTTAATTGGTAAGCTTCATATAAAATGAAACGAATTATTTATAAAGCTCAAGTTCACATAATTTTAGCTCGTTAAATTTTATATGCTAACGGAGCTTTAATTAAACAATGATAGATTTAGTTTGATTTAGTTTGGTAAGGTTGTTCCTTCTTTGTTCTTGCGAATAAGATACACCAACTGACAACCTGTACACAAAAGTTTAGGTGGCCAACACCGGCCAAGAGATAATCATGTAATTTTCAAATATTAATATTTTTTTATTCGCATGTAAGTTTCAAATAAATCAACCAATTTAATATCAATAAATTATAAATATAGAATCGAGTCATTTGGAAAATTTAGTTTATTTTACTTGAATATTCTTCCTAGGAATTTAAATATTAGTTTGTAATTTTTATAATGTTTATTAATAAAAAGTAAATAAGTCAAGTCAAATGCCTTGCCGAGTCAATAACGGAGAATTAGGTCAATCAGCCCAACCACCGAGTTAAACAAATCCCCGGAGTTTATGATTTTTTTTTTTTGGGAAATAAAGTGTATTAAACACACAAAAGAATCTTATAATTAAAATTTTACAATTCATAATTTATGTTAGTATTAATTAATGGAACTTTATTATGTAAGATAACATAAAAATATAATACTTGCAGAAATAATTCAAATATTTTTTTTTTTTTAAAAAAAGGTTCAAACCATAACATGTTGTAATCAAATCATGGGAACAGTCAAACAATTAATCGGGTAACTCTTTTTACGATTCAGTTGTATACATTTTCTTTGAACCGTAACAAGTGATTTTTGTTCATGGAAAATGTGCAGAGTCTGGTTCCTAAGTGAAAATAAGTTTGTTCCAACCCATCTTATCCTCGTACCAGTACATCCTAGGCACCAAGTAACAGTGGATCCAAAATATTTTCTTTGAGACCAGCGAGCAAATATTAAACTCAAAAATTAAAAAAATGATAGTATTTGATCAAAATAAAATTTCACGGAATAAGAATACGATCTTATTCTGTTATAATTATAATTTTATAATAAATTATTTGATAAACAATCTATTAGATTTAGAATAGCTCTTGTTTTGCATACTAATTACTTTTTTTTTTTTTCTTTCTATACATGTTACTTTTCGGTTTCTTCACCAGTGCAAATCTTGTTTCATTTGATTATAATTATTTATCTCAAATTACATATTGCAGGTGTAATACACAATGCTCTACTTCTACGATCTTGCGGAGCACATGGATTCATATTACCACCCTGCCCATGAAGTATTAACCTTTTATTACCCAAATATACACGTGGCTTCGCCCCAAAACTCCAGCACATCCCTACCGCCGACGTTGTCGATATGCTGATCCCCTCGTGGCGGAGATTCACCAGGTCTGAAGTTCTTATCTACTTTCCTAAGATGTTGTGGCTTACATGGTAATACAATCGGCTCCGCCATGGTGCGGAATTTATTCATGGCATCATCAATCGTGACCTTCATCCGCATGTTTCTCTACTCCCCGTTAAGAACCAACAAGCTAATCATTCACCATGTGAAAAAAGAAAGAAAGAAAGAAAAGAAAGAAAGAAAGAAAGAAAGAAAGAAAGAAACCGAACCAACCCACGTCATGCGTACTATGGATAATGATTAAAAATGTATTGACCAACAATTATGTCCAATGAATGAGCACGAAGAGTCCACAGCGGGCCCAACACCTCCATCAAGCCCCAACCCAACAAGAGATGAAATATCAGGTCGGTAAAAGCGGAAGGTGGCAACTTCTTTCTCTACCTTCGCTCTCTCTCTTCTCCTCCTAAAAATCTTATGCCTCGTGGGCTGTAGCTTGCTGAGCTGAGTCCATATATAGGCCTTACCGAATCCCGAAGCTAAATTCTTTTCAAGAGGGGCCCATTTAACTGTGTTCGGTTTTAGTGAAGAAATTTTATAAATTCGTCTTCTGTGGGAAAAGATTTGAAAACAAAACTTGCTTGAATATACAGCATGAGTTATATCCATTACGCTCAAGAGACTTATTAAGCATTAGGCTATACTATACAACATGAGTTATCAAACCCTATATATACTTTAAATTTCTCTTCACCTCATTAAAATCTTCATAAGTTAGTGTGTGCCAGCGTGCGTGCGTGCCTGTGTGTTTACGTAAACAATTAGGTTCTTTCATTTTTCTTATTTAGAGGTGCATATACATTATAAACATCCAATATCGAGGTTTTTTTTTTTCGCTATATAATTGAAAACTATTTGTACGGCCATGCGTCTGTTATGATGATCATACTACCACCTAACAAAAATAAAAAATAAAAAATAAAAAATAAAAAAAAAACATGAAAAAAGAAATTGTGAAAAGTATCACTCCTAATTTGTCTGGCATGCAGTTCCAAGGTATCGATGTCGACAAGAAGCTCATAGACCTTGTAATCAGATTACCGCAACGCGCGCGCGCGAGCGCGTATGAACTAGGTTATCCGGAGTTTTAGGAAACCGCTGGATTCACATTACAAAACATATTTGAGCCGAGCAACTTGGCTTCGAAGGGTAAGCTTTACTTACCAAATAAAATATTAATGGTGCCCTTGCCCTAGATGTGCAATAAATTTTTGTTTGGATATATAGACTGACCTTTTCAATTATCTCCATCCTCTGACTTTTAAGAAAGAATTTTTTTTTTTTTGTTTTTTGCTCCATTTGTGAAGAAATATTCAAGTGAAATCCAATGCACCAATGCAGTGAGTGGTTGGGGTTTTAAAATAAAGGGATCCAGCCTCTGTAAATACAAATTAATTAATAGCCCATTGTAGTTTCATGGGGCGAGGGGAAGGGGACAGAGAGCAGGAATCTTGTAGACGTGTTTCTAGAAGCTCTAAAACAAGAGAGACAAGACGATGGACCCTTGTACCTTAAAGTTTCTAATTAGGATTGAAACTAAAGGGGCTTCACACGACAACTGGGGAGAGAAAGAAGAAATTGTCCAACAGAAATTATTGCAAAGGTATAACAGTCTAATGGGTTGGTGAACATTTTAACCACTCCCAGTAATCTTTGTCCACATGCGCACTTTTGTTTAAAAAGAGAGAGAGAGAGAGAGAGAGAGAGAGAGAGAGAGGAGTACATAGGGCGTCATGAAAGATCTTGGAGTTCCATTAATCGAATATTCTTATGCGCCAATCATTATTGCATGCATTTACAATATCTACCTTGAAATTTTAAAGAATGTTGACATTCTAATAAAAGCTGAATGATGGTCTTGTTGTACTGTTAGGCACTCAATCAGGATGTTATGAAATATTATCTGCCTGAACGAATCATTTTGAACGAGTTAACTAACAATTTTACGAAAATAATACTAGCAGATGGGGACGCACAAGTACAAAGGGAGGCAGAGAGAGGGGAGCCCGGGGATGATGTAAGCGCCAACAGGTGTCAATAATATATTAGATGAGGATGTCAGTGAAGACAAATCCTTCATTGCATTAGGGATCGGTAGTTAGAGATGGGTGAAGGTGGTTGGGCAGGATCAAAGAAGAAAACAATTGAGATGATATATATATCTTTAAATCCCAGTGTACCCAGGACTCAACCCCCCTGCATGAATATACGCCACTCATTCTCCACAATATTAATCGTTGGTCCAAATTGACCCCATTTTCGTTAATTTTTATAATTTCCTGTACCTACCATCCCCATAGATGTACAATGCTTTGAGTTCTAGCCTTCTAGGTACTTTCGTCATAATCCCTAAAGCCCAATGACAATTTAGGGAACCCATTTGCCATCTCATGCATATGGGAATGTCAATTTGGTAAATGAGTCCCCGTAAGAAAACTAAAATCACCATGCACGATCTTTGTCAACGTGTTAGATGTAATTGTCATCAAGATTAAAAAAAAAAAAAAAAAGACAAAAGTATATACGAGCTACCTATAGTCGTGGCCCGCGGCTTCTTTTGAAAGGGTGATTTATAGATGATCCAACATTTTAAGACGGACTCTTCTGGTTCATGTTATAATACAGGGCTTGTCTCCGGGCATCATCCGTACTTCTCAGAGACCCCTAAGCGAGCTCGGACTCTGAATCATTAAAATGGAGGAAAATCTTCCCCCTGGATTCAGATTCCATCCCGCAGATGAAGAGCTCATTACCTTTTACCTATCAAAAAAGGTTTCTGATGTCGGTTTCACTTCCAAAGCTATTATTGATGTTGATCTCAATAAGTGTGAACCTTGGGATCTTCCAGGTACTCTCAGTTTCACTTTGAATTTGTGATTTAGAGTCCAGCATGTCTATTCTCCTCATAGCTACTTACTGCTCCGTTTCGATTCTAATTTCCAGCTTTGCTTTTGTCTATGCTTTGACTTCAGCATCTGAAGAATTGGTTAATCCCCTTTAACTTTGTATACATCTCTTCCTTCTTTTTCTTGCGATCGACTTGAACCAATCCCTTGTCAAAAACTGTTACTTAATGTCAATTGCTTTGCTAAATACTATTAATTATGAAATATATAGAATTTTTACAGTCCATCGCCCTGCTGTTAATCAATTATAATCAACCTAGTGTTAAGGGCGAACTTAATTGAGATCATGAAGGTTAAGCATACGATCTTAAGTCCATTAGTTATTAGTTTAATTGAAGAATTGAACATGTCATCTTTGTTATCTTGACTTTCAAAATATTTTCAGACTACTTTACGTAGTCTTGTTCTCCGGTTAACGCCTAGTTGTCGAAACATATAATATATGTAGAATAAAGTGACATTCTCCATAGCCTCGAGCAGCAATCTGAGTATAGGCTTCTATTGTTTCAAGATTAGCATTGCTAATTTCAACGGTAGAAATGCCTTGTGCATGCGATTGGTGAACACTTTGGTTTTACTGTTCGTTACATTCTAACACATTAGTAATGCTGCTAGCTTTAGCAAACCATTAGAATTATCTAAATTATTTTCCAAGGAAAACATATATTAAAACGGTGCCAAATTAACATCATACATATATGGTGCAGGCAAGGCTTCCATGGGGGAGAAAGAGTGGTATTTCTTTAGCATGAGAGATCGAAAATATCCAACTGGACTTCGAACCAACCGAGCCACCGAGGCAGGCTATTGGAAAACCACCGGAAAGGACAGGGAAATTTTTAGTGCCGGTGTGCTCGTTGGGATGAAGAAAACCCTAGTATTCTACAAGGGTAGAGCCCCGAGAGGGGAGAAGAGTAACTGGGTTATGCACGAGTACAGACTTGAAAACAAGCATTCTTTCAAGCGTACCCAGGTACTCTCGTATGGCATTCATTTCCTTAATTCTTAAAGTTTGATCTTTGCATGAGTTCCTAAAGTTTAACTGATATCACAGCTGGGGTCGATTAAAACTGACAAAGGCTTACCTGACCTAAATAATTAGACTTAATCTATTAACCCAACCAATATTGACCAAAAAAAAAAAAAAGACTCAATAATTTTAAATACATGAAACCCAAATAATTTAAAATAAAAATGATTCAAAAATTGATTGACTTAAAATTCAATTAATTCAACACTTGAATAACTCAAAATTAAAAACCCAATGATCTGCCAAAACAAATAAACTTAATATTGATATAATTAAAATTTGATGAATTAAAAATTTGAATAACTCGAAACTCAAAACAAGTTAAATGGGCCTCGAGATTTGGTTTCTGGTTAGAGTTGAAACTTGAGATAAAGAGATCTAATGTTCAAGTCTCATTCTTCGCTTAAAAAAAAAAAAAAAAAGATTGCAACCCCAAACTTTGATTTAACACGTTGCACCTTCCTCTCGTAATTACATTGTCCTTGGAATACAATAATGTTGATTATCTAAATGTTTTACACTTTCACAGGAGGAGTGGGTGGTTTGTAGGGTTTTCCAGAAGAGCTCAGCATCTAAGAAATCCCAGCAAGCGCAATCCACGCAACAATCCCTAGGTTATCAATGTGATACAAACTCAATTATGGCTAATGACTTTGAAGATGTCGAGTTGCCAAACCTAAATAGCATTGCAAGTTCATCCAGCGGGTTCATTAACAATATCTCTACTCAGAGCTACGCTAATGAAAACAATATTGTAAATATGAACATGAATTGCGCAGCAGAAAGGGAAGCTGAAGCCGGCACTCTTCCTTCATTTCCATGCCCTTCTGGCTTGCTGGGTTCAAATCTCGCAATGAATTCCTTGCTGCTGAAGGCATTGCAGCTCAGGACCTATCAACAAAGGGAAACCACTACTGATTACTCGTGTCTGACACAAGGGGTCTCTCAACTTGGGTCGACCCATTTGAGTTCAAATTTACAAGCCTCTTCTTCCGAGGTCTTGGACACAATGCAACTGCAGCCACAGGGGGAGCAAGCAGCACAGTCAGTGTGGACTCCATTTGGTGAATTTGTAAAGTCACAACTAACATCTTTTCCGATATGATTTAGAATTGGCCAAGGATTGAGTCTTTCAACTCAGTATGCTAAGTTGGGCCAAAGCTCCTAGGACAAGCGTAATTAATTATAGATGTAGTGGCCATTTGCGTCTTTCTAGGTGTTGTAGTGTCTGATGGGGAGAAGTCCTTACTCTTTATTGTTACCCTCATTTTGCATTTACGAATTGGAAAACGTTATATGGACGGGGCCAAATAGACGAAAAGAGATCCAAGTGACGCGGTGGTAGAGGCTTCGTGTAGATTTCATGCCCTTTTTTTTTTTTTTTCTCAAATGATGTCCAAATAAATAAAGTATAATGTACGGAATAATAAAAAATATATTTATTTATATAAACTATATTAACTTACATGCACATCGCATATTTTTTAGGAAAATAAAAAGTGAGTGAAACCCACGTCGAATTCATATGTTACGTTAGATTCGTCAAGGCATCATCCATAGGTCGTCCACGTAGTAATTACCTTTAAAAATTTTACTTCCATGCAAAGATATTTCCAACATACCTCATTTCTTATTTAGATTCAAATTGCATTAAACCGACAGTAATTCTCGGTGAGTCACCACAATTGCGAAGACCTTTAAAATTAGGTATCTACGATAATGACGTTGACTTGCAAGTCGCTACTTTTTTAACTCTCTCTTATTGTAGAGATGTTAGGAGAGCTTGCCTTCTTACCAATTTGTCCTGATTTTTTTTTTATTTTTTTATTTTTTTATTTTCGGCTACGCCCTCAACCTTTTTTAAATCATACAAGGCCTTAGTTGTTTCTTGGCTGGACATTATTGTTTTTATAAGCTTGTTTGTACAAGAAGATGAGAGGTCTCGCGGTTCCCAACAGAATCCTTTTTTTTATATACTAATACTGGAAAACTCTAATTTATAATATATATATATATATATTGAAGATTGTACTAAACCCATGTAAAAATATCATAAAAAGAAATGCCGGTAAGAAAAGGAAAACTAATGTCAACATAAAAATATTATGTGAAAACTTATATCTTAGTTGCCGTTGTACAATTTATCAACAACAGTAATGCTCTTGTTTACGAAGCACTTCCACTGTCAAATATTTGTTATATGCTATCTGGGCGTACGTGCACCACTATGCTTATTCTATAACTCTATCCGCTGTCAACTCCTAGTCCAAATACACCAGTAATTATTTTGAACCGTCCAACTTCTTAAACGGCAATGGCTTTCGTGTAAGTTAAAGTGGAATCTAAAACAAAAATTGAACAAGGTCAAAAATTTGGATCCTTCCCAGTTGAGGTTGCAGAATCTCTTCTGCTAAATGATGGTGATGCGCTTATAATTTCCTGACCAAGTTCCCTTATCTTGTTGATTAGAAGTTTTTGCTCAGTCTCAAGTTGTACCATATGGCATTCTTGCATGTCCTGAAGGCTTTCCATCTCGCGAAAGCAGCGGTGAGCCCTTCAAGATCACTATCCTCCATCAAAGCTTGAAGCTTGCTTAAAATGTCTTTCATCTGATCAAACAAGTGAGAAAGAATCACTTGTCAGAGTTGAAGGTCTGCAATTACATCGGGTAAATAGATCACATTTTTGTGACAAATACGTGGCTAATGAACTGGTAATCAGAGTGACTCAAGCACGAAGCTTTGCAGCAATGTTTGCAGCTTTTATTTCATCGAAGAAAGCTTCAAAGCGATAAAAGCTAGATCATCATTACAAGGTTGAGAGCAACTGCACAACGTATGGCTAAAAAAAATTGCAAATATAATGAACGAACTAGTGTCACCTGGCTAGATAGTTGGTGTGATTTAGTAATTGATCCTTCAGAGTCCAAACTGGGTCTCCTTTCAACTTCTGGAACTTTCCTAGTGATTTGAATGTGGATCTCTCCTCTTGTCACACCTTGGAGGGGAATCCACTTGTCAGCCATCTGATTTGCAGGCAACCTCTGATATTCTACAACACAATGACCTATACTTGCGGTGGGAAGCAAAGCATTGTGATCTTTCACATGCAACTCAAGGGTACTGCCATCATCAGGGAACTCTAAGGTTTGATTCCACTCAGGATTCAGAGTTTTGTGCACAACCTAGAAGGTCAGGCAGTACCCAGCAGGAAAGTTATTTAAATAGTGTAACTAAAAAAAAAAAAAATGAACGAGACAGACCACAGCTACACATTAATAACCAATATTAATTTTGCACTGGACCAATGAGTCAGCTCTCACATACAGTTAAATTCTAGTCAGCCATTCCACACCAGATCTTACCAGTCACTGGCCATGACCATGTAACCAAGATGCAACTTCAAATGCTTGAGAGAAATGGTGCACATCCAACAGGATGCTTAAATACAAGGGAAAAAGGAAAAAACGGAGCAACAGTGGGAGTGAAATAAAGATGAATAAATAACCAACTAAACAAGGACACAAACAAACATAAAAGGCCCTTAAATCTCTAAATTTCTTTCCACAACGAGAAAACTAACTGCATGTGCATACCTTGCAATGTCAAGCTTATACACTAGTGTGTGCTTTTAGTATGAAAACTACTTTTGTCTCAACATATCAATGGAAATCAAGATTAAATTTTCGCAAAGTATATCATTTAAGTAATCATGAATGTCGTGTTAAACCTTTGTTCGCTTCTTAAAGTTCCCATAATGCACCCTCACATATGGGTCACTTGTTCCTCTGAGATCGGCAGCAACAAGATCTTTTGCTTTGATGAGAACAAGTTCTATCCAACCATTGCCTGAACCGGTGGCTGTACCCTATACATGTTCAAGAAAGATAAGGCAAAAGAAATAAGAAAAAAAGGAGGAAGAAGATGATGGCAATAACATACTAATCATAGATGTTGGCCACTTGGCCTAGAGCATAGCCAGGATACATATGCAAAGATTACATGCTTGATTAGATGGCTATAAATACTACCCATGCAAAGCTCATGTCGGCACATATGTACATATTACAGATCTTTCATGAAAGGTGTTTGGTTATACTAAAAGGTTTTTATTCAGTTATATTTCCTTGAAGTCCGAACTACATTGTATATTTAAAAACAATAAAGCACACCTTTGTTGAGTCAGGTTTATCAACTTCCACTGCTTCAATTTGTAGCCTTAGTTCTCCTGAAATCACTTTTTCAAGGGGAACCCATGTGTCTCTGACTGAACTCTCCAAGAGTCCTTCCAAATTCACTCGTGCAGTGCCAATGTTGTCATATCCAAAAACATCTTCACTGTAGCATTTAATCACAAGGTATTCACCATCGGCTATCTCATCAAATTCAAACTTTTGGTTCCAGATAGGATTAGAAGTATGTGCAGTTCTTGTTCTCTGGATAGCCTGAAAATAAGGCTTGAATCACAATCAGAGTACAGCAAATACACTCAATAGGAACTTGTTAATAATTTCCATATTTGCACCATTCTCAACTTCAATTTAATCACCAACATTCTGCACAGAAAAGAGAACATACCTTTCCATACTGCAATTTAACATATGGGTCACACTTTCCAGTTCTTTCTTTTGTCGCAAGGTCCTTTCCCTCTAATACTACTACATTTATTTTCCTTCCTGTCCTTAGAAGATAACTGGATGATACTAGTGTTGGCTGTAGAGAACTGGTACGGAACTTGTTCAAGCTATGTGAACCGTCAGAAAATTGCCATTCTTTCAATACAAGTTTCACCCTCAACTGCAAAAGCATATATAAGCAACAGAATATAGACAATTAGAACCATTTCAATCCCAATTGACTATCCAGGCTCTAATATTGCATCATTATGGCTACAAAGGAAGAAATCTGAGTATCAGTGACTGTTAGGCTAGGCCAGCACAAATGTGTGTCTGACCTTAATGACAGTTCCAGCCCAGAAAAGAAATATCTTTTTCAATGTACATCTTCAACTATCATACATGTCAGGTATTTCTTTGGGTAAATATCTAGTAAGAGAAAAAGAGAGAGAAAGAGTTTCCTTCTTCCAGTGGCAGGTGATGGGCAATCAAATTGCACTTGATTTATAAAAATATGCTTCTGTTACAAAGAGAAAGCACAAAGTTTGAAGCATAACTCTATTTATAAGGATGTAATTAATTGCATATTTTACCTCCCCAGAATCAACGCCCTCGAATGGAACAACCATTTCAACTTCTTTTCCACAATACTCAGCACGCAAGGCTATTATGCTAGAGTCAGGTCCTATTGCCCAAAACATTGTTGAATCATCTGCAACATACCTCATCTGCTCAAAAGGTGAAAAATTGACATAGTAAAAATTCCTTCTAATTTAAGCAGGGTGCTTAGAGTCACTTACGAAAATTTAAACATAAGAAAAATAAGAATTAACTCATAGCAAGCAAACATATGCAATGCTATAAAGATCTATAGGCCCTGCTATAGCTTCACATGCCACAATATGTTTACTTCACAATCCAGAACCCACATGAGCTTACATATGAAGTGTCAAAAGATCTGTGACCAGTTTTGGATGGTTAATGTACCTTTATCTCACAACTTGCCAGAAAGTTACACTTAACACTGCCTGGGGTGCTGTTATAAAGTTGGAATTGAAGAGTTCCAGAATCTTCATGCAAAACCATGTTGAATGTTGAATTCCATCTAGGACTTGAGCCTGGTTTTGCAGCTGTTCTCCTAGTTAATTTCCCAAGTTCAACCTCCACAAATGTCTGCAGATCATTATCATCAATATGCTCTCCTAAACTGCCATTTGCAGAATAACTTGGCTTCCTTTGTGGACTTCCTCTCAAACTACCCCTAGAAAGCTTACCGGCTGAAATGACTGTCACATAAATTATTCCGCCAACAGCCTTCTTCCTTAAATCCACTGCAGGTAAACAGTAAGAACGCCGGCGAGGTTCAACCATTGTCTTGACTAAGGTATCAGTGAAAATTTTGACCTGCTCAAGGAAACACAACAGAAAGGAACGCCATGTTTAAGAAATAGCCTTCATCCAAAGGAAGATGGAACATTTTATGTCCTGCTTAACTCCAAGGTATCTAGTAAAGAGGGTCTAAAGCCTCCATTAGTATAAAACCCCTAGATAACCAATAGATGGCATCCAGGACAATGCAAGTATAATGTTCATGGTAAAGGCCTTATGTACCAATGTTAATGCATCAAATGATACCAGATATATATGTGGCATAGAAATAGGTTTCCCCAAGACTTGAGAGAAGAATAAAAGTTAAGTTTACATGCAAGAAAATTGCATATAAAAAGCAAAGTAACTCAAAAAAAATTCCTAGGGGGTGAAAATGAAGCAAGATCAATTCAAAAGAGCACAACAATAGCAAGCACAATATAATTGTCCATCACTGTAAAATTATAGTTCTTGAAAAATCATACCAACCACGAGGAAACTCCGGGCAGCTCTGTGGCAGGTAGCGACTGGCTTCCACCACTACCAAAGGCAATTCCAATTCTTACATCAGGAGTTGATACAAATGAGTATAAAAATGCCCTCCCATCCAGAACTGGCATCAAGAGAAGCTGTAGATTGTAGACAACCAAGGAAAGATAACGTCAAAATCCACCAAAAGTTCAAAATTGAGAAACACCATGTCAAATAAACTGTAAGCATCAAAAGTTGACCACCACCTATTCTCTGACCACAAACAGGACAAGCAAAGCCAAATTTGAACATTTGACTACAATGGAAATTCTAATACTAAACTACAAAATAAAACAATGAAAGAGAAGTGCATTGGTTGAACAAAGTTCAAAAGATGAATCAAAAGAGATACAAAGGACACTCTACTAGGATACTACACAGAAGTCAGAATCACTGTCTTTTCGGAAATTCATAAATGACAACATCAATACTCCATCAGTTGATTCACATGTATGGCCCTTTTTCCTAGTAATGGAGATGATGAAATGAAGTTCTGAGTCAGTTTGATCTGCTATCTAACATTGTTAGCACAGCTTACTGTTATGAAAGAAATCTTGCACCAAGTATCTGATCCTTAAGGATTGTACTTCAAATTTCAGGTCCTCTTCTATTCCTCATTCCATAAAGTTTTCAGTAAAGTGCTATCACAAAAAAAGAAAAAAAATCTTTCCTCTATGGACATTATAGTCATACTGGGTGTTGTCAGTTGACTGTAAAATTTTACATGATAGCAAATAAAAGCAAAAATAGAAAACAAAAAGGATAAAAGATTCCCAAGGACAGAAACAAAAGAACAACAAAATCATATGTACAGTAATGAAGCAATATTATGAAGATGGCTATATCCATGGTAATATATCTACTAAAGAAGAAAGTAGCAATGTTGAAATGGGATCTGTATGGCTTGATGCTGCCACAATTAAAGGACAAGTGGAGGTCCATGGGGAATGCCTTGAAAACTGAAGAGTACCTTGTGGAGAAGATTAAAGATGTAGACTTTATAATTGGTGGTGTTGATCTGGAAATCAAGCACAACAATAAAAACTTGCGCACAACTAGCAAATTGATTTCATTGTTACAATTGCTTTTGAAGGCTCCAGATTTATGTATGTGGCTAAACGTGCATGCATGCATAGTACATATTTTTGTGTTTTCGTCTTTATGTGTCTTTGAAGATGGTCCAACCCAAGAGTTAACACAATGTCACCTGGTATGCATTCTGGCAAAAGGTAAGCATGCATAAAAACTCATTGATTTTCTTGTTTTTATTTAGCTTGTGATAACTATATCTACTTTGCAACATGAGCAGTCACATAAGTGCACACACAATACACACACAAAATCTACACCATCAATGATTTTAGCCAAATACGGAATACCCACAAGACATGACTATGGCAAAGTTATCAAGAGTAGAAGAAAAGACTAATGTACATACTTCACCCTTGATGTGGAGGCTATTTACAACTATTCGTGCAGTTCCTCTTAATGGCTTGGCCACCTTAGCCAGCAACATAACGCTCATGTCACTTGTATCCCAATCAACCCCCAGATGCATAATTCGCTGTTGAAAAGATAGACAACATGGTTTTAAAGTCTCAGATTTGTTATATTGTATGAAGAACAACTCAACTAAAAAAGGAAAAGAAAAAGAAAATCATTAAACAAATGAAGTTATCAAGGAACAATGTTTTCATAACTTTTAAGCACAATCATATTGAAGTAGAATAGATACTAAAAAGGATACTGAGCACCCCCAATCATGGACTTCCAAAGGCACAAAGTGAGTGCAGGAAAGAGAAACTGGAAGGTTTTACAGGTCCTTCCAATTTGGAGATCAAAAGAAAATTATCTCAACAATCTTCACATTTCCCAGGTGCAGGGCATCTTTGGTTCATTTGTCATCTTAGAAAATTAATGTTTCCAATTTCTTCTAAAACACACTCAAGCCTTATGCAGTAGTTAATCCAAATCTAGCCTATTGATGGACTTTAGTGAACTAAATATATGGATTTTGCTCAGGTTTAGTGAGGTTAAGGGAAACATATTGACTTCAATGCAGAAAAAGACAACCTCCAATCAAAACACATAAGGTAGTTGATCATCCTAGCATTGCCATGATTGTCTGGACTCAAGCAGTAGGATATAGTTGCCATAACAATTAGCAGATGACACAAGATGACTTGAGCATAATTAAGTAAATCTCAGCTCCAATGAGCTTTAATACCAGACTACTGGATCAGTTACATGGATCTCAAGTCTCCACTCTTCTCTGTTTAGGGATAGTGCAGGTTATTACAATACTAAAACAACAGCCAGACTGCCAAAGAGTAAAGGGAGAAAAAGCATAACATCTTGGCAACTAAACATATGTATTTACATCAAAATTCCGTGAAAGTTGTTCTTAAATAACTTCTCAAAAACCATATTTGCAAACACTAAAACAATCAGGAAACCAAACCTGATCACCAAAAGTTGACCAGCGAGTCCCAAGGAGACCCAAGCTAGGTGGGCTCAAACCTAGTGAAAACTCCTGCAGTTCAATATTTTCCTACAAAGTATATGTTTTGACAATAAACACGTAAATTAAGGTCAATATAAATGAAGAATCTATATCATTCAATTGAATTAACACAAAGCACATCACTCACTATAAGCTTTGACTTCAGCTGCTTTAAACGTTTCTGCACAACAAGTTTAAGTAATTAGTTTGAGTTGGCAAAAATAAATGGGATGGTTATATATGTGCACTTGGAAGAAGGAGTATACTCATTAGTGTGTGCGTGTGCGCGCGTGTGCAGAGAGTTTACGCTCATATGAAGAAAAGGTCAAATTTGAACCAAAAACAGAACACAATAAGACTACAAAATTTCCAGAAGTTTGTGTTAATTGATCAAATTCCAGAGCAAATTTACAGTGACGAGAACATGAAATTCCGGAGTTTTTGATCTCATTTCAGTAGGAAAACAAAAACAAGTTGACTGCAGCCTTTGTTTCACTATTTCGAATATAATGGTCATAATGTATCTTAAGTGTGAACAGAATGGATTAGGTAAGGAGATAAAAGAGAATTTGAGCAAATGTAAAACTGAAATGGAAAATTTTCAAACTTTGTTCTGAATTGGGCTCTCTAATAAGGCTCGAACCTAAAATTGGAGACATACTAGCATGGATTTTTTATCAGTAATGCATTGGAGAAAACAACCAAATAAATTAGGGAATGCAAGAAATAAATTTGACCATCCAAATTACTAGTGTGTGCAGAACATGGACAATATAGACATTGAACAGAAGACAATAGATAACAGCATCGGACTATATAACAAAAGCTTATAGATATGATCAAAATCTAACCTCAACAATGGATGCAAACCTTGTTGAAAATCTCGGGTTAAAATAATTTAGCCAAACTTCCATCAAAAGCTTGTTTAGCCACTCGCAGTGCTCCACGGGTGTTATTGGCTGTATAACTATGTGAAATGATTAATATATTCCACTATGCAAAACAAAACAGGAACTTACTGTAAGCTCACTGCCACAAAAAATAAAAAAGAATACAAGAAATTCAACATAAGCACATGGGAAATGATGATTGGTACCGAGGTGTTTAGTATGATCCGCTGCCACTTTTTATTCAGGTCTTCCACAAGTATTTGGCGTTGATGATGGAAATACTGCACAGGAAAAATGGCATCGTAGGATTTTTATTTCTAACACCAGTCAAATCCGCGCGCATAAATGAAAGAACTGAAGATGAAGCTTGAAAGCAGCTTTATAGTACATGTGAATTTGGTATAAGCAACAGTAATACTGTTAGGCAGAAATCCGCTACCAGCAATGAAATCAATGACAAGAGAAACGAAAGGACCAGGGAAACCATAATCACATCCAAGCAATCAGATAATTTAGAACCAATAGATACCAAAACAAGCCTGTTTCAACTCATGATAAGATGCCATCATAAGAATACACTAAAAAAGGAAAAGGAAAGAAAGTTCGACGCCATCTGCTCCGCAGGCAAAAAAAAAAAAAAGGGAATCAAACAAGTGATGATTTCAACAGTTTAAACACAAAAATGTCCCCAACCCAAAAAAGTAAGCCCCCAGCAACAATCTAAAAAAAAATTAACAAGAAGACCAAAAAAAAAAACAAAAAGAACCAAGAGCAATGATCATGAACTCGCCTGAACAGTAGCCAAAACAGCAGCAACAACAAGGACCCAATTGGAGAGTGAGAAAACCCATCTCTCAATGCACCAAACGGCCAAAATTAAAGGGATCAAGAAGGCAAGAAAAGGCTTCTCCCCCATGAAATGATTCAAGAACTCCACAACCTCTGCTACCCCTTTTGTTCTTGCCATCTTCAAAGCCAGCCAGCACCCAAAGGAAAAAGAAATGATCTTTCACTTCTCTAACCTATGGAACCACTGCAATAAACGCACACCTCGATGGTTTTAAGACAAAAGTGCCTAGAGACAGACTTAAACGGCAAAGGAACGTTGAGGAATTTTGTGAGACCTTGGATGATCTTTGAATACTCCAAGAGTTTAGTTTCTCTGTTTCAATATTTATTAGGGGTGTGTGAGGAGGGACAAGAAAAGTCAACAAGTCAGCCATAGGCAAATAGCTTGTAAATATTATTTATTATTGAATAACAAAATTTGGCTTTTCCTGCATTTTTTTGTCCGAATAATTACAAAGACATCGCAAATAACTGAGAAGTGTTCATTTTTTTTTTTTTTATTAATCAATTTGAGGGTGCCCCCTCCTTTTAACGTGGATTTATTAGACTGGCCTTCAATTTTGATGGTTGTGTTGTCGGGACGCAAGATAATTTCCACACGATTACCGGTGGCCTGTTGGTACAAGACCTGACCAATGTTATGGGAAAACATTATTTTATTATTAAATTTTAATAATTATTACCAATTAGAGTGACTCAAACTAAATTGTTATAAATTTATAATCAATTTTTTCATTTGTTGTGTTATAATATTATTTTAACTTGTTAAAAAAGGGGAGTCAAAATAATTTTTTTCTGTTTTTTTGTTTGGTTAGCAATTTAACCATTTCTTTTATTTCTATTTTTTTTATGCCCTTGGCAATTTCTTTTAATCTCTTAACTTTTAACTTCAATGTCAAATAAAATTAAATATTATGGAAATATATGGGATTGAAACTATTACAGTCCAAACAAATAGCAATTATTAGTTCATTATTATATCCCTTCTTTTCTGCACAACAGTCGGAGCATGCTCATATTTGAATCTCTCCATGCTCATTAATTTATTATTCTCTTGTCCTTTTAGTTTCGGTATCTTATGCTTTTCATCAAAACGTGACAAAGAAATCTTTGATTTTATTTTTATTATTATTATTATTATTATTTGATTTGCATTTAATATTCCGTAACTACGTAAAAAGAAGAAGTTGTAACGTTACTGCTTTTTGCCCTTTTGGTGCATAGTAGTATAACTCTCATTTATTAATACACGGTAGTATAACTCTTTTGAATTTTTTTTTCTTCAAAAAATCGTATATATCTTTACTTTGTGTGTTACTATGTGCATTATTCTTAGCCATTATTTTATACAATTTATATATTGTACAAACTTACACGAAGAGATATAATTGATTCGCTCAACTTGCATCAAGTTTTGATGGGAGACAATGGAAAGCATAAAAAAGAAAGAATATTATGACATAGTGGACGAAATACCCCACTTTTCCTACCAAACCACAGCATTGAAGTGGCCGCTAAAGGAGAAAAATTCTATGGCTATCGTTATTATTATTATTTTTTTAAATTAAGAAACTCATGAGTCAGAATCATATAATAAAAGTAATCATTTATATTTTTCATAAATTTCACCTTTTTTTTTTCCAATAGGACATTATATGGCTATCGTTTGAAACCTAGTAAAATGCGTGGACCATTTTCTTCCACATTAGGAGCCTTTTTTTTTTTTTTTTGGGTGGAATACTACGAGCCTGATTTTTTCATAAAAAAAATATTAAGTACATAAATTATGTAATAAAAATAATTCTTCTAATTCTTATAAATTTTATGCTTTCTTTTTAATATTAAACCTAAAACTACAAAATGGAGTTTTAGATTTAACGTCAAAGGTTGCTATAAATTCAAGAAAAAAAAAGTTATTCTTAGGATAAGGGCGTTTTTTCTTGAAGAAAATGTTTTGTTCATAAACCTATCCACTATCATAATTATTAAGAAAAACTTACTCACTCTGCACGGTCATTTATTAAACGCAAGTCCGTATAAAATACTTTCGGGAAAAATGGAAAAAAAAAAAAAAAAGACTCGAGCTTGAATTTTCTAACCTTGGCCGTTTAAATTGTAGCGCGGCGATCACTCTGTACGGTCATTTGGACCTTTTTGTTTTTTTTTTTTTTTGGGTCGTTGTGACATCGTACAGCCTGAATGCTTGGATCCAGGCTCATTGTTTCAGATATGGTAACGCTTTTTGTTGAACGCAGACGTTGGTTTCAGGTTTTAACCGAAACTGAGGTTGGAAAATGCACTTGAACAGAAATATATGTACTTGTTTTCTTGAAGTTCGTAACCATTGTCTGCAGCCTTGTGTTGGATTACCGACAGCTCAGGTTTAGAGGTCTCGTAACTGCTTGATCATGCCTCTGACGTATAAAACAAACTAAATAAAATTCCGCAAAATTTTTCCATTTCAAACAGAACGATAGGACTATCATGTTCAATTCCTGTAATTTAGAATAACACGATTCTATATAATGAAATTATTTGATAGTATGAAACTTTATCGGATTAAAATATAAAATTTTCAAATGCATTATATAGGAGAAGTGGGTAACGCATTGAACTTTTGACTCAATTCCGTGAAGTCTAATTTTATATTAGTTGATGAAAATCAAAAGGTCTGACTTTTTTCTTTCATTTGATTTATAAACAGAAGAGAGAAAAAAAAAAAAAAAAGAGTGAAAACCATGGCGGACTTGCACTATAGGGAACAACACAATGGCCGGCAATTTCTTTTATTTTACACAATTCTTATGTGTTCGTATCTGTACATCTCTGACGACGACGATGGTGATAATGATGGTGATGGCGGCCCGCATTATCACCCCATTCCTTTCAACAGTATTTCCATTTGTTGAGAGTGGTTCATTGTTAAAACACCAGTGGCGAAGTTTTGGACTTGTTTTCTTATAAACCATACGTAAATTGTTTTTTTTTTTTCAATTATCAAAATCGTATATTTAGGAATCTCTTATTTAAGAGTCAAATATGATTATAACTATAATTATTATACAAATTAAATTAAAATTTTAAATTAGTATCTTATATCTTTATATCTGTATTCAGTTGTTATAAAAAAATAAAAAATTATATAAATTTCATTAAATAAGGAGTGTCACAGTGCAAAACCTAAGTAAAGCGAAATAAGAGTTGTGCAACGTTTTGACCCGTTGTTTTAGAAGACGACAACGCTATATCATATCAGTCCCTTTTCCCGGTGTTTTTTTTTTTTTTTTTAATTTCCCTCCCCCCCTCTTTGTATTTCGGCCGTAAAATTTTTTTTTTTTTTTTTTTACTTTTACGAGATTGTAAGATATCACTTCTTATTTATTTATTTATTTTTATTGAAAAAAGAAAAGAAAAACAAACAGACAGGTGTTACCACCAAAATCAGCTCCCGTGAATTTGGAGCAGCCGTTCGAAACATTTGTCTTCAATCAGCCTGTGACGTTCCTGGGTCCCCAGAGGAGGAGCCATTTGAGATTTTTTGTTATAATTATATGCTGTTTTTGTTTGTGATTAACCAGAGTTTTAAAGTGCAAGGCAAATGATCATCCATTAATATTATTCCACGTTGGCTTTGACCGGTTGAGCAGAACTCAGCTCTTGAACGTGGATCGTCCCTTCTAACTCTGACCAATGGAGTGGCCAGGGCCATTACTTTGGCAGAAAGGTAGAGGAGACATACAAAATGTTTTATTTATTTATTGTTATTATTATTATTGAAAATTTAAGTTCTCCCCTCCCCCACAAAAAAAAAAAAAAAACTCTAGATATGCAACATGTAATAATACTTCAATTTATTTTTAATTACTAATTACATATTTTATTATATTTCTTGCACATTTTATCATTATTATTACACATCAAGGGTTTTTTTTTAAAGAAATTTAAAATTCAAAAAGAAGAAGAAGAAGAAGAAGAAAAAAAACAAAAAACCTGTGATACCCATAAGTCAGCTCACTCCAAATCTTCTCTGATTATTTTTCCTTGCCTATCAATCTTTTCCCTTAAACGTAATATTTTGATTGCATTGTCAATGAAGTGCTACATTTTTAGGTATCATGTGATGAAAAGTAAGAATTGCTACCTATGATTAATTTAATGATAAAGACAAATTAAATGTACAAATTTAAATTTAAATTTTCTTAAATGCATTCTATAGTTTAATCAAGAGGTGTTCTGTTAGTACCAAACTAATGAATCGGGGTTTACCTCAAATGATTTCTCTTCATCGAAAGCAAGAATGGCGTCTTCTTCTTCTTCTTCTGTTTTTTATTTATTAAATGATATGATACATCGTAAGACCAAACATTTGTCATATTACTATTAAGATGTTAATAGAAGTCTTAATATTTTTAGCAGAATACTAATTAAAAAAAAAAAAAAAAAGTGGTGAAAGTGTAGATGATGGAGGTCCTGGTTTGAATGGTAACTGGGCCACATCATAATATTAGGTTAGCCCAGAGAATGACTGGCCTAACAAGGACTAGTTGTTCGCATCCACCTCCAGAATGATCCTGACCCAAGATAAGTTGCCCATTCGGTTAACCTGTGTGTGCCCCCACACTTTTGCGCCCCCCCCCCCCCTTTTTTTTCCCATTATGCGAGTCATTGAGTTATAAACCATATAATAAGTAATTTTTATTATTTTTATATCTTATTTTTAAAATTTAAATTTAAATTTTTAATCATTAGAATGTGCTATCAATTCTTGACTTTTTTTTTTTTGGCGGCAGTTTTAGTACCTTGAGAATCGGTCAAAGCATAATAATCTACTTAACTTCAACGAAATTCATGAGAAATTACATTTTTACAGTACCTCGATAAAATCTATGACCATTAGAGAGAGAGAGAGAGAGAGAGAGAGCTTTGTTCCGTTTAAAAGCTTTTCTCTTCTTTTCAAATTTATAACAATTTATCAGAATTGAGTTGGTGAAAATCTATAGTCCAATTAGCATAAAATTCATTCCCCATGTCATAATTTGGTATGTGACATTACATGTAGAAAGAACAAAATAAATACGAGACTTATTGTTGATATATCAACTATATTTCATCTACCATGTAATAAATTTGTCTGCTCGATAGTTACTCCAATAGCACATAACATAAATTATACTATCTTATCTTTTAGGAGTAATTACCATGTCTATTAATAAATATTAGTTATTAGTTTTATTTTATGTTATTTATTTTCGACATTTAATGTTACACCAAACTTAATTTACAACAGAAGAAAATGATTAAAAAAAAAGGTTTCAATTAAAATTTTGTTGTTTTGTATATTTTGTCGTTTGCTATTTAACTTTGTTTGGTGCATTTCAATTAATTTATTATATTATTTAAGATATAAAGGCGATTAAATTAAACATTTTTTTCCTTATATTAGCCTAGCTGCTGCTGCTGCTTATTTTGGTGTGCCTTTGTTTTTTTTTTTTTTTTTGGGGGTGGGGGTTCTAATTTAGCGTTGGGTGCATTCTTTAAAAATAATTTGAGAAAGAAAATATGGGTGATTAGAAGGAGCGTGCCAATCAGGTGCAGGGAGCGCGTCAGCTTGATTAAGGAAAAGTCGGGAATCCGGCTGCCTGCTTCCTGGAGGGAAAACAAACCTTATTTCCCCCGCCGCGAAGGGCGACCGAAATATCCTCTTAACTGAACACGTGGGGGCCACAGTGCAACTGCTTTTCCTACGACCACTCGCATGTGGCCACGGCAGCACTCGTTACAACGGTCACTTACCTGGCAGTGCCACCTTTATCCCTTAAATTTTTTGCTCCTTCTTTTACGAAATGAATATTCTTTTTTTTCTTTTTTCACACGTGCTCCAATTTGTTTCCAAAATGGAAAAAAGCACGCACGCACGCACCCACTTGGCACCAGCGCAGTGGACCGGAGGTCTTTCACTGCCCGTGGGAGTATCATTTCTCTTGCCTATAAATACACATTTTTGGACCTTCCCCGTTTCTTCCAGTCCCCATCCAACTCCACACCAACCAATCCATCAATGCCTCAAAAAATAAGGTTCAAATTTCAGCTATAAAAAAAAAACAACAACAACAACAAACCCTAACTTGACGCCCACACCCACCCAACGAGGGTCCTAGAAGTGTGTTACCGAAAGAAAAGAAAAAAGAAAGGGCAAAACATAAGGAAAGGGCAATCAATTACCAACAACAATAACGAGAAGCATGAGCCCCACACATTTCCATGAACATCATGCAAAAATGAACAACAACAACAACAATGGGATATGTCCGCCACCATTGAGAATCAACAAGGGCTCCCACGTGATCAAAAAGTCGACGTCGTCGTCGTCGTCATCGATGTTGTCTCCCCCATCCTCCTCCTCTTCATCGTCAGCATCTTCCCTCGGCGTGGCGGGACCCAACAAGCAGCTCCAACGCCATCCGGTGATCATATACACTCACTCCCCCAAAATCATCCACACCCACCCTAAAGATTTCATGGCATTGGTGCAAAAGCTAACGGGTTGTTCCCGGTCAGAAGACGATCCAGCCGCGCAAATAAAACAAGAAAAGGGCAATCCAATGCCGGAGACGGAGGAGGCCAAGGGTTTGAAGAGCGTTGTTGGGAGTGAGGACACTGAATCGTCGTCGGTGATCACCACCGATGAGAATTGTGGGAGCCTAGGTGATGCACAAGTCAATTCTTGTTTCGCGCCTCCCAAATTCGATCCCCCAAATCCTTATGTGGCTACCATTCCTCTCTTTACGCCCAATTCAGCTGATTTTTTGTGCCCTGATCAGCCTTTCTATAATTACACCGACCCTTTGTTTTTCACTCCCAATATGGGGGGCTCTAGCGCTATGCCACCTTCTTCTGCCTTGGAGGGCATGAACAAGATCCGAGAATACTAGGCCTTTTCTTTTAAAATTTGGATTAAATCCTTTGGTAGAAAAATTTTTGGTTCTTTTTTTATCAAATAGGTAGCTATTTGTTTATTTGTTTATTCTTTTTTCTGAGATAAGTCACCACTTGCAATAATGTTCTATGTATTCCTGTGGTTAGCGCATTCTACAGGATGGTGAACAAAGAAAGAGGAAAGAGTAGTAAAATTCCAAAAAAAAAAAATGTCGTCTTTTTCTTTTTTAAATTTCTAAATTCGTACTTTTGTTAATTACTTTTGTTTGCCCTACAGATTAATTGCACGGTTGATGATTCACGACCTGTAATCTTTATTTCTACTCTGTTTGTCATTATTAAGAGAGAGAGAGAGAGACAAAGCAACAATTTTCCTTTTCGTTTTTTTTTTTAATAATTATTATTCTGCCCTGATTTTTGGCTGCCTAGACTTCTCCCTGGAAAGTGGATGCTTAACGGTCCAGCGTTGCTTTGAGTTTATGATTCGTTTCTTCATTTCATTTGCTGTTTGGAGATGTTGACATCAAGTATGGAAAATCAAAGGGACAAAATGAAGGTCCCTCCAGTATCCAGTATCCCCTCCTCAACAATAGAGTTTGACAAACTCACTTCACAAAGTGAGCGATTTGAAATATTTCAAGCCGTGTATTATTTAAATTTTTAATACTATAAATCATACATTTATTAAATTTTAAATTATTTAAATTTAATTTACTCGAAATTTGAATGACTTGCGAGTTAGTTATGAGTCAAGTTATTAGCATATTTTGCCCCCCCCCCTCCCCCCAGAATTGATGCTCCTTCGAAACCCTCTTGGGAATCATAGGAAATCTCACAGAGTTTGAATTATTATCCAACTAGAGATGCAGATAAGGGGGGACATGAGAGGATCAACTTATATCCGTGACAACCGTACGCTTTCAGGTTCTTGGAATCTTGTAACTTTTCAACCACACGCATCCTCTACACGGTTTCCATGTATGATCTTCCCTTTGCTCCATAGCTGATGCCTCCGCAGAGAGGTATTCAAAATTTTGCAGCAGTACGTACCTCAAGCACCTACGACGTCAACTCCCAATCTCTATTGTGGTGAGAAATTAAAAGAAAAATTTCTTATTAACCCTATTCAACGTGTGAGTTGGTGAGAAAGTCTAAGATTTTTTTACTTTCAAAATTATTAAAATGTCTTTAAGTATTTAAATTTTTTTAATATTACAGTATTACTTGTTTCAGAATAGTGAATGTTACATTATTTTTAAAGATGGATAAATTAGGGATTACATAAATTTAGATTTTCTTGTTGGCACTTTCTTTCATCCCATCCTCTTTCTCCAAGCTCCTTTTTTTTCTTCTCCTCAATTTTTTTTTCCTTCATGTTCTTGAAAAATTCTTCTTATGTGTCTATGAACATTAATATTTACATGCCATTTCGATGAAATCAACTGTACATGTAAAAGTTATGACCACAAAGCCATAAAATACCATAGGGGATATTTATTCTTTTCTTAATTTAATTGGCGTTAATTAAGACTCAAACTAAAGATCTCTAACTAGGAAGATGACCCCAATATAATTGAATTAAAAATCATTAATCTTTTAATTTTTTTATTACTTTTCTCTTTGTGAATTGCAGGCCCTGCCGGAAGCTGAGCCACTACTGCTCTTAATCCCATTGCCATCTGTCTGCAATTGTTGTACTTGGGGTGAATATCATGTATATGTCTCCGGGGTGATGACCTCTGGACTGAAGTTTCTTGTTACCAGGCCCTCAAGATGAGCAAACAACTGGGGCCGAGTACTCCATAACCCCTCGACAGTCAAATCAACCGATGGACCACTTGGGTGCTGGGGTAGGAAGGGTCTTGCACAGAACTTATAGGCCTGCTAAAAAGGGACACGTAGTTGACAGGTTTTTAAGGGACTTGAGTCTCGTTAAGGTGTCTTCCCACATGCAACAAGGAGCTTGAAGTAGAATTAGTCATTGATACTAGGTCCTCGTACACGGGGGAAGGGACCTGCTAACGCGGCCGGAACAAGAGCTTGTCTAACTGCTCATAACGAGCTTTAGTTTTGTTTGTCCCCGATCTATTCAAGGGCATGGGGTCTTGGGCCTAATGAATGGCATAGGCCCGTTCACACCAATGGTCAGTGGGCCTAATCCTTATCCAATGAAATCCAGGGTAAAATCCCTACGCAAAATGGTTTATGCAACTCTTCCCGGTTGCCTGATCATCCGATAGCCATTAGGCACAGAAGGGTTTAGACTCGTAAAACAAAAAACGGGAATAAATTTGGCGTGCAAGCTTTTGGTTTACGTACGTACGGCAGCTATCTGGGAAAGAATGCGAGGAGTCATCGAAATTCCTAACTTGGCTCCACGCAGACTTTCAAATTTTCGGAACGGTTAAATGGATGTGGTAAATTAGATTCATTTCAAATACAAAGGCCACACGTTATGCTATCCTTATCGGTGTATATACATTTTTAAGTATCTTGTTGCATGAACGCAGTTAATGGTACTAGTAGTAGTTATAATAGTACAATAAAAATTTGTGTTTCAAAAACATCAAGTTGACCACATTCATGTGTGCAATAGAGTTAAGTGAGTGAAATTCCTAACCCATAGTCAGCTAGTTGAACATCGTCAACACGTTACCGTTCAGATCTTCCACCCCATTCTTTTTTGGAGTTCCTTTTTTAGTGTTAAACGCAACCTTTGAGATTTTGTTGCACATATTAACTCCTGAATCACTACAATTATCGGAATTACTACAATTACCTGAATAATAATGAATACCGTTAATATATATATATATATATATATATATATATGTATAACAAAAATGTAATTGACCAAAATGAAAAGAAAAACGAAGACAAAATGTAAAAAGTTAACACACTCAGATTTCAACCTCAACCGCAATTGTACCAATGAAATCGTTAGTTTGTAACCGACAAAAAGAGTTCGATACATTAAGGCCCCATCCAACAACCCAAAAACACTAAGAACAAAGAAAAAGGAAGTTGATACTTTAAGCAATTCAGGTATTGGAGTGAATTAACCTGTTTTCCTCATTATTTTGAGCAAAATCTATGGTCCTTTTAAACTAGAAATTAAACCAGTCCAAAAAGTCAGAAAAAGGCAAACCAATTGCCCCATCATTTTTCGGGGGCTTCCGGGTGTACCTTAAACCATCTACTAGCAATGACTCTGCAAAAATATGCTTTTGCTCCTTTTTCCTTTTATTTGTTCAGTAATTACTAGAAACATCTCTATCCGTTTGTCCAAATTTACGAGGAACACGAATTCACATGTACAAATTACTCGGGCAAGTAAAATTGCGAAATTATTTCTTTTTTTTGTCCTCCTTTTCTCTTTCAAGAACCACGGGAGCAGCCGGTATGCTGAACCACCAATCTCTTAACCTCCTTGAAAATCTTTCTGCACTCGCTCTCCTTGGAGGCGAATACCTTGTAAATGTCTCGAGAAAAAGGAACAGAACTATGTACTTGATGGGAATGAAGGCCAGAACCAGTGCCATACACAATAGGGTAAGTGCAAGTCTCTCGGTTGCCTGGTCATTCCAGAGACACATTAATTGCAAGTGTTGCTGGCACATGCTTGAGTACCACTTCAGTATAAAACTTCAGTCAAGCAAGATGCGAAAAAGAAAATGACATGCGCCATGCTTTTGATGTACTTTTACATGACAGCAAAGGTGAAAGAATGAAAAGAGATCAGGATACAGAGTCTGCAAGGATAAGGAAAGAAGAAAACCTGAGGAAAGATACACAACAGCAAGGCACGGAATTTAAGTAGGACAATGTTTCCATCCTGGATGAGCTGTTCAACTTGAGTTATCGCATTCTGGACAGCCAACAGTTGCTCCATTGTGTTCATTGGTGGAGGTGCTATCACCTTAAGTGCATCAGCAGGCCTTCCTTGGTTATAGCATCGTGTAAGCACCATAAAGACCGCAAGAGATCAGCACCATTCCCAAAGCATAGCCCACCCATCCCCTAGAACACAATATATTTAAGTTCTCATGAAATAAACCCAGGAGCATGATGCATGCAGGAAAGTGTGTAATCAGTTATCAAAAGTGCATTTAGCCTAACAAAGGCATAAGAAGTGGCATAACATTCAGAAGGTGTAAGACAGAACAATGTGCATTTCACCAATGCTATAGACAAGAGATAGTGTAAGACCAATGGCAATTGTCCAAAACTCACACCATGGGAAGACAGTTAACAAACTAATATCAGGCCTTGAGCCTGAAAACCCCACAAAGCACATAGAATAACACTGAAATTAGATTTCACACTTCTAGCTCTGAGTAAAAATTAAGGATACCACTAATGTAACTGCTTTTCACTTGTTACACTTTACTGAAGTAGATTTAAGGAAAAGTTATGCAATTAGAGAAAAGGAAAAGGACAAAAAGGAGGTAAGAATTTGATAATGATATTAGAATTATGCGAGTGATCATAGGGTTGCAGGTTCCCTTCAGGAAGAAAGAAGGGATTTTCATTCCGTTTGAACCTCCCTTTCATGCAGCAATCCAATAGGGAAAACAGCTTTGGCTACATTCAAATTTCAAATAGGAAAAATAACTAACAAATGTGCAGGATATGTTCATCCCAATCAACCATATTGAGAGTGGAGGCATCCACACAATAGATTTAACTCTGATAAAAAATATCCTCCCATTTTTCAGAGAAAGGACTTTTATTGAAGCATAATAGAGTGGCAAGTACACAATTGTATAAACAATCAGTCATTTTGAGAAGGCAGAAGAAGATTTTTCTCACTTTTTCTGCCATGGAAGCAATGTTCATTACATGAGTTTGCTCAAGAACCCACATCATTAACAGCAATGAGAGGAGTATGAGCCTTACCTCCAAATGACATAACTGAAAAACAAACAGAACACCAAAGAATTCACAGGATCCTCCCAGTATGCCAAGCAAAGAAGCCCCTTCCCAGCTTCAATAACTGGGAAAAGTAATTCCTGCAGACATGATATAACAGGAAATGCTGTAAGTGAAAAGTACATCTACTTTTTCACAGAACTGAGCTGGCAGCATAAGAGGTCATGGAATAATTCCTACTAATAATAAAAGTAGTTTCAAATTGTGGCTCTAAAACAACAACGATGATGACCCTGGAGACAGGGCGACCCACAAAGCTATCTTTTTGACAGCAGTTGTGGCTGCATTAACCACAATTGCCTACTCCAAGTCACAAATGCCACTACAATTCAAACACTAATGCAATCAAAAGCACTCAAAATCTGCTTAGCAACTACAGTGCAAATAAATGAAAAGTGTAGAATGAATCACGTGAATCAAAAAACAGGGGGACAATATTTAATTTTATTTAGCATCACCTTCATCACTGCCAAATTGGTGTCAATACCATCTACTTTAACTCCATCTACTGTTTCTTGTGCAAGCACTGCCTTTTTGTAGCTGCTTCTAGATTCTTTAACAGCTCTTTCCAGTTCACTAATCTCACCCACAACTATGTCACCCACAGCAAGACCAGACTCATTTGAATCGCTTGAACTTGTGCCAAGTACAAACCCTAGATTGGAAACCAGGGTCAAGGCCGACACTGAATACATTCCACCTCCAGCATTATAGTTATTAGTCCGGTCTAATTCCTTTGCAGAGGACATGTTTGCAAGAGTTTCTAGAATCAAATCTCCACCAGGAAGTTGATCGCATAGATTGAAAATGAGAAGAGATTCAAAATGAGGAGAATTTACATAACTAATTTCTCTAATAGCCTGTAGTCGCAAAATTCCAAGTACAGCCTTTAAAATTGCTTCATCCCGTGCAGCTCCAGTTATCTGGAACTTCTTTATGAATCTATGTGCATATAGAACTTCCCTGATAATTGCTAGCCAGTAATCACGACGAGTATGTCCCTTCAGCTCAGGAAACTCTAAGACAACTGGTTCTGATCTACAAAAGAAAAACTACAAGGTTAACAGCTATGTTTTCTCAGAATAAGCTCTTGGTCCATGACAATGAGAGACAACAATCTAGATATGGTATTATCTAGATATATATACTATCACTGGTAAGGAAATTTAGTATGCATCATCCTTACAAGGAAACAGATTTATAGAAGACTGCCTTGTCAAAAAGTCGAGTACCCCATGGTCCAGTTAATTCAGGTTTAACAATCTGTTTTAGATCATTTGACAAGTCATATGTTTTTGGCTTGTCGTAGGACACAACACAAAGAGCTTCAAAATACAGCGCATGGTCCGTGAGCGTTAGCCGTCCTGCAGGCATATAATAGCAAAAGAGCAGAAGAGATTGGTCAGTTATGCAAGAATGGACTCATTGAAGGGAAAATATAAAATGAAAAAAAAAAGAATGTTTAGTGTGTGTTGGTTAAAATGAAAATGGCACACTAAAGCTAAGTCAACAAAATAATGTTATCCAGTCAATTACCTGGCCATGTAGATATTGCCACATGTTCAAGAACTGGTTGAGTGGTGACAGTTCCATCTACTTCCAGAATTTTTTCCCTTCTAGATGATCGAACTGCAGATAGAAGCGATGAGTCTGATTGGGTCTTCATCTTTTTCAATGCTCTGCAAAGAAATAAAAACATTACTTGCTACCTAGATGCTGGAAGAATGGCAAACTGAAAAAGAAAAATTTTTTAAGTATAGGCCTACTAAACAAAAACTGCAAAGACAGAAAACAGGGAAATGAAAATGAGGACAAGTGAACTGCAGAGCTCATACAAAGAATTGACAGTGAGGTCTTAGAAGCAACATACACAATTCTCAACAGAACATTCTCTGCCGTAGTGATAATAATAATCAGCATTTGTGACAAGATCCCATCTGACTTATATTCAACATTTGGAAAAACTAAGCAAGTAAAGAAAAACAAATGCGTGTTTGATGCCTTAGCAGAAACCTATTGAAAACAAGACTAAAAGTGGGGCAAAAGACTCAACAACATAACGCGTGGAGCCTAATATACAATTTAGACTGGTCAGGGGCCTTCAATATAATTTCATTTTTGACTTTTCAAAGGCAACTTGCCAAACAGAAAGCACCTCACAAAACACTTCTTTAAGCTTGTTTCATGAAGCAAAAAATTTCCATTCCTTGCATATGATTTTTCAGCTTCAACAATAAGATTATGAGAAGAAGTTCATCATAAAGGCATTTTTTCAATACTAAACAAGTAAATTTGTCAATATGAGAAGGACAAAACCAATGCACAATATCTTAAATGTACAAAATGCAGTTACCTTTCTAGTCCACTTAGATACTTATCATAGACGCAAAATTCAAGCCGACCATCATTCGACATAGTAAGCACCTCAAAAAGATTTTCAATGGTAACCACATCAGCAATTATTGGAATGGCTGGAGCTATTCGAGAGAATGCTTCTAGCCCGACTGTCAGTTCCTCATCTGCCTATGTAAAAATGGGCACAAAGAGACAAATCAATAGAATGGGGAACACAGTACAAGAGACCATAACTTAAAAATGGCTCAACTTATGAGGACAGAAAACACTAAGTTGATGCTAATCCTGCTTGTGCTTGCACATAGAAAAAGAGGAAGGGTGGGAAGGAAGAATACATATTACTGCAAGCAAGGACTTGATCCTACCAAATAGCTCATCATACTGCTACCAAGAGTGACAAAAAGAGAAATTAAAGCACCCTTAAGAGTAAATAAAGAGATAAATTGGCTTGCAAAAATGGAAATACATGAATTTTCATTTCTCTTTCAGTATTTAACCCATACAGCAATATTTGAAGCACATTGTATGACCTACCTCTACTGAATCACACAAGTCCAGAAAGCTTCTAGGGAAATGAGCATGCACATGCATCGAAGAAATATTTTTGACATATTATGCATCAAAAGAAATGCAACTTCACTTTGCTGCAAAATTAAAAGTATGCCCCACCCCTTTCTCAAAAAAATAAAAGGACTACAAAATAAATGGATGGAAGCAACATATATCAATGAATGTGCTTTACATTGACTGAAGGTTGGCAGGCAGGTGTTGGAGTTTCCCAAGCTAGCATCATGTCAAATGTCAGCCGTCGAAACTTCTTATCAGCTAGATGGCCTGTTTGTTGAACAGAAAGAGCAAGTGCTCTAAAGCAACAGTATTCCAAAAAGTTTCTTGCATACTTGGATGGAAGCTTAATGGCATCAGAAGCCTCTGCATTGAAGCTTTCTTGAAGCTCAGATGCAGGAACAACAAGGATTCTGCATTAGGTTATTACTATGTCAATTAGAAAGAAAAAAGGAGAATGCTAAATATGTCATGACAAAGCAATAGTTTTTTTTTTTGATAAATAAGGAAACTATGATATCCCAAAAAAGAGAAGAAGAGCAGAACATTAGCCTGCATGATAACAGGGGTTACTTAGCCAGTTCCAAATCAGCTGAAATCATAGATTGCAAAAGACAGCTGCATCAATGACAATATGAAAACAAGAAGCACAAGAATCATTGTGACCCTTACTTTGAACATCTACGAACAATGATATTAGCAAGTGTAGAAAGCTCTGGTATCCAGTTTCTGTTAGTGGATGGGGAATTTTCCATCTCCTCAAACTCTTCACCAAAGGAGCTTCGCTTCCCAAGTAACCAATTAAATGATCCTTCCTTCACTAGGCCCTCAAGCATAATTCTAGTTTTGCTTGTCGTAGCCATCTCTAGTGTCACCTCACCAAACTATTGAATTGGTAATGAACAGAAAAATTTCTTCAATCCAATTCACAGACAAGAATTCCCAACTCGACCCATCTCTAAGTCACACAACCAAAACCTGGATAAAACCACTCACTCATCCATAATTGAAGAACCAATTTGCTCAAATTAAAAACCCCTTCCCCGAATAGGTCTGCATATGCTTACACGTATTCTTATTCAGAATCAAGCACCTGAATTCAACAGTTCCCTGCCTCCAACCCTTAAAATTACAAAGAGCAAACAGGGCCCAATTTCCTTCAAAACACACCTACTAAATTCACCAACAACCCAAACCCAGAAAACCTTCGATCAATCACGGCACAAAGTAGCGAAACTAAAACAACCACTTCAAAATGCGTTACGAAACCCCTCCAAACCTTGGTTTTGATTGAGGCACTCTTAACAACTTGCAATGTCAAGCTCCAACTAAACAAAACTGAAAAAGATTCTTTAATAAAAAAAAAAATTGTCACCAAGTGTGCATATGAAATATCACCCAACTCTTTTCACATCTGCAACGGGTCAAGAAACCCCACCTCAGATTAAGCCCACTGGACTATTCTCCACAAATCCATCTTCCATCATTGCAAGATTTTACAGAATCACAGAGGCTCTCTGAAACGACATAGAGGCTGCTTCAAGCCACTGCAAGGTTCCTTCAAGGTGCTGTCTTCATTAGGGGGTTCGCCAAACACGGAGATAGCGAGAGAGAGAGAGAGAGTGGGTTCCCCGATCAAGAAACCTTCTGATTGTTGGAAGTTATTACCACCGACCGAACTATGGAGAAAGCTACCGCTATCAAGTGATTAAAGCCTGTCCATCAGGCAGCGTCTGGAGGTGGAGATGATCTGACGTCCTCGGATGTACAAAATGGTGATTACGTGTTTTGTTTCTGTTGGCTAAGACAAGGCATTTTGGGTCTTTACCAGACGAGGTCTTACGTTGGCACCGGCTCTATTATATTTTTAAGGTCCGACACCCTTTTTGTCCTTATTCTTTTCTTAATTTTAAGGGACAGGAATAACATCGATGTGCAAATTAAGTATACTTATTTGAGTAATTTTTTATATTTTTATCATTGATAAATCATATTACTGTTTATCATGAGCCGATCAGTTCTCAATTCTAGAACCAACGGTTCTGATTCTGTGGTCATATTTTTCTCTAGTGACTTCATATTATATGAACATTTTTTATATCTAGTAATCTTATAACTTTTGTTTTCGTTGTTTAAAGAGCTATGTGTTTTAACAGTTTTAACGATATATATATATATATATATATATATTTATTTTTTTTTATTTTTATTTCTGATTCCAAACTTCCCCCTAAACTTCTCTAATAAGTTACAACCCGCATCTCAAGTTCACACTTCCTCCTCCATTTTGTGTATAATAAATAATGCAAACAAGTTACATGATACAAAAAAAAAGGTTGATTTGAGATTAAATATGAATTTATAATATTAAATATTAACTTCTAATTATGGTTAGTATATCTTTTAATTGATAATAAATTAATAATAGTTATCAATTAAAATTTAATAATGTGAATTTGGTCTCAATTTTCATATATAATGTGTCCAATTTTAATAAATAATCCTTATGTTTGGGTAATAGATGTTCATGTTGAGCCTAATTATCCCATCACTTCAATTACACATCAAATAGAAGTTGGAGGTCATTTAGGGAAAAAGGATAGGCGAGTAATCCGCTTGAAATGAAAATATCCAAAAGCAGGTAACAACGAGCTTGTTGCCTCACCCTCAAGGCAACATGAAAAAAAATATATATTAAATAATAATAATAATAATAATAATAAAAGGTTTAAAATGCAGCACTCTTGCTGTTGCCTATGTTTCCCTCACTTTTTTTTTTTTTTTTGGCTTTACTTAAATCTTTCAACAATTTTAAAAGCACAAAAGTTGATTTGATTGCCAAGAAAGTATCCACCTGAGACAACCCATGAGAACATATACGTGGTCAAATTTGTTTTGCGCACACTAGATGAATGAATTATTTGTATAATACCCTTCAAGATTGCCTTGCTTTGCTTGCTATGCACGTATAGCCTAAGGGGTTACTTTGACGAGAATAAAAAGGACGGGGAAAATTCTTGACAAACCATTTTTTTTTTTTTGTCGATACATACGGTTATGGCCATGGGAGACTGAGTTGATTAATGTTTTTTAACATATTCTATCTATCATTTTCGGTCATTTGCATCGTATATATTAACCCGTTTCGTGTTCGCCTAAGGATGTGAGTCAAGTTACTTGATATCTTCCTAGTAACAACAGTGTTAATGAGTCCCGAGCTGGTGGAAAATATGTTAAAGGCACCTGGGGGTGTCAAAAAAAAAAACAAACAAAAAACATCGGCATAGTTACTTCAGGAGTCGAGATGAAAGAAGATGAGAGTAACGAGAGAGGGAGGGAGTTTTATTTATGTGAAAAATAATCTACCAGGAAGTGGGAAAATCTATACTCTTGTTTATACTATTCAATAAGTAAGTACTAGAAATTTTATTTTAATGAAATTTGATATAAGGGATTATAGTACTATATATGTGATGATGAAGACGTTATTTATTTATTTATTTATTTAATTTTTTTTTAACAACAAGATATTATTATTATACATGGCTACTACAGCAGTTGGTAACCCACTCCAAGATGCCACTTATCTGGTTGAAAAGATACTTCGCCGTGACGGCAATGAACATGGGACGGTGAAAGCTCGGTGAGTAGGGCTCCTGTTTTTGGGCTGAGCGCATTTGGACCGTGGCCTCAGACTTTTATGGGTTGTGCCTAACAAATATCTTAACTCCAACAATTTAAAAAAAAAAAAAAAGACCCATCGTTTTTTCAAAACTTCTTAACATGATTAAAAATTTAAATTCATATTTTTATAATTTCATATTTTATTTATGAGGAGAGACATAAATTTTATAAAAAAATTACCTTTTTTGAATAATAAGTTGCATAAATGCATGAATAACCTATATATTTATACTTACTTGTAAGTAAAAAACTTCTTGTGCTAATAAAAAATATTTTTTTTTTGACAAAATAGTCTATTTTTGTACTACAAATGATTTTCACCTGGTAAGATCTTTCAGATCCATATTATTACAACTGTGTAATAGATTTAATCATATTTAATCAAATCATTGATAAGATTAGAAAATAAATGAAATTATGTATTTAGTTGTATTATTAATGTTGTGAAAAAATGACAAGAGGTTTTAAAATTTTATTTTATTATTATTTATTAATGCAATCATCGTGTAAGAATTACTTTTTATAATTAGTAGAATTGTATCTACCTTTTTCTCAATAATCTCTTTGATTATAAATAACTTCACTTCATTAATACTAACAAACTCAATTGTCTTTAAAAAAAAATATGACTCATAGTCTTGTTATTCTGTATTTCTTATTGTAATATTTGTATTAAATATATATATTATTTAGAAGTGATAAGTAAATTAAATTCTATCTTTTTTATATAGTTAACACATTAATAAACTTTTTAATGAAAAAAAATTCAATGTACAATAATACAAAAGGAGGAGGGGTTTGTTAAATACGGTTGTCAAGAAGTTAATGGTCCAAGGAGAGTGCACGATTTGGTAAGAAGAATATTTCAAACTAAACTAATAAATTACAGCTTGATTTTACTTAGAAAACGTGAAGAAAATGAAAATTTTCACTTTTCCCTTTCTTCCACTTTTTATTTTTCCCACTTTATTTTCACCCATTTTCCTCTTTTATAATTCTTTTTTTTTTTTTTAATCCAAATTCCAAACACGGAGATAAGTTCAATACCATAAGTAGAGGATAATAAATTGGTACAAATGGATGACAGAGATAAGTGGAAAGCGAGGATTAGTTCGTTTTCGGAAACAAGGGTCACCATAATTCGATAGGCTTCTGTAATTAAGTAAAGAAGCCGACAGCATGAAGCTGGATTGTTAAAGATGACAACCATTAAAGAAGTATGTCAAAGGACTTGTCATTGCATCGGCGTTCCACTGGTTACAGTTCAAATTGAAACTGAATTAAGAGTTGAATCGGTTTAAAATTAGAATTGAACTAAAATTTGACTTGCATAGTTTTGGTTTGATTAGACCCGTAAATTGAGGCGTTTCGATTAAGGTTCCATCCCTTCAATAACCGTGAATTGCTAATTTGATCGCGATTATAAATTTAAACAAAAATTTTATGCTAAATTGGTAATTTTATTTTTAAAAAATAGTATGATGAAAAAAATTGGGTTATTAGTTAACATTATCCATATGTGTGAATTTTATTTATTAAAAAGTTAATATATTTTAAATTTTAAAAATAAAATTAATTAAATTGACCAAATAATTTTGAATTAAATCAAATAAAAAATAAACTAAACCAAAATCAGAACATTTTAAACCTAAACTTATAACCAAATTAAAATTAAAATAGAAATTAACAATAGAATCATGACTGATGAATAGAAATTAAAATTAAAATGAAAGTAAATCGAAATAATATATAGTCATATATAATTTTTTTTATATTATTTTTATGAAGATGAATTAAACAAGTATATTTTTTTTATCTTTTTAAATGTATCATAAAACAAGTGCATATTAGAACGCATTATTTCTACAAAATATTTATATTCTAATTAAATGATGTTGAACAATTAACTTTTGGGTCCCCAGTCCTATTACGCAGAGAACAAATAAATAAGTGCCTTTCTCTCTCGGTGATCATAAGCAGACCATAAGTAGATGAAATGGTTCCATGCTACTCCTTTTGTTAAAGAAATATAATCATCCCATTTGGCCAAAGATCGCACAACAGAGGTTTATTAAAACAAACAATATGCATGCATTATCTACTCAACATTATTGTCACGTCAGGTTCACTTTTTAAGATTTCTCTTTAAGGAAGCAGCGGCGAAGGAGCTAAACACGATTCAAATGACATAAGCAATCATTATTAGTATGTTTCTTAATTTCATTTGGCTTCTTCGGTGTATGTATCAGTGAATCATGAAAGGGTTTGATTAAACTTCTAAACAATAACCCATGATCAACTATTCGACATAGACCTTTCAACAAACTAAAAATTAAAGTTAATTGAAGACATAATTGTCCAATGAGCCTACCCTTTTCAAGAAATCACTTTAAGGAAGCAGCAATGAAGTTGCTATATAGGATACTAAAGGCAGAGGAAAATACTTCTCTGGGTTCTTGTATGTTCTTTTTCGTCAGTTTTTCTTTTTCTTGTTCCAAGTCTGTTCTAGTGGAGTCACGGCATGGTCAGATTATGAGTGGAGTTCAGGGCTGAAACGTTTTATGGCATGAAATGCATGGACCATAGATGACTTTCCGCCATCAATGACTTGCTAACAACCTCTTTCCACTTCCAAAGTTTGAAGACGAGCCCACTGTACTTGGTTCCTTGAATTTGCTCTCTCCAATTTCACATCATGTGCGTCCACCAATGTAAAATTGGGCATATTGGGCACCATCTGTTTAGGGGACCCATCTGAGCCCCCTTCTCCCTTTTGTTCATGCATGCTCCGAGTCGCCTGAGGCAAAGCAAACACTTGGTCAAAAGTGGGTCAAACAATAAAAGCCTTGATTTGAGAAGAGAGATATAAGAGCCTCTAAGGTTTGATACGCACGTTTATGCATGTCTTTTATTTTATTTTTATTTTTTTTTATCGTTTTTCGAGATGCTGAGGAGCCCACGTTATCCCCATGCCCATCCTCATTTGGGCATGTCCTGGCCCATGAAAGCTGCTCTTCGTTGCTTCTCATTTCCTGCGTGGGTCAATGCATTGCATCTACCTCGCTGCCTTCACTTTTCCTCTCACTTTTGTGTTGCTCTTTAAAAACAAACAGAAAAAACACAAGAAAGCCGGAAACTTCTCATCTTCAATCGTGCAATGGATTGGGAACATCCACGAGATGTCAACTGTCCATTTAATTTATTCTGTGGGGTCTATTATTATTTTGCCTTTTATCTTTTATTGATCCGTGAGATCTCAACTCTGTTACCACAATTACAATAATCTATTTTGATCTTTCTCTCTTCTCTTCTCTTTTCTTGAGATGTTATCGTTTTAACACTGCAACCAGAGTTGGTTTAGTCTCCATTTTTTTTTTTTGTTTTTTTTTTAGCTTTTCATTTTTTTTTCCTCGACGTTAATAGTCACCGTCAGCACCACACAATACAATACAGTCACATGCAACAACTTATTCATCTCAAAATGCGCTTATTAAAGCCATTCACGTCCTATCTGCACCCATTGTCCAATATCTATCTCGATTATAAATCAATTCAACTATAACTTGGGGTTAAAACGATTGAACAATAATTATTTTATATCTTACAGGTTAGATTCATTTTGTTTCCTTGTACTGATTAATGTGAAATGTATAAAATATTCAGAAATCTGATTTTTCATAAAACAAATTTTTAGTAAATGATTTAACTCTTTTTGACTTTTCACCCTTATATCTTTTCTGTTTTGTTCCTTAATAATCAAAGCAAATATATTCAACCCTTCTTTGCGAACGCATCGTAAGCAATATCGAACCTTCAAATAAATTGCCTAAAAATGTGACTTTGATTACCATCTCATTCACCTAAGTTCATAGTTTTGGTGCGTGAGAAAGAATGGAAGGGAGGCAAATTGAGATTAATTGGGTGTCCTCGTCAGCAAGTGGGGCATTCGTTTGGCACGTGGCAATGCATTTGATTCCTAAGGCACGTGTAACCCAACCAAATCGATTTGTAAATCAAGTGGTATTTTCCTATCCTACAAAGAGTCTCTTACCCAACATGGGTTTGGGTTGGTACTTTTCAAGTTTGAAGATGCCGTTCTTATTTCCCCCGAATTCACAATTCACCATCCCTCTTATGGTCTTTGACCTCGTCTGTTAATTTTTTTTGCTAATAAAAGTGGCATCCTGCCATAAAATTTTGACCGTACATAATTCACGAGATTATAATTAAACGCAGTTTATGACAGTAATAATTCTCATTACCAATCATCACTTTTAAAAGAAATTTTTTTCTTCAAGAACATTTTGATAACAAATTTTGAACTTAAATATTGCTATAAGATGACTTTTTGACATTCATTTAGTTGCACAATTCTTACTTTTAATTCCATCATATTTTCATCTAAAAATCTTGATATCTATCAAATAGTTTAGAAATTTAGTTTAGATCAGTGGTAAAAAAATTTTCAAAAAAAAAAAAAAAAAGAGAGATTAGGTATAAAAACATGTTTGTTTACAGGAAATTTTTATTTTGACTTTTTTTTAAATATAATTGATTCATAATTTTATATTGCATAATAAATAAGATTTAATTTAAATAAAAAATAAAAAAATAAAATTCTGTTATATAAGATTATAAATAAATTATATTTATAAAATAAATAAATAAATAAATACAAGAAACAGTTTGTTTATATAGAGGTATTAATTCTTTTTGTCTTTTTTTTTTTTGTCCCATCGCCGCAAGTTAACAGAATGTGTTTGGACCCATTGCGGGTCCAGAGAAGGGCACAGGCTGTTTTAGCTTGGATTTCAGAGAGAGAACCAAACCATCAGGGATTGAAGTGTATGTTTTCCCAACAAATTAAAAGTTTGATCAACAATAATAATAATAATAATAAGACAAATTAGAAGTCAAGCGATGCTTAAATGTGCAAACATTTTCAACTTGTAGAATTTTCTCTAACGCAAGTTCTGATTCTAATAACCGTCCCCCTCCATTTCTCAAGAGTCATTACCGTAATTTGATTACTAGAACTTGGGAATGTGAAATTTTCAATTCAAAATTTTTTAACAAGTACGAACGTACTCAGTCGTATAGGTTAATTCTCTCGATCCAAATTGATACGAATTTTTTTAGTTGGACTGCGGGTCGGAATCAATTGCGCCATATTGAATTTGATTTGTTTGTGCATTCAAATTGATATGGATTTCCTTAATTGGACTATAGGCTCGAATCAATTGAATTACATCCAATTTGATTCAGATCTTTGATTCGGAAAAGATGGGTTTCTTCGAAAGAGAAAAGAGATAAGTTGCAAAAATGTCCATCAGATATGGCAGAATTTTGTCCGCAAATACCTTGTCTGGAAATTCAAAATAGAAATGAGTGGCAAAGATGAATTTCATTGATTTTGAATTGAATGCAACCTTTGTGACTTTTTGCTTACATAAGCAGAAATGAACAAAAGAATCCTCCGATTCGACCTTTCCGGTCGATTCATCACCGGGGACAGCAGCCCGATTTGATCCGCATCTAATTGATGATGTGGCACTCCTGATTGGCCAGACCATACCGCGAGTCTCTAATTTAATTCGGGCAAAAGAAAACTTTTATTTTAACACATTATATATATATATATATATATATATAAATAACATAACTCATTTGTAATTTTACACTTCATAATAAAATAATAAAATAAATCAGATCAATCACTGACACACGAAAACGATTTTATCGGTCCTTAAAATTTTAATCTTCTTGGTCTTTAAAAGGCTCGAGTACATAATTGAATAATGGAGGTAATTCAAATTTAAAACCTTTGATTTAAAATGTCAAATTTCTTCCAACTACCGAACAGTTTCATTAGAAACACAAAGTCTTAACGTTGTTCTAATTACCATCGAGCATGATGGGATAAATTTTCATCAATTTATGTTGCTTGGAACGTTATTCTTGCCTTTAATCACGCTGAAATAACATGATATTTATCATTCTTGAATTATCGTCTCCCCCGTCGCCATTGCCACAACTATTAACATGCATCTATCATCGATGGTCCGCCATCATTCCCATATCGTCATTCTGAGAATCATCCTATTCCGCAAGTCTATTTCCATCTCCACAGAGTTTCACTTTCTATTTTGACCAAAAGTTCGTTACGACCTTCCAACTTCCCGTCAATTTGTCACCACCGGTGCAATCAATTAGAGACTACGAGGTATACAACAAAATTAATTCTTTCATTTTCCCTAAATTTCGTGTTGTTGCTCCTGAGCCATTTTAGTCTCTCAATCAATGCTTGCAAAAATTACGGTGTAAAGCCGTTTCAGGGGATTTTCTTCATATGCATTCATCAGAAGTTGAAATGTAAATCAATCATGGCATCATCCAATAATTTTGCCATTTGTTTTGTTCAGATATCTCGACAGAGACAAACAAGAGTGGCTTACAAGATTAGAAATCATCCCATAATGGAAGTAGCTACATACCCTTCAAATATGCCCATTGTTTTATGCTTCTATTATTACTATTATCTGCGGTCTTTAAAAGTAATAATAATAATAAAAACAATTCATGGGTGATGTGCTTCTCTTTTGTCTCTCGCTAAGGGCTTTGTCTGGTAATGCTGATTTGTTTTTATGATCAAACAAATTTGATGAGACAAAAGCCGGATATGGTGTCAATATTCAAATTCCCCCCTTAGCCTCTAACGGGTCGTTTGTCACACAGCTCCACATTCGTTCTCTATAAGTTGTTGGCAGCTCCACATACATTAGCTGTGTATCAAATGCGAAAGCCATGGCATCTCTCTCACTGACAGTTTTCTTCGGAATGTATAAAACACCAAAAACGGAGTCTCAATCGCACAGGTGCACCGCAAGTGCGGCTACAATATTGCTGATGCAGCAACGGTCCACAATTGAGCCCACTTCAACACGAGTGCTGCTGCATTGGTGGCTACCATGGACCACAACCGTACCAACTCCTAATGTTAGAGTTGGACAAATGGACGGATGAAGTGAAATTCATATTGAATTTGAGTTCAGTTCAGTTATTTTTGAATATTTGGTTCATCAAAATTTCGATTTAATTGAGTTTCTAATTGCATTAGATTTTGGCTTTAGAAATATTAAATTTTGAGTTTCTAATTGCATTAGATTTTGGCTTTAGAAATATTAAATTTTGAATTCAAAATTTAATATTTCTAAAGCCAAAATCTAATGCAATTAGAAACTCAATTAAATCGAAATTTTGATGAACCAAATATTCAAAAATAACTGAACTTTTAGATCCATATGTTATTTAAAATTTAGATTATAAATTATTAAAATTTCAATCTATGCGGTCGAAGTTATGGTCGAATGATTCAGCTCCAATAAACTGGGTCACCTCTACCTTTTTTTCTAGCTATCTAGAATTTTATCAAAATAAATAAATAAACAAAAAAAAAAAAAAAAAAAGAGAAGACAGTGCCATCGGAGTTGAAAGGAACAGTACATAAGTGCGAGAGTCAAATATAGCTGCAGCGATGGACTAAATTATAGGGAATTTTGTATTGGCTTTGAACACTCTACCGGGACCTGAAGGTAAAAAAAGCAACACAGGAAAGAGAGGCACGTTTCCGTAACAAAATTGCGGAAACCCTCCTTAACTATTCCCCCGATAAAATCAAAATAGAACAATCAAGCAACCTTGTACCGGAAAAAAGAAAAAAAAAAGAAAAAGGGCTCACGATGCCGCCTGACTAGGCAGGCATGCACCAATAAGAAATTAAGAAAACGTTTTTATATCTTCAGAATTTTTATTTTATTTTTATTTTTTTCGCGTAAACTAATTGTTGTCCAGTCAAGCACGTTTCCAATGTCATGAACCGTATTAAAGCCTCTAGGATGAGGAAAACCCATGGATAATTTTATAAAATAAATAAACAAATGACACGTTAACCAGTTGATTAACAGTCCCCAGATTTCAGTTTCAAGTGCTTAATTCACTGTTCTACTTTCTAACTCCTGTTTTTCGGTTTGGACTTTACTCGGTCCATCAGTCAATGAGATCGTTTGAGTGATTGAGTGGAAGTATAGCTCTCTATAGCCATTAAATCGTAGCCTTTATTAGGTCTTAATGCATCTCTATCTAAATACATTGGTTTAATCGCACTACCTACTATTTATGCATAGTTTTTTTTTTTTTTTCTAATAGTGAAGATGGCCTTGTTGATTGAAGAACCCTAATCTCAGACGCGTATATTTGTGATAAAACGAACAAGTAATGTGTTTTTCTTTTTGTTTGGAGCAAAGATTATTAATGTATAATTAATCGTGTTATGATAAGGAGGAATATCCTTATCGTTGATTAGAAGGCCAAGCCATGCTTACTGCTATTGGATCTTGCTTAACATGGAGGCTTGAGTATATGGATGTTAAATTTAAATTGATTATATATACTGTATCTAGAACTCTAATCTGATTAATTTTAAAATTATATTCTTAACTATAAAGTTAACATATAATTTAAAACTTAACAATTTTTATTTATTTAGTGCTTCATTTGAATTATTGATTCCACACGGCACAATTCTCTTCCTTGGAATTAGCCCGAAGATACAAACTGTCATGACTTAACAAACAGTTTGCATTTCATACGCACACTTGCTGACTCCTCTGTCTCTGCTCCTGAGCAGCAAGGAAAATGTGAAAATATTATATCGTATCCAAGAAAGATATTCAAGGTAACACAATTTGATACGGTAGTAGTATATATAAATGACTGATGGGCAATGAGAACATGGTACATTGTTCGTGGAAAAAAAAGACAAATATTCTCTGTATTATATGATGGCTGTTATTGCAAAACATGCTGAATTACGTGGACCCGGGCGTTTTCTGCAGTCCTGTCCGGGTGCACAATTGTTCTAGTTTGGATTGTAGAAACGAGTGAGGGGCGGGCCGAACAGTTCTTGTCAAGCATGGCTCAATTCTAAGCGTGCTTTAATTATTGTTATTATTATTTTTTCAAATTTACAAATATTAGAGGTCATATTTTTTCTTACATGTTTAGAAATTCAAACCCATATTTATTGTGAGAATTCGAGAAAGTTAAAATTAAAATACTCAATTTAGAATTTTGCTTTTATAACCAATCAATCTAAACCTGTTAAAAGATACATAAATCTTAAACTCAATTTAAAGTGTAACCATCTAGTTACGTTGTAATTCTAGACCTTGAACCAGTCTAGTTCTCGGACAAGTCCAAATGTAAAATCTATGGATCCTACACGATGACGAGTTCTTTTCCATTAACTAATATAAAAATGCAGGACAACCCAAGACCAAGCGACATCAATTTTTTTTACATAATTTTCCTTCTTCTTTTTTTTTTCATATTTTCGTCATATGCACACATAGACTTTAAGAGAGGAAATTAAATGGAAACCCCATTAGGTGTTTACTTCCACAAGCCGTCCTTTTGAAAAGCTGTTAATCAACTACAGTCTGCTAGGCCAATTGGACCTTGGAGTAGTATATAAGTCATGGACCGATGGTGGCTTGCATCCTTTCAACTCCAGGACCCCAAATTCCCGTCTTTTGTATTTACATAGCTTTACGAGTCTTCCTGCCTTACGAGAGTGGCAATGTGTTCTTCAAGTAAGACCATAAATAAGGCTAGTGAAGATGATGATGAGCTCAGGAGAGGGCCATGGACTATTGAAGAAGACAGTCTCCTCATTCATTATATTGCTCGTCATGGCGAGGGTCGGTGGAATTTACTTGCCAAACGTTCAGGTACAGGACATTTTTTTGTTATTAATATGGAAGCAAATACAAATTCATTTAAACATGTATGCTCACTGTTGTCTTAATTTTGGTCTTTTTGTTTAAAGGGTTAAGGAGAACAGGCAAGAGTTGCAGACTGAGATGGCTAAATTATCTAAAACCGGACGTTAAGCGTGGAAATCTTAGTCCACAAGAACAGCTCTTGATCCTTTATCTCCATACCAAGTGGGGTAATAGGTAAGTTACAATCTTTGGATAGTTGGATTATCTTGATTAATTACTTTCAGTATGCTTGGTGTTAATCTTGAAAGTATCAAGTTGTAATTAAAATAATGATTCGTTGAGCAGGCACCAGCATGGCAGAGATAGAGTCACTGTTATGTATTGATCAAAAAATGTATAAATGACTTGCTAATGTTAGTATAACTTGTTTGTCCTGTCCATTACAGGTGGTCAAAAATTGCTCAATTTTTACCAGGGAGAACTGACAATGAAATAAAGAATTACTGGAGAACTAGAGTGCAAAAACAGGCACGGCACCTTAAGATAGATCCCAACAGCACGGCGTTTCAAGATATAATTAGGCGTTACTGGATGCCCAGATTACTTCAAAAGATGGATGGGTCAAATACTGCATCTGCCGGGATATCACAAAATCCAACAATTTCTCAGCCTATCAGTTGTGGTACTGAATTTTCAACGTTGCAGGCTCAGTCTTCGCCACCGCTGCCACAAGAAGTGGTTCCCAGTCAGGGAACTGTCGAAATGACGGCGGCATTTGAAATTTTGGAGCATCTTGAGCAGAACTCTGATTCAGAGCATTGCACAAGTTCATGCATTTCTTCCGCTGAGTCAATGAATATCAAACAAGTATCCCAGTTATCAGAATATCCAACAAGTCCATTTCATGGCATGGGCAACTATAGTGACTATAACACTTTTTGGAAGGACTGCTACCATGTTGAGGGCAATTGCTATGGCATGGAAGCTCTCAATCTGGGAACCATGTCAGTGCCTGGAGGCTTGGGTTACACGGGTGGCAATCGCCAGATGGCAGAAAGCGACTGGGGTGGATGTGATTTTGGAGATACCATGTGGAACACAGATGAATTATGGCCATTCAGGAACTCACAATAGGGAGAACCCAACAAAGAATGGGTCTTGTTTTTGAATACCCAACAAATAAGGGTAATTGGTAGCACGTGACAGCAGGTTATGTTGGTAAAGATTAATTGTGTGTCTGTGTGATGAGAGATTGTTGATTCATTTTTTATTTCTCCAACCCAAAAATTGACATCAACTTTGCCTTCGATCTTTACATAAGCTTTGATCAAATTTTCTTCAATTCAATGCTCTTTCGGCTTTGTCTTGTAAACGAAGGGGAACGGTGGGGTAGTTGTGGGGAAACAAATCATTGCCTATTGAACAGTGTTCTGATACAACTTGGAGGATCAGAAAAGGTAGTCAAATTGTTGGAGCTAGAGAAGGAGAGAGAGATGCTCTTATTGTCAAGCAGATTTTCCATTTCAAGTTCGATTTTCAAAGCAACTTGTAAAATCTCATTACAGCTCTACTATTTTAATCAAAGTTCCAGGGTTCCCAACTTGCTACCTACCCAAAACTGATCCAATTCTAGGAAACTAAACTTCTTCCATACGCGTCTCACAAGACTTTCATGTGCGAAAGGAACCGCACTTACCAAACTGAATCATCAAAGGATGATGACTCAGTTTGATATTGATAGATAAGATGTTTTTTGTCATCTTCTTTTTGGAGTGAAAAATGTGAACTATTTGAAAAATACCCGTATCATTCTTGACTGCTGACATCTTTTTTTCCCCGGTCAGGGTCTTTTTTTTTTCAGGCTAACTAAGCACGGTTAATCATTTCGGTCAACCAAATATTTGATGATAATAATAATAATTATTAAAAAAAGCCAACCTAACCATGCAGCTACTAAGCATAAATTTTGAAGTGAAATTTAAGATTGAAAACTCACACCCCACTTTTACTTAAATTCTCCTTCCCACTCTTAACTTAAAAAAAAAAAAAAAACCAGCCCAACCTATGCTGCACAAGACCCAGGAATTGCACACTAAACCCAGAGGCCATTCAATCCCCACCAATTTGTAGGTTACCTGCGGTAACATGGGTTGGGATGCTGTGCATTTTCTGTGATACATATACATATCTATCTATATATATGTCTGCATACATGCCATCTTGGTGCCGTTTGTGGCGGGGGAGGTGGGGGGAATAAAGAATTCCCAGTCAACAGGACCCACTTAATGCTTCAAAGCTTATCAGCACATGTTCATTTCTTTCGTAATCCAAAAGAGAATTTCAGTCGGTTAACTAATATTGACTGGCTATTACTCCAAATGGGCGCCACCGCTTGCGAATTGACAAATCTTATTTCTCATAAATGATTTCATTGCAAGAATCCAGTTGTGGTACAGAAAATCTTTCATTAAAGATATTGGAAAGACATGGGGCTGTTCGTGATTTATGATAAAAAAGGAAAATTCTATCAAAATTTGACTGGTCAAGGCATTCTGCACCATAGATTGATCTCATACACCGCCATGCTTGAAAATATATGTTCTTTAGAAACAATTTAAAGTCAATGTATTACTATTGTACTTGAAAATTAAACTATCAAAAATTTAATCGAAATTATATATGAAGCATTTATATATATATATCATTCATCTTCTCTTCATGGCCTATTTGTGTGTTGAGACTACTTGATCAAGTCTCCGTCCTTGATTGGATCAAAAAAGAGGTAAATTATACGAATTTCATTAATCGGATATGTCTCAGACATAAATTTTTATTACATCATATATTAAATAATTTAAATATTAATTATGATCATATATTAAATAAATATATATATGTAATTAATAATTCTAATAGTATCATATGTGAATTTGTATATAAAAAAAATCAAATTAACTAAGGAAGTGTTATGCATTTAAATCGAAAGATTTCTGAGAAATTTTCTTGCCATAACCTCGTGGAAAAGACCACAACGTATCACTGAAGTCTAAACCCCTCGATCCTAGAATTTAACCATAGTGGTGTCTGTCTCCAGCCAATCAGTAGCCCTCCATTTGGGTTCAAAATTTCTGTCGGCGCGAAACTCCCAGCGAGGGCGGCGAGAGAAAAAAAAAAAAAAACAAAACTAATTTCAGCTCGCGTGTTCCCTGTCGTAGGGTTTCGGATTCGACGATGTGGGGACACCAACCGCCGGCCTTAAGCTGGCCTCCACCTGTAACAAGAACGCAGATTGTTTGTGGGCCATATGCCCAAAATCTGAATCTTTCAACCTTCATCATGGGTTTCGCTATATTTTTCTCCTCGGTAACGTCTTTGCTACGCAAGTTTCCACCAGATCTCATTTCAAATTAACAGTATCAAGCTACAATCTCATTACAAAAAATAATTATATCCGGTAAAAAAATAATTAATTGAATACATTTAATTTGAACGAACCCTTTAATTGAGATTTGACCCTAAGATTTGTAACCTAACAACGAATAAACCATTTTTATATGACTTTACTGCTACGTTTCTCGACGTTTAAATCATTTAAATTAAGATGCATGAGATTAACAGCAAATAGCTTTTTTTCGCGTCCTAGTTTCTAAGATTTGAACTTTTCTCTCCCCCCCCCCCCATCCACCACCGCCACACAGTAACATTTACACGTGGCATTGTCATGCGGGGGCCGCTTGCAGACTTCAGGGCTAGCTCGTTGAAGGAAGGCAGGATCACCGTCACCGTGGGTCCCCAGCCCATAATCATCTTCTTGTTTTTTTTTTTTTTTTTACTAGAAATCATGATCTGATATTATGAAGTTAATTTGCACATCTAATTAAATTAAGAAGCAACTAATCAATTAGACGGACACATGAGTGAGAACATAGTTAAATATAATTATCTCATTTTTAACTTTTCATAATGTATTATTCACAAATTTTATATTTAAAATTATTTTATGTGTTAATTAATATAAATATATATATCTATTTTTATACTAAAAAAATTTATGTAATGTGTAAATTTTTGCATTTATACTAGGATGAGAATTTTAATGTACAAATAACAACTTAAATGATATAATTATTGTTAAAGATAGCAGAATATATATAATTCATGGATCCTCTTTTGAATTCTTTCTTTAAAAAAAAAAGAATTAAACAATAAGAAAAAAACAGAAATAATTGATTAAGAGGTGAATTTCTCCTATTTCAAACTTGGAACGTTGAAATTCAAATTCCTAATCTCAAATGGATGTGTATGGAGCAAATATAAATTTATACGGGTAGCAAGAAATTCAGCACTGACAAATGCTCAAAACATAATGGGAAAAATAGTCTGCCTAAGGCTTCCAAGCACCTGAACTATATGTAGTTGATGGACAGAGATTGAAGTTTTTAAAAGCAGTGCAATGATTGAAAGAACCACGTCAATTTAAAGTATATGTTAATGCATTTCTACCATCCTTGGTAGTATACAGAGAAATGCAGAAATGGCTAAGAGCAGATAATTATTTGTATAAAGGTGCTTCCAGCTTCTTGGTTTTTACCGGTCAAAACACAACCAAAACCAGAGAGATATAGATGCTGAGAGAGATTGGACATTGAAGGAAGTGGAGGCAAAATGTGTGTGAGAGGCTGTTAAAGATAAAGATTCTAAATCTTAAAATTAGGCGATAACCCTATCAAGAGTTTCTTATTATCAATCTAAATTACTTAAATATATAAAATATTTAAAAACCTAAGTTTTAGAAAGTATGTCACGTAATTTAAAAAAAAAAAAAAAGCTTTAAAATGAAGGAGAGATAAGGGTAGAGTTTCAATCGCTTAGACAAATACTATATTGTACGTAGTTGGATAAAATAATAATTTCTTTAATTTACTTTTTTCTCATTATAACAATATGTGTATTATTTTTAACTAATTGTATTTAATTGTGTGTGTGTTTTTTTTTTTTTTGTTTTCTAAAAAACCCTTAGGGTTTGACATCGAAATTCCAACTTTAGGCCACAAACACACATCAGTTATAATTTGTGAACGAAGAGTAACCCTTTGCTCATATCACGCTGTTGTTTCTTAGTTGATGGACGATGAATCCATTTTGAAGATGTGCTCCCCGTCCCACATTGAAGTCTACTTTGGCTGTCCAAACCTTTGGATGTCGTGTTGCGACAGCCATGAGCTGATAAGGTTGGCTTTAGCGGAAACAACGTCCCGTTCACAATTTTCAATTGTCGTGGTCGTGTTTAATTCGGAAGTAAATAATGCAACCATAAATTGTCAGAGTTCTAAATGGAACAAACACTAGAATTTAACTTAAATCTTCTTTACATTATTTTAAAATGATCAAATACATCAATAATATCTACTTAAGTTTCCCAAAGTTTTGATGGAGCACAACCAAAATAAAACAAATCGATGAAACAAAAGAAAAGGTTCAGTTTGTGCCGAGGTACAGGCATAGTCATGAACCGAGGCCTCGTACAACATATACACACATATATATATATATGTACACACACACACACACCAAAGAATAGCCATGTGAAGCAGAAGATTGGTATTTTTTTTTTTAATGTTTCTTAGTTGGTGTTAACAAAAGCTATCGACAATTATATCATGTTATTTCTTATTTGCATACATATTGACTATTAACTTTTGAACCTCAAATTTGTCAAACTCATTTGAATGTTGTGCCTTTCAAATTGGTTGCTGAATTGTTTCTGAAAGTGTCGATACAATTAAGAATCAGTTAACGGCCTCTCCTTTTCTTTCTTTTTAAATCATTCATAAAAAGATTAGTATGAGAAGTTATACATATCAGAATTTTAATTTTATTAAAATACCATCACAGATTATGAACTAAATACTAAGGTAGAATTTTATCCGACTACTTCTTTGGCTAAACATTAGCAGTGTTTCAAGTTTTTGCCAAATTTTGGGTTCTACTTTTTAATTATAATTGAAATTTAAATCAAATGCTTAAATATTTCTAAAATTAAATAAATATCACAATATAAGCATTTTTATTCTTAAGAATTATTACAATAACTGAACTTTTTTAGCTTCCGCAATATAAATATACATATAAATACTTCTTATTAGAAAAATGAAAAATTTGCAAACAATACACATATTAAATTTGAACCCAACACTTTCCTTCATTTTTTGGCTCATTAAGAGGCTTGTAGGGTTGTAAGTTATATAATTAGAATAATTTTTTTATTTTTCATAAATCTCATAATTTCTGTTAACATTAAAATTCAAATTTTCAAAAATAGAGATATAAGCCCAACATTTTCTTAGTTAACCTGAGAATGAAAAACAAAAAGAATTTGGGCTTTTCTCAAGCTTTGGCATCCATAAGAGAGATTGTTTAGAAGAACAGCCGATGACCACATGGGGAATGGGCCATGGGCCATGGGCTAGCCCGATTTATTATTTTTGCTGACTACTTGAGTTTGAGAGGCTTTTACCATCAGAACCATCCCAATACACTAATCGAACGAAACAGATTTACGCTTCTGATCTGACCCTCCACACCTCCCCACCCCGCTCCCCCCCCAAAAAAAAAAAAACAAAAGATTTACGCTTCTGAGACGTAAACTGTCCACGTGTAAAAACGAAGCAATCGTGACCCTTGATTGTTTCTATAAAAGACCGGCTAAATCTCCGATCCCTGCTAGGGTTTGTGTTTTGATCTGAGTAGAAAGCCTTAGTGGCTCTCTTGCTCGCTCTGCTTTCTGCGATCTTGGCTTATCTCTCTTAGGTAATCTTTCTTTCCCTTTTTCGCAATCACAACATTGCTATCCGTTTGATTTCCGGGAAAACATAAGAAAATAGAAAAGAAAAGGTAAATTTTCATGTATTTCATTCGTTGGTTTGTCAATCCAGATCCGGGAAGATGTATACCACAAAGCAGAAAATAAGCAAAGATAAGGATGCTGAACCAACTGAATTCGAGGAGTCAGTGGCACAGGTTTTATTTTTATTTTTATTGTTTTTGCTATGTTTCCTTGTTTGTGATACTAATTGTATAAAAGTGTGAGCCGCATTTTCGATGATGATGTGGAGCCGTTTGCATTTTTGTTTTAGGCACTGTTTGATTTGGAAAATACCAACCAGGAGCTGAAAAGTGAACTGAAGGATCTCTACATAAATTCAGCAGTGTGAGGATGCTTTACAGAAAAAACTTAAAAAAAAAAAGAAGTGTGCGCTGTAAATTGAATTTGGTTTTCACCCTCACTTATTTTGTTCGCTTCGATCAATCTTGCAGTCAAGTAGATGTTTCTGGAAGCCGAAAGGCTGTTGTTATTCAGGTTCCTTTCAGATTGAGGAAAGCTTACCGAAAGATTCATGTTAGGCTTGTGAGAGAGCTTGAAAAGAAATTTAGTGGGAAGGTAATATATATATATATACTATTGTGTTTTCTTGCTCTGTTATTTATCACTATATTATGAGGGATTGCTAAATTCGCTTTTTCCTGAGAAACTCATATGCAGCAATACAATCACGCAGACATTTATACATATTGCTTTATTGATGTCCAGCTAGTGTTTGTCTGTGAACTGACCTTGATGCTTATTTTATTTTTTAAGACCTCAAATAATCCTTCTCATCTTTTCCTTGCGCCATGTTGTACTGAAGCATTATTTTTAATTGAAATGAAAGTCCCATTATTGAATAAATTGAGAAATCAGAAATTTGAATTCTTAGAAGTCAGAGACTTGTGTACTGCTACCTGTTGCTAAATAAATTTAATGTTGTTTTAGTGCAACTGTCGTAATGTTGCTTGATCCCAAGCATAGTGACAATTATCGGTTTTATAATTTGTTTTGTTGTTTTAAGTTTTGTTAGTCCACCTTCAAATTTATTCAGGCTTTGAGGTGTTGGTATTTTTGTTTTTAACCTTTCTTTTAGGATGTAGTCTTGATTGCTACCCGGAGGATATTGAGGCCTCCAAAGAAAGGCTCTGCTGCTCAACGGCCTCGAAGCCGAACGCTCACTGCTGTTCATGAGGCAATGCTGGAGGATATTGTTTTACCTGCGGAGATTGTGGGAAAGCGTGTCAGATATAGAATTGATGGATCCAAGATAATGAAGGTAATGGCATATCTCTTATTTAACTGATTTAGTCAAACATACAAAAGCTATCCACAAGGCTCTGTGGTGCAAGTTTATCAATGATATTCCAATTGGGCTAACTGTTCCCAAACAGTTGGGTCATGACTGACAAATTAATAATAACATGCCATCATGCTGAGCATCACCAAGATTATTGTTTAAGCTCTCTAACCGGTTCATAATAATGGCAACCATTTGTCCTTCTACTTGCAGATATTTTTAGACCCAAAGGAGCGAAACAACACAGAATAAGTTGGAGACTTTTTCTGCAGTTTACAGAAAGCTTGCTGGAAAAGATGTTGTCTTTGAGTATCCAGTAACTGAGGCATAGAGCCAAGGTTCTGTGGCACCCTTCAAAATGTTTTCCCTCCAAGTAATTTTTGAAGTGCTTCATTTAATTTTGACATTGATGAGTTGGTTTAGCCCGCAGGAAATGTTTATGAATTATGATGGATCTCATATTGGACATTTCATGTGATTTTCATTTCTGTGGTATGAGTGCTATTAATGCTGAATTGTCATCTTTTCTGGTCTGATTGTGCATCTATGTGATTTGATTACGCAATTTTGAGGTATTCTGGAGTGCCTTGATGGAATATGGATATTTGATTATGGAAATCTTATGACGCAATTCATCCGCTGGCGATTATAGCAGGCGTAAAGAGTTTTTCCCTGCTCCAGCTGATTCTCGACGCGTGATTATGAAATCCTAGAAAGACTAAACAGACACAAAACAAAACTATTCAGTGCAATAATGTTTAACAAGTAACCACCCTAAAATCGAGCAATTACTTAAGGTCATCTATTGTCGAAAGCAGTAATAATAGTAACTGCTACTAGAAATTAAGTTCTTTGTGCTTTAAAGCTCTCTTGTTGGAAATGATCAAAGCATTTCCTTAGAAGATAAGATGATAGGTGGACATCAACGGGTGAAGTCTCGAATATGTTGTGATGGTAGTCCACCGACTTCAAAATAGAATCCCAGTTTTGGGTAAGGGTTGAAAATTTAGTTTTTTAAGTCTTTGATGGGGTCAAAAAATATACATAAATAATTTTCGTTCTTATGTGCTGCGGTACCGTTGCCTGAAATAAAGAGTGAAGGATTGTTTAGTCGGAAACTTTCGAAAAAGGTTTGGCTGACTGATCTAGAGCAGCGGAAGTAAAGAATTGATGCCTGTTTAGTCGAAAACCTATAGTTTACATGGGAAATACAAGCAATATAACCTATAGGTTACAGAAAATTACTGTCCTTTGGACTAACAAACATGCCTTGATATGTTGAGGGGGTTGACACTCAACAAGATGGTTTCAGGTACCGGCAACCTCAAAATATATGTGTTTGGAGTCGCCGCCAATAAGATGCTAGTAGATGTTACGTTTAACTAATATCATTTATTAGGGAGAACGACCCAAAAGATTAAAAAAAGGATTTCAATAACGATAAATAATATAGGGCACACAAAGTGCGCGACTAAGTCAATGGTAGGTTATTTGATTGTATAACGTAATTGACAATCCAACTTGTCCGCGCGGTGCCGAATCCCTCCAGCTAATAATTTTCCCTTTTCCAAGATTCTTTAAACGGAGGTGGTCCAATTGATGCTTCTCATATGCAAGTTTACGTTACAGCTTTCAATTTGAAAAGGATCTCTGTTTCCCGTTTTATAAGAAGTCAATTTATTTTGGATGAAAAAAAAAATGAGCAATTGAATTGAATGCATATGACTTTTTTTTCTTTTTTGCGTAAAGGAGCACACCTGACTCGTTCTCAGCGCATCATTTCTTAGAAAATTACTTCACTGCTGATTCTGGTAATACATCTCACCTCTAATTCCTATTCATATACATTTCATTCTTGTAGAAGAGCAAATATCATCCTGAGTAGCGTACATAGCGCAAGAATTTCATGTTATAGTTAGTTAAGATTATGCAGTTTCCCAATCTTTTTTTTATTTTTTTTTGGGTTCAGAGTTTTTCAATCATGGGTTGCAAAGCAAAAGGAAATAAGCTCCCCAACAAGGAATATATATTTCCAAGAAAACAATGTACATTGTGTAAAAAATAAACCAAAAAATTGTGCTTTGCATAACCTAGGCAGAACTTATCATAAGGTTTCATCTACCTTCCTCAATAGAAGAAACAGATATAGAGTTCCTGGAATATTCCTCAACGAAACTATTGCCTCCAGAAACAGAAACCTTGGTGGCAACATTGTATGTGCTAGTGGTATTAGTGCTATTTGTGAATGGAGAAGTAGTAGTTGTCGTCCAATGCCCTGTCCGGCCTTGAATTCCTGGTTTCCCTGGTCTTGGCAAAGTGAAAGAGTCGCTTGAAAGCATGAGATGAACTGAGTTCATATCAGGCCTATTTGCAACGTTTTGTTGACAGCATAACAAGCCTAGTTGAACACACATAGCTGCCTCGTCTTGATTGCACTTGGCAAGACTCCGATCAACTATGTCCAATGTCTTTCCTCCTTGATAGAGCATCCATGTCTACATCCAAGAGATAGAAGCGAATTAAGAAATTCTGAAATCCCGTGCTTCGACTGCTTCCAGATAGGTCTTTTAGAATAGCAGGTGTTAATAATGCTGTTATATGTCTGATCCTATATCTGTGCTTTCTACTAGCCACGGTTAATCCCTGCAGCCCCTCCTCTTTTCCATTTCATACATTTCATACTTTATCTATCATTACCAGCCTGCAGCAGATTAAGGCAGTCCACCTGTCATTGTGGCTCTAGCAGTTATAAGGACACGATCAAAAGGATTCATGTGTCTCTAAATTTTCTCTTCTAGTACCTACGTCCACATGAATCATGACTAAGCAGTGGCCTTGGCAAGGCAAACTATGCACATTGGATACCCTGGAGTCTGGCTTCATAGGTATCATCAATTACATATGTTAGTTAGCATCCAAAACACCTTAGGTTCTGCCAAGAAATTTGCATTGGAAGGTATATTCCTGGTTTCAAGTTATTGCATAACAGAAACACTTCAAAATCATTTTCCAGTTATTGCAGGCAACTCAAAAAGAACAGGTGTGATATATGTCGACTGCCAAAAAGCTGAAGGATGCAGTATGATGTAATTTCATGCAAACAACTGAACATGCACTCTAGATAAAAATCAACTCACATAGCTCAATAAGTCTGCCTTCTCTCCACCAAATCTTGCGTCATGATTTTTCCTCCCACTTACAATTTCTAACATCAAAATCCCGTAGCTGAAAACATCGGTCTTCACAGACAAATATCCATGCATTGCATATTCTGGGGCCATGTAACCGCTGTATTCAACAAAAGAGTCATACTCTTATTTTAAGATAATTGAGAACATGCTAATCAGGAAATTACTCCAAACACATAAATACCCAAGAAATTTTATTAAGCAATAAAGAATGAGCAAAGTAAATACTCACTGAGTACCAGAAATCTTAAATGTATTAATGTGGGTGTCGTCTCCAGGAAAAAGCCTTGCCAAGCCAAAATCTGATATTTTTGGATTCAACTGTTCATCCAGCAAAATATTGCTGGCTTTTATGTCTCTATGAATAATCCTTGTAGGGGCTTCTTCGTGCAGGTACTGAAGGCCCCTTGCCACGCCTGTAACTATTCGAAATCTCATAGCCCAATCCAGAGACGGGGACTTCTTTTTATCTTCTCATGAATTTAATTCAATTGTTAGAACTTTCATCAAAGTATGTTCAATTAGCTATTTAACAAATCTAGCTAGCAAAGAGAAGCTTTATTTACCAAACAGAAAGCAATCAAGGCTTTTGTTAGGCAGGTATTCATAGACAAGCATCTTTTGGGGTCCTTCTACACAGCAACCCAACAAGGTGACCAGGTTCCTGTGCTGAATTCTCAATAACAATTTCACCTCATTGGTAAATTCCTTGATTCCCTGGCTTGAATTTAATGAAAGCTTCTTCACGGCTACTTCTTGACCACTGGGCATCAACCCCTGTTATGTTTTACAAGCTGCCATTCAACAACTATTTCACAATAATACAACACGTACACATACAAGTTATGACTCCATTTCCAATCCGAAGCCCAAACCGACTTGAAACGGATTCATGGATCTGTGTGATGCAGCTTACAAGCCAAGTAGCCTAAGATTAAAAAGATCATACGAGTCGTCCTAATATTGGGACTGGGACCCTAAAGGTGAAGCAAAATGGGAATAAAAAAACCAAAAAAAAAAAGTGTCTTTGGACAAAGTCGGAGAGAATATAGGGAAATTACCCACCTTGACAACGGGGCCGAAGCCGCCATGACCGAGCTGATTCAAGTCTGAGAAGAAATTGGTGGCGATTTCGAGCGTGCGGAGTTCGAAGAATAAGTCATTAGTCTCGGTGGCGTCGCCATCGCCACCCTCAGCAGCCGTGCTGGACTTGAGTTTCTTCTCGAGGCAGGTGCAGCAGTACGAGAGAATGCCCATCAGGGCTGCATAATACGGGTTGTTACCAGTCGGCGCAATGTCTTCGAGAGAAGAACGACGGGGCGTAGACTTCAGCCGAGATGTACAGCAAAGGCCCATAGAAAGACATAGGGAGAGACACAGACAGGGTAAAGTATTTCGAATGTGGATGGTGTTTTATACGTGGCAGTTCGCAGCTGACTTTACGGTTGTGTCATTTGTTCGTCAAATGGACTTTTATGCATTCGCACACAGAAAATCCTCCCATACATTAAATCAAAATAATAGTAATAATAATAATAATAATAATACGTTCTTTATTATTATTCAAAGAGATTCGTTTTATTTTTTTAAAATTTGAATGTACTTATTCATTATATTCATATTTATATCCATAATTATCACAATTAATTTAATTTTTTAATAAGTATTTTAATCTATTAATAGCATCATATTCCTGTGAATATTGTTAAATTAAAATTAATTATTTTTAAAGGGTTTTTATGAATATTGGCTAATTGTATACTTATAATCATTGAATTAAAAAATAATTATTTGTAAATAATTTGTAAATTCATTGGATAAATATTTATTTATTAAAAAAACTGTTGCTTAAGTGTAAATTATAAAAGTATAAATAAAAACAAGGATTTTTAAGAATTTTAATTATTTTTTAAAATAAAAATAATAAAAATTTAATTAGTTGTTTTATATTTGTAAATTTTTTATGGCTCTTCAAAATTAATAATTAGGTTATTAAATGAATTTTTATTGAACAAAATTAAATTAAATTAAATTTTGAAGTCTAAAATTTTGACGCGTTTTATAGTAAACCAATAGTTGCCACATGTCATATTACCTGAATCTAGTCAACCAAAACTTTATGGGACTAGTCAATTCGATGGCTAAACGGAGCAATCAGATTCAACGACCCATGCCGGTTGGACCGGAACCCCTGAACCGGAGGGGTCAAAGTTATCAAGCAAACCGACACTTTTTTCGGTGGCACGTGTATTGACAGATTTATCCTCGTGACTTAAACCGGATGGCCTCATTCTTTCCATCTTTCTACTGTCTGTTAGCCCCGCAGCTATTGACGGCCCCGTCCTTCCAGAGTCTCTTGTCCAACGCGTACCCCTTGCCGATCCGAAAGGAGGGAAAATTTCTGGTTGGCTGCCGAGAAAATAAACGGAAACGAAAGGAAAATAGCAATTAAAGTAGAGAATGAGGAAGTCTTATTCTTCCCCTTCCCCTTCTTCTTCTCCCCCCTCCTATACCATCAACATCGCTGCGAGTGCTCAAAGGATCGACGTAGATAATCGGATTTCCCTCCGCTACTATTTTCGGATTGCCGATAATATCCTCAAACAGGTTTATGCTCCAATAAATTAATTAATCATTTATTTATTTTCTTAAATTCAGTGGTTATAAGTTCTCAGTGAGAGTCTTAGGGTTTGCGCGTATTGCAGCGAATTTTTTTTTTTTTAGGATTATGTTGTGGTTGCTGATATTTTGAACGCGCTTCTCTTACAATTTCAATCTTATGGATAATTTGTAGCTGGCTGAAATGTTTCATAAAAATGTTTAGAGGAGGTGATACATTTTTCTTTACTGGTGGTAACATGCGCTATGGTAAATTACAGTAGGACTTTTTTTTTTTCTTTAATTTTTTCTGGATGCTAATTTGCTTTGATGTCCAATGCTTGCTTGCGTAATAAGTTTTACAGTTTTTGTGTTAAGAAATTAGAATGGTTTGGTTTCGCTTGGTGGCAAATTGTTAGTGGAGGGGCATGCCTGTGGTTGGTTCATTTCTTAAGCAATGCATGTGGTTATGTCATGTTTTTTCATGGTTGTGGTAAACTTTGAGGGACACGGACTGATTCTGAGTAAGAACTTAGGTACACAAAAATAAGATGTGTGAAATATGGTGCTGCCAACCAATGAACAAGTGAAAGACAGTAGTCGGTTTTGATATAGTTGTATGTTTATGCATAAATAAGTCTTGAAGACAATTGTCTAGTTATTTTTTATCCCACAGCTAGGTAAATTTTGAAATGATATGCTTTTTCCCGGCTTTTCTTATCAGTTTAATTTTAAATTATCAATTGAGTAATTATTCTTTTTCTTCTTTTTTTATCCAATGAAAATTGAGCTAAAAAAATCAAAGGATCTGAAAAAATCTCAAGCTGTTGACTTTGGTTGGCTTAGTTACTGAATTCTTCTATACTTTTTGGAGCCATTGAATTATTTGTTTATCAGTTGGCAGTATACCGGGCCATCCTTGAAGGAGAAGCTTCTTTTGATTGTCATGACCTATTACTTGTGTCCTTGTGGGGATGTCTCTATGTACCGATCATCATGGTAACTTGATTCAGACATTTGGGATGAGTAACAATACTGTTACTGATATTAGTTGGGGTCCTTAGGGATTAAATTTTATTCATTTAGTGGATAATGAAATATTCTACCACCTTAAGTTACTAAGGAAAAAGATTCTACTATGGTGTAGGAAGATCTGTACTGCTTCCCACTTTAGTGCGGTAATAATTGGGATTACATGCACTAGAATGATTTAGATGGATGTCTTCTTTCTAGAATTTATGCTTTCACCAGTCTGGAAATTTCCGCATTATTTTTTATTATGTGTTTAAATTTGCATGGTCCCCAAGAAACATGTAAAGAATATGGTACCCTAAATTTCTCATATGTTTGGATGTTGAATTATTAATGGTTGGCATGAAGTTAGAGGTGCATTTTTCAATTGCTTTTCTAGATTATAATGCCTTTATTGTATTGATTTTTCTGTCTTGCATGGAAAAAACTGAGGTGTATCTCTCAAAGCCCCATTACAAGGGTGATGTGATTCTGTGGACATTGTTGACTTGGTGCCTTTATCATTGTTGCTTCTTTGGAAAGTGCTTTTTTGTTCTAAGAAAATGTGGATGTTGATTGCTAATACTTATTGGGTGATTCAGGCTGACATATTTCGAGAAGAGAAGAATATCATAGATCTCTACATCATGCTTTTAAGGTTTTCAAGGTAAGCTTAAGAGCTGTTGATCTTAATCTCTTCCTTGTAACTTAATGGGTTAATGAAGGCACATCTGCCTGCAAGTTATTGCTGAATGGTTTCACTATTGCATGAAAATTTTGTAATATTACAGGAAGTTTTATAAGAAGCCCCTCTTGTAATATTTTTCCCCTAATTATGCCAAAATGCATCACTGAAACTATTTTTCTGTTGCTTCAGTTTGGTGTCAGAAACAATACCATGCCATCGAGATTATAAAGCATCCTTGCCAAGCAAAAACTTATATTTGAAAAAGGTAAATTCACCTTCATTCTTTTCTATAGTGGCTTTGTTGATTCAGGGTTTGGCTTCTATCGATGTTGGATTCTTGTTGCAGAGATTATTGAGTGCATTGAGCGAGCTAGAGGAGTTGAAACCAACAGTGCAATATAAGATCAATGAGTTAAATAGAAAACATACGCATCAGATTGATGGATTGGGTCATAATCGTCCAAATTATTCATTAGAGTGGCCCCCTCTTAAGAAGAAATCATCTGTTAGCTATGATGTGACAAAGGTAAAGTTGGTGATTTATATTGATGGTTACAAGAGTGAAATACTGTTACCGACCTTTTGTCACTAGGTGTGAGTTCTCCATGTTATTCTTTTCTATGTCGGACAGGAAGTGGGACCCGCTGCACGACAACCTATGTATGATTCACAACCTTGGCAATTTTCCCATGCTAGGCCTTTGGAAGAACAATTCCGCAGAATGTAAGTTGTATTTTAACAAATACTTGCTAGCCAGTTAATACTTTTTCCCTAAATTCCCTCCGCCCAACCAAAAAGAAAAAAAAAAAGAAAAGACCTTAAATCAAAGAAATGGATTCTTTATACTGGGAAGTTTATTCATATTACTTTTTGGGCTCAACTTAAAATTACTTTTATAGATGAGCTTGGCTGGAATCCTAAGCATTGGATTTTATAGACATGAAAATGCTAATTGAGACAACAAAGTTTAAATAAAGGCCATGGAAAATAGATTTTTAGTTGAATGTATTTTGCTCATTTTGTTTGCGGTGATTTTCAATATTTCAGATTTTTTATGAATTCTAATGCAATGAAATGAGGATGTGAATTTGTTTTGCCCTTGGCCATCATTAATTGTCTTTACTTGTTTACTGGCTGACTTGCCTTGTATAGATCTTTAAACTTCCCACGCCCAAAGGAGGAGACACTCTCTAGACATTCTATCTTGGGTCCAAATGGGCTTTATGGGCACTGGCAGGCCCCTAGGATTGATAAAGGGGTATGGAGTTACCTGTTTCCACCTCTCTTTTATTCATTCATGGAGACTCATGCCGTCTTATCTAACACAAACTTCTCGTAAATGTAGGTCCAATATCCAAGCACCATAGATCTGACTCCTGTTGAAATTCCAAGGTTATACTCTATATAGATTTTGAAATTATATATTATGTGTCCTTCTGGGTAGTTCTGAGATAAACTTATTTCTCAATGCATAACTTGAGTTGATAGAAGCTTCATGTATTAGTAGTTGTCTGTTGGAAGAAGTCCTGTACACTTAGACATCATTTTATTTCCTTTTTGTGAATACAGTCTACAGCAGTCTCTGGAAAATGGATTTGCAGTGAGAAAAGAACCTGCCGGTGCTGAAAGTGATGGCCTGCAGCAGTCCATAGGAGATACACATACTGTAATTTCAGAATTTGATGATTTAGAACAGGAAAGATCAAGTCTAAAGTCAATTCCTCCAAATGATGATAGTAAGACAAAACGTGCTGAGGAACCTGGTGCCATGATTTCCTTTGAAACAATAGAAACCCTTGCACCCACAGATCTTACTAGGCAACCTTCACCTCCAGCTGTGCTAGCAGAAGTACAGGATTTGCTCCCTGCAACTTCCCCTCAACTGATGGAGGCAGAACTAAAAATGACCATATCATCCCCTGATGATCTTGTCTGTTCAGAATCTCCCTTGCAGTTGCACATTGTAAGCTTTTCAACAACTTTGAACTTATGTTCATTGTGGCTAACATCTTTGTGATGTAGCTTTTCATGAGAAATCTTTGTGAAGATATAAAGTTTCAAACTCAACTAGTCTTGCTTTAGTTCATTTTTCAATTCTGTTCATGGACATCCCAGTTCCTAGTGTTTCCCTACATTCAATATTCCAATGGATGTGAACATGTCCATTCTCTTGAAATGTTTTGGTGCTTCATTATGCAAAAGGACATCAGGATTGAGTAAGCATGCTTACTGTTCTGCTAACTGTGGCTTCTATTTGCAGTCAACCACAATGATGGAGAATTTCATGAAGCTTGCTACATCAAATACTGACAAGAATTTAGAAACTTGTGGTGTCCTTGCTGGTTCACTTGTAAGTTCTGATAGCCTAAAGATTACTGTTGTGGTGTTGAGTGTAACACTGATTGTTCCACATTGTCACTCTGCAGAAAAATAGAAAGTTCTATGTCACAGCTCTCATTATCCCAAAGCAGGAATCAACGTCAGATTCAGTATGGAAGCTTCATTATGCTTTGAGTAGAGCTATTCATGCCATTTTTTGTTTACTGTGTGTTAGTGTGTGTCTTGAGTAGCTGTGTATTTGTATGTGCATGTTTGACCATGGCTTGTGCTTTGCCATCAGTGTCAGACAACAAGTGAAGAAGAGATATTTGAAGTGCAGGATAAGAGATCTCTTTTCCCCCTTGGGTGGATTCATGTACGTGCCCTCTTTATCTCTCTCTCTCTCACCCCCTTTTTAATTGTTGACTTTGTTTAGTTTTTCATTGCACTGTCAAATATTTCCATTGATCTTCATTTCAACATGATTACCACTGTCAACAGAATTTCACTGCTTGGTATTGCTAGTGTATCTATCATCCATTTTTTTGTAGCTTCTGTTTTCCTTAGCTGGGCTTCTCAGACGGTAGGTTTGTGTTTTAGCATTGAAGTATGATTCTCATCTTTGTCTACTTTGCCAGAGCTTGGGTCACAAATTAGGCATTGTCTGCTGTAAATCCTGCTTGTTTTCCTGTGAAATCAGCTTATTATGGATTGTTACAGCATAATTGCATAAGGATTATAGAGAGGTAAAAGGATAAAGGGATCTAGGGTTTTGATGGTGGTACTTGGTAGGCAAGAATGCTTGCAGGTCCTCGATCTTTTCATTTGTATTAGCACAATCAAGGCAGTCTTTATTTCTTTACAAAAAATGTGATTTGTTGAAGTATTTCTTGGCAGATCAAGAAAGGTTCTGTCAAAGAGACACCAAAAATGTCAGTCCCAAACAGTGACCAAATTTAATGATGAGAAATACTTTACAGTTGGGTCCATGTTGCATTTTCCAATGAAAATGATTTTGTGTGTGATTATCATCAGTATCTTTGTTTGATACATTACATTGTTTATTCGAGATCCAAACAGAGTAAAAATTTTGGCAAATCTGCACCATGCAAAATGAGCTGGTGCAAATTTGTGATTGTTCAGGTGAGGGTGAAATTCCTCCTTGAGGGGCCTTTTTAAGGAAGAGCCCATCAGTCCCCTAAGACCAGAGTGTACAATCCCTCTCTTAACACAGTACAGAGAAAATTTTTGCCTGTCAATCTTCATTATCATTGTATTGCTCTTCTTTGATCTAATATCTAGAGCCTTTAGGCTTCTGGTAAATCCTGGGATTTGGGAAATATCTTTTGAGGACTTGTATTCATGTAATTGACAGTGGCATTCATTTATTGTGTGCAATTTCCAACATTCTAAAGTAGGAATATTTTTAAGGTTTATATTTCTTTGATATAATTTTGTATTGTTCATCGCCTTTGTCCTAATGCTGTCCATTCTCTCAAATGGTGCAATTCAGACACATCCTACACAGTCTTGTTTCATGTCATCAATTGATCTTCACACTCATTACTCTTATCAGGTGAGGTTTTTTCCTCCTATTTTGAAACTTTATGCTGATGAGGAATTCATGTTGTAAATGGAACTCATATTCTGGGGAATATGATTTGGAAGTGGTTGATTTAGGAGTAGATATTGGCAATTCGATATGCGGCTATGTGAATGATGCTGGTGTTCTGCATATGCCTGAGGAAAGAACTTATTATGAATTTTTGGCTTGCTATGTGTTCTGTATTATTTTGGAAGCATTAGAATACAATGCCCTAGTAATTTTTCAGTTTTAATGTTTGGCTTTTTCCAAAGGAAACAAATTATTGAATGAGTTAATACAACTTGGATAATTCAGAATTAGAGAAAGATGAAACTGATATACAGTTTGAGATGATGGAATTTAACCCACTTTTCAAGTTAACTAGGTATGTTACTCGTTAGCTTTTATGTTAACTAGCTCTGAGATGAACCTCGAGTTGACATCTATACTGCAAAAACGTGTCCATGCCAGTTGCCACCCTCTCCCCATTTCTAGTCTTGCTGGACATACCTCAGTGGTCGTTTCTGCTCGGCAGAATGTACCAAAAAATGAGTTATTAATTATCTTTACTTTGATGGCTTGATCATATGCTTTGTCTTTCACATAAACTGCTCATTCTTTGGTTAGATTATGTTGCCAGAAGCTGTTGCAATTGTCATGGCACCCAGAGATACTACAAAGTAAAATATATTTCTCATTGTGAATTTCAAAGTTCTTCCATATCTTCCAGATTCCATGAAGTTTCTTTTTCTCCCTTGGGCAGGACACACGGGATTTTTCGTCTGACAACCCCAGGAGGCATGTCAGTTATAAGAAACTGCCAACAGCGTGGATTTCATCCCCATAATCAGCCTCCGGATGGTGGACCCATTTACAAGGCCTGTACAGATGTTTATATGAATCCCAACCTACGATTTGATGTCATTGATCTGCGATGACCTCAATTTGTGCCATATGAATGCATTTCATTTTACCAATGAAATTGTTTATATACAGCCGCATTTTTTATGTGTTGATCTTACAGTTGGTCCTGAAAATGCAACATCGCCCACCTTTCTTGTAGAAAGATTAAATGGAGGGGAATATTTCTGGTGCACGTATGCCTATTGTAACTTATCGACTAACCTGTCCGTCGCTGGAACTCAAGAAGTCTCTAAATGGTTGTGTTTAAACAAAACAGAAATCCCCAAATTGTTACCTTCCAGGTGACGTATGGAACACATAGCAGGGGCACTGGCATGCACACGTCGAAATGCACATGGGGGAAGATGAAAACAGCTAAACAATGGGAAGAAATTATGAATGCGTGCGAGTGAGGTGAAAGCAATCTCAAGACGTTCCAGGTGAGGTAAACGATCTCAACAGAATATCTGAGGAGACGTCACAACTTTTTGGGTGGTTGCATGCCTTTGGAATGCGATTGCTTTAGCCATTTAATTGACCTGCTATCTTTTGATCTAACCGGACCAGGCCTGTGAAAGCCTTCTTGGCTGTTGCTCAAATTCTTGCAAGAGACTTAGAAAATACGTTATTCTCTTTTGCAGGGCCAATCTATTGCCTTTTTTTTTTTTTTGGTTTCTCCAACTATTCCCACTTCCGAAAGCATCAGTCTGACTCATCATTACCCCAGTGGTGGGGAAGAGATGACCGCCGGCCTTGCATAGAATCATAACCATCCCCCCAACATCGATGCATCTCCTTACATGATGCATGGTGATGGTGATGCCCCTTTTTCATCATTCATCAATGGGGCTAACTAGGAAAGCTACCAAAACCCGCGTTAATGGCCTTATGGCAAGTAGGGATTAATGCAATGTATTGGCTCCTGGTTTAACCTCAAAGGTGGGCCCTACATCGCATGCCGTTGCATTCCCCCCACCTCAGGTCGCAAACCGGTTGATTACTCCTTTCCCTTACACCCGGGTCAACTGGTTTTGCGTTTGCTGAACTCGAAAACGTTGATTAATCAATCATCGCTAAGCTTGGGGGCACACATTTTAAATTTTCGTGATGCAGATTAACTTGGTAAATTTTCTTTCTTTTTCTTTTGTTTTTTTTTTTCTCTTTAATTTTTGGGTTTACTTGGGAAGCTCAAAGCCTAAAAGAGCAAAAATCAGAGGCAACACTACACGGCCTCTCGCCCATGTAATATTTTATCAAATCGCACGCGCACCTTGTTGGACTTTTCTAAAATTTCTCTTTATGAAATTCTTATTTCATATATTGCAGGATCTTTCTTTATGCGAATACTAGCAATAAAACTGTAATTGAAATCAACATACCGTTGTCCATTATACTGATGTTCCGCAGTGGAGATGGGAAGTCTCTTCTGTTTCGTTCCTGAACGCTTCTCTCTTTTCTCCTACTCTTTCCCCTTTCTTTTCTTTACGTTTTCTCTCTCTGATGGTTAAGCACACGGAAAGGTCTGTAATAGCATATATATATATATATACACGTCTTCCTTTCCTGTAACCGTTACCTTAAATAGGAAGATCCTCTCTTTCTGTAATAATTATCTTAAATGAGAAGATACTCATTTTCCTGTAACGGTTATTCTTAATAGGGGAAGATATATATACACATATTCTTTTCCTGTAACGTTTATTCTTAATAGGGAGAGTGGAGGGATTTTAAACCCGATGACCCAAATTACCGTTATGCCTAACCAACCATCATATTAGGCCTTTTATTTTGAGTCATACTTTAAATGACATGGACCACTCATGTTAATTAATTTAACAATCTCCCACTTGGTCCATGTCATGACTTGATGAAACAATAACAATTAAGTGCACACAATTCTTAAAGATCATCAAATCACAACACTTAATTGAATTAAGATGATTGGATCATGGCGGTCACACATCTTATAGCAATATGATTCCTTCCATGTATCACATAATCATCATAATTCATAATACTTTACTGAGGAACATTGAAACTTTAAACTGTCATTTTCATATATGCTATTAATTATCTCACAAACCATAATTGTATACATCTAAACAAAGATAACAGAGCACAAGCAAAACCATAACTTTAATTGAATTCACGAGTGTCACAATGATATGAGCATTATAAATATTGGCTTTCAAGTGTATAAGGACCTGTCCATAATGCCCATCCGATCAACATGTCCAGTAAATGTTTTCGGTGGCAAACCTTTAGTTAACGGGTCCGCTACCATCAACTCAGTGCCAATATGTTCAATGGACACTCTTTGGTTTTGCACTTCTTCTTTAACAGATAGGTATTTCAAATCCATATGTTTCGCACCTTTAGAATACCTATCATTCTTAGAGAAGAAGACTGCTGCGGAATTGTCAAAAAAAATTCTTAACGGCTTTTCTATACTGTCGACCAAACCAAGCCTTAAGATAAAATTCCGCAACCATAATGCATGAACAGTAGCCTCAAAGCATGCTACAAATTCAGCCTCCATAGTGGAAGTAGCAATGACAGATTGCTTCCCGCTTTTCCAGGAAACTGCTCCTCCAGCCAGGAGAAACATGTAACCAAATGTAGATTTCCTCGAGTCTACACATCCAGCATAATCTGAATCCGAGTAGCCTACTACTTCAAGATGACTTGATCTTTTATAAGTAAGCATGTAATTTTTGGTGCCTTGTAAGTACCTAAGTACTTTCTTTCCGGCTTTCCAATGATCTATTCCAGGATTACTTTGATATCGGCCTAACATTCCAACTGCGAAACTGATGTCTGGCCGAGTACATGTTTGCGCATACATCAGGCTTCCAACCAGTGATGCATAGGGAACTGATTCCATCACTTTCCGTTCCAAATCATTCTTTGGACATTGTAATTCACTGAACTTGTCCCCTTTCTGAATTGGAACTATTCCTGTTGAGCAATTTTCCATTCTAAATCTCTCTAATACTTTATTGATATAGCCTTTCTGAGACAATCCTAACAATCCTTGTGATCTATCACGGAATATTTCTATTCCTATCACATAGGATGCCTCATTCATATCTTTCATTTCAAAAGTTTCAGAGAGAAATTTCTTCACATTATGTAACAAACCTATGTCATTAGCGGCCAAAAAAATGTCATCGACATATAGGACTAATATAATGAACTTGCTCCCACTGACCTTCATATAGATACACCGATCAACGGTGTGTTTTCTACAAAACCCGTATGACGTAATGGTATTATTGAACTTAATATACCATTGTCGGGAGGCTTGTTTCAGTCCATATATCGATTTCTTTAATTTACACACCAAATTTTCTTGCCCCATAGTGATGAAACCTTCAGGTTGGTCCATATACACTTCCTCTTCCAAGTCACCATTTAGAAAGGCGGTCTTTACATCCATTTGGTGGAGCTCTAGATTATTATGAGCCACCAATGCCATAATAATTCTAAAAGAGTCTTTCTTAGAAACTGGAGAGAAAGTCTCCTTATAGTCAACACCATCTCTTTGAGTGAAACCTTTGGCTACAAGTCTGGCCTTATACCTTTCGATGTTACCGTTCGAGTTTCGCTTGGTCTTGAAGACCCACTTACAGCCAACTCGTTTTGATCCTTCAGGTAACTCTACTAGCTCCCAGACTTGGTTTACATCCATCGATTTCATCTCTTCTTTCATGGCATTGAACCACCTTTCAGAATCATTACATTCCATGGCTTGTTTAAATGAGACTGGATCTTTATCAATGCTCAATTCCGATTCATGCTCAAGTGAGTAAACCACATAATCATTTGAAACTGCTGGCCTTTTCTGTCTTGTAGACCTCCGTAATGCCATTTCTTGTGGTATCACTTGTTCATTTGTAAATTGAATATTGTCACTTGGTTCATCTCTTATGTGATCACTTTGAATGTTTCGAGTATCAATTTGTTGTCCTTGCATGTCACGTGACTGTGATGCAACATAAGGAATAACAATTTGAGTAGAAACACTGGGTGTGGGAATACCGACATGAGTAGGAGTACTCACTGTGGACCATTCATTTTGTGATTCTTTAATATCCACCTTTCGTGATTCCCCACTCCCACTGAACTGACCATTTTCAATGAACCGAGCATTACCAGACTCAACTATTCTAGTACTATGGTTAGGGCAGTAAAACCTATACCCTTTGGACTTTTCAGAATAGCCAATGAAGTAACCACTAATGGTTCTTGCATCAAGCTTTCCTTCATGTGGATCGTATATCCTTACTTCTGCTGAACAACCCCAAACATGAAGGTGTCTCAAACTGGGTTTCCTTCCTGTCTATAACTCGTAAGGAGTTTTAGGGACAGCCTTACTAGGAACTCTATTCAGCAGATATGCAGCAGTTCTTAATGCATGCATCCACAAAGATAAGGGTACAGTACTGTAATTCAACATGCTCCTAACCATATCCATAAGTGTGCGATTCCGCCTTTCCGCTACACCATTCTGTTGTGGTGTACCAGGCATTGTATACTGTGCACATATGCCTCGACTCTCAAGAAGTTTTGCAAATGGACCAGGACATTGTCCACTTTCATTGAATTTTCCATAATATTCACCACCCCTATCTGACTTAATCACTTTTACTTTTCTATCTAACTGCCTTTCAACTTCATTAATAAACACCTCTAGGATGTTTACTGACTGAGACTTTTCATGCAGTAGATACAAGTAACAATATCGTGAATAGTCATCTATAAAGGTGATGAAATATTTCTCACCACCCCATGTTGGGATATCAAACGGGCCACAAACATCAGTGTGTATCAATTCTAAAGGCTCATTGCTTCTTATGGCTGGGTTCTTTGATGTATGTTTTGTTTGTTTCCCTTTTATACAATCAACACATACATCCCAATCAGTAAAATCCAATTGAGGCAGGACATCACCTTTCATCAACCTCAATATCCTTTCTTTGGATATACGACCCAATCTTTGATGTCATAAGAAAGCAGAACTTTCATCATGCATATTACGTTTGTTACCTATACCATGCTCAACAAGAAATATGGAATCAGCATACATAGCATCAAGATTCAAACGGTACAAATCATCAATCAAAGTACCCGATCCATAATAGTACGAATGTCTATACAATGAAAATGCACCATTTCCAATCTTGAGGTTAAATCCTTCTTTATCCAACTTTGCAACAGAAACTAAATTTCTAGCACATTCAGGAACATAGAGATACTTTTCTAGATCCAGATGACACTTGGTGTCCAAGATCAATCTGTACGTCCCAATCCCTTCTATTCGTGCCTTCATTCTGTTTCCCATATAGAGGAACTTCTCAGTTCCTGTTATGGGCTGGATTGAAAGGAATCCCTGCATAATATGTGACACATGAATAGTAGCTCCAGAATCTAACCACCAAGTATTATTGGGCACTTTAATTATGTTTGATTCAAAACATACTGATATACAGTACGTACCTTTCTTTTCAAACCAAGCCTTTCTTTTTGGACAATCATTTTTGAAGTGACCCATCTTTTTGCAGAAGAAGCATTTCTGATCCTTCTGGATCTGACCTCCAGTGACTTTCATAGAGGCTTTGTCCTTCTTCCTACCTTTCTTATGTGGTTTAGACCTGCTACCACTAGCATCTTTATGAACGATGAGATGAATGGAGTGATCCTTCATCTTCTTTAATCTCCCTTCCTCCTGAACTAACATGGCCTTAATTTCTTGAAAGTTCCATTTCTCTTTAATAGTGTTATAATTCACTTGGAACTGGCCAAATTCAGGAGGCAGTGAGTTTATGATGAATTGAACCAGAAATGATTCACTCACATCCATGCTCATTGTTTTCAACCTTGCTGCTAGATTAGCCATACTGGTCACATGATCATGAATGGGCTGTGACCAATCAAATTTCTTGGTCGTCAGCTCACTCATTAGGGTTCCTACGATGGATTTATCAGTTATATCTGACTGAGAGTATTCCTTAATTCTCATCAGAAAATTCCCTCGCATTTTCCGTCTTAGGCATCGATGGCTTGACGTTTTTCAGCTATCGTCATTCGCATCAAATTCAAACTCAGCCTATTGGACCGTACCCAAGCCTCATAAAAAGACTTATCGGATTCTGTACTAGTCCTTGTAATGACTGCAGGCTTTTCATCCGAAATGACTGCTAAGTCCAGGCCCAATACACCCAAATGAAACTGAATATGCTCAGACCATTCAGCATAGTTCAGCCCATTGAATTTGACCATTGAATTGCCTAAGGCGAATACATTGGTGAAAGCTGCAAATATAATCCAAATTTATACGTTAATGCTTTGAGTAAACTCTAATGGATTCAGATACATTACAAACTTTAATTATGTATTTAAGTTCACCTTTGGGTGATCCTCAAATACATAACTCTAATCAATAATGATGCTAATTTAAATAAACTTTAATAGATCAATTAATCATACTAAAATTAACATGAATGTTATCTTTGGATATACAATCACGTTTACTTAGTATATTAATTAATCCCTTTTAGTGTCATTAATTATAAGCAATGATCCATCTTTGGATGATCTCCTAGCTTTATAATTAATAACCACAATTGTTCATTTCAAAAATATTTTATTAGCATCCAAAATGAACAATTAAAATTCACAGTCAGCTGTTCAAATCCATTCAAAGCCAGGCCACTTTGGTGACTAACAAGCTTTTAATATTTGATTCATCAACGTGAATTTAATAATCTTCATTTACGAAGATTAAATTATCTTTTATGTGGGAGTTTTTTTTTTTTTTTATGGTATTCATTCGGACCCGAGCACCACTATACTGCAGGTGGGACCCGCGTACCAAGCAACCAATATATTTGTTTTACCCCGCGTTGTAATTATTGATTACACGCAAAAAGGAAAAACAAAATATACAAACCTAATAAAATAAAATACTACCCGAGCACCACCATACTGCAGGTGGGACCTGCGTACCAGGCAACCAATATATTTGTTTTATCCCGCGTTGTAATTATTGATTACACGCAAAGGAAAAACAAAATACAACCTAATAAAATAAAATACTACCCGAGCACCACCATACTGCAGTGGGGACCCGCGTACCAGGCAACCAATATATTTGTTTTTATACCGCGCGTTGTAATTATTGATTACACGCAAAAGAAAAACAAAATACAACCTAATAAAATAAAATACTACCCGAGCACCACCATACTGACAGGTGGGACCCGCGTACCAGGCAACCAAATATATTTGTTTTATCCCGCGTTGTAATTATTGATTACACGCAAAAGAAAAACAAAATACAACCTAATAAAATAAAATACTACCCGAGCACCACCATACTGCAGGTGGGACCCGCGTACCAGGCAACCAATATATTTGTTTTATCCCGCGTTGTAATTATTGATTACACGCAAAGGAAAAAAAAAAAATACAACCTATAAAAAATAAAATACTACCCGAGCACCACCATACTGCAGGTGGGACCCACGTACCAGGCAACCAATATATTTGTTTTATCCCGCGTTGTAATTATTGATTACACGCAAAGGAAAAACAAAATACAACCTAATAAAATAAAATACTACCCGAGCACCACCATACTGCAGGTGGGACCCGCGTACCAGGCAACCAATATATTTGTTTTATCCCGCGTTGTAATTATTGATTACACGCAAAGGAAAAACAAAATGCAACCTAATAAAATAAAATACTACCCGGCACAAAGAGATAAAGAAAACCAAATTGCAATATTTCCAGACCTGCTCTGATACCAATTGTTGGACTTTTCTAAAATTTCTCTTTATGAAATTCTTATTTCATATATTGCAGGATCTTTCTTTATGCGAATACTAGTAATAAAACTGTAATTGAAATCAACATACCGTTGTCCATTATGCTGATGTCCCGCAGTGGAGATGGGAAGCCTCTTCTGTTTCGTTCCTGAACGCTTCTCTCTTTTCTCCTACTCTTTCCCCTTTCTTTTCTTTACGTTTTCTCTCTCTGATGGTTAAGCACACGGAAAGGTCTGTAATAGCATATATATATATATACACGTCTTTCTTTCCTGTAACCGTTACCTTAAATAGGAAGATCCTCTCTTTCTGTAATAATTATCTTAAATGAGAAGATACTCCTTTTCCTGGTTATTCTTAATAGGGGAAGATATATATACACATATTCCTTTCCTGTAACGTTTATTCTTAATAGGGAGAGTGGAGGGATTTTAAACCCGATGATCCAAATTACCGTTATGCCTAACCGACCATCATATTAGGCCTTTTATTTTGAGTCATACTTTAAATGACATGGATCACTCATGTTAATTAATTTAACACACCTGACATCAAGGGATCGTGGAGATGAAAGGATTGCCTCTTCTTCTTCTTTTTTTTTTGTTTCTCTAAGGGAAGGACTATTGGCACAAAGAAAATGCTCTCTATACACGCATAAAGATTACGTGGATCCCACTTTTCATTTTCTCATTTGTGCTTGTATGGAGTCTTTTCTTTCTGTAAATATATTTTCCCTTTTTCTATACCGTGAACCAACATTTTTTTTCTTTTTAAAGGGAACAAAGCTCCTGTGAGTAAGAGAAGAAGCTTGCCTTGTAACGATAGCAAGATCGTGCTTAGTATAGTAGACTGGTTCAGAGCAACTTTGACTTTTGTTCGTTTTTACTAGTGATCAGAAAACAAGGATGCATAACAGAAAACTATGCTTTTTATTATATATATATATATATATAAGCTTGTTGTAAATATTTATGTCTCTTTCAAAGATCAATCCTGCAATTATTTATTGTTAAAAAAAAAAAAAACAATGCAATTACTTCTTGGAAATTTGCACAAGAATCCTCTTACCGTTGTATGAAGTTGACATTTCTAATTATATATATTTATGACAATGGAATCCTAACTTTCTGAATTGCAACCAACATTTAATTAACCAGATGATCTGATCAAATATTAGTTAATTTAGTGAGGAGTCAATTCTTCTTTTCTAATCTCTTCGACGGCATTCAAAGATCTGTAGGTTCATGTCTAAATTATTATGTCCGCAAATTTTGTGCGAGAAGATGGATGGCATGTCTGGAAAGAAGAGTTCTAATTTGCAAACGAGCTGTCAAAAGTTTCAACTGGACCCAACCATTTTTTTTTTTTTTCGTTTGGATAAGTTGAATTAAGTTTTATTGAATAAAAGGATTAATAGTCAAATACAATACAAAGAAAATGCAAAAACGAACGAAAACGCCAAAACGAATGGCGAGAAGCATTTCAACCAAAGGATATCCTATATTACATTAGACAAGAAGCAATGACCTTGCATCCACTGATGTTGTAGTTTTGTGTTTCTTTATCCCCCAAAAGCACACATTTCAGTTGGCATAGGAAAGTAGTAGAAGTGAAACCATAATTAGAAATCGGTATCGTCGGACAATTCATCCATACCACAATGGGTTGACGAGTCATAATCAACCGATGTATAGTCGAATGCGCAAGTCTTTTGGGACACTTAAATGGATAAGTACTTAAATTTTTATATTAAAAATTATATATATATATATATGATTATATAAAATTAATGTGAACCATTTGTAATTCACAATCTAATAGTTTTTTAATAAAAAAATGAGTATATTATATGACAAACAAGTTGCATTCCCAATGAATAACATTTACTAGGGTTGCTCAAGAGGAGCTTTTGATTAATGCTTTGTTTACAAGATGAAGAGGTTCTCACATACAAGAAGACCCCGTGTTAGGCATGGGCAATAAACCAATGTGTCTTATTCGGCTAGAGCCTGCAAGATGCATTGGGTTGGAAAAGACATTATTTTGACTGACCGACCCAAGTTTTGAGAGACATAATTGGACTTGTGATTGAAGGATAGTCATCTTTTGTTTTGATTGGAGAATGAAGCAAAAAACTAATGGTAAAGAGAGTAAATCTGTGGGTAAAGTCTGTGGAAGTTAGTACAAAATTGGAATCAAGTGATGGAATGGGCCACCCAACAAGTTCATCTAAGCTTGTGAAAGCGGGCACATCATTTCTTGTCTTGTTATTTTGCCAGGTAGAATTTTAAGAATTTCTAGTGTGTGGAGCTCCTCAGTGCGTGGGAACTCTAAGATGTCTCCCACCAAATGCCTGGTAAGAGAGCAATAAACTATCCATCTTTTGTTTCCTTTTGAAACGAGAATAGCAAGCAAGCTAAGAATTGTAAAATCTATTTTTAAAAAAAAAAAGAAAATTGGTCTCTCATCATTGAAATACTGAAATTACTGCTAAACTAAACCAAAAAATAAAATAAAATTAAAGGATAAAGGAGAATTGTGCTTCAACCTGGAATATACGTATATATATATGTGAAACAGAAGAACGGTAGAAAGGGTGGCATTCCGTTTTCAAAGGTTGGGATGACAGCAAAGAAGTCAACTTTGCGGTAAAGAGTGTTAAACACTAATTGCTTCTAATAAACAACTAGATTACTTTTTCTTTCCCTCCAACTCTCCAGTAAACGGTTGCCGTTGTACGCAGCTCCTCTTTAAGATAAATTCAAGTCACTCCGGATAATTCAGATTCGCGTTACTTTTTGACTTATATGGCTTATTCTTGAACTATTAAGAAAAAATTTTATGTTTTGTCTAGTTCTTTTCTCTCGGAGGAAAATAAATAAATAAATAAATATATATATCTTTTGAACAGATGAGACAATTTAAAAGTTGGTTTTCTGGCTTGTATGAAACACAATCTTAATAAACAAGTATAGTTGTAACATAATCAATAATGAGATGTAACACTAATTTTTGAGCAACATATTTAGTCAATCTTCTTGATTCAATCAAATAATGATCATCTATAACAGAATTTGGTGATTTATAGGGAATTATTTCACTTTAGTTTGATCACAATATCTAAATATTAGCCTACAAAATTAGGTTAATTCTTCGTACTGTAAGAACGAGACAATTCGTTGTCAATTAGCTCAAGATGAGACTCAAATTGGAAAATTTTAAAAATTATTTTAATATCGGTCAATCAGAACTCAAAAGTTGCATATTTCTATGTCGTGAGGCTTGAAATTACTTGAAACCTTCCCCCCCCCCCCCACCCAAACTTCTCTCTCGATCTGGCGTTAATGAGATTCATGTTCTTATCTTGTTTGAAATTGTCAAATGTTCCCACAAAAATTACTCTTATATTGCCTCCTTTATCCCGCAAAAATCTAATTTATTTCTTTTACTGTCTAGCATTTCTTTCCCTCTCTTCCTTCTTTTCTCAAGCTGTATCCAACAACTTTCCTCTGCAGTCTGCTCCGTTTCAGAGAAGATCATTCTTCTGTCTCTGAACCTGGAAATTTCCACGAAGAGAATCAACTCAGATTCTCAGACATTCTAGAGGGCTCAAGTATTCTTTTGTCTTTTCAATTCTTTGAAATCCTCTCAATTCTCTGTAGCTTTTTCCTTTATGACTAAGTAGCTGGTCCAAACTATCTTTGTGTTACTTTTCAAGTCTGAAATATGTTTTTCTTAGCACATCATATTTGAATCTTGTTCCCAACCTTTCTACTTCTACTTCTTCTACCGCATGTCCACTCATATCATTACACTTTTTGAAGCCTTCAATTTTCTCTATGACTGTTCTCGGACACCATATACTTTGTTTTGCATGCAACAATTAATCTCAAATTTCGATCTAATATGTGCTCAGAAACAAGCCCCCGGATGTCCTTTTCCAATGATCTTCGCCAAGAAGACGACGACCAATCGTCAACCCTCTTGGATTGCAGTTCTGATTTTGAGTTCAGCATTTGCAGTAGTTCAGATCATGAGCCTTCCATGGCAGACGAGCTTTTTGCAGATGGTATGATCCTTCCGCTTCGGATTCAAGAAAGAAACACCGATTCCGATAAGCAAGTGCATAGATATGCAGCACCGAGGAAGTTTTCACTCCCTCCTCTACCTTATCCTCCTCCCACCACCGATCGTCAAAATTCAAAGAAAGAAAGCGCAGCGGAGATCACGTTCGTGAGTTCTGAAATAGTGAAGGAGAAGCCTCAATCCAAGTCCTTCTGGGGTTTCAAAAGAAGCACTAGTCTCAATTGTGACATCAAAAGGAGTTTAATTTGCTCGTTACCGCTTCTTTCAAGAAGCAATTCTACAGGTTCAGTGCCAAATACTAGGCGAACAGCATTAAAGGATGTGCAGAAGCAGAGTCCACAGAAGCAACATTCAGAATCAATGGCAAAATCATCATCCTCATTCTCTCCTTACATTTATTCGATACCCCGGAAGCCCCCATTAAGGAGGAACTATGGTGGAACCCAGGGCAATGGTGTTAGGATTAGTCCTGTTTTGAATGTGCCATCTCCTTACATTTCTATAGGCACTGCTAGTCTCTTGGGTTTGGGATCCTTCTTCCGCAATGGAAAGGAAAGGAAGAACAGAAAGTGATTATTCTTCATGCTTTTCTTAATTAATTACCATGGAAAATTGTCTGATTCCTAATTGCTCATCTTGGGTGTGCGTGTATATAAATCCATCTAATTGGGTAAAACAGCAAAAGAACAATTCTAACAAGGCCATGAAGACATGGAGAGGGGATGGAAGGAGAGAGACCTTGCGGGTTTTTCCATATCTACAAGTCAGAAACTGAGGAGAAATCGTAGCAGGCATCCTTTCATGGCTTGTCAGTTTCAGTTTTTTTTTTTTCCCAATTTTCTTGATTAGGACCTGTATTAATTGTTCGAAGGCAACAATATTTGGTGTATTATTGAATGGGAAAAGAGTTGCGGGACCCAGCGAAGAGCGAGAACATGGCTCCCCACGTCTTTTTTGTTTCAATAAATATATAATGTCCATGTAATTAAAATAAAATATATAAATAAATAAAAATAAAGTGTACATACAATGCACAAAATTAATGGGGTCTTACGGCATAGAACTTTGTTGTATGTATATTGTATTTACATTCTTAAACATTCTGTTTACACTCAGGCTGCAAGCTCTGTCCCTGTAACGGGACTGAATGAATAGATAAACGGTCGTTGCTTAATTGGGTCATCTTTTGTTTCTTACGGTGGGATGAAGACAAAAGAACCATCTTTCATAATGTTGTTCGGACAAGCTTTAACTACTGCTGTGGTCATCGAGGATTTCCCCACAATAATACTCCCTCAAATTCAACGCTAAACTAAATTGATTTGACATGCTTTTGAGAGTTGCACGCCACATCCGTTGTCTGCCCAGAAATTTGGCTGATGCTGCCCTGCACAAACAGTCTTACATAAGATGTTGGTGCTTCTGCTCCCAGTTCCAGAAATTATCTCCGACAGTTCAACCATTGCATCTATTTTAAAAACATACGGTTTGACGTTTTGTTCTCCTTGAGGAAGAAAGAAAAAGTATCATCGTGGATTTATAATGTAAAAGTTATTTCTTTCTCAAAAAGACTACCCTGTAATGTTAGAAACATAGATACTAAATAATACCGAAGAGCCGATTAAGACTGACATCATGATTCGTTCAAAAAAACAAGAAAAAGAAAAAACAATAATATCAGGCCATGGTTTAGTGGCCCCAATTTCTTTCCAATTCACAAAGGATTAATTAACCAAGTCATGCCTGTAGCAAGAGAATAAAGAAAACTCGCGCCCAAAAAATCGAACTGCAGTTTCCTTTCTCTGAAAAAGAAATAGAGATTAGCCAGCACATGGTGGGCTTGGGGAGGCTCCAGCAGTGTGGTGACAAAGAGTAAGAGAAAGCACGTCTTTACGTTTGCAGCTTTATTGCCGTTACTTTTAAGTCTATGCTCAGGGTGAAGAAAATTAGAACAGGTCTTGTCTTGCATTTGCCATTGTTTTCACGCCCAACAGATCAAAAGGAAAAATGATAACCTTTCAAATACCCTCTTGGAAGAATGCTAGAGAATGTCAACGTAACACCTAATCACAAGATTTCCGGGCCACTCTGCTTGCCATGGCCATGCAAAAGCATATATACAGACAAACATATGCGTATCATACATATATATATATATGTATCATACCTCTATGAAATGAAAGAAAGATCTTGCTAAGTTGGTGACGTGGGGGAGCAGTCGGCAATGGCCGTTTCACTTTTAATCACCCGGGTGTTGTAAGATCCACAAAATCCACACTTGTGATATAACCAGTGGAAGCGAGACGTGCCCTTTCTATTGCAATCATTGCACAGTATATCCTGCGTAATTATGTGAAAGTTAGAGACCCCTTCAAACTCTAAGCATATTATCATATCACCATCGGCGGATAACACATTCTTCACAGTCAATCTGTCTTACGCTCTGCCAGTACGTTTAAGGGGAAAGTTAGAGACCCCTTCAAACTCTAAGCATATTATCATATCACCATCGGCGGATAACACATATTCTTCACAGTCAATCTGTCTTACCCTCTGCCAGTACTGTTAAGGGGGGGCGGCCGTGGGGGAAGTTCGCTCATTTTTTTTTATATATATACTTTATTTTATTAGATTTATTGAACAGTAATATGGAGGTTAATTCATTAATTAATGATCAAAACTGATTCCAGAATTTTAAAAGCAAAGAGGCTACTTCCTACAGAAAGGGCAAATGTTTCGGACCCCCAATAAAGCTTCAAACCAGCAGAGCAAAGATCAAACTATGACCAAGTTTAATATACCTGACAACGGTCCTTGTACTCCTCAGGAAGCTCCTCAGTGGCCAACAATGCATCAAGCATGCCAAAGTAAACCTGAGAGTGTTTTCCACATTAACATTGAATTCTTATACAATATGGCAAAAATGATTAAACAAAAGCAGATAGATCATATAGTCAGCCAATTGTACGAAATTCACTCTTCTTATTTATCTTTTTGCTCTCAGCACCAAGGGACATGGACTTGGCCATCCAGGCCCAAGACGAATAACTGTCCTTCCTAAAATTATTTAGGCTACACCTGTAATCCTCTGTTTTCATATTAGGTGATATGTTCCTTGACCAAAGGAAAAAGCTGTTCAACACCTATTTTTCGTCATACTCACAAGAGTAATGTTTCCTTGTCAATTAGATGAAGAGAAAGAAAAAGGAAAATATGAGCTGATGATAATTCACTTTTTATCACAAAAAAATGCATGTCACATGCATGCTTAAAAAGAAACTATTTGACCAAAAAAATAACAATAATGATAATAATAATAATAACAACAACATTCTTACTGCCATATCCCCCATGGATTTGCTGCATAGTGGACAGGCATAGTGGCTGCAAGTGTATGCCTGTAGAGAAAAACTTGGAGTAAGAAACAACACAAAAACCTCTCCTAAAACATTCTGATGGAAGTTGGCAGGAAAACAGAAGAAAGAAAGTGGAAGAGATATGGATTGGATGCAACAGCATTAAGGAAACAGAAACCTGGAAGCAAGCCGAATGCATATAATGGCCACAAGGCAAAGCTCTGACTGTTGCACTTGATGTAAATAAAAAATCACAGCAGATGGGGCAGTTTGACTCCAAACCTTTCTCCAAGCACTTATGGTTCACTAACTTAATTCCAAGGCAACAGTTGCATGTCATGCAATGAAAGTAATCAATGCCAAGGCCCCTTCCAACACGGCATAAGTTGCAAAATGGACAATGATACACATTCCTGGGGCAGAATGTATGTTGATGATATTAAGCAATAAGCTTATCAGCAGTCATAATATATAGATCTAAATTTCTTAAGTTTACAATAGACCAACACCCATCTAGTCACACATTCATAGATAAGTTAGACTAGGAAAATACATAATAAACAAAATAGGATAAAAGCACTGCCAAAGTTGTAACTTCTATCCAAGTCCACATAAAAGGATAGAGATACATGGTTATACCTTCTATCCATCAAATTTCAGTTGCATGGCTGATAAATATGAAGATTTGAATTATAACTAATTTACCTTTCATCATCGAAAAACTTGCATATACTACAGTAGTACTTTGCCATTGAAAATCCATTGCACGTTGGTGTCATGCAGAATGGCCCAACCGCCTGAATCTTCAAGCACTGCATGCACATCATTTCTGTTGTTGCTTTTCTGTAGTAATTCAACAGAAACATCATACATTTAGAAATTCACTTGAAACTTTAATTGTAATATACAATGACCAGTATTACCTGTCCATTGAGTGATCACTCACTTTGTCATGGCAAAATCTACAGGTAAACAACTTGCCACAGCATGCAGCACGGAGTTTACAGTTTCTCTTGTAGTGTTCACAACCAAATATTTGTTTCTCTGCATCTCGAAATGATGGTGAGCATCCCATAACATCATCACTACCTGAAGTTCCTCCTGATGTTGCCTGTGTTACCTTTTGCTGGACAGCTATCCAGCGACTAAGGCAATAAATAAATATTCAGGATTTACTTACAAATAAAACATCCCTTAGAATTACAAGGAAAAATTACAAATAACATCTGCCCATAAGCTGCAGTAACACTTCAATACAATACTTCTGAGAGTTGCATTTCACAACATGGTGTTTGAGGTGCAGTAACAACTAACACACTCTGTGAAAAAGTTAAGAAATATTTCCAATGTGCCATTATAAATTAAATACATTTTTTATTCTTTATATCTAATTTTCTCTCCCATCCATTTATCTCTCTCTATTCATCTCTACTTCTCTTGTTTCTGTCTCTCAATCCCATAAAAAAAAAATGTAACTAATGACCTGCTTTATGTTAATAAAGGAAAAAAAGGGGGAAGAATGCAATGCCTCAGTCAGCACCACTCTCCCTCTGATACAGCCCCCACCACCACTCCAAGCTTATTTCTAGCTAAAAAAGGGCCACCAAATGACAACACTGATCATCCATGATATCCCAATGTAACTTCTAAGGCACCATTCAAAAAATCTAGCAAATGAAACAAATGTCAAAAATCAAACCAAACAAAGAACCAATACAGTAGCCACTTGCAGCCTCCCAGTCAACCATGACCAATCACCACCAACCAGCCAGGAAAGCATCGTTGACTGAACCTTTTAACCAATCCATTTCCTATAGCTGAGATTTTTTAATTTTTTTCTATATTAGACCAAATAGCAAACAAATCAACTACACGAAGGCCCATGTAGAGATCAAACAATGGAAGGAAGGCAAAAGAGAAGCTGCTAATTGCTCTGTGATGGCTAATTTTGATCATGTGTGAATATTGATCTTTCTCCATCCATGTTGACTAAGGGTAGTTAGTAATAGCATATGAATGTAATTTCTGAAAATATAAATGTGAAGCATTACAGCAGCCTATTACAGAATGTTATCCGGAGGAAAAATACAGTGGCTCCATGTAATTGCAAATCTGTATATCAGAGGCAAATAAAACAGATTCATGACTAACCTAGTTATGAGATTTTGAACAAGATATGCTTTTCTCCTAGGATCAAGGATTGAGTCTCGATAAACTTTTCTAATCTCAGACTCAAGCTCATTTTGATTCATGCGGAAGATATCTTTCCAACCAGGCTTAAACATCTGATCACTTTGGTCTAAGCTTTCATGAAACTCTTCACCTAGATAAGTAGAGCTAAAGTGAGAAAAGACAATGCAGTCAACAACAAATGAGCTTGATAAACTAGTCAACATGACACTGAATAGTTTATTAATACATAAACCTTTAAAAGTGCTAGATTCTGATGTGCTGATCGGTGAAATAGATTTTATTGCTCCATTCCGGCATTCGTTAAGCCACTCGTTGAACATTGTGTTTTTAGTTGCCTGCTTCCAGGTGTCCATCATCTTGTTCTGCTCATCCTGAGTAAGTGCAACAGTTACCCAAGGTAACATAGATTGCAGAACTTCAGCACCAGTAGTCCCAATTATTTGACCAACTATTTTCTCCTGCTCCTGAACTGAAAAATGTATGCCAAACAATGGCCACAGCTCAAGTTCTTCTCGGAAAATATGCTGATCTAGAGTAACTCTTACGGATTTGCACATTCCTTGAAGTTTAGTGGCTAGCTCATTATACTGTCCCACATAATCATCACCGTGAGCAGGGGAAGCCTCAGCATTACTTCCTGTGGAATCCTCCACCATGGAGGCCCTCTGTAAGCTCTCCTGAAGGCGTTTAAGCTCAGAGAGGGCATATGAAATTTCTGCAAATAATTGCTCCTCTTGCTTATGGTCCAAAGTGTATGAATGACTCACATTGTGAAGTGCCTCCCTGGATTCCAATGCTGGAAATACAATATAATCTTCAGCATTACTATGGGCTCTATAAAAGCCCCATAATAGACGAAACCTTCCTACAAACTGCTGAAGAAACACCTCATCACAATCAAGGAGCCTTCCAGACTCGACATCCAGATACTCCAAATCTTTGCATATTGCTTTATGGAATTTGAATATTGTATCAATTGGTCGTTCAGCATTTGCTATGCCAGAAGCACTATTTTCACTTTCCCAGACAAAAAGACTGGAATTAAGAGTTGGAGCAGAAGAGCCAAAAGACAAGGATCTCAAAGACTTTCCAGTTGAAGGAGAATTCAATCCCAGATTATTGCTAGTTACTCCTAAACCTGGGACACTACAGAGCAGATCTGTACACGATGGTTTACAGGCACTTAGAGTCTCCAATAGACTGGGGACACTGACTTGTTTGCATGACACTGAGATGTTTCTTTTAAGAGGCCTTTCACTGTCATCTCCACAGGCTAATACAAGGTTATTTCTAGAACAAACTGCAGAAGCACACATACAACATGATCGACCAAATTTTTCTTCAATATCCATAAACTTTTCAGCAGGACAACAATTAATAGAGGTCGAAGACAAGCATACACCTTGATTATGACCCTTGCAAGTCCAACCACTAAAAAGTGTTACCAGAGCAGTATCCACTGTGGGGGCTGAATAAATAAAAGATACAAAATTAGAGATAAAGATTTACTAGTTCAATAATTAAATAGTAAAGAGAAATTGATATAGGACCTGCCGATTGCATGTTTTTGAGGAAACTCTGAGCTTCAGCTTTAGTTAAGGACCCCACCAGCCAAGGCAAGACACGTTCAACCAACTTCAAGGGCATCACACAAACTCTGGTATAAAAGCTCTTGTTGCCTTTTGAAACTAAAGAGTTTTCGAGCTAAAGGAAGAACCTGCATATGCAAAGAACTTGAATAAATGCTCTTTAAATTTTAAATGGGATATTTGGGGATGCAATTCCCATTTGAAAAGGATGACATCATATGAATTTCCTTTGTTTTCAGTTTATTTAAAAGAAGCTACAAATCTACATGGCCTTTTTTTTTTGTTTTCAAGTTTCATGCACGAGTTTACTTATAGTGGAAACTGCTGCATAACTTTGCCTGACTACCAAACAAAGCGTATCAGAAAGGAAAGTTCACCTGAATTTCTTCATTATGAAAGTGTCTTTGAATGGTTTCTATTATTTGGTCAGCATGTGAGCACAGCCGTCCATAAAATTCAGCAGCTGAACTTGAGTTTCCACCCACATTTTGGATACTTAAAATTAAGCACCTGAATTGATTAAATTGATTTTCTTCTTCAGCATGCTCTTGAAAGAAAGAGAACTCTCCATCTACAGCAGGAAATATGACCTTGTCCTCGGCAATACTGCAACCACAAAAGGAAAATGATTAGATTGATACAGAAAATATTAGCACCATGACTATAGATTTTTCAGTTAAAATTCTGGCATGCTGGATACTGGAAAGATGTCATGGTCTCCCAACACTACTCACTTATTTAAAGCAGAATGACCTCTCATTTTGCTTGTTAATGATTGCATTGAATTGTAAAACAAAATGAAAAATTTTGGTCAAGGAAAAACATAACCACCTTCATGTGCAGTTACAGAAATTGATGAAAGCAGAGGCAGGGCTAATTTCTACATAGTGGCATGCATGTTGCTTTATATGCCCTTCCAAATGTTTAAAGAAGGTCAGACAAATAGAAAAATATACCTGTGGAAGATGCAAACTTCGGCAATGAATTGTAACCGCTCATCAAAGGCTGACAAATTAGTGAAATTTCCAGAAAGTTGTATCTTCCTAGCCTCCTCAGCTATCTCACTTAATTCATTTTTAATGGCATTATGCCAAAACAATATCTCATTTATTGGATGCATTCCCACATCATCAAAAGCATGATCACTTGACTCTAAATATTTCCTTTTCCCAATCTGCTCATGTGTATCATTGACCTTATCTAATTGATCAGTTGATGTGCTAGGTGCTGAGCTCTTATAACAGTGGATCTCAGGATTGTCCTGATGACTTTAACCATTATACTTTCCTTTCCTGCTTCCATCCAGGAGAAAATGACCTTCAAGGAAAAAAAAATTACTTTCATCAACAACTCACTTTCATAAATATATATATATATATATCCACACATAATAAAAAAAATTTAATGGAAAAAAGAACCATTACCTGCTGAAGAAGCTTTTCTTCTGGAATTATCATGCTTAAGCATCTGCACACATCTTGATATTCAATAGGCAAAAAAGAGGATACAAGCCATGGAAGAAAATCTGCCATCACATTGACAGGAATGCTGCATATAAACTGCCATATCAAAAATGCCTGCTCTTCCAGTGAAAATTTCTCTATAAGCAACGGAAGAACCTGGCATAATCAAAAAGAAAGCTAATTAATATATATGGTTGAGCAAGGATATCCTCACTCTTTTAGAAATACAAGATCATCCAATAGTTCTTGGGAATCCTTACTTTTTTTCAATACAAAATTTTAATCTTCTTTAAAAAGGGCAAGTAATTATACATTTAACAATATGCAGCATATTCCAAACCTTTTGTATTCAACAAATACAACTATCAGTGATGGCATCTGCATATGCATAAACCAGAAAAGCTGAAGCAGAAGCAAGTATACCGAAAATTAATGCTGGATACACTAAGCTGGAGCAGCACAACCGCAGTCAATTTTCAGAAATAGGTCCTATCTCATAGGGAACAGAATCGGTAACGAGTTTCTATAATCTAATTTCCAAGATGCAAATGTTTAAGTGTCAGGGCAACTTAAAATACATGCTTAGTCTTCTTGCTGTTGATGTTCTTCATATATCTATATCTATTTGCTATCAAACATTTTGCATACGGGAAAAAAGAATCAACCACATGAAATATCCCAAGCTAAATATATATGTACCACTGCACAAAACCACACCTGTTCCTCTTCCTTTGCCATGTGCTGACTAAGTGATGTCTGGAGGACTCCTGTAGAAGATGCCAACTTTCTTGGGAAGCTTTCATCATTTTTTGTATATGAATTTAGGAGTTCAGACAAATGATCAAAAAGATTGTTTTCACCTGAGTGCTCAAGAGAATAAGTTTTTGCTACATTCTTGACGCGTTTATCAAGAGCTGCAAAGATAACCTGCATCCACAAAATACAAATACATATTTGTACATAACAAGTGAAGAAAGGTTGGCCATTAAGGAAACAGAGGATGTACAAATACATATTTTCTTTTTTCTTTTTTTTTTTTCCTTTTTTGGTAAGTAAAATTAAATATTTACACATTTAGGGGGGCATGATCCGACCCACTTACAAAGTAGCTCCATGCACTTCTCCAGCAATGTGCATTCAACGGATAAGTGCAATCAAATCTCATGTCATTTTGATATCAGCTACAAAGGGTGCTTATTCTATCCTTATTTTGTGCTCACATTTTTGTTTATGTCAATTCACAAATCAATTTATATCCAAATTAATTACCCTCTAAAATGTTCAGAGCACAAAGGTGGAGAAAAAGAAATGAGCACATCAATCACTGACAAAACAATGCAAAACACATGGAAACAGAGAATTTCTATGCCCTTAGCATCCAAAGTGAGACATCTTCTTGTCAGAAATAAGATCAGCATTTGCAGATGGAATGCCACAAATCAGATATAAGAGGGAAAAAAGAAAATTGCTCCAAGTCTACAAAATATTACAGGCATTATCCAAATCCCAAGAAAGCAACGATTATAAGTAAAAACACCAAAACAAAATATAATAAATAATAAGCATAATAAGCCAGTAACATTCAATTAACATTTATCACACGTAGCCATGATTAGTGAATTTATTGAAATGAAAATATGTTTGTCATATTAAATGAATCAATAGTTCTGGCCAGTGGAATTCCCCCTCCCCGAGAAGAATTACATGTGTGCGGATGATCGAAGCAAAGCACGCGTGGTATACCCTGTGATGTGAAATTGGTACAATAACATGTAATTATCTATATGTCGTCTATGAGTTTCTCTAACCACAGGTGAGACCTCTTTCGGTAGAAAAGTAAGCCAAATTCTAACTCCACACATCTCGCTCGCGGTTAACATAAGTAGTAAAAGTTCCCATAAATCATCAATTTCGAAGCTGCTGAACAATGTGGAAGCATTAAAGAGTTGATCTCTTAGCAATACTTCTTTGTCCACTCACAAGGAAACGTTGAATGAGCTTAAATTTCAGGAACAGCAATAGCCGAAATATCCATAGCACACATAGCACAAATATAAACATGAAAAAAGAATGCTAATAAAAATAACTACAATTTTTTTTTTCTACTTTTTTTTTTCTTCAAAACTTTCTGCACGAAAGTTCTTTTTTCTAAATAAATAAAATTAAAAAAAAAGGTCAGCAATTGCTAAATTTTCCTTATTAAGAAAGAAGAGAAGAAGAAAATGAAACTGTAGAGAAACGAGAATTTAAAAGTCAAAAGGTAAACGGCAGTACGTCGTCTTCCGCATTGGAGTGGTGCTTGTAAACCAAGCGGAGGAAACGGTAGCGGTCAAAGAGCGGAGCGATGTCAACGGGCTGACCGGTGGCGAAGGCTAAGGCCAATCGGTGAATCTCGTCGAGCTCATTTCGAATCGCTTTGTGGAAGTAGATAAAAATCAGAATCGGCTCTCCAAGCACACATCCTTGGAATTCACCTCCTTCTTCACCCTCTCCGACAGACTCGCTCCCTCCCGTCTTTGCAATTCCAGAAACGGCGCCGCCATTTCTACGTACAATCCTCTTTCTCTTGTCTGGGTCGCTCGCGGAGCGTTCAGAGTTTCTGTTTCGGTTAACGGCCTTTCTCCCTCTCCCTATCCGTCCGTTTTGGTTTTTAATTGTTTCGACGGGGACTGTGTAGAGAAGGCAGCTTCTTGTTTCTTCATTTTAAATTATTATTATTATTATTATTATTCTTATTATTCTTCTTCTTATTTCTTGTCTTTTGTGAGGTGGGGCCGCCGGTAGAGTGGGGATCTGATATGGAGCATCTGATCTCATATTCTGCATTGCTGGTGGTGCCACGTGGATTGTAGTTGACACGTTGGATGTTGATGATGTTTGCAACCATACAAGGAGTTACTTTGAATCCTTTGAGCTATGTAATTAGCATGCTTTCTATTTAATATATATATATATATATATATATATATATATATATATATATTAAATGATTGGAAAAATTGAGTGGAAAAGAAATGATCATAAAAAATGATTTTAGAAGACTTAAAAAAAGTCGGATTTTTAAAAAAATCATTATATAAAAAATAAATGATCGCATATTCTGTTAGAAATTTTGGGTAAATCCCTAGAATAATAACACATATAATTGATACCTTTCACAACGTTAATCATTACAAATACGAGAGAAATCATATTTACTTCTTAAATACATCAAGAAATCCTGATAAAATTTTTGGAAGAGTGATGCGATTGAGAGATGAGAGGAATTCATATTAATTCTGTATGCATAAATGGTCACTGTCGTTACCTGTTTTGATTTTCCTTAAAATATGAACGATTAGGAAAGAAAAATGGTTGAAGAAGTTGACAGGGAAGGAAAATATATTAATTTTAAAATAATGACAGATTCTAGAGTATAGGTACATGAATTTTTAATTTTTTTTATTTATACGTAATGTAATTAATAAAGATTAAATCGTAATGAATATTATTATTATTCTTAATTTTTGGGTGAGATTGAGGTGTACTGGTGACATTTAGGAAGCAAAGCACGCAAGATTCGTGCGTGGGGCGTGCCACCGATTGGCTGCCACTCGACCAGCCCACGCCCTCGCAGGCCTTCGCCGGATTACTCCACATCTCTCCGCGGGGGAACGTTTATTTAGTACATAATGATAATTTATTATGCTTCAATAAGTCTAAGGCTATGATGCAAACACACGCCCACAAGCACACTACCAACTTTTGACAAATTATAATTACGACTTTAAACCATATTTTAACTGTTTTAATTAATTAATTAATTAATTAATTAATTAATAGACTTGCTTGTTCCCCACTCTGTCTTTTAGCATTAAACTTTGAAATTGCCAAAAAAAAAAAAAAAAAGACCTTTTAGTATAGCTGATTAAGGTAAGTTTTAAGGTATGTATAAGACGAGAACAATTTCATATTATCAAATATTATTTGACTGAACTTTGGGCTTGGGGTGGATCAGGCGTTCAGTCGGTTTTTACTTTTGAATCACTCTTTTATGGGTAATATTTTTCTTTTGTGTGTGTGTGTGTGTGTGTTTTTAAATAATATTATAAAATATAAAATAAATATTATTTTTTATATGTAAATATGACAAAATCTTTTAGTTATAATATATAATACAAATCTTTTTTAAAATACTTATTTTTTAATACTATCTAATTGGTATTCCAAAGAATCCAATCTTAGATTCGTATTAGCCATAAATTAGACCATGCGTGGGGGCTAATTGAACTTTAAGAAAATACATTTTTAAACCTATACCTAGCTTAGTCTTGGCTCACACGTTTGCATACGCCTGCACATGACCCGAGTCTTTGGGCCATCTCTCCTTTTATGAAGAAAAATAAAATTAAAAGGAAACTTATCCACCCCCATTGCCTTTTCATCTTTTAAAATTTCGTCTTTGGTCAGAAACAAGAGAAACGTAAAATGCAAATAAGCCTCAAGACTGTAAGAACTTCGGGATTAAATTAAACTATCTGAAATTGAAATTTATCGTTATTGAATATAGTCAACAACGTTTGCACACTTCTTGTTTTTTTTTTTTTCTCGGTCCAGATGATTTATTCAAATAAAAAGGAAATCAAATTATTTTCACCTGTTGGTCGCATAAATTGCAGGGAACACCGTTACTCGACCGACACACTTGAGCTTCTTCTTTATGACTTCTCTGGTGCACGTGTTAAGCTTAGGTGGGGCAGACGTTCTCAAAGCATTATTGGCTCTGCCTAGCTGCATAAAGGGATTCGGAATGCACTTGCATGCTTTTTTCGTGTGAAAATCTCCACTATAGTTGGAGATTCCACTGTCTATGTACGTATCTAATCCTGAACAACTTTTTAAAGTTACCTGGCCATTACACTCATGTCATTTTCCTCATATCTAAATGTTTCATTAAATGTCTCATATATATATATATATGTGTGTGTGTGTGTGTGTGTGTGTTAGAAAAGAGAAATGAGTGGGATACTTGAGTATTATAAAAACGAAAATGGGCTTTGCTCATGCGTCCCACTTCTGCGTAGGATGCAACAAATAATCAGAGAACAATTTGTAGTCGGGAAATTATAATTTTGCTTTTGGATCTGCACTGTTTTCATAAGATTAAATATAGCTGGAAAACAATTAATGTTAAAGGCAATGGTCAATTTGTTTCAACTCACAACTAATGACAAAGAGTCAGTGACCAATGACTCTTTATTGCCAATAAGCAATTAATGATTTGAATTGCTAATAAAAACTAATCATGTTTAGTAAAATCATTAATAGCTGTTGGGCAACATTTGATTTTGAATGCCAATCACGGAAACTAAGTAACATTAATAGCGTTGGGGGGGGGGGGGGGGCTACTGTCATTACACGCACAATCACTTTTGAGAGAGGTTGATTATATATTGTGGCAAACAATCCTACGCAACTTTTTTTGACCCATACAATACAAGCCGGCAGTGGTTTGCAGATTCACCATCCAATTATGCATTATCATTTGTCACTCTGCCGATCCCATTGGCATTGTCTCTCGTCTACCTACCTTTATATCTGTGTCCCTGTAGAACAAAGGCAGAAATCCTCACAAAGGGTGACTACTGCCCTGTAAAGTGGTTTCCATACTTGCCGTGGCAGATTCCACAAGCATGACGTGACATAATATTCGACAATGCAAATTTGTCTTCTTTTTGTTTTTTTTTTTTCACAAAGCATATGCTTTAATATTACGTGATTTCTCACGTAATTCACTATGATTGTGTATGGATCGTGATGTTGATGAGATCGTGAACCAATGGAACGGTGAGATGAATTCGGATCGAATTATTTTATATTTAAGATAAAAAATTTTGTATAGAAATTAAGCCCTTAATTCGCGAGTTTTATCACTAGCTACGAACCAACAGCAATTTTACAACATTGGATAACATAAAAAGCTCCAACAAATTACCCGAAAGACTAAAATAACATTTTCAACGATCTCATAAAATGATATCCGTAGACATGGGTCGGCTCTCCCATGCATGAAAATGCACGCACTAAATTTAACCTGGCCATATGCGTGGGTTGCCGGGATGACTGATTTTTTGTGCGGTCCATATTTTCCTATAATACGGTTTTAGACTTCAGTATTTTAAGTTGATTTATTTGATTTTGACCATTTTTTGGACTCTCAAGATTGTAATTAAATTGTTCAATATAATTTACTTACATTACAAACTATATTCAATTTATTTTCAATTGTTTTTACCAATTTCAGTTTAATTTTGATCGAATTAATCTGACTGAATGAATTGGTGAATTTTGCTTACACCATTAGTGACATCCCCCGCTGAACTCCTTTTTAAAAGTTGATTTGATTTGATTTTGATTGATAGATTTTGTGTTCTTCGATACAAAGAATTATAAAAATTTTATACGTTTTTATTTACTAGTGTATGATAAGGTTTTGTTAAAGGCGAAAAGACAACAGAAAAGAGAATAAAATATGCTCTAGCCGTGCATTTGCCTGCTCAAAAAGCCAAGACCCACAAACGGTACCCCTTTGCGGCTATTCCGGACTGATCAATTTTTGGACGGAAAAAGCTGGAGGAAAGAGAAAAAGGGAAGAGATTTCCAAAATAAAACTGGGTTAATTAATTCTCAACGGGGTTTCCTTTTGTCAATGTTACACAGTCTACGAAATATCCCAAAGTTTTATGCTTTATTGACAGACTAGGTAGACTCTTAATTCCAGAAACAGATTAAAAAAATGTATTTTTTTATTAAATGAAGTGTGAATTTATAAATTATATTATATTACTTTTTTAAAAAAATAAAAATAATATTTACTATTGAATTGAAAAATGAGAATCAGTAGATGAATGGATTGAAATATAATATACAAATAAAAAAATTACATATATAACAGAATAATCTCTTTCAAATGTTAGCTCGCACGAATCATAATTCAATCAAAAACTGGCCTACATCAAAGTTTCTTGTGAGTAATTATAAGAAGTTCCTTGATCGAGTTTTGCAGCTGAAAAAGTCAGGTGCTCCTTTGACCAGAGGGCGTGACACAGGAGTTTAAAAAAAATATGCGCTCAATCGTAGAAATAGAAATGGCACGAGCACGACGCATCATTTAAGTTAGCAGTTGCCCCCTCGTCTGGCTGCAGTATACTCTGTTACATCGCCGTGAAGTATTAATCCGTCTTTCTTTGCCTTCGTTTTCCAGCAGCAAACGACCGAAATGAAAATTGATTTCTCCTCCACGTTGATACTAAATTGAACGCCCGGGGGATATCGCCACCTAGTTCTCTCTGGCAGATGAGAATAAAATGCTTCAGACCTAAAGCAACGCTAATCTAAACCACCCCCCCCCCCCAAAAAAAAAAAAAAAGCAAAGAGAATTCGCATAACCAGAAAGCTAAGGCTAGAATTTGTTCAGCAAGTCATCCCCAACTGCATCCAGCGACTAAGGAATACGAAGTATGTTCGAATTATCAAAAGCCACAGCCTTTTAACGCCCCTTCATCGTCCGCGCGTTTCACAAATCATTTTGCAACTGCAAGACATAAAAGTATTACACGGATACAAAAATGGCCACAGCAGCAAAATAAATTTCCAGAAAGCAACACTCGGATTAGAAGAACTGAGTGCTAGTTCCTAAACTGACCATGACCTGTTAAAGCCATAGCACCGAGAGCAAATCCAAGATTCCATACTATCAAGTTGGATGGATGCTGGACAATGTGAAACACAAGTCCGCTTCAAATACTTGTCGGTCCCCAAAAACAATGCCGCGAGTCAGACTGCAAATGTAACAAATACAACATATTTATCCTGTAGTCAAATCTGCTAAATGCCATCTATAGCTATTTTTTATAAACTGTATAAATGGGTCTATCTACTGGCTTAATCTCCGGTTGGTTTTCCCAAGTTATCTCAAGTATAAACCGCAAGATGCCATCACATGGCTTCGAGCACGAGCCCGCACCCACACAGTAGTTTTATCAACTGTATACGCGGGCCTGACAAAGTTGGACTGAGCTCAAATCCTTCAGCCGAAGGCTTTCTCACATAGCTACGGGTCAATTGTGGAGCTGGGTCGGGCCAGCCTTACATTAGAAAAATTAAGCGCAGAAATAATTTTACAGATCCTCAAAGGTCTAAGTGCAGCTGTCCTTAGGTAAATATTTGTTTGAATAGAATCCCCACTCCCAACAAAAAAAAAGTAATATATATAATTTTATTATATAATCTATAATTAAAAAATTAATAAAATAATAAAGAATCACCCAATATAAAATTTAGAATAAAGTTTGAAGTCTAATAAAATAATTAAATATTGGAAAAAATATAAGTCTTTATTTCTAATTTTTTAAAAAATTAAAAACATTTTTTTGTTCTAATAAAATAAAATTAATTACTACTTTAGTATTTTATTTTGTATAAAGATATTGGTCTCCACTTCGACTAAAATGTATGAATATGGTTTAAGATAACACGAACAAACTTAATTTAATAAAATAAAAAATCTCAAAGTAAAATTTTTTTATATTAACTTTATCTCTTTATTATTATTATTATTACTATTATGTATTCGTGTAAATTAATCAGAAACCAAATCGAAAGGGATACTACTTAATGTTATTTCACCTCTGCAGCCCATTCGAGCCCTCTTTTCCTTCTGCCCATGTTTTTTTTTTTTTTTTTTTTGTTCATCTTTGTTATCGACTGGCTCTCGCTCCCCCCTCCCCCGCCTTGGAGCAAGGCTTCGTTCAACAAAGGATTAAGACAGTGGGACTTCCAACGTTAAACTTAAGCAAAGCTTCCTAACAGAAAATACGTACATTTTTCCTTCCACAAAAGGCTTGGGATCCTCCCCCCTCCCTCTCCCTCTCAAATCATGTTTCAATTCAATCCACATTAACACCAAAGAACCAACTCCTTATAGCTCCTCCCCTCCTCCAAGCCAACAAAGCCACCTCTCTCTCTCTCTCGTTGTCTCTTTCTCCTCTAATCCGATGGTTTCCCCGTCGCTGATGGACACCCTTTTCCAGCGCACCCTGGACGACATAATCAAGGGTCTCCGCCATCCGCAAACCGGCGAGTCTGCCTTTATTTCTAAGGCCGTCGAGGAAATCCGCCGCGAGATCAAAGCCACTGACTTGCCCACCAAATCCACCGCCCTCCAGAAGCTTGCCTACCTCAATTCAATCTTCTTCGTCGACATGCCGTGGGCGGCTTTCCACGCGATCGAATGCATTTCCTCCCCGAATTTCACCCACAAGAAGATTGGCTACCTCGCCATCTCCCAGTCCTTCCATGATTCCACTCCCGTGATTCTGCTGATCACTAACCAATTGCGCAAGGATCTCAAGAGCACTAATGAGTTCGAGGTGAGTTTGGCCCTTGAATGTTTGTCCAGAATTGGGAGTGTTGATTTGTGTAGAGATCTGACCCCCGAAGTCTTCACTTTGATGTCCAGTTCTAAGGTTTTTGTTAGAAAGAAGGCTGTTGGCGTAGTTTTGAGGGTTTTTGAGAGATACCCAGATGCCGTCAGGGTGTGCTTTAAGAGGTTGGTTGAGAGTTTGGATGGCAGTGATCCGCGGATTTTATCTGCTGCTGTTGGGGTGTTTTGTGAACTTGCTTCCAGAGACCCCAGATTGTATCTTCCTTTGGCGCCCGAGTTTTATAGGATTTTGGTTGATTCAAGGAACAATTGGGTGTTGATTAAAGTTTTGAAGATTTTTGCCAAGCTTGCTCCTTTGGAGCCTAGGTTGGCTAAAAGGATTGTTGAGCCAATTTGTGACCATATGAGGAGGTCTGGAGCGAAATCCTTGACGTTTGAGTGCATCATGACTGTGGCTTGTAGCTTGACTGAGTTTGAATCTGCTGTGAGGCTTGCAGTTACAAAAATTCATGAGTTGGTGGAAGATGATCCAAATCTTAAGTATCTAGGGTTGCAGGCACTCTCTGTTGTGGCACCAAAGCATTTGTGGGCTGTATTGGAAAATAAGGAGATCGTGATCAAATCACTGAGTGATGCAGATCCCAATATAAAACTTGCCTCTTTGAGCTTAGTTATGGCAATGGTCTCTGAGGATAATGTTGCAGATATTTGCAGGGTCTTAGTTAATTATGCACTCAAATCTGATCCTGAGTTCTGCAATGAGATTCTTGGTTCAATTTTATTGACGTGTTGTAGGAATTTGTATGAGATTATAGTGAACTTTGAATGGTATGTCTCAGTTCTTGGCGAAATGGCAAGAATTCCACATTGTAACAAGGGTCTAGAAATTGAGAATCAGCTGATTGATATAGGTATGAGGGTCAAGGATGCCAGACCAGAGCTTGTTCGTGTTGGTCGTGATCTGCTGATTGATCCTGCATTGCTTGGAAATCCTTTCTTGCATAGGATATTATCTGCTGCTGCATGGATTTGTGCAGAATATGTGGAGTTTTCAAAAAATCCAGTTGAGCTGATGGAAGCGCTATTACAGCCTCGTACCAATCTTTTGCCTCCAGCAGTCAGGGCTGTTTATATCCAGTCTGCTTTTAAGGTCTTAATCTTTTGTCTTCATTCCTATCTCTTACAAAGGGAAAATGTTGCTGATGATATGCCCTTCGAAGTTTCAGCTTTTTCCTCAAGAAGGGACTGCCTAGAAAGTTCTCATTTAGCAGCATGCAAAGGTCATACCCATCATGAGCAAGTTGGACAGTTCAATCCAAGGGATTCCAATCAATCATATGAAGATTTTTCTATTTTAGATGACCAGAAGGGTCAGACATCTATATCTGCTGTTCTTGAAGAAGAGCATTTTACTCAGGAATCTATTGTAAACTTGTTGAATTTGATTGAGTTGGCCTTGGGCCCAATTTTGGGAAGCTGTGATGTCGAGATACAAGAAAGAGCTCGTAATGCAGTTGGATTTGTTGAGTTGATAAAGCAAGAAATAGTTAGCTATTCACTTCCAAATGAAGCAAATTTGAAGAAAGAAGAAGCAAAGGCTTTCACTTGTTGAATTGTTACACGATGCCTTCTGTGAGGAGCTTGGGCCAGTCTCAATAAGTGCTCAGGAGAGAGTTTGTGTCCCAGATGGATTGATGTTAAAGGAGAATCTTGCTGAATTGGATGAAATCTGTGGAAGCATACTGTTGTCTCCACCAAGTTCATTTTCTTTGGCAAGTCCATGTTATGGGGAGACTGTGGGCCATCCTTTTGCGGATCTCCAAAGCAAAGAAGACGCAGAAACATCAAATGAGGCCACCTCTTTTCTTGCAGAACACCGAAAGCGACATGGGTTATATTATCTTCCTTCAGAGAAAGATGAAATCCAGACAAATGATTATCCACTGGCCAACGACCCTACATCTGGTATTAGTGCCAATGATGATACTGAAGACCTAGTTAAACTTACAGGGCAGTCATTAGTTCCAAAGAAAAAGATAAACCATGCAAAGCCCAGGCCTGTGGTAGTAAAGTTAGACGAAGGGGATGTAGGGCTCATCACTGCAAAGAAATTAGGTACAAGAGATGATTTGCTTTCTGGTGCTGTTCGTGATGTTCTTTTAGGAAATGAAGCAGCAACTGCTTCATCGCCAAGTAATACAATTGATAGGCCATCTAGTAAGAGGAAAGGGAAGGAGAAACTAAATGTTGATGTTGCTGTGCCAAAAGAAAATTTAGATGACGGGGGAAGGACTATCCAAGGAAACCCAAGTTCAAGAAGAAGCAAATACCAGAGTCACAGTAAAGAGAGAAGAAAGAAAAGCCCAGGGAACAAAAATGCCAATGAAAGAGAAGGCAAGGAGGATAAAGACAAGCAAAAAAGTAGACATCGCCATGGTCGGCACAAAGCTCGGCAAAAAGCTGATGTGTCCTTAAATGTGGATGAACAAGTGCCAGTTCCTGATTTCCTTTTATAGCATTAAATATAATGGATCTGGAGAAGAAGATTGATTATATCCACTTTTAATACTACCTTGACTGCAAAGGTTAGCTTTTTTCTGGTCCGATTTCATCTGTTCATTTTTGTTTTGTCAAAGTTTGTGCTTACAAGTATTTAATCCCGGGAGTGGCTTTGCATGTCCCACGATGTGGATGCCATTTAGACATGTTTCAAAATTTGAGGTTTGTCTACTTGAAAACCTAAAGGAAGAGTTGTTTTGTTTCTTTAGTTGTACTGGTAGGGCTAGTATAGTTTTATCCTTTACTCTTGAAAATCTTACTAGTGAACGGGAATTTTGAACTCTGCTCGTACACGGATCACTGTGATTTGCGAATAATACAATTGGTTTTGATCAATTCTTGATTTCTTACGAGGAGACGCATTTGGCTCAGACTGCATCAACTTCTCGAGGCAAGGAAATAGTACTTTGCATGTTAGCCATGTGATTGCCCTCCCAGGTTGGGTGGCTTTATTGCATTAGGGAACCAAACCTGAACTCAAGATCGTTTAAGTTTGTTGGGTTTCTCGATTAAAAAATTTGTGCTTTGTACCTGATTGTTTTTATGTTGTCACTTTATTTTGTGTCCTCAACTCCAAGGCAAGAAATGAATGTTGAGGACCATTCGGAGAAGGGAGCTCCATTAGAGTGTTCCAAACATCGTGCAAGTGTCGACGAGACGAGCCTCTGGAGTCTTACGAGTGGGTTAAATCAAAATGTCGAAAGGCTGACTTCCGGTTCTGATCTAGAAGACCACAGTCCAAGGATGACTCTTTTCTTTTTTGTGTCGGGAAAAACAAAAAAAACAAAGAAGTGTTTGAGGTAGACAGTGAGCCCTCAAATTTGGCTGTTTTATTTGTTGATGTCCTGTATATTTGACCGGAAATCCAATCGCTTGTGGAAGACTAAATTTGCAATCATTTGATCTTACAATGCTACAGGAAACATAAAAAGGGCGGCTTCTGCTTCACAAGGTGGCGTGCAAGTAGTTCCATAAAATAAAATAAAGTAATGCCCACAAAGAAAGTACGATTGATTCAATGAAGCGTTCTTCCATCAAAGTAACCGTTTATGGGTCCAAAATAATCCCAAAGTTGGGACTCTGAAAAGTCAAGGATAAAGTGGCTTTTAAGGGTCAACAGCCTTTAGTTGTAAGTCCTGATTCGCCAAAATCGCCGGCCGAATACCTGGAAAGCAGACGCGTTGCCTAGTGCTAAAATTGTGAGACCTAAATTTACCTCTGCTTGCTAGAAAGTGACTCTACCGATTGCTACTTGGATATCTGAGCCAACGACAAATATAACATATGCCATCTTAAATCTCTCTTTTCTGGGTCTAATATTTTTCTGCTTTTCCTGCACCCAATGCCATGTTATTGTGAGTAGAGAAAAAGAGTTCAGAAAAGACAGAACGCTGCACATATGCCATCTCAAATTTCTCTTCAAGTCTTCAAGACCCTAATGGGGTAGTATTGAACTCCTATGTCAAGTTCCCCTTCATACAAAAAGTTGTCTCATCTGATTTCAGGGTGTGAAGGGAAAATGGGAAATGAACAACAGCAATCAACATCAATTGCTAAGCTTATCATTTCCCGTTTACAATTAAGCCAAGCCTTTGGGTGTTCTGTTCCTTCTTCTTGGCTTCTCCCTTGGAATCACGGTTAGTTTATATATGAAGCGCTTCTCCTTCAGCTTGTAAGCTGTCATCGTCTCTCCTTCACGGTCACCACCAACAATGTTGCTAAACTAACACCAACAATAATACCACCACCCCCACCAACAGTAAACACACCACGGCCATCACCACCACCACCAATTCCGTTGCCTCTGCCAACTCCTCCTCCGTTAGTTAATATTGGACTTGTTGGATCAACAATTAGGACATCTCTCCTGCACGACATGGACAATGAGGAGATGTTCTGGCGAGCAGCTATGGTTTCGACGATTCAAGGATCTCCTGATCGAGTCCCTAAAGTTGCTTTCATGTTCTTGCCCAAGGGATCCATGCCTTTGGGCCGTTCGTGGGAAAAGTTTTCTGAAGGGCATGATGGCCTTTATACCATTTACGTCCCCACTCATCCCTCGTACAACGATTCAGTGCCTCAGAGTTCTGTTTTCCATGGAAGAAGAATACCGAGCAAGGTCAGTCTTTTACATTCTATGGGTCCAACATGGAAGGCACATGGTCAACGATCATATCCCACATTTAATGGATAATCTTATACGTGTTCATAACTATTGATGAATGCAATGATCATGGTAAACTTGTTTACTCGTCAAATATTCAAATAGAGAAGCATTGGGGGGAGTGTATTTGCTCAGTATTTGGTCCATTCAACACTTAAAGCTTCCTCCTTTTCAGCATATTGATATGCTCACAAGAGTTATTATTGAAGTTCAATTTCATTGCAGCCGATGGAATGGGGAAGACCAACAATGACTGATGCAGAAAGGCGCCTTTTGGCCAATGCTTATCTTGACTTGTCCAACGAGAGATTTGCATTACTCTCAGAGACTCGCATTCCCTTGTTAATCGTCACAACAATATGCCTACTTAATGAATGTAAACCAGAGCTTCATAGGTTCATATGACGATCCAAGGAAGGTGGGTCGAGGGCCGATGCAATCCCAAAGTGTTTCCTCCAATAACTATATTCACTTGCGTAAAGGGTCTCTCGATGGTTTGAGATCAATCGCAAGATTACCATTGAAATTGTATCGGACACCAATTGTCTTTCAAGAACATTGTAGCCCTCCATGTTATGTTTCCTACATTAGTTTGCCCGGAACAGAATTCGAACAGGAGCATCAACTTGGATTGATTGGTCAAGGAGCTATCCAGACCCTGGAAAGTTTGGGAAACAAGCTATATTTCTAGTGAGTTTCTGGATCAAGATAGATTTACCGCAAACTTCAGTTGCATGGGAAATACTACATCCATGTGCTTTCAGTTTGCCCGGAAGTTCCTCCCAAGTACACGTTTCTGAAGGGAAAATGCTGCTATTTATCCAACGGGTGTTCAATGACTCATCAAATTTGAGGCAAGAATTTGTAGCCTTTAAATACTTTGTTGTAGACACTTCGTCCACAGCAGGGAATAAAACAAATTGTCCAAAAGGCACTGCGTTTGCCGGGAGTCGAACCCGGGTCTATTGCTTGGAAGGCAATTATCCTAACCGTTGGACTACAAACGCTGATGAAACTTTGTAATTAGGTATAATATAATTCTATATTAATAGTAATATAGCCCTATCTTATTTTCGTTCCGAGCAGCCGTATCATCGTTCATCTTCATCACTGGCCACTTTGCTGCCAATCGCCTTTGTTGTGAATTATAACGATGCTAGATGTGGTTTATGATTTACGATTGAGTCCCTAACAATTTGCTAAAGCTGATAGTGTAGTCCTTGAATTGTTTTTTTTTTAATCCCCTTTTCTTTCCAGTGTTGTCATCTTATTTTGCATATTGAGGGAGCCTGCAAAAATATCAGTGTGATGTTGCCTGAGACCGAGGAGAAGGACAACACCGGAGCAACAGATGGAAACAGAAAAGACTAAGTTGGATACCCATTTCTTCATTAATTCAGTAGGTAGGATTGGTCGATACAAAAGTAGTACACTGGTGCATCTGACTACTGGAAATGGTGCATCTGACACTCACAGTATACAGTACATTAATAAATTTAGACCGAGGAAAACGTTGATACTCAATGCTCCCTTATCCTCAACGTAAATTTAGCTCAGTTGATGCTCAGTCAAGAATCAAAGAGAATAATATATTAAACCAGGGTCAGTGATTTTGTAAATGTAGTGTAATTTGACAGTGAACATCTACGTTTAGGAGGAGAAAATGACAACGAAAAAGTGTTGCAAGAGATAGAGACTCACTTGTCGCGGTTGGTGCAGGCAGATATAAGGATGTTCATCGTCACACTACATTTCTGAGTCAGTGAGGAGGCTGAGTCTCCCTTGATGTTGGGGTAGCGTCTGGATGCTGCCTTGACACAATTGCATGCTGCCCTCCGGTCAGCGGTGGTCAGAGTGTTTAATTGGATGCTCTTCACGCCGTTGCAGGACGCGTCGGCCGGAACAATAACCGTGCCTGTCAGGAATGGTATGCACGAGGCCAAAGATTAGTCAACCTGGCCACAGTTAATGGCTTGACCGGGCTTCACCATGAGCTCAACCATGGCCCGCAAGACCAAGATTGAAAGCACAGCCCCCTTAATTTTTCAGTTACTACGATATGATTTAATGGAGCACTTCTTTGTGTCCTTTGTTGAGGGCTTTGATGGAAACATTCTATATGCAGTGTGTCAGTCCTGATTGATCAACTAACAATTCCAGGATCTGTGTGGGCATGGCATAACAATATTTGTTACAAAGTTTTGGCTGCTTCCTTCCCTTGGTACGTCACTAGCCAGGCTTCCTGGAAATGAAGAGAGGATAGGGTTTTGATATCCCCAACTGTTTCTTCTCCTGTTGTTTCATTACGGATTTTAAAGATTGTTGATGTTAATCTAAATTATGGGATAATTATATCATAGTTATTACGTTTTTACAGTTAGAATTCTACCGAAGATGAGCCTGCTGCACATTGAAATGAAGAAGCCACAAGTACTGTCATCTTCCTGCCTGACGTACGTGGGTGGGGACACGTGTGCAAATTGAACATTTGGTCCTTGAACTTGCGTGTCATTATTTATTTCAACTCTCAAGTTTCAGAATTTCGGATACAGTACCAAACTTTCGGTTTAACATCTAAAAGAACTTAATACTAACATTACATATAATTTCATTCGAAATTAATGACATTCTTGAAATTACCATTTATAGAGGAAAATTAACATTTAAGAATCGTCTGGGAATACATCCTTGAAATGTTTATGATCAATTTATTTTCCAGTTCGAGAAAGATGGTGGCATTCTAAAAATCCTGTTGAGAAAGTAAGCATGCTACTCATTTGCGGGTCTATCCTATAGTGCAACTAAAAATCACGCTTACTTTCTCAAAATGAAGACAACGATTTTATTGATAAAGAGAAAGGAAAGCCGATAATTGCAGTAAATAAATAAATAAAAAAAAGAACCCGCATCTGCAAAATGCCATGCCACTAAAACATGCCCCAAATCAAGGCAATCCCGGCGTCGGAGAAGAGAAAGGAAAATGGTCCAGTCCCTGTTGGTGGGCCAGTGTCCACGCAGATTTGAGCCATGGACTTTCGGCCTGCATGATTATTGTCTTGCCATGAACACTTTGAAGCAACTTGTTGCCCTGAACACAGGCTTACATTTGACTAGGCTGGTTGGGGATAGGTTGGGTTTTCGATTCTCGTATTGTTCAAATTTTCACAAAATATGTGATTTAATTTTGATGTATAAAGCATTTGAAATTAGTTTTGTTATCATAATTAAAATGAAAAGAACATTATAAATTTTTTGAAATTAGTTTGGTTATCATTGCTATTGTGCATAATGGTTCGGTTACCATCTTTATTTTCTTTTTATCACAATGGTTATCGATCTCAGAAATTTGTCGCACATGTGAAATAATTTTCGAAGAACCAAAGAAGTAACATAGAGACTGCCGGTGGGCAGTTGATGGTGAGTTGGCATATATTTCTACTTACTGATTCGAATTTTTGGGTAGGCGTATTTTACTGACAAAAAGTTAAGCATAAATATGATTAAATAAAAATATTTAATTAATACTACTCTCAATTTATAAATACAATAATTAATATCTCTATAATATATATATATTTTTCTTGTTAAAATAATAATAATAACATAGTTGTAATTTTCTGTTGCCTGGAAGCTGTTGACCTTTCTCTCCCTCTAGCGCCCGCATCACTTGAATGACAAATGCTGAAGTCAAAGAATATTATAGGTTTTGAGCAAGTATTCATACAGAATGGTCTTGGTCCCAAAAGATACAGATATTCAGAAGTCAAGAAGATTACAGCATCATTCAAAGATAAATTGGGCGAGGTAGGCTTTGTCATTGCGTACAAAGCAAGCCTACAGGATGGCCGCCCTGTTGCGGTGAAACTGTGAACGAGTCAAAAGGAAACTGGGAAGAATTTATCAATAAGGTTGTCATCATTAGTAGAACTTCCCATGTTAATATTGTTTCTGTTTTGGGGTCTTGCTTGAGTGATGCAATAGAGCTCTCATTTGCAAGTTCATGGTGCAAATGGTTCACTCCAAAGTTCATTTACAACAAAAGAAATTTAACAGCAGAGAACTTATTGAAATTGCACTTGGGATAGCTCGAGGCCTAGAGTATTTGCACCGCGGATGCAATGCAAGGATTTTGCATTTCAACATAAAGCCTCACGTAGATGAGGATTTTCATCCAAAGATTTCTGATTTCAAACTCGCTAAGCTATGCTCCAAGAAAGGGAGCATGGTCCCAACAAAGAGCATGACAGGGACGGATGGATACATTGCTCCTGAAGTGTCTAATAGAACGGTTGGACAAGTTTCGCATAAGTCAGACGTTTACAGTTATGGGATGATGGTGTTGGAGATGGTAGGGGGCAGAACAAATGTCAATAATGGAGAAGTGAATTTCAGCAAAAGACATTTTCCTTCTTTGGCTTACAATTACCTGCAACAAGTTGGTGACTATGTTTTGTCAGCTATCAGGAACATGGAGGAAGATGAAATTGCAAAGAAGATGGTATTGGTGGGATTGTGGTGCATACGGCCAAATGCATTGGATAGTCCATCCATAAAGGAGGTGATAGGTTGGAAGGTAGCACAGGTACCTTGGAACTGCCACCAAATCCTTTCTCCCCTCGGATTCTTTCTCCTTGATAGTGTGAAAAGCACAAAGAACACCCTGTAAACAATTCAAGTTTTTGTTTGTGAAATTTTTTTTTGATTGAAACAAGTTTTAGTTTTAATTAATAATGTCTTCTTACCAGATGGAAAACTTACCTTACTAGAAGATTGTCAAGAACGAATGATATGTGTACAATCCCTGACACTCAACATTACTAAAGCAACCTGCCCTTGAAATACACGAAAAGGAAAAAGCTTGTGTACAATCAAAATGCTTTCTTCATTGCCAAACAATAATAGCCCCTTTCAATGAACTTGTCACTGCTTTGTTTTTGGTTTTTCATAAAATCGAATTTCTGTCACTCGAGTTACAGAAGATGTAGACAAATCGTCAATCTGGGTTAGCAATACCAGAAGGTGAAAAAATGCAGAACGTCAGGCTTATAACATTTCTATTGAAAGAAACAATCAACCTCATACTTTTTACTGGTATGCATTTTTACTTGACAGGCCGGTGGTATTAACTGACATTAACATCCACGGAACTAGCTAAATCATCGGCTACATTTTTTTTTTCTTTTTTTTGGCTGATCAGAGCATCCAAACCAGCTAAAGGTCTGAAATGCAAAACAAAATTTAATCTAGGAATAAGCCGCAAAGGCAAAAATCTATCTCAACTACCCTACAGCAAGTAAAAGTAGTCTACAGCCAAGCAACAAAAGGTGTCTCTCCGAAAACTCATTGTCTAGTCAAAGCATCTGCAATCAAATCATCAGCTACATAATTTTCAGTTCTTTTATTCATGGTTCATAACCGATTTTGTGAAAACTTTCCATAGTAGCTAGATCTCAGTGAAATTTAATTCTCTAGTCTGACCCCATCACAAGCATGAAGGACGCCATGTGCCCACTAGTGAGCGTTTTCGAAGGCCGCTCTGATTGCTCTGTTTCTGCTCTCATTAGCTCTATGTGGAAGAAGCCGGGCCTAGTGATCATTTGCTTGCAAGCCAATTTTTCCATAGCACAGAAATGAAACATAGCAACCCACAACTTTTTCATGTGCTGGCCTTTGATCGCTTACATAAATTAAGCATACTGTCAGTGGTTGTTTTAATTTAAGCCTGCTAACTGTGGATGCTTGTTTTAGTTTTGAAAGCACACGAAGCATAACACAAGTAGCTGCAGTCATCTTCAAACACATGCTATCTCCAATTAAAAAGACATGAGCCAAACTTGGTTGGTTGGGTCAATAGCACATCTTCGATCTCTTGGCTTGATCTGCAAATTTTCCCCTAGGAGCCAGCTGACAAGTTGGTTCACAGTTCAACTTAACAATGGTCATCAAGCACATACGATTGTCCACTTCCATTACAAAGCAAGATTGTCTAAAAGAAAAATTGGTATTCAAGTTCTGGTAGTTGTACTATTGCGTTCCTCTGTCAAGAGTTTTTTTTTTTTTTAATTTTTTAATTGAACTTGTTCCGTTTCGAATATCCAGAAACATGTCCCAGTTTTATCACAATTTGCAGTAAAGGCATGCCTTTCGATCTTACAACATATATTTCCAAGGTTCATTCAACATAACGAATGAAATATCAATGATTAAACTAGGTTATGCATGAATTAGCAGAAAGTCATGGATGAGTCAAAAAGTTCTAGCTCAAAACACATCTTGTAAGCTGATAGAAGCTCCAACATTTTATGTACATCCCATCAAAAATACTTGAGGAATATAAGATAATCATTAACTTCTTTGCATATACCCATTATCATTCTCATTGCTATCTACTCAGGAAACCAGCAAAATGATGAGATTCAGCTGCTGGAATTCGGTGTTGAAGAAAGGCTAATCCATTTCATAGTGACAGAATCTGGTGAAAGTGGTGGAAGGCTATTCTTCAACAAGCCAATATCATCTGACGGGTTATCTATCTTCTGTGCCTTTTCTGAATCGTAGTCGCATCTTTGTATTTCCTCTAGAATCTGCAACACCTCTTCCATACTTGGTCTTAATTCTTTTTCACATTGCAGACATCGAAATGCCAATTCTCCTACTGCAGCCATCATTTTTCTTGTTGTATGGTCTGATTCAAACCCAAGGTTTGGGTCTACAAGTTCATGCAATGCATGGCTTTGGATCTTATTGATTGCCATGTTAGCCAAATTGATCTCATGCCGGTGCCTGGTGATATCAACAGCGGGCATTGAAGATATAAGCTCAATCAAAACCACCCCAAAGCTATAGACATCGCTCTTATCAGTCAGCTGGTAACACTGATGATACTCTGGATCAACGTAACCAGGAGTTCCTTGAGGAGCAGTTGAAACATGGGTAACATCTGTTGGAAAGAGACGAGAAAGACCAAAATCTGCTACTTTCACACAAAAATTGTTGTCAAGGAGAATATTGTTGGTTTTCACGTCACGGTGGATGATATCAGAGGCATGGAGATATGCTAATGCACTGGCAGTGTCCACAGCAATGGTCATTCGAGTGGGCCAAGGAAGTGCACCTGGCTTTGCTTTTTCCCCATGGAGATGATCAGCAACTGTCCCATTGGAAATGTATTCATACACTAGCAAAAGTTCACGGCTATGGCGAGAAGTACAACCATAAAGGGAGACAAGATGTCGATGGCGCAAGCGTGTTAGGATTTCAACCTCATTCATGAACTGCTCAACTCTCTTGTAATTATTCTCATATAATCTCTTGACAGCAACAGCACGTCCATCTCGTAGTTTGCCTAAAGAAGAAAAAATTATGTAGCACAAAAGGCTTTTAATAAATTGCTCATCCAAAGAATAAGGCCAATGATAATGATTCTCTGCTCTTACCATAATATACCGTGCCAAAGCCTCCATCACCGAGCTCTTTAGACGAATCAAAATTATTAGTAGCCTCTTCAAGTTCAGCATAGGTGAAGATAGGGACTCCAAGGGAGTTCCCTCCCTTCTCAAAATCTGCCTTTGAAGAGAGATCTGAAGTGATGCTTCGAGAGAAAAAGGAAGAGGGAGTGTATTTTCTCTTGTTGCGATATTGATAGATGTAGAATATTACACACGTTAGGAGAACACCTCCAAAAGCTGCTCCAACACCTGAAGAAGGTAATGATAATTATTCTCAATGACATTGGTGTTACCATAAGAAAAGCCAACAGAAACAGAATACTGCATAGAAAGATGAAGCATAGAAGAGGATTGATACAAAGCATATTACCTATGATAATCTTAACTTTCAGCTTGCTACCGTTGCCTGTGACGGAACACAACCAGGAAATGAGCTGTTAGAATGTTTATTTCACACATGTGTCGGGACAGTTTTATTCACAAAGATACCAGCCAAAATCTACATTTTATTGTCAACTAGATAATTCAATTTGGGTGATTTGACCATCCCTGCACAGTTTTGGTAGTTCTAGTTGTTATGAGAAGATGGAAATTTAGCATACCCAAAATGGAGGCTGACATTTATATCAAGATAAACGCTAACTCTATCTAATCAAACACTATAGGAACGCAGCTTGAGCACATAGACTTCTGCTCAATTGTTCCAGCAGCCCTGCATTGTCCGGATAAGACATAGACACACAAGAGCTCCAACATTAACACAGTAAAATAAGGTTCGTGTCACAAGGGTTTGGCTAGTTTTCCCACTAGATGTTAACTTACTGCAACTTTCCTCCTTTATCGGGCCTCAGTTCTAAGAAACAAACAGGACGAAATAGAATATAGCAGGACGGAACAGAAAGGTACACAAAATGCTGATACATAATGCTTCTCCATTGGATATTTTTGAGCAACAAATGCCCAGAAGTCATCACATAGGATTCAATTCTTGAAATGTTCAAGTTATTAAATAAAAAAACGCACATCTTAGAGCTACGGTGTTCAATAAAAACCTAAAACTTCGGTTGACCGACAAGACCAAACCAAAATTTTGGTAGGCAATCGGACGATAAAAATGAAAATTTTGGGTTTGGTATCAGTTTTTAATATTAAAAAATTAAAATTAACCGAATTAAATAGAAATTTTATAATATATATTATTTTTTATTTTAATGATATAAAAAATATTATTAATACAATTAATATTAATAGATAAATATTAATAAAGTACTATTACATATTAAATAATCACTTATTCGTCGTGTATAACAATAATTTCATATAAATATCAAAGCTATATAGTTTTTAATATTTAAATTCCGATCTATTAACCCAAACCTAACCGTGCTGAGCCCTTGGGATTTAACAAAGAACAGAGGAGAGGAAGGAACATTCAATAAAAATAATAATTATAGTAAGGGAAAGAAAGAGGAGTTTGGGGTTGGTGGAGATTTTGTTATTCGATACCCATTCCATTGACCACTCTTGCGACACCAGCAAGCGAACTGAACCTCAACTACCCTGTGACCTCACCATGTGGTAGGAGGAGGAGGAAACGACCCACCGCATGCAATCCGTCCCAATAAGCTCATCTTCGAGGAAACCCAGAAGCTACTGCCTACCGGCATCCAACCAATCCAATGCTCGTTGACTTGTAAGAGCATTATTTTGCCACCAACGGGAGGGACTTAATAATGCGTTTTAGACGCTGTTCACATAGAAAAACTCAAAGTATGCATTGAAAAACTAAATCCCGCGTTGAAAAATAGATATGAACCAACTGTGATTCATCCAATTAACCGCGTGTAACTTTCCTGTCGACTATGTCAACCAGAATTTCAGAAAAAGCAGCAACAAGAGGTTCATCGTTTTCCGACCATTCTAACCAGAACTATATAGAACAGAGGAAACCCAATCTAACTAGCGAAATGTCAAACGGCTCTTCTAAATCTCGGAAACCAAGTCCTAGGCTCATCATCCCAACAATTCTATTCTGATAAGGTACAAGAAAAGAATAGAAAAGAAAACAAAAAAAAGAAAGAAACATCACACAAATGAAGGAGCAACATAAATCGAATTTCAAGAATAGTTACCATTACCACAGGAGTTGCTAGTTTGCCCCTGACGGCAAAAACAAACGAATTCGTTATTTTCAAACCCACATCGCCCACCACTGCTAGCACAAGTTGTGCAATTTGGTGCAGTCCAATTCAGCATGAACCCCATCTGCAAAATCTCAGTGTAATTTCTAACAGACAGGTCCTCAGTTTTACAGACAGGAGCGTTGACGAAATGGAGGCATGAATTCAATGAATACTCACTTTTCAACTCCTCGATGTCTAAAGAAGCAAAAGAAAAGAAAGTATCATTGGTATGCCCACCACAAGTTATTGGGTACGCGCCATTTGGAGGATTGGAGTCACAGCCATAAAAGATGGAGAAATTACGGTAGCCGGGGACAATGTTAAATGGGCTTAGAGCAAGGCTAACGTTTTTCAAAGGAGCTGGACACGAGTTGTTGTAGGCCACTGCATTAGCCACCAGAAAAGAATGGTTCCCTGGAAATATGTCTTTAATGATGTATTGGTCATCGGAGATGGTGAGTACGGTGTTGTTGTCCTGGCAAGCGACATCGAAATTATGGTAGCCACAATAGGTTTCTTGATTGGGCAGGCGAAAAGGGTAGCTTATTTTGGGGCCATTTCCACAGGATATTGGTTCACAAGCCTGGAACTTTGGGTTCAGGGACAGGGACTGGTAGGCTAAGGTGGTGAAAACGATGAGAAAGATGCAATTTTGAAGGTGGGTTTTCAGGGTGAAGAAGCTTTGGGGATCCATTTGGAGTGGAAGAATTGGAAGGAGAGGAGAAAGGAGAGAGAAGAGGAAAGACGAGTATATGGAAGGATGGCATTTGGAAGAGAAAAGTCTTTTGGAGTTTGGTGATACTTTGGTGGTACTTTGAAATGTATATGATTATTGGTTCACCGAAGATATCAACTTTGGTTTTTGATCGGAGTTTGAAAAATAGGGAGAAAAGGTCAAAAAAAAGTTTGGTCCAAGGTTTAGAGATCAAAGACGTGTTTCTTGGGTTTTTTTTTTTTCCCTTTAAACTAGTTTTAGCTAAGGAGCTAATGGCAGGCTGACAGCACGTCTGAAACAGAGAGAGTAAGCGGTAATCAATGGAAGGAGCTGACTGACCATGTATTTCCACCAGTGAAAGGTAAATGTGCTTGGCCAACTGCCTAACGTCACAAGGGTTTTTTTGTTAGTTTTTTTATTTTTACTAAATCAAAAGGAGTGGCTAATGTGTGTGTTTTTTTTTTCGATTGAGGACTCTGGTTCCACTACCAATGGTCATCGGCCTCTAAAATTCTTAACCCAAAAAGCTTAATTAGCCACACACAAAAGGAAAATAAAAAAGAAAAACTGGAAAACCTTCTCGACTTGGGCTGAACTAGGCCTCTCTTGGACAAAAACCAAGTTGAGGTAGAGCCCATGTGGGAGATGATTACCTAATTGAAACGAGATCACAAGCCTAGAAGGATATCTTTCTTGCACGCAAGGGAACGAAATGCTCATAATTGTATTTGAGCAAAGTTTTGTTTCCAAGCTCTTTCTTTGTTGGACCGTTGAAAGGTTGAAAGTAAACATGGGAATTATAAGGAAATTCACAACCAGGGTCACCCTCATAGGGATCTACTGACGAATTGTCAAAGAGTGCTCCGTGCTCCATTGTAAGAATAAGATTATAACCAAATAAGAGAGCACGAACATTATCTTCTATAATTTCTAACTATGACATCAAGCTTGAAGCCTACATGCCTCTGGCAATCCCTGTCTTAGGCAAAAGATCGATTACACAAAAATTTTACGTTTCATACATTTTTCTATCTTACTCTTTTTTCATAATCGAACTAGATTAGTGGCAGGAGCAGAAGCAACGCCTTATCAACCGTCGATACCCTGACTTTCATCTTTTATTTAACGTTAACCGAACATCAAAGCCGAGAGTGGGTGGTTCGTTAATTGAAGTCTAAGAGTGTGCTAGTTTTTCCTTTTTGCGAGATGCTACCCACTAAGAAGCCCAATGACCCTGTGGCTACGAAGCTTCAGTGGACTCATTCGTGGAGAAAAGGAGGGAGGCGATGAGTAAATTTTCGCCACCCTGTGAACTACCATTTCAACACATGATTTCATGTCTAATCAGTCAATGGGTCCTCGGTACAAAAGAACAATTCTCCAAAACTCAACCAAATCTACGGTAGTATTTAGTTTCCCTACAACAAGCCTACCCTTTTCAATTATTAGAGAAAAGAGAGAGATTTTCATTTTTAGAATATGTAGAGGTCAATTTTTAAATTTTCGCTGTCTCCTAAAAAATCAAAGTTTTACATTAATTCTATAAATTGAATTTATATCTATATAATTTACTACTTGGTCAATTTTTTTAATATAGAAAGAGGAACAAAAAAAAGTCTGTTAACCTATGTAGCTTTGTTTTGTTGGACATGGAAAATAACTTAGTTAGGGGGGTCCTAAGGACTCTCTACTTTTTGTGGGAAAATAGCCTAGTTCCACTAGACATTGTTGTTCCACTAACCATGAAGTCATAATTAGGGACAACCTAAAGGGCAAGATACAGACTTCAATCAAGCAAACAGATTCATCAATGGAGGGCAAGCAATTTATCAATCGAGAGCATAGAAAAGGCTTACCCACCTGGAGATTTTGGACACCGGCTGTCAGAATTGGTGCCACAAATACCACCCGAATCCTCGCATCCCTTGCATAAGCCAAAGTCCTGGTCATACCCATAAGACACGTTAAACCCTTTTCTAAAGAGATTTCTTACTTCCTCCAATCCATTCCCAATACCAAGATTCGAAAACATTTTCTCAATATCCTGCATATCTAACTGAACAGGCACTTCGACTATGTCACAGTGCCCGATATCCAGGCCATTACGCATCCAGAGCTTGTCACTTCCATAGAATACAGTTTCGCTTTCACCGTCTATGAAGCACGATTGATTGATTGTCATCGTCGTTGTGAGCGGGGATTCACAATTGTAAGCCAAGCTCAGGTTCGCATGTTCCCCGACAAGTCGGAAGGGGAGGTCGAAACTTATACTGTTGAGGATTTTAGGACAGCCATCATCGTACAAGTCCCATCTGGCTATGGTCATCCTGTTCAAAGATTGGTTCACGCGAATCACCCGGAAAGCTTGTTCAAGGATGGTTATAATAGGACCTTCTTGGTCTTGGCAATGATCGAGCCTGAACCCTCGGAGGCCACAGTAGTCAGGCCTGTTACCCCCCGAGAAAGGATAGGAGAGGCTATCCAAGTGTCCACACTTGTAAGGCTTTTGGCATTCTGTGTAGTGTGGATCATTTTGACAGTAATATGCTGGGAGAAAGATTAAGATAAAGAAGAGATGGGCAGACATTATTTTTGATGGGGGGGAGGGTAGGGTGCAGAGGAATTAGTAAGAGATGGCGTTCGATTCAGGAATATATTTTAGGAACAACTGGATGAGTTGATTTTTCCAGGAAAAATGAAAGAGATGGAAAGGCAGAAGGAAGGCTGCTAATTAATCAATAAGCATGAATGGAACGAATATGAATTCCATTTTTGACCGGAAATGTCCTGATATTGCAAATTTCTTTAGTAAGAAAAGGATTAGAGGGTTGACTACGGGTTTGACTATGGCAATATAAAAATGTTGCAGCGGCTAGGAAATGGCGGGCGGAATAATTCCTAAGAGTGCAAATATGATTTTTTTTATGTTAAAAATTTGTAGTCTCATATGCTTAGATCTTTATATATTTACCTATATTTATTAAAGCCCCCATAAAACCTTTTTTAAAATTACTGCATTTACAAATTATTTATGTGTTTAACCAAAATAATCTATCTTTAACTCGGTTGATAATATAAATTTATTCTAATAGTGAAAGTTAACTTAAAAAATTAATGAATGGTCTTAAAAAAAAAAAAGAAGATAAATTAACAATATGAAATATAAATAAAATTTAACTTAAAAGATTTAATTAGAAAACAATAGATTCCTGTGTTTTCTATGAACATGTTCTTTCCACTGCTACGAACAGAACTAATGGATTTAGGAGAAGCTCTTCCCTCACGTTAGGGAATTTGCATTAAGAAGCTAATTCTTCGTCGTGCAAAAGACTCCCAACTGCTGCTTCTGCTTCTAAATCTAGCTCATCGAATTCTTATTGGAGATCGTCTTGTTTTATTTTCCATGGGGGAAAATAAAAAAAAAAAATCTAATTACAAACAACGTCTACGTTACGTGAATTTCAAAAGGCTAAGATGTAAGGAGAAAGTACCTTTCTCTTGCCTAGTTTTGTAAATATATCCCCCTAGCTTTCACGTTGGCGACTGGACTAAGACCAGTTCCAAAGTAACCCGAATATGGTCAAACAAACCAAAAAATGGTCTCGCAGGAAAATTCTAACAAGTCTTTTCTCATATGGAAAATAGAAAAGAGGTGTTAGTAGATATTTTTACAGTTAAAAACTTAGTCTTAAATTTTAATTTTAAAAAGAAGGTATTAAATTTATGAGAATAAAAAGAGTTATTGTATTGTATATTATATATATAATCTCACCTCTTAATAATTTATAAAATTTTAATCACACCTAAATATGTTAGCTTAGCAAGTCTTCTTTTGATCGATGTTTTACTCTGAAAATTTTTACTTTAGAAAGACACGTTTATTGAATTGACATTTTGAATTTTTAATTCAAGACTTTGTCAAATATGGAAAAAATACTTCTTAATGTAGTACAATTTGTAATTTTATTTTCTTAAGTGGAATGTTACTTAAAATAATGAACGTTGTGAATAGACAATGCCAAAACATAGATCTAAGTGTTTTCTTGGCAACATAGTTGACAGCACATTATACCTAATTCACAAAGATGAATTTGTTTAAGATGTCATGTCACATCAAATGTGATACATCAAATTATTATTCTTATTTTACTTTTTAATATAAGATTTACAAATTTCAAGTAAACAGTATTCATCGTAAAAAAAAAATTGAATAAATAAAAATATAAAAATTAAAGTTTTATTAATTGTCCATTTTGTCTTATACAGCCTTTTTACTCATTATATTATGATATAAAAATTTGAAAAGACCCTTTGTTTTACGATTAAAAAATTATGTGTCTAATACTCAAATTTTATCTTAATAATTAAAATTATATATTTAATATTTTATTTATATTTTTATAAATATATTACATATACAATTTTGTATTATATAAATTTAGTTTTTGTATTATAACTAAACTCTATTTAAATTTGTTATTGTGCTCATATTTAAAATTAAATTAATGTAATTTACATCTTAAATAAATCAAATTAAAAATTTTCTTCAAAGATAAGGATTGGGACCAAGAGTTTTCAACTTATATCTTTTATCAAAAAAATAAAAATAAAAATCAGTATTTATTATGAGAAAATACATTTTACTCTGGGACCTGAAATTCGCACCCCTCTCAAGCAAATTCCTCGCCTCGCCTCAGCCAAACACAAAAGGCATAATATTTTAAGCACTTCAAGAAGCAACTTAAACAACCAAATTTGAAATCCAACACAGTCGAAACACAATTATTAATCAAATCAAGTATAGCAACTAAGATGCATAGGAGTTATAATAGCGATAAATAAAAATGTTTATTATTCTCATTTATTTCTTTATATGCATAATTTTATATCATATAAATTTATTTAATTATCTCTTTATTTTAACTTAACTTTTTTTAACTCGCTTAGTTACTCAGGTTCATATTTATAGAAGTTAAATTAAAATTTTTTGTAAAAAAAAAAATAAATAACCGTACGTACCTGTACAGGACCCACGTCGTATTTTGCCGTCCTTACAAAAGCACAGAAACGCCTCTGCTGTGTTGTCGAAGCCGCAAAATCCACCAGAAGCCTCGCAGGCACCACAGTTCCTATCCCTCCCCCATTGGAGCACAAACCCCTCGTTCAGGGCCCGGGCATATCCGCTGATCAGACCGTTAATTGTGATCATTGTGCTGATGACCGCCGCAACAACATGATCCTCACAAATGCCTAGCCAATCAAGCCCGTCGATATCACCCCCCACATCGGTCACGTAGGACTGTCTTGTATCAAATCCTAAGCAATCTATAGAAGATGCAGGGTACGAAAATGGGTTGGAAGTACAATTGAAGTAGAAACTGAGGTTCAAGCTCAAATTTGAGTAGAATAGAGGTAGGTTGCCTAAAGTAACGTTGTGGCGCACCCTAGGACACGATTGGTTTGCGGCATCGACATCGACTAAGGTAATGGTATGCTCGGTGTAGCTTATGTTTCTGACACGATAAGCTTCACTGGACAATTTAAGCAATGGGTCGCCATTGGAGCATGAAATACCAAAATTTGGGTGGCCGCAATGTCGATTGGGGCTGGTGCCATTGCGATGCCAAAAAGGGTATTTGATCACAACACCGTCACCGCAGTTGTACGTTGTGTCACACAACGTTGAACTCGAAGTGGAGTCGCCAGCGCCCGCGTTGACGATGAAGATGAGGAAAACAAAGATAAAATAGGAATGAGGTTTTGACATGGCTGGAATGATAGATCGAAAATGTGAGTATGGTTGCCAAATGTGTATTTATATTCGACAAGGAAAGTCATCTACAGGTGGACCAATTACCCAAAAACAAAGCAAAAAAGAAGAAGGTCATACATGCAAAATTGCAAAGCTCCCCCTAAATAGAATATAATATTCGATGTTCTTGTGGGTGGGGCACATGGTTTTCTTTAAAATCCTCCTTTCAACAGCAAGCAGCTAGCTTGAGTTAATTATGGGAGAAATTAATAATCTTGAGTATATGATAACCGAACAGCTATAGGTCAAATTATTGTTCTCTGAAAAACAACTAATATATGCATTATATATTCTTTGTTTCCTATTATATCCTGGACATGGAATAGTGTTGACTCGTGGGATGTTACGAAAGATTTAAATATTTGCATAAATAAATTTAATAACTATTTTAACATTAATCATACACTTAACTGTAAAAACAATGTTAGATTGATTTTTATACCTTTTTTCACTTCCAAGAACAAACGAAACTCTGAAAATTGAGTACAAGAATTATTCTGACTATGTGCGCCCACCTTCCTTTTGGTTTCTTGTTTATCATTTCACGGCACTTCCAAGAAGGTGACTGGGTTTGGTGAAGTATTGTGTGTTTGAAAAAATCTAGGGACAATGTACCAATTGAATTCAGCAAAATTTAAAAAGCTAGAAACAATAATGGAATCCAAGCGCCTGTTTCGAGCTTTCCTATTATGGCGGCGAGAAATTATTGTACAACTTTGTTTCTTGTTGCGTTTCAATCAGCAACTTGCTACAAAGAATTATCTTTTTAAAGTCGTCGTCAGGCTCGGGGATGACAGCTAATAATAATAATAATAACTAATAAAAGTCCTCTTTTTGAAAGAAGAAAGGACTGTTGAAACGCGTAAAGAGAGAAAAAGAAATAGCAGAGCCGCATCCCTATGACCACGAACTTTCCTTTAAAATACGATTTAATTAATCCAGGTGCGGGTGCTACTTAGCCAGTCTTAAAGGGATCGATGAGTAATTTGGAAACGGTCGGAAAATCGAGTTCTTTCACTTTTTGAAACATTCTCACATTAAGTGAGGTTTAAGTTGATATCCCCTCGTGTTATCTTCGAATCCACAAATCTCCTCCACTTTGCTAACGAATAATGATTAATCATTTTTAGAGTTTTGATAATAATAATAATAAAAATAAAGGTATTTTCAGACATAGTTCGAAATCGAGTCAACACAAGTAAGTTGGAGCGGTCACTTACATATCCCAATCTTTTCATCAAAAGTGGGCGTTTCGCCCAACTGGACTGGTCCCGCGGTGACCTGCCCTCCCCATCTTCACGTCTTTCTTTTGCTTTGGCAAAATTCTACAGTTTTTGTTCGGTGGGTCGTCTTCATGTCGTTTTGTTCCGAGCTTGATGTGTTTTAACAATTAAAGACAGAAAGGGAAATAAATGAGTTCATCACTTCGTGGCTAATATGCGCACATCTCGGAGAGTTGGGCCTTGGGAATATGCCATTTGGATTTCCCATGTAGCCATGAATAATTCGGATAAATATACAATAAAATTGCAGCCTACCTGAAAATTGTGTGGACCCTACCACGTGCCTGTCCACATTACTGAAACCTAACCAGAAGCCCTTATCTGCCAGATTTTATCCAAAAATGGCCGACGAAAATTGGGGCACGAGTCCAACTCTTTGTGGACCAAATGATTCTAAGGTGTTTCTAGCCAGGCTGCGGGCGTCACGTACGGCATATGAATGGCTTTAATCCAAAAACAGGATAAGATATACTTTATTATGCAAAAGGATCCTATGAACGATTATTAAGTTGTATGCATAATCTTGCGATTTCAAATTATCACTGGTATTGAAACGTCCTGGTCAAACTCAACGAACTGCAAGCATTCAAATGCGGTCTTGGTCAAAAGTCAACAACAGACACAACACCATCGAAAATACTCCAGCATTCTGATATGTTTTGGTTAGCTTTCTCTTCCGGTTGCATCCTTTGCTGCTGATTGTATTTTTTGTCGACCTAAAATTGTTAGACGAGAAAACGGCTACAAACAGTCTCTGGTTCCGTTCGCCGGCCGTTCGACGGCCTCGTCCGCGGGTAGCAACCTTGAGAGGTTCCTGGAATCCACCACTCCTTCTGTCCCTGCACAGTATATCTCTAGGGTTGAATTCCGGTCACCGGATGAAATTGAAAACTAAAATGAATTTGAATTTATTTACAGATTCATTGTCATCCCTGGCGAAGCCAGCACGGTTTTCTGTCCGGACAAATGCCCCAATGCAAATCAGAATTTGGTCCCATTTTGTTACTGTTCTACATGTTTCGCCAGCTAAAATTTTTATTTTGCTTCTGTTTTTCTTTGTTTTTTTCTCCCCCCAAATTAATTTATTTGTCCTCACCTCATTGATAGCAATTCCTGAATCTTGGTCAACGTCCAACAACTTCAGATATCGTTGCTTCATTTTTAGACACATTTTCAATGTACAATGGACGCTTGATTTTGCCATCTTCTTCAATCTTCTTGGAGAAAGCAGGCAATTTCGGAGTCTTCATATCTGCATTTTCATTTTTGAGCATGGAAGAAACTTCCAACATGGATGGCCTATCAATGGGGTGCTGTTGAACGCATAGTAGAGCAATTTGCAGGCAAGTTATTAATTTGCAATGGGATAGCCGATCATCCAGTGAAGAATCCATTAACTCCATGCCCTTGCCTTCTGTCCACAGCTCATATGCCTGTCAATAAATAATCCAACATGTACATGAAATTCAATGGTTTTTCTGCAATAATGTTAGCATGGACTTGGACTCACATAGTCTAGAAGGCTCAAACTTTCGTTCAAACCATAACAACAAGCATTCCTCTTGCCACTTATGACTTGTAGAAGCAACACTCCAAAACTATAAACATCAGATTTGATGGAATATACACCTTGTTCAACATATTCCGGAGGAACGTAACCACTGCATCAGAAATGTGATTTCAACCAAATGGTCACAAACGAAAGGAAATGTTGCTACACAAAATTTCAGTTTTTGTATGCTTACTATGTCCCGACAACCCGGCTGGTGTTTGCTTCTCGTTCATCTTTTGCAAAGGTTCTGGCCATACCAAAATCTGATATCTTAGGCTTCATATCCTTATCCAACAAAATGTTGCTAGCTTTGAGGTCACGATGAATAATTGTCAATCTTGAATACTCTTGCAGATATAGAAGGCCTTGCGTAATCCCTTCAATAATTTCCACTCGTTTTTGCCAATCCAACAAGTGTCTTCTATTGGGGTCTGAATAGATGAGATAAAAACACAATGCTATTATATGACCATCGCAGAACTATTAAGCAAGCGGGTGCAGAAGAAATGCCGACAAATTTCTACTGCGGGGATCCAATATTGAATCATACTGGACAGTTGCTCACTTTCTGTGAAATAAATAAATAATAAATACCGAATAGATAGTAATCCAAGCTCTTGTTTGGCATGTATTCATAGATCAACATTTGCTCTCCTCTGTCAATACAGAATCCCAAAACTTTCACAAGATTCACGTGCTGTAGGCTTGCAGTAAGCATAACTTCGTTCTTGAATTCCTCAAATCTTTGCCTTGAGGTTTTTGAAAGTTTTTCACTGCTATTACTTGTTCACCTGGTTGCATACCCTGTCAAACACACTCATTTATAGTGGCGTTTCCCTGGAAAAGCTGAATGCCTAAACTAAATTCTATCTCTATCTATAATCATATGAACCGTAAAACAGACCGAGTGATTGTTGTACTTGGATAGAAGTGGGACAAATTAGTATATTCTTAATTTTGTCCGAATGATTGCAACCAATCAAGAATAAACAGAGGCAGAAGCCAGCGTGATAGAACTGTGGTATATCAAAGAAGCAGGGACACACTGTAGATGACTTTGTAAAGATTCACCTTGTAAACTGGGCCATATCCACCCTCTCCAAGCTTATTTTCGAATGAAAATCCATCTGTAGCTTTCTCGATGTCAGCCAAACTGTAAACTATCAGATTTGGGACATTACTAGCAGCCATGCCGTTTACTGGCAACAAGGATCGTTTATCTGCATTCCCTCGTGTCCATCAACAATGAGAGAAAAAATAATAACAATAATAATAATAAAATAAAAGGGGAAAACAACTAAAAATCATAAAATTTCGTGATTCCTATAGACAAAAGAGTTACCTTTTGATCTCAGCATTTTCCTTTTTGCACAGAACAATAGGATGCTCAGCAGCAAAACAACCGAAGCAGTTGCACTTACGATGGTGACTGACGATCTCCACCACTTTTGCTTGTCACCTTCTTGCACTCGAGCGGAGAAAGAGTAAGTACTGAATCAAATAGAAAAGTAACTTCCACACAAAAGACCACCTTCTCAATTACTTTCATTAGGTTTTTCCTATTTATAGTTCACTAAAATCAGTAATTGGAATTTTTTAAAGAAGATACAACATTCTAAATTAAGCTAATTAATTATTATGTATGCATTGAACACATCTTAACTCTTTTAGAAATTTATAGTAATTTTGGTTAAGTTGGTGCTGCTTGTAACATGCTCTGCTTTCTTAAGGGTGGAAGACTGGAAGCTGCTGTATGTGTCCTTCTCACATTGTCTCTAGTGCCATCCCGGTAGGATAAATTATTTTCAGGTACCAGTCATTTAATTTTCTCACCCAATTTAACAAGTATGAGATTGGACCAGTTTTAAGGCATAAGATGAACCCTAGGCAGGTCATCAATGCACTAGATTACTAATTCAAGCATGTCCAGGAACACGGAAAGAAATCATGGAAGAAATATATGGTAGCAACATTGTGGAGAAGTTTCATAAACAAGAAAAAAATTGCAGCAGTTTGTTAGATCAATGATTACTTTTAATTGAAAAGAATTTGTTTAAGGGTTAATTAGCCCCTCTCATTAACGATATAAGTTTCCTTACCATGGAGTAGGCTAAAACTCCTGGCAGCATTTTTTGAATTAAAATGACAATGACAAAAAAGAGAGGGCAATTCTAGTCTGCTTGAGAAAGTATCCAGTTGTCGTCATACTGTGCGCTAGCCATGCAATGCAACCGTGTAACCCTTTCCCTTTAGCATGAGCAACCTCAGTTCTAACAGCTTTGAGATCGTCAAAGCATAGCCTCGGCTGTCTATCTAACCCAAAATTTTTTAACACTTTTGACATTGTATTGATTAAATTAGTCATTTTTATTAGTCTTTTTTAATTATTAAAAAACTTATTATTACAAAAGTAAAATAACCACGATTATAAGTTACATAAAAATAACTTTTTTTTATCCACATATATTTTTAAAAGTATTTTTTTATAAATTATTAAATTAATTAAATTAGTATTATTTTTATTATTTTATTATTTAAAATATACATTAATAAAAAAATATTATATTTAAAAAATATAATTAATTAAGAAATCGTTTGTCAGAAACTATCCTTGACATTATTTACCTTGGCCATTGTCCTTTTTTTTTTTTTTTTTTTTGCATTTTTTCGGAGTGAAGATGCTTGGGAGCGAAAAATAGTTATTTAAAAGAAAAGGAAATGAAATGAAAGAAAAGAAAAGAAGAAAGTGAACGGTTCAAAATTTTATTTGTAGTTTTCCCTCAATTCTCTTCCATTTTCTCGGTTGTGAAACGGAGAATTACGTGAGTAGAGGTTTGGAACAGTAAGATCGTTCTTGGCTGAACTGCAGTTTGGAGGGTTAGGGCAACAAGAATGAAGATAAGAATGTATTGAATGGCCCACCGCACGCAATTGACCGCTCTGATGACACCAGCAAGCGAACTGAATTTCAACTACTCTGTAACCTCACTGTGGTAGAAGACAGAGGAATAGCCTACGGCATGCAATCCGTCCAAATCAGCTCATCTTCAAGGAAACACAGAAAACTACTGCCTACCGGCATCCAACCAATCAAATGCTTGTTGACTCGTTAAAGCATTATTTTGACACTAGAATGAACAAAATGAGATTTGTCCAATTTACCGTATGCAACTTTTTTGTCGACTATGAAACTAGAAATATAGAAAAAGCAACAAAAAGGGGTTCATTGTTTTCCGACCATTCTAACCAGAACTACACAGAACAGAGAAAAAGACCACAACAACCCACGTTCGAACCCAGTCTAACTAGCGAAGTGTCAAACAGCTATTCCAAATCTCGGAAACCAAATTTTAGGTTCATCATCCCAACGATTCTATTCCGATAAGGTATAAGAAAGGAAAGAAAACATCACACAAATGAAGCAGAAACATAAATTGAATTTCAAGAATAGTTACCATGACCACAGGAGTTGTTCGTTGACCCCTCACGGCAAAAACAAACGAATTCGTTTTTCTCAAACCCACATCGCCCACCACTGCTAACACAACTGATGCAATTTGGTGCAGTCCAATTCAGCATGAACCCCATCTGCAAAATCTCAGTGTAATTTCTAACAGACAGGTCCTCAGTTTTACAGACAGGAGCGTTGACGAAATGGAGGCATGAATTCAATGAATACTCACTTTTCAACTCCTCGATATCTAAAGAAGCAAAAGAAAAGAAAGTATCATTGGTATGCCCACCACAAGTTATTAGGTACGCGCCATTTGGAAGATTGGAGTCACAGCCATAAAAGATGGAGAAATTACGGTAGCCGGGGACAATGTTAAATGGGCTTAGAGCAAGGCTAACGTTTTTCAAAGGAGCTGGACACGAGTTGTTGTAGGCCACTGCATTAGCCACCAGAAAAGAATGGTTCCCTGGAAATATGTCTTTAATGATGTATTGGTCATCGGAGATGGTGAGTACGGTGTTGTTGTCCTGGCAAGCGACATCGAAATTATGGTAGCCACAATAGGTTTCTTGATTGGGCAGGCGAAAAGGGTAGCTTATTTTGGGGCCATTTCCACAGGATATTGGTTCACAAGCCTGGAACTTTGGGTTCAGGGACAGGGACTGGTAGGCTAAGGTGGTGAAAACGATGAGAAAGATGCAATTTTGAAGGTGGGTTTTCAGGGTGAAGAAGCTTTGGGGATCCATTTGGAGTGGAAGAATTGGAAGGAGAGGAGAAAGGAGAGAGAAGAGGAAAGACGAGTATATGGAAGGATGGCATTTGGAAGAGAAAAGTCTTTTGGAGTTTGGTGATACTTTGGTGGTACTTTGAAATGTATATGATTATTGGTTCACCGAAGATATCAACTTTGGTTTTTGATCGGAGTTTGAAAAATAGGGAGAAAAGGTCAAAAGAAAGTTTGGTCCAAGGTTTAGAGATCAAAGACGTGTTTCTTGGGTTTTTTTTTTTTCCCTTTAAACTAGTTTTAGCTAAGGAGCAAATGGCAGGCTGACAGCACGTCTGAAACAGAGAGAGTAAGCGGGAATCAATGGAAGGAGCTGATTGACCATGTATTTCCACCAGTGAAGATGGTCTCTCCACTGTTACGAACAACAGAACTAATGGATTTACGAGAAGCTCTTCCCTCACGTTAGGGAATTTGCATTAAAAGCTAATTCTTCTTCGTGCAAAGGACTCCCAACTGCTGCTCCTGCTTCTAAATCTAGCTCATCGGATTCTTATTGGAGATCGTCTTGTTTTATTTTCTATGCGGCGAAAAAAACAATACAATCTAATTACAAACAACATCTACGTTACGCGAATTTCAAAAGGCTAAGGTGTAAGGAGAAAGTACCTTTCTCTTTCCTAGTTTTGTAAATATGTCCCCCCAGCTTTCACGTTGGCGACTGGACTAAGACCAGTTCCAAAGTAACCCGAATATGGTCAAACAAACCAAAAAATGGTTTCGCAGGAAAATTCTAACAAGTCTTTTCTCATATTAAGTGAGATATCCCTTCGTGGCATCTTCGAATCCACGAATCTACGTCACTTTACTGACCAATGATAACTAATCATTTTTTGAGTTTTGAAAAAGAAAATAAAAAAAAATAAAGCAAGGCAAAGCAAGTTAGAGTTGTCACTGACATAGCCCAATCTTTTCATCAAAAGTCGGCAACTGGTCCGACGGTCACCTGACCTCCTCATCTTCACGTCTTTCTTTTGCTTTGGCAAAACTCTACAGTTTTTGTTCGGTGGGTCATCTTCTTGCTTTTTTTTTTTTTGGGTTTTATGTTTTGAGCTCGATCTGCTCTAACAATTAAAGACGGAAAGGGAAAGAATTGAGTTCGTCACTTGGTGGCTTAATATGCGCGCGTCTCGGAGAGTTGGGCCATGGGAATAATGCCATTTGGATCTCCCATGTAACCATGAATAATTCGGGTAAAATGGTAAATAAAATTGCAGCCAACCTGAAAAATGTGTGGACCCTCCCATGTGCCCTATCCACATTACCGAAAACCTAACCAGTACTCTCTCTCTCTCTCTTTTTCAATGGGAGCCCAGTAGTCCGTCAGCTGTATAAAAGAGGATTAACCTGTCATTTAATTTAAGTTGATTATAAACAGATCAAATTTCAATATAAATTTTAACTCTTTCTTGAATTAATACAATTCTATTGACCACTATTTATTGTTTTTCTATATCCTACTACTAGTTAATTTTGTTTTATAATTAATTTATAAATATTTTAATAAAATAAAATTGGTCATATAATTTTAATATTTTAAATTTAAAAGATTAAGTAAACTAAGTTTATAAGTTATAGATTTTATATTTTATACTTTTTATCGATATGGTTTTTTTATATTTATAATATAGTATAATTGTATAATTTCATCTTTTAATTATGTCACTTAGACTTTGTTCCATCGCCACCAAATTTAGCAAACTCCAACGTAATGATTCGTTTGTTAATGGATTAACTGCTTCTAAGCAGGGTCTAAGTCAGGCTGCTGCTGCTGCTGTCATGTAGTAGATGAATTTGCTTTAATCCAACAAGTAGTATAAGACAGACATGATTATTCAAAAGCGTCATTATTTTATATACGTAATTCTGTGGTTTCAAATTATCACTGCTATTAAAGCATTCTAGTCAAACTCCACAAACTGCCCTCGGCATTCGAGGGCAGCCTGGGTCAAAAGTTTTAACAACGCCCCAACTAAACTACTTCAGGGTTCTGATATGCTTTTGTTGGCCCTCTCTCCCCGTCGCATCCTCCCTCGCTGCTCATTGGGCTTTTTGTTGATCTACAATTGTTTAGACGAGGAAAACTAGTCCGCCAGTACTTATTAAAAAAAAATATATATATATATATAGATTAATTATATATTTTTTCAGATTAAATTATAGTTAAAAATTATTTCTTTATTCACGTATTTTAATAAATATATTATAATACAGAAATACTCATTGAGATATATAGACTCCGTCGTGTTAATAAGCAGTTACGGTGTTAATAAGCACGTGTGGAACAGGGGTACTACTCCTATGCCGCACGTGTGAATTGGCCATCAGAAAATTAGCTTAAACCAAAAAAAAAAAAAAAAAAACATAAAAGAAGAACTAGACCGCAACAAAACAAAGCTTCTTTTTTTTTTTTTTTTAGCACATCAGAAAATTAGTTAAAACTTTTTTTTTTTTTTTAAAAAAAGAAAAGGTACAAAACCAACCATTCCAAAGTCACGAAGTTAGCTGCCTAAGACCACGATGAGAAGGGGCTTTTTTTTTTTTTTTTTAATAGCCACTTTCGAACAAGAGGGGAATCTCTTTTTATTTGGCAGCTTTGCTAAACTTGGAATGTAATTAAATTTAATTAGTAATGGTAGCTCAAATAATGAATTTATTTACCCAAAATAACTTTAGGAGAGATTAACGCATTATTTTTGTTTTTTTTTTTTTACAATAAAGAAATATATCGTAAATATACAAGCCACTCTCTTCTCAAATTGAGATCACAATTATTTGTTTTACATTTTAATGAATTTTTTTTTGACTTAATTCAAATAGATTTTTTTTTTAAAAAAAGAAAAATCATCTAATCTTGGTAATTCATATGCCGTCATAATACTGATAATGAAGACACACACATAAACATTCACAATTGAGAACATCTACTAAAATCTTAAATCTTAAATATAGAACGCTCAATTAATGATTTGCTATAACAATAGTTTTGTACCTATCTCTCTCTTATTCTGCTTCTTGTTTGCTCTAATCTAATCTTATATAACAATTTCATTATTTGATTAATTAATTAATTGATAATTTAATTTAATTAACGGTATATCTCTATAATGTGTAAATTGTTTGTAATAGCAACAGCCTGCTTCATTCACTTTTGTTTGTCTTTCCCTTATATTTCACGCCTCAGTTCCCACCTCATCTCTCATTCCCCCTTTCTCTCTTCCGTCTCTGTCTCTCTCGTTCCGGCAGATAAATTGGACTGGAATTTTGTTTTTTTTTTGCTCTCTATCTTTCTTTCTCCCTGCCTTGTTTGGCTGCTGCAAGAAACTTGGAGAAAACGGATTTTCAGAACTCATTAGGATTTTTGGTTCTTTCACTTTACTAACTGTTGTTATTCTTCTCTTTTCTTTTGTTTTTTGTTTTTTTGTTTGTCCGTTATTTTTTGCGTTTTCTTGGAGCGAGCGTGCGTGAGAGTGAAAGAGAGTTATTTAAAAGCAAAGGAAATAAAAGAACAGAAAAGAAGAAAGTGAACGGTTTCGAAAATTTTCTTGCAGTTTTCCTTCAAATTTCCTCCGTTTTCTCGGTTGCCAAGCGGGGGATTTCGTGCGTCGAGGTGTGAGACTATAAGAATGTTGGGGTCTGAATTGCAGTTTGGGAGCCTTCGTGCTGAGGATCGGTTTTTTGTTTCGATGAAAGAGAGAAAGAGTCAAAGCCAGAAGCACAATCAACAGAAGAAGCAGCAGCAGCAAGGACGCGGAGAAAACGGGATCGACAGCAACAAGAGTGAAGATAAGAAGGATGGCTCATGCACGAAAAGCAAGGCTACTGATGCTGCTTCTAATGATAAAAACGGCTACAAGCAGCTTCCGGTTCCGGTCACTGGCCGTTCGACGGCGTCCTCCGCGGGTAGCAACCTTGAGAGGTTCCTGGAATCCACCACTCCTTCTGTCCCTGCACACTACATCTCTAAGGTTGAATACTGCTGTTCCTATTGGTAACATCTTTTGGATGAATGATCATTTTAATGCTTATATTCTAACTTTTTTTTTTTCCATTACTTTTGATGAATGATCATTTAATGCTGCACTTGTCTTTTTGGGTTTTGAGGATTTTATATTTCTCCGTTTAATTAAACTGACAAGAAGGAATTGGGTATGTTGAATCGTGTTTTTGTACATTTGTGGACACTGTTGCAGGTTCCTCGTCAATTGCATGCTTTTAGTTAAAGCTCATATGTTGTGATTCCTGCTGAAAGAATGTAGGGTGATTCAAGAAATGTTAATATTGTCTTGAAATAGTTTTTAGATGTAGTTCTCATATCTGATTCAACGTATTAGTTCATGACATCTTAAATAAAATTCCAGTCATTTGACATACTTTTGCAGTGGATTAGGTAATCTTCAGCTCTGCATGCCTAATAGAGCTATCTTGTTACTGTTTTTCCGCCCTTTTTCTAGTTATCTATCTGGAATATGCTGAAGGGGCACGGTCAGTCACAAGTATGTGCCATGCCCTCTCTCTCTTTCTCTCTCTCTCTCTCTAATCTTAAGGGCTTTGACTGTTGAGAAAATGTTGGTGAGCAAGATATGGTGGTATTATCAAGGTTTGTTGGTTATACTTCGGCCTCCAGCATTTCAGAGATGAATAGCTCAACTAAGCAGCCTGAAAATTTATAGTACTTTGGCTTTGTCGAGATGGATTATGCATGAGCTGTGAATCATAAGAAAGAATTTTGGTTTCTGAAGGATGGTTTTGATTGATTGCTTTGAGTTTTTTTTAGAATGTGTTTCTTTTTGGTTATTGGAAAGAAGCCAAGACTGTGTGCAGGAAATTTTCTAAATTGGATGTCTGAGACATTTAAAGCTCGGTTCTTTGGGAAATAAAAAGGAAATAAATGAGGAAACTCCTGCTGTGAGTATTCAGCTAAGCACGCAAGAGGAAATTGGTTTTATGAATGAATGAACTTGAATGCAGAAGCACAGTATCACATAGCTCACTGAACATTTACTACTACAATTTTCTAGGTCTGAAGTGTGATTTTCTTGTTCTGTTTGGTGTAGACAACAATGAGGGGATGGAGAACGTGTGATGTGGAGTTTGAACCTTACTTCACGCTTGGTGATTTGTGGGAGGCATTTAGAGAATGGAGTGCATATGGGGCAGGAGTGCCACTGGTACTTGATGGAAGTGACTGTGTTGTCCAATATTATGTACCATTTTTGTCAGGCATTCAATTATATGGTGAATCTACCTCAAGACCAAGTCCAAAGTCAAGGTACCAATTTGGTGAATTAATACATGTCAAATATTGTAACCTTTGAATTTGTTATTGAGGCAATGCACAATTTATCTCTTTCTGTTAGGTTTTGACCCTGTAGTTTTCTCAAGCAATGAAGATTTTTTAGGTATATCTTTTTCATGATGTTGGTATGCTAAGTTGCATCAAGAGCTAGGTGTCACGGAGCTAGGCTTGGACGTGCTTTAAACGTGCTAACCCGCACGGCAGTGACATAGGACTAACAATGCTAAATTGCTTTACATTGAAAGAATTGGTGTTGTTGGCAACTTTTTTTCCTCTTTGGTCAACTTAGCACTTTTGTAAGATCACCAAAATTTTGAATGCAAGCTTTCTTTCACTTCTAGGTTGATCTTCTTGTTTATGTTCATCCGAATTTCTTCTCCTTGTTCATATTAGTATCAAAAAGTTTGCTCAGTGTCTGAACTGTGGAGAGTATCTTTCTCCCTATGCAGAGCATAAGACACTCAGCCACCAGCTGCATCTTCTGGTGGTAGAGCATGTGGGCTCTTAGTTCCAGCAACTAAGGTTCAAAACCTGGTACCAAGGGACTGAAAGAAAAAATAAAGAATATAGGACACGCAGGCTTATACTTTTGTTCTTTTTTTTTTTTTTTCACTCTAAAATTGTGCATTCTGGATCTAGTCCATTAGGAAGCCATTTGATCCTTGGGGCATCTTATAGTTTATGAAGTGCTTAATGATGTTTGCTGAATTATATTAGCATAGCTTTCATGGTTTCCTTTCCCATTCCACAATATTTTTCATACCTATTTGTTGAATGAGAGAGAGAACAGGAACACACTCTTGCATAAAAGACAAGATACAGTGATGGAAGGTCCTTATCTCCTCTTAGTTATTGATCTGCAGACGGAATTATTCAAGAGTTTGAAATATCCATCATAAAATGAGAACAGTCGACAACGCTCTTACACGTCACGCATGGACTAATCAAGTATTAATGTTTCCTAGTTCCTTTTTAAGCATTCATTCTGTATGAACATCAGCTAGGCAGGATAATCTTTCGTCACTGTGATTAATTTAGTTTTTTTTTTTTTCTTTTTTGTTGCATGGCTAGAAATGTTTAAGCTCTTAGATAATTTAAACTGTGAGGCTTGAGTGTTCCATCATCTGTGATGCCTTGTTGCTTACCTAATGTTTGGCTGTCTGTGTATGAATTTTTTACGTATCAACTTATGAAGTTGGACTCTAGTTGTGTGATTCTTGTATTTGCAAATTTCAGAAGATGGCATTGTCTATTTGCTTAACCTAATTCAATTTTTTGATACATTCAGGCAGGTTGGTGAGGACAGTGATGGTGACTATTACAGGGATTGTAGTAGCGATGGAAGTAGTGATCATGAGTTTGAAAAAGGCATGAAACTTCCTAGGGATTTGCACACCAGTAGTCATCATCAACTTGCAAGCAAACAACCACTTAGATTAGGCAGTTTTTCTCTTAGAGATGAACGCAGTTCCATACGAGAAGGCTTTTCTAGTGATGATGGTGAAACTGGGAATTCTAGTGGTCACCTACTTTTTGAGTTTCTTGAACAGGATATTCCTTATAGCCGTGAACCTTTAGCTGACAAGGCTCGTTAATCTTATTTCATGCTGCTTTAGTGAACTTATGCTTGCTTCTCTGCTTTCACGTACTGAATTTTTCACATTAAAAATAACAGATTTTGGATCTATCTCGTCAGTACCCTGCATTGCAGACTCTAAGAAGTTGTGACCTACTGCCAATCAGCTGGCTATCTGTGGCATGGTAAGATTTCAAATTTTCAAAAATGTGTCTGATCCTAAATCAGACTGATGAGATTTTGGCCTTATAAGTATCATCAAGGTTTCAAACACGTGAGATGGATTTTGTAGGAATAAACCATGAGGGCATGCAGGCCACAATTTGCAGTATCTTATATATGTTGGGCTTGACCAGTACTTCTAGTATCAAAGTGACCTTGTGTGTACTATTGTGTGGGTGGCTGTGGGATAGAGTGTCAGTCCCCTTATGAGGATGTCAGGAGATCAAGGGGGTACCCTATAGATGTTTGCTAAGGTGATTTTGGGCTTAGAAGGGCTGTCAAGCTCTTGATTATTATGTGAGACACTTTTTGTATGAGGAAAACCACAAGGCTCCATAGGCCAAGGTGGATAAGACCTCACATTGGTTGTGGAAGGACCATGATACATTTCCATTCATCAAATGAGGATTTATTTGCTCTTTTTATACCTTTTGTAGGTATCCCATATATCGTATACCCACAGGGCCCACATTAAAGGATTTGGATGCCTGTTTCTTGACTTACCATGCACTTTGTAAGTATGGTTCTTTCTTGGTTGTAGACTTGTAGCCACTATTGCACTCTTTGGCTTCCTTTTGGGGGCATTTTTTTAGTTGCTGCTGTCTGTTTTCCATACAAACTTGGAAAGGATATGATTTGTGTATTTTAAAATAGTAGTTGAAAGTAGGAAAGAAAGTGTCTTTGTGTAGTTGTAAAAGGTTACTCCATTGTGATTGAGTTGCAGAAATAGCCTCTTTGTAAAAACTGAGGTAAAATTGCATGGATCTAACCCTTCCCGAAACTCCACAACGTGAGAGCCTTATGTGCTGAGATGTCCTTTTTTCTTTTTTGTTGGTAGCTTCTTATTCCAATTACATGCCTGTGGCAATTTCTTCTTTTTATTGCCATTTTTTTGGTTCATTATAAATAAAGCCTACATGTTCTGGGAATTTGAAATCCCAACCTCCCTCCAAAAAGCTCTGCTCTTGTGGCCAACCAGACTAGCCTGGTTGGTTTTCTTTTTAGCATCATTGCCACATATGATGTGTGTTCTGATGCATTACAATATTTTACATGCTCATGCTTGTTGAGGGATCAAGTGTTTTACGCATCTGCCTGGTTAATGCATGTTGAGGACATTGATAATGGAGTCATCTTTCATTTTCTTTTCTAAATTTCTGTGAGGTTGACACCATTCTATTAGGTTTCTAGGATCCTCTACATACATCTAGTTTCATATTTATCCAGCCATGTTAATGTTTTGCCTGAATTTTGACTTTTGCTAAAGAGACTGTTTGCAGTTGTTAAAGGCCTTTTTTCCAGTACTTTCACAGCTGGGCACTTTAACCATAACTTGTGCATATTATTTTTCAGCAAGTCACACCTTGAAATAGATGCACGCATACTCACGGTTTCACTTACCCATAAGTTGAATCTATGCTTTCATAGAGATTGATAAACCAGATGATATGGTCTGGATGGTAGATATTTATTCGATAATGTGCTTCCTGTTTCAGGTAGCGGAAGCAACCCAGGTCCAGTAATGATCTATCCTACTGAGTCGGATGGTGTTCGCAAGATCTCCTTGCCCATCTTTGGCCTGACTTACAAGTTCCGGGGATCGATGTGGACACAAAATGGGGCGAGCGAAATGCAGCTGTCAAATTCCCTTATGCAGGCTGCAGACAACTGGCTTAGATTACTTCAGGTCAACCATCCAGATTTCCAGTTCTTTGCTTCACATGGCACGCGTAATAGATAAATACCAAAGGATGCAAAAAGCCAACTCCTTCCAATTTTGTTACGCTGAAAAGTAAATCCCAGAGTGCCATGTTACCAAAACTGAGATAACGTGTCATGCGCTGCCTCAAAGGGTTCGGAAGAATAATCAAGTAAATGGCACTTGGGAAAGCCGCAATCCTGAAGACTAGCAAAAAGAAAACCGGATGGTAGTGACCATGGAAAAAAAAAATGCATGAGAATTTCGCCAATGCGTGGCAAGTGTCCATTTTGTTTGCCTCCCTTGACATATAAATAATTCTATCACGAGAGGTAAATTATAACAGGCTTCCCTGGGAGTTCTGATGCGAAAGTTTTACATGGGAGTAAAATTTGAGCATTCCTAAGTGCGGCTGTGTCCGTGCTTTGGTGTAAGAAAACTAATCATGGCACCGTATCCAGTTAATTTTGAGTTTAAGCTATTTTTAAATTTTATTTTATTTGAAAAGTGATTTTTTGTTTACTTGTTAGTGATTTCTAAGGAGATAAAGCGTGTGTGTGTACTACTTTCGCTTCTTGATAGAGAATAATAATCTTAATGGAGGAGTATACGCTTTCTAATTGAAAAAATATATTCGAAAAGGAAAAATTTTATGAAGTGCTTAAGGATTTTATGTCAGGTAAAATGCACGAGGCAAAAAAAAAAAAAAAAAAAGAGGTTTTATTCCTCGAGCTACTTTAATATAAATCCTATCTATTCATTTATGTATGTGTATAGCAATAAATTATATCCTAGAGTCCGTGCCAAGATTAGCTCAAAGAAAATGAAGTTTTACGTCCACATAGAGCTATAACTGAGAGTCCGGGTCTCCGTCTTCCAGGGAGGAGCATTCCTTATTCCCTCAACATCCGAGCTAATCAGGACAAATTCACAGGAAAACGGTAAAGATGGGGTGGCTGGGGAGCTGTCAGCCTTCACTTCTTGTATAAAGTCTTAAAAGGTTTACATGTGGCGTTCAAGACTTTTGTGACATTGGTGCTTTCATTTTACATGTGAAAGTATTATTTGGTTATGATAGACGCCGAATTGTGACGTGAGGGCCATAACATTGTCATCGACAAAAGCATTAATTTTACTACTACTTGAGCGAATTCTTATAATTATATTTTTTGAAATTTATTTAATATATAAATTAAATTAATTAAATTTATTTATAGTAAAACAAAATATTTAATATAAATTGAATTTAATTAATTAAAATAATATATTAAGTAATTTTTTTTTACAAAATATAATATATAATTACACAAAATTTATAATATTGTGAATAAAATTAACTTTTTTTTTTTCAGCCCAATGTTACAAAATCCGACTCGATGCGAGGGGTTAACTCGGTGAACTGGTTGGGGACCGGCTTTGGAAAACCATTTTGGTCCAGACACAGGCAAACTCTATTGAGCGGTGGCATTTCAAGCGCTCTCACGATCGACCTTAACCTTCACTTCACGCATATCCACACCCACACCTCCGTTTCATGTTCTTTTCCTCACCACCCTTTTATTTCTTTGTTTTCCTTTTCCTTTCCTTGGGTTTTGACATTTGTGTGGATCACTCTTGCATACAGAGGAAGGGTTTTAGATTTGTGTCATGCAAAGTGGGTATTGTATTCTGGCAAAGAAAAGGTTTTTTTTTTTTGCTTGTACCTGCCGAATGATTTGAGATTTGTTCTTTGAAGTTAGGATATAATTCTGCCAAAACACTTGTTTTTCTTGTTACCTGTCAAGGGATTATTTCTGTGCTTCAATTTTATACCAAACTGTCATGGCATATATATGATGCGCAACTTGGGACATTGGATAGGATCGAAATCTCCATGGAATGTTGAAAAAATTCCTTCATCTCTTTACTAGTAACCACTCCCTGATTGAACTATTTATTTAATTAATGACTAAGGCTTGTGCCTAGAATAATGTCCAGTTTATAATGGCTATGGGTGATAGGATTTAGTCAAAACAATCCTTCTGGGAAAAATAATGCAAGACTATGTTCATGTGACTGAAATACCCTTTTTGTAAATGGATGGATGAATGCAAAGATACCAATTATAAGAGATAAGAGAATGGTTATGAGCATTAAGTGATAGTTCCCTTTTAATCTTTACCTAAATTGAGGTGTGGAGTTGGTTAAAGATTACTCCGCTGGATTATGTATATGACAGAATCTCAAGTGCTTGAGTTTCTTCGACTAATTATCTTTTAATTAGAAAGAGAGAGCGAGAGAGAGAGAGAGTCCAACAATTGATAAATTATGATAACCAACGAAAATCCACATGGTCCAAGTTGGTGCAACGGGCATCTGACCTTGACCAACATATTATTTCCAATAAATATTGTTCCACCACGAGAGCATACATATGATAGAAAACACACCAAATCCCAAAAGACATACACTCAAACTTTTTTGTTTCATACACCAGGATGCATGACGCATACACATAGTGGCATAGATAATCAAGCTGAGAGAAGCAATTTATAATTAATAAAGGTACGAAATCTAGCACTTGGGGTAGGGAGTTCCACAGGATTTAGCAACGTTCTTGGCATTAGGCGAGTTAACGAACTTGGCAAATCTTGGGTCCTTGAGGTACTGGCAGAGGCATGGCTTCTGCTCATTGATCCTGCCGCAGCACAACTTGGATGGTTGCGAATTAGATGAGAATGCGTTCGCGCAAGGGCTCAGCTGGATTGGGTTGCATGTAACTGCGATTGTGACCTGTGCCTCAGCCATAAGTAGTAGTACTAGGAGTGCACAGAGCGCCACATGTGAGGTCTTCATTTTCACAAGACTCCAAGTGTGTGTGTGATTCAGAGAGAGAGAGAGAGACAGTGGGGAGGGTGGGTGTGTGGTACGTTTACGCTTTGGTGACTCTGCATTTATAGAGGAAGAAAGGTTGGAAAAAAGGAAAATAAATAAAAATAAAGAAACTTGGTGCGCTCAAAATTTATGCAGCAGTTTTTTGCTGAGTTCACGGCCCAGATGAGGGAAGTTGCCGTTTCCATTATGAATTCCGTATCGATTAGCATTCTTACAAAGAAAAACAACACAAAACAGATGGCAAGTTAGGTCCCGCTCGCTATGAAGAAAAAAGGGTAAAATGATTGATGATGAACTAAAAAAGTATTTAGTGAATAAAAAATATTTAAAATGATTAATAAAAATGAAAAATATAAAAAAATAGTTGGATACAAACAGATAGAAAAGTAAAAGTTGCCTAACCTATGAAAAAAAAAATCAATTTAAATATATGTATTATTTGATTTAAAGAGTAAATTTAGTCAAATTATATTTAAAATATTTTTTAGTTTGATAACTAAAAATATAATTTAGTTTAAAAATTTTAAAAGTGGTAATTTAAAGTTTAAATTTAATGTTTGAACAATTTCAAATCAAACCAAATCAAAAATCATAGTTATATATATCTTTTTATTTACGTCTTTTACATTAGAATTATAAATTTTATTATATATATATATATTTTTTTTTTATTTTCGTAATTTTCTCTTGTTGTTTCATTTGTCCTTTTACTATTATTCTATACAAAGTTATTTACACGTAATTTGTGAAATTATAAAGCTTTTAGCAAAATGAGCTGGGACGCATTGGCTTATGATTTGGTATCAATATCGTCAATGAAAGTTTTCCTATTGCTTGAGGAAGCTTTATTGCCCCTCCTCAACTTACGCCATTTTTTATTTTTTCTTTTATTTTTTAACTGATAAATGTTACGAGTACGGCATATGGACCCAGCAGTACATCTCTATCCGAAGTATGGAGCAGCTAGTAGTACATATACCTATTCGCCACCAATCTGAGCGGATGAATATTGTAATTCCGCATGGAGCAATGAATCGTGTTGCCCACTTTTGACAATTGTGCAGTTAGGCTTTCGGTGATGTTGATGCCAACGTGCCCCGGCTGACCTTTTACCATTACATTGTTTTACTCCATCCATGCCGCCGCATGCGTTCTCATCTGCAATTTGGCAGGTTCTCCAGATTTTTGGCGTCATGGGCCCCATATGTTGATTTCAGGTTACTTAATATAAGTGTGATTCTACTTCAAGTATTTTGGAACTTGGAACGCTGAGTGTGAAATATGTGAGGCATTGAAGTTTCTATCTTTGTTTGCCATCTAATGGATCGGTCTCTTAATATATTTTTTTAAAAAAGCGTAATTTTATCAATAGATAATATTGTTCTATTAAAAAAAAAGCCATGAATTTCTTTGTTTATGCAAAAATTTTCAAAGATTGTTACTTTAATTTTATATCCGATGAATATTTCTAATCAGTTGTTACACCATATAAGTGTACTTGGTGAACTCAGAATGGCAATTATTGTACAAATATCCAATGCAAAAGAATGTAACCAATTACCGTTTCCCTTCTCCCATCATTTTTTTTTTTAACTAAAAGATAAAGGAAAAGAAAAAAACCAAAAAAAAAACAAGAAAGATCTCGAAATGTTCTGAATTATCTAGGTGCATCGTATATAATTACAAAGTTAATTGACATATTTTATAAATTAAATAGTTTCAAATTTTTATGTGATAGAATATTAGTTCCAAGTGTAGCAATACCTAACTCTTATAAAAAAGAGAGATAATAAGTCATATAAACGTTAATATTACACATTTTAATAGATTATTTTTTTTAAAAAAATAATTTCATAATAAGTGATATCAAATTTTATTTTTATTCGTCTGTCGTGTGATCTTTGATTTAATTCAAAATGTCAAAAATTTCTGATTTCACTGATTCAGTGTGTAAATCTGGTGTATAAGTATGTAATAGGTACACACGATCCAAACATATTAAAATAAAAATTAGTTATATAAATGTGAGAACTACAAATTTATTTTTTTTTTTAAAAAGTAACGAACTCCATTAGACCTATAATGAGTGCATGAACACACTAATATTACATAATATGCCTCTGCTTGCAGCAAAAGTTGTCGTGGATTAATTATTCGTTGCCATGCCCATTTGTGCAACGCATGGTTGTTTGCACGAAGAAGTAGAGTAGCCGAAAGCTAGCTAGCCCGCTGGAGTTGGTCCTATCGAAACAAGATGGGAAATTAATGATGGAGTGGTGTGAGATTCCATCACATTTTGTCTACCTGCTCCCATAAAGCGCTCCTTTCTTCGACTCCAAAAGTTCACAATTATCAATTCCAATTTCCGAGTATTGAGGACCTGTATTCACACTTCTTAACCAACCTATGTTGGTTTTCGTTGACACCAATCTCTCGGAAGTACTTGGCCTGTCCAAATGACCATCAAGTCTATGAGTCCTTGGCAAGGTCTGATGATCAAAATCCCCGACTATTTTTGAGTTTAAATAACGAAAAATAATAATTAAAAAAAAAAACCCAATTTCTCAGTTCAATGGTTCCAAGGGTTGGGGCATGGGGCTGAAAATTCTGTCTAATAAAGCAAAAGAAAAAAAAAATTGTAGCTTGTGTTAATTAAAGTGATTTAAAGTGAATTGTGTCACGGAACTCTAAGTGCTTTTTGGAATATGTACTTTGGTATATTAGCAAAAATTCATTACGTCCTGATCGTTCCACCGTGGTAGTCATGCTATGACTCAAAATCTCGTGTCATTGCAGACATTACTTGGTCAAGTTTTAGAATCATGGGAAAAGGGCTTGCGAATTTTGTAATTCACAACACAATAAATTTCTTAATAAGTTAAAAGAAGAAAAGAAAAATTGTTATAATGCAATTGATGTCAAGTTTGATGTATTACGACCAAATTCAACTTATGCCTAGGAGTCACTACAGTTTGATTTAGTTCTAAACAGTTGGTTCTGGTTGTATAGCTAGGAGGAATAAAAAACAAATAATATTTAAACAATTTATTTATCATTTCAATTTAGTATCGACTTTAATTTTGATTTTATGTTATTTAAGTTTTTGTTGTGATTTTATTTTGATTCTAATTTTAAATTAGTTTTAGACTGGTTTAAATTTTATTTTTTTATTTTTTGCCAAAAAAAAAAAAGGGGGAGGGGGTAAGTGAATACCTTTGATTTTTCTTTTTCTTTTGATGGAACTGCCAGTTCTAATTGGCAATTCAAGTTCCAAGAGGTCTATTTCCTAATTTTTTGCAATGTCGCCCTGGACTCCGCCGCCTAGGAAGGGGGAGAACTTCTACTCATATAGAAAAATCCTAATAACAATTCCTATTGTTCAAGTTTGTGTTATTGAGAAAAATCAGATAATTGGATTCAATGCAAAGTCAAGGAATGCTCCGGAGAAAAATTGGATAAAAAGAGATGAAAAGAAAGACAAGTTTATGGAGTCGTCACAAGGACTCTTATTATGACAGCACAATCATTTGGCCGAGCACGCCAAATCCGACAATGGCATGGGAAACAATGGAACGGTGAAACTAATTATCACATCGAAGGGGCTGGCCTGTTTGTCAATGGACATACCCACCTTGTTGAACAATCTTTTGCTTCAAGATTTGGCAACTGGGATCAGATTTTTTTTTTTTTAAGGAAGTTTATGGTAGTTTCATACACAAGATACCACCACGCCACGGCAATACACAAAATTAGAGATGAAGATTCCATTCCATATATCGCCATCGGCAAATAAGAAGTTCATGGAAGTTTTATACACAAGATACCCCGTGACAGCAATTCAAAAACAAAAAAAAAAAGAAGAAAATTTAGAGATGGAGGTTCGTATCCCCATTATGAAATCCAATGGCGCGTATCTTTGCGGGATGTCTTGGCAAGTAAGCATCGGATTGTGTGCTTTTTTCTCTTGCTTTGTTGAGAAGAAGAGAAGATGTCGGCATTTGTAAATCGCTTTGTGTCTTGCCGGGACAATTACTGGTTTTCATGGTCCAAAGAGAGTGCCGAAAATCATATCGTGGGTCCGTCCCCATCATGTGTCCTGGCGAGGTCCTGTCTTTCATATGTCCTGCTGTTTGCTCATTGTTTGTTTCTACAATATTAGGATAAGGATACGTCAACAATATATATATATATTTCACTAAAATGAAAAAATAGAGTGATATCTCACTGCCTCGCTAAAAATAAAAAGTAAAAAAAATAGTGTAACTATGAAAAAAATAATAAAAAAATATGTAAACGTAATAAAATTTAATAATAAGAAGTTTATGCTAATTAAACTACGCAATCAATCCCTGACAATGATTTCTCATTGTCAATGCCCACTAGCCACTACATATAAAGTGTTATTTTGGCAGTGGACTGATCAATGTATAATACTTGGGGAATGTTTATCTTCAGAGTTCTCTCCTGTACAAATTGTTTACTACTTTATTGTAACCATAAGACACCTTTTTTTTGTATTTTGTTTTTTTTTTCTTTTTGTGGAGAAGTAACTATAAGATAGTCTATGCCAGAGAATTTCTGTATCCATTCGAGAAATTCACAAAACAACATTTGTTTTTCTTTTGTTTATTTCTATCCCGTTGGATCGTAAACCAAAGTTCTTATTTTTTGTTGAATAATAGTTCAAGTAAGTTTTGAATGAGACCCGCCGAAGCTTGAGGCGAATGAACGAATTTTCATTCCACGTTAAATAATTTACTCAATGATGAATGTCCCGAATAAATCCATCCGACGAATAACCAACAATCCTGTTACACATAAAAATGTAATTATCGTCCTCTTTTCTGAGAAATCATATACCCTTACAAAATTGAACAACCAATAAATTTATCTAATGAATTGTAATTACAATTCCACTCATCACATTAGCCTTCCAAAAACAATTGTCTTAAAAGTTAAGGCAAAAGTTTTTCCACGAATCTTTTATAAAGATTGATCCGACAATAACATTTTACCCCTAATGCACTGTAACGAAGTCTCACATCATAAAAAAATCTATAGACCTTATAAACGTGAATACTGCACACCCCAATAGATTAACTTTTTGGGAAAAGATAATAACCCCCTAACAAGTGATATTAGAGCTAATTCATTCCAAATTCGATGTCCGCTGCCGAGTACTCTAGGCCCAAGAGTAGGGAAATAAACAGGAGAACCCCAGTCCGCAACAAGAACGTCGATAGATTTGGTAGGGAAAAATGTGACGGAATCCCACATTCAATGTGAGGGAATCCCACAGCATGCATGCATACATTCCACCAGAACATATATTAACTGCAATTAGTCTACCCCTCTTCATTGCATAGACAATTTTGTTTGGGATGATTCTTGATGTTTATAATGTTACCATTCTCTTGCATACATATTTATTCTCTCTAGATCTAGATTTCAACCATAAACATACCAGAATGCAAAATACTCTTTTCTCCATTCCCCCACCCACCCCCCTCTCCTCTTTTTTTCTTCCCCCATTTTGTGTCCACTGAGGGCTTAATGAGCCAGGAATAAATAACATAAATAGTTCATATAAAGGGGATGCCTATCTGTCAAAAGGAGTCCATGGCTAAAGCCCAATCCTGCTATGCCATACCAGGAATGCCACAGCAAAAACTTGAACCCAAATTTCACCCAATCTTGCGTTTGCAAAGACTCTTCCGCCGATTCCTCCGCAAGCTCTTTGAAAATTGCGGGGTTACAAGGGCATAGCAGTAGCAAGCATTTGTCGCAAACATGAATTCAAAAAAGCTCATGGCAGTAGCTGAAGTATGAATTTGTTCAGTATGGCAGAAATTGGGGTATTAATTTCTGCAAACATACATAAGTATAAGAGTGTCAATAGCAGAACACACTAGTATAAGTTCTCACATACAGGTTTGAGACTACTTTATTCCTGGCAAGGCCTTTCCTGGCTGTTTTAGTAGAACATGATACAAAAAGCAAGTAAAGAGAGAGCTTAAATGGCAAGCAGATCAAGAAAGGAGATCAAATTCAGGTAAATTTCTAAATGCTATGACCAGTTAATGTATCTGTCAACTCTTGATCCATCCACTGGCTTAATGTAGGCATAAAATTACAACTTGCTTCTGACTTGTTCTAACTTTTTACTAGAAGTTTATCACAACGCTTGTGCTTCTTCACTAAGGCCATGGAGTAACTGACATTGCAATGTCACAAACCAATTCTCAAGAATCCTTGCCCATATTGGTACAATACAAGAGAATCGAAGGTTCAGATCAAAATTATTACCACACAATATTGTCCCAGTGCAGGAAACCTCCATGGCCTCTGGCATTTGTGAATTTGTAGACAGCACCTGACACTAGCAACAGCAGAAAAATTAAGCATTGTCAAAATGCAAAACCGAATACAAGGCATGGGAATACCAAAATACTTTGGAGACAGAAATCCAAATATTGCATGTCAGCCAACTGAACAGTAAAGCTTAATACCTTCGTAACCTCCAAGAACAGGATCTTCTGACAGCAATAGTGGTGTATCTAGGTCAACAAATCTGCATGAAACATTTTGTGACTGAAAGGTGAAAGGGCATATTGCATTATTGAGGAGCAATTGGTATACGGGGCACTCAACCATGAAATCAAGTCTGCATTACCACTAATTTTGCAACTAGGGACTGAAATTGTAGTGCTTACCTGAAACACCCAAGGCCAGCAGCAAGGTGGCCAGCAAAGCCCATGGCCAATTTGGTCTCTACCATACCACCAATCATCAGGTCCAATCCTGATGCTTTTGCTTCCTCGATGATTTTTAGTGCCCCAATGACACCAACTTTGGCAAGCTTAACATTAATGACATCTGCAAGCTTCCCTTCAACTATTTTTTTCACATCAAAACAACTACGACAGCTCTCATCAGCTGCAACAGATATCCCATATTTGCCTTTCACAATACGCGAAACATGACCAAGACCTTCCCAATCATCTCTATGAACAGGCTGTTCAAAGAGGATAGGAATCACTCCCATTTCTGCAAAAATCATTGCATTCAGGTTGGCTTTACTAGTCAGAAAATCTAAACATGTATTGCAATGGATGATATACAACTCAGTGGCTACATAAGGACATTTTCACACACCAAATATGTGTATGCATGAACATGCAAAGACTGTTTTTTTTTTTTTCCTTTTCCTTTGAGATCAGGAAAGATCAAATTACGCACAATACAAGGGTTTTACCCTATTCAATTTTTGAGAAAAGCTTGCACCCATAGGAAAGCATTGGTATGCTTTCATGCATATCTTACCATCTAACTTTTCAAAAACTTCAATAGCTTCCTTGGCTTTGTATCCCTCATTAGCATCCAAGATAAATAAACAATCAGGATGGGCTGCACGTATGGCTTGAAGAACTTCAATGTCTGCCCTCAGGTTCTTTCCCACCTTGAGCTTCAAAGTCTTGAATCCTTGTTTTCGATACTTAGCAGCCAATTCAGCAGCTTCAACTGGTGATACAATTGGAATCTGCATACATAACATGGTTGAACTAGTGAAACTTCTTTAAAAGATTCTTTTTAAATATCCATTCCATTTCCTTCCATTAAGGTCTAATAAACATATAGTAGGAGAAAAACACTAAGGCCATTAATTGCACGTGTGTTTTTAGTATCAACTAGCAAAATGTAAGTTCTTTTAACTGCAGAAGCACCGAACTGTTATATCAGTAGTTACAGTATCAGAAACTCCACCAAATAGTCTCCACAGGGGTACACCAATGCTATTAGCCACTGCATCAATCAGTGCCATCTCAACTCCTGCCCTAACCTTAGATTACAAAAACAGTTTAATTAGCAATAGAGATTTGCTTAATATTGTAATATGTAAGAGTTGAACTGCATAACAAAAAGGATGCATGAATTTTGAATAGAACAAATGTCATTTGCATGAATGCCTCACATATCCACCAGATGTTTAATCAATTATATTAAAAGTATACAGTTACTTGCACTTAGATGCCAAATTTGTTCACCAGCAATACGTGTGAAGCTACAAAATTTCAGCAGACACAGGGACAACTAGATCTAGTGAAAGATGATTGTACTCACTGTAATGTGCGCCTTTGTTGCACAAATGAAACTTGTCACCAAAGGATTCTAAATAACAGGATTGGGTAGATGAATTGCACAAAATGAATCCTTGATGAAGCCAATTTGATCACACCATAACAAATTCGGTTCTGATTTTATGTCAACATTTGAATGACTTAAATCATTTGTTCTCAAAATTTAATCAGGAAACTAAACATGAAGCAAAAGCATACAAAGTTTTTTAAGTTTCAAGTCTCAGGTTTACTTTGATCTTTCAGTCTTCGGTTCAGAAGTTCATGATTTCTCAAATACAATTACTACCTTCACAAATATTTTATCAAACAAAAGATAATTAAAAATAACTAGCTTGATTCATTCATATAATCCTCCCTATATTACACTTCCCAATTCAAACCCCAGAGAGAAAAAGGTAATGGACAAGCTAACACAATCAACTAACTAACAATAGGAAGCAGCAAATAGATCAAATCCCAAAGACCAAAAACAAGTGGAAAGAAAAGGGACAAATACACTCACAGAAGCAAACTCATGCCCAGGAAGAACTCCACAAATCTTTTCCAAAATCAAGCCCAAAGTCATGGGCTGAACGCTCTTCAGAAATTCACAAGCCTCCCTAGCCTTCATCAAGGCTTTGGGCTGATCTTGCAGTAACAGATGGCAGTATCGGAGTCTCACCCCATCCTACACACCCACTAGCCAATTCAATCCTGATTGCCACATTCTCTACATTTTCCAGCCTAGATGAGGCTATTGTAAAAGGGGCTATCAAAGGCACGTTCATTGGCCTACTCTCTGCTCTCTGCACATTTACCGTCAAAATTTTCAACAAATCGTTAAACCCCAAGTTCTCACCTTTTGAGGGTGTTTCCGCAGCCAATGCTTTGGTTGGACATAGCCTGAAAATGGGTTTTGGAAATTTCGAGTCTTTTTGAGGTTTAAGGGGTTTTTGGGTGGTTTGGAGGAGGGAAAGTTGGAAAGACATAGTGGAAACCATTTGCTGATTTGGAATTTTGGGTCTTCTTCGGGCAATGGATCTGATGGTTTTTCTGCCATTGCTGATTGATATTGCTGCAAGTGTTTGATCTAGCCCAAGGTTACAAAACGCAACTCTATTTTATTTATTTTTAAATCGAAGATGTCCAATATTTTAAAAATAATTTCATTTGCTTTCCTTCTTATCTTTTCCCTGGTGGATAGGTGAGCGACAAGGCCGTGTCTTCCGGGTTGTTTTTATTGTACTTGTTCAGTTTATTCTCTCTCTCTCTCTCTAGTTTTGGCGCTTGGCTTGGCACCACAAGCATCCGGCTGAGTTAGTAAAAACGACCTGCCAGAGAAGCAGGGTCCTGGGCTTCAAAACGGCGAGAAAGAGGAAACAGGTTGGTCTGGGTGGATCCACTTTTACACACACACACACGCACACATATATATATAAATATAAATGTGCATACAGACCATAACAATACATAAATAGCAAATTTTATTGATTGCATATATATTTTTATTAATCGTGTGTGTCTCTTTTACTTGTTTATACCCACACGGTCCCCCACCCCACTAGCCTTTTTCCTAGTAAAAAAGTTGTCCCCCTGATCGCCAAGGCTTTGTTAAGAATTCACAGAGAATTATTGCACAATTAGGTAATTGGTGTGGTTTAATATTCTAGTTTATTAAGTCTATTCCGTTCGATTTTCGTTTCTTTCCAAGGCCTTTTGTCATAATGCTGCTATTTCTATAAAGGTTGCCTGGTGCCCCACTAAGCCACAATTTCATTTGTTTGTAATTTGAGCCCTTCTTGTGTTTCTCATATTGATTAGTTGTCTACATGCACAGGCATGTTATGTCGATAGGTCTGGAATATAGCTTCGGAAGACCTCAAAAAATGTATCTTCGTAAACATCTCATTAGACGTTTTAAATATGAGAAACATCCAATTTCAAATGTTTCAGAATAAAAATATGTTCGTGACAACATTGGCCAGCACTAATTTTAACTTACCTCTCTTATAAATGCACGACATTTGAAAATTGAACTTAATGGAATTTCTTAATTTCTTTGCTCGGGAAAGATAGACGCAATTCAACATCCTCAAAGTTATTTAGGTTAACACATAGATATAATTTTGCCTTATTAACAAATTTTTAATTAATGTTACATTATGAAGAGGCAATTTCTTAAGTCGATCAAAGTATTTGAACGTGAAAGCAAACTCTAGACAGATGACAAATTTTACATAATTGAGTCTTTAAAAATAATTTTAGAATTCATAAAAAAATAATTAATTTTTTAAAAGAAATTTTTATGTCATTTATGTAATAAAATTATCAACTAATAATTTATTTAAATGATTTTTTCTTAAACTATTAATATAAAATTTTATTTATAATAATTTCTAATTTAAGAAAACACAGAATAATAAAAGAATAAATATAGTTTGATATTAAATCCTTAAATTTGAACTTAAAATTATAGTGTTAAAATTAAATATTTTAGACAAATGAATAAATTATAAAATTAAAATATTAATTATAGAATAACGAAAAATAATCCCTATTACGCGAGTTGCATGAAAAGCTAATTGCGAAGCTACATTTTGCTCATACAAAAATGACAATAAGAAAAATATGTTCTTGTCGCAGAGACATTTCACAGTTTTGGTTCAACTTTTCTGGTCTACATGGCTCGTGGATTCCATATCTTTACTCATGTAGAAGCGGCCATGCTAAGTAACGTTGAATGACAAGCCCCAAGCCATTCTTTTCTTCTGCTCTTGTTTACTTTATCACAAAGCTTGGAATCCCCCATCTGCTATTTATATCGATACATACGCGCAGAATGAGATGGTGCAGACTGCATCAGCAGATGTTGAATTTTCCTGATTAGAAAGCAAAAGGAAATATTAATTAATTTTCCGTCCTATCACCATGCCCACTTATCCTTTTGAATCCGACAACGAAACAGTGCCGCTGACAAAGCTGTTCGGCCGGCAGAGACCAATGCATGCTGTTCTGGGAGGAGGAAAAGGTACATAAACATTTTCATTCGTTCATTCATTATTTATTTATCTATTTATTTATTTAAACTTGGACAAGCCCCGTAGTCATAAAAGTACAGCTATGACATTAACTGTTTGCCTTGGGAAATGTAGTTGTAGTCTATTAATTTAAGTTGGTTCGCCACTTCTTGTGTACTTACCGTTGCTTTCAAAATCATGGGATGAAAATTCGCCTTTGCTGAGTTGAAATCGTGGTTGAACTCTCCAGAATATTGACAAAAAAAAAAAAAATCGATTCGGTCTTGCAATTTGTTTGCAGTTGCAGATGTGCTATTATGGAGGGACAGAATGATATCAGCAGCTCTTTTAGCTGGAATGACAGTGATGTGGCTCCTCTTTGAGGTTGTGGAGTACAACTTTGTGACCTTCTTCTGTCATCTCTCCATTACCCTGATGCTTATTGTCTTTATATGGTGCAATGGAGCACAATTTTTCAATTGGTACTGGCTGCATCCCTCTTCCAAAAAAAGCTAACCATCTTACTTAAATATCCACAACTATTGGACTTTTGAGTTGTACTTTACATTTCCATCAATAATCAAAAGAACTACAGAGTGTGATTTCTGATCAAGCTATTTTCAGGACTCCTCCGAGGATACCTGAAAGTATTCTAGATGAGCAATCATTCCGGCAATTCGCTTCAAGGTTCCACGCAAAGTTCAACCGGGCCTTGGAGATGCTCCTTCGCATTGCATGTGGAAGAGAACCGGCACTTTTCATTTTGGTTTTATCACTAACCTTAATTTCATTCCTTCCATGCAAATGGAACTCAATTTTCCATTAACTTGTACGCTTAGTTTCTCCATGGTTTTGGACAGCAGACACTTCTGGGCCTTTATGTACTATCCGTGATTGGAAACAACTTCACCTCCTTAAATTTCCTCTATACGGGTAAGGAATTTCGGTTGCCTCATCCTTTTCTCAGAAATTTTTTGAGTTTGTCTTCATATTGATCCTCTCTGCTGCTGCTGCTGCTGCTTGGACATGAAGGTTACCTTTGTTTGCAAACATTGCCATTTTTATACGATCGCTACGAGGAAGACGTGGACTACTATTTTGGTATGATGAACCGCGAGGCAAAGAAAACATACCAAAAATTTGATTCCCAGGTTCTTAACAAAATACCAAGAGGGCCGGTGAAAGAGAAAAAAAGCAAATGAATTTACCTTTCTTGTACATAAATCTATGGATGTGACAAGCTGCAAAGTTCATTTGTACAGAAGAAACTTATCATCGTACAATCAAGAGGTAAATTAAGTGTATGTATGTGTATTAATTCGATTGTACCATGAAACTCCATGTGAATTTGTATCATAGTACATAATTAAGGTAGATGTGTGACTCTTTTTTAAAACATGTGAATGGATTAAATTATCAAAGATAGCCTAGTGGAAATGTAAAACATAAGCTCTGCTCAAGCCGGTTAGGCGTGCTATGAAATTTTTTGTCCAGGTCCATTCATTTTCCATGCCCCAGAACAAATTTTATAGTTTAGGAATTGGAGTTACATTGAATAATTAAATAACAATAATCTCTTGCTGCAAAGCGGCAAGATTGAATTGTAATAAAACGGCCCGGACCCAAGAATGGCTTAAGCAACAATTTTTAATTAAAAGAAATCTATCATTTTCTTACCTTTTAATTTAATTTTGTTCTCAAGATTAATAATTAGAAAATTTTTAATATATTTTATATTATTTTAATTAATAGGCATGCTTATAAAAAGTAATTTCACATACGAATATAAAAATAAATATTAAATTATATAAATTATTAATAATAATTTTTAATTATAAAATTATTATTTTTTTATTCTTCAATTTAATCTTATCCTCAAGATTAACTAAAAATTTATTTTAATTAGATATTTTATTTTGATCCATTATTTTTTTAACTTAGTTTTTTTTCGTATAACATTTTTCATTTAATGACTTATAACAGTAATAACTACTATATGTTCATTCGTGAAAAAATTTAAAATAATATCTCTAAAAATTTATAACCAATTAATGTCATAATAATTTTACAATATTTTATAACTGATACTTTGAATTTAATACATATTTTTTGAAAAGAAAGTTGTTTAACAAAATTAATTTTGTCTAAATTAATTAATAAAACTTGATTTTCTTTAAAATATTTATTAATCTTAATAAATAATAAATTAGAATATTCAGTTAAATATATAATAACCTTATTTAAATTTTTATATTTCATAATATCATACTCTGAATCAATATCAAAGTTTGTATTTTTCAATTAAATATCTAATAATTATTAGTAAATTTATCAACACTATATAATGATACATTAATGAGTTCATCATCAAACTTACTATGATATTTGTTGATTTTTGACTGAAAATAGTATATAAAACAATATTATCTAATTACTTTAAACGTTCTTTTACAAAAAAAAATATTAATTTTTTAATATGAGTTGGATCAATTTTTAATTTTTTTTATGAATATTGTAAAGTTTTATTAAGTGGTGTTATTTGTTTTTATTTTAAGTAATAGAAATACGAAAGAAAGTATAAGATTAAAAATAAGAAAATTATAAAAATAAAAAATAAAAAATAAATTATTTTAGAGGAACAAATTTTTAATAATTAATTCAAGAAAATTAACTTCTAAACAATTAGAAAATTTTTAATATTTTTTTATTATTTTAATTAATAAATTATAAGTTATTATATATAAAAATATTAAATTATATAAATTAATAATAATAATTTCCTAATTAATAGCTTACTATCAAATCTCTCCGCCAAAACCATTTACATATTCCAACCAGATGAAGGGAAAAAAAATTATAAATTCTGTGTTCGAACAGTTATTTGTTATTTATTGGTGACCGAACCGAAAAAAGAAAAAACAAAGCTATGCCACTGAAATGGGATGCACAAACAAGCCCCATGATGTCAAATGGTATCGTATCTAGTGGGAAATAAAAACTTTTTCCCATTTACCATGTTCAGCTTGCAGCAGACCACCTACTTTCATTAGTGCTATGTTTCATTCAATATCTTGAAGACCCAGAAGAATCATCCCGTTCATTTACTTTGCTTGGCAAGGCAGCAGACTCGATATCAGAAAATGACGAGTATGATGCATAAACTTTCTTCTCTGATCCACGACTAATCCATTGCACAGCATGCTTGACAGCTTTCAATCCAACCTTGCAGGGCAGCTTGATGCAGCACCAAGTTATATAAAGGAGACAAGAGACACAGAGCAAGCAAGAACTGCAGCCACACTCAGCAGCTTCATAACACCAGTTCTTGAAATCTTGGCCCGAGGAAGACAGCCGAGAAACAAGAATCAGAAGCCCTCCTTGCCCCCATTGTATTTTTCAATCTGCTTCCAAAGCCTATTGCCTTGTTTCATCTTGAAGGAAGAACCCCCCTTTAATTTGCAAAAAGAAAACTGCTCAACAAAATTTACAAAAAAAAAAATAAAAAAATAAAAAGGGCCTTAAGACAAGCCAGCTCTTCAGAGGATAAGATTCCAAGGGTAAAAATGTCCAGAAATGTCGGAATTGGAGGTTTTGTCTCACCAATTGCTCCATCAGATTGTTCTTTCTTTCTGTAGTCTATGTCACGCCTCTGTTATCGACTTGACTCCTTAAGCTGGAATAATCTTTTGATTTTTAATTTAATTTGAGCACTGGAGTAGGAAGTCTACTGCTGCTTTAAGGTGTAATGAGAGTTACGGTAGAAATTGTTTAGATACACACATCCGCCCTCTTTTACACTGAAACGATCACTTAACCTTCTAACCTTCAGATTTACATTCTACACCCCTCGTTTTAAATTGATTTTCAAAAAATATCAAGCCAGCAACTTTATTTTTCACACAGTAAAGTAATAAAAGAACATTTATTTAATAGAATAAGTTTTCTACAAAAAAAAAAAAAAAAAAACAGTAGTTAAGGAGGGACGGGGGACTCTCTGTGTTCTTAGAACTCCAGAGGACATCTACCCGCTCTGGGAGTGACGAATGGGGCTGGCAACAAGCAGCAGATGAAACAAAGAAGTTAATGCTATGTAAATTCCTTTCATCAACCATAATAAAAATGAAGAACACACATAACGCCACAACATCTAATTTCAGCTACTTTCCTACGCTATATTAGCCAATAATATCACGCGGACAAGTACAACAGTCATTCCTTGGCATTCTCCATATCTGTCTCGTGCAACTCATCAAAATCATCAGTGTCTTGATCAGAATCAAGCAGCTCATCCAATTCAGAATCAGACTCAGACTCTAAATCTTTGATGTCATTGGCAGGCGGATTTAGCCTTTGCATAAACTCATCGTCACCGATCCCTGCTAGCTTCCTCTTCAATATGGCCTCAAAGATTGATGGCAATGCCTCTCCATCACCCTCATAGAATTTCTCTATCTTCTGTTTTAGTCCTGAAACCATTAATCCAACACTTCAATTGAGTAAAATAATTGATAGATAAAGCCATAATTAAAAAAAGTTTCCTAGAAATCTCAGAAAGAACTGCCAGAGAACTCAGGCCTTTAGTCCCACAAGAACTTGACGGACACATCACAATCATACAAACAGAAGCACAATCAGCACGCTTCATCCAAGGCAACTGAACTGCAAACATTGACATACAGTTTACCAAATAGCAACCATTGAATAAGCATGAACCAGACACTTTGAGTTTTTTAGCTTTTATTAATTTATTCTTTTTATTTGGAGGCGGAAGGGGGTGGGGGATTCGCAAGGGACAAGAGCGTATATAGGTCATAAATTTTTTTCTGCCATTGTTTCAACCTTTTTTACATATTAATTTCAAAAACCCACTAACAAATGAAGTAAAGCATCCATTGCACATCTAAAATGCCAAAACACCAACTTTATTTATTTTAAAAAAAAACTAAAAAGCTAAACAGAGCGAAGGCAAATGTTTCTCCACCGCTTTCCTGGGAGACAAACAGAAACCCAGGAGGAAAAATAGGAAACTATATTCGGATTCTAAACTACCCACCTTCGTTGCTGACGGAATCATCATTATCATCGATGGTGTCGTCTGGGTTCGGAGTCGGTGACAGGGCGGTGTTCGATTCACCGGACGAGCCATTTGACTCGGACGAAGAATAGGACCTGGGTACAGAACGAGCCGACCCTGTAAGTGGAGCGAGCGATGGTGCTAGTTCCCGGTTGCATTTGGGAAGAGACAGGAGAGAGAAGGCTCCTGCAAGAGCTCTTTTCATGCCTGCCTCCATTTCTGCAGGGTCTTGGGGCAAAAGAAAAGTTTAGAGGTTTATAACATCATCGTCTAAATGGGCCCAGGTCATGTCATGTGATATCTGAGCCGTCGAGGCCTAAAATTTATCTTCTGACTCTATTTTTCTTAAAATTTATTGAATCGTACTAAAAATAATGTATACTTTTAAATTTAAATATTTGTTTTGACAAAAATCATGCAATGCATACGAAGATTAACAAATATGAATGAAGCAAAACAAAATATGCATAAAGATGAATGAAAAGTACAAAAAAGAATGATAATTTATAGTATTATATTTTTTTTTATTTACATATATTTTGCCATGACATACTTTATTAGTTCTTGTGCAGATTATATGATTTTTATTAGAAGAATTTAAACTTTAGAAAATAGCAATGAAAATTTTATCACCTCATTTAAGTCTTGCGAGTGGGTCCGAGCAACAACGAGACTCTTTATAATTTGTACACATGAGGAGTGTGATAAACAAATGCCCTTCCGCCCCAGGTCGAGCGTACAATTACAATTCGGTAGACAAAAACGGTAAAATGTAATGCGAGAGTCACGGGGACTAGTAGCTACTAGTAGCCTTACTCCAGAAGAAAGCACCAGAACTGACACTGCCAAGTCCGAAATTGGACATAAAGTGGGAGGGACAATTTGTCGGTTAGGGCAACGGTCCTAATAATGTCACCTTTTTGAATTTCTGTTCCTCCCTCACGCATACTTTCCTCTCCCAAATTTCTTAAATCTTGCCTTCAAAGTCTTCCTTCCTTCCCTTCCTTCCTTCCTACCTCCACCTCAACTAAATCCTCACCGTAGTAATAATAATAATGATGATGATGACGACTCTCATATATATAAATGCTAAAGTTCGCACTCACAGAAACCACCATCTCTTTCATCAATGGCAGATTCAATGTCACCCCAAGAGCTCCACCCCATCACTCAATCGAAACCCACTTGCAAAAACAGGTCCTGCTCGCGTTTTCTGTGTAGGTCTCTTTCATTCTTGATCTTTCTCGTTGCTATTCCATTGTTCCCGTCGCAAGCTCCAAACTTTCTTAACCAAACCAGATTCACCAAACTCTGGGAGCCTGTTCACTTGCTGTTCATCGGAGTTGCCGTCTGCTATGGCTTGTTTAGTCGCAAAAGAACCAATTTTGATGGGGACCTGGAAACCCACTCCACTGTTGTCGACGATTCACACTCTTCCTATGTGTCCAGAGTTTTTCAGGTATCTTCCATTTTCGAAGATGGTTTTGATAATTGTTGTGTGTCAGATGGCAAAACCGTCTGCCAGTCTTGGAATTTTCAGTCCCATAGAGGCGATCTTTCCATGGTCCATGTTGCCTATGGTGGTTCTGTTGTCAATGAACAGAGGAAAAGTGAGTCGTTTTGTTCTGAAAATGGTTTTCAAGCTTCACTTGAAGCTTGGGATTCTCAGTATTTTCGGGGTGAATCCACTGCTGTGGTGTCTCAACCAAATTGTTTGATTGATGAATATGAGGAAAATGAATATTTAACGGGTCACAAGTCATTGGGATTGCCTGTTAGGAGATTGAATTCGAGGGTTGGGGACGCGGGTAGTCCTCAGTTGAGTAATGAAACTGGATCTAATTCAAGCTTGGAGGCTTTGTCTAAGTCTAATAGTTCCGAGAAAAGCACAGGAGATTCGAACTTGGGTGATATCGGTCCTATAAACTTGGAGGAGAGGTTTAATGACACTGTTCCATGGCGTTCAACATCTGCGAGGATGGAAATGAGAGAGAAAGTCGGCTCTGTTGCTAATGGCTCTTCACATTCGAGGCCTCTCTCAGTTGATGAAACCCAATTTGATTCACTCAAATCTCATTCTCTGACGTCAACAACATCATTCTCAACCCAGTCTGGTTTGGCAACATGCATGCCAGCAGGGTTCTCTCCCTCCCACTACATTCTTTCTGAATTACCAAACCCAGAAACAGAAGAGTTAGGAAAAAAGAAAATAAATAGAACGTCTTATCCTCCTGTTTCTCAGTCTCCACAAACAACAACGAACAGCGGTTCTCAACCGGATGCTTTTCACTTGGGAGATATATTAGTGGTTCTTTGTTCCAGAAGGATTTGCAGAAAAACTTGGAAAGTGAGTTCAAGAATTTGAGTGGGAATTTAAGAGATGATTCACTAAGTAGCACGGAAAAGGGGCAGGATTCTTTGAAATCGGATGAGAAACCTACAGTGCTAGTTAAAGGTTCGTCAAGGGGAAAATCTGTCAGGACAATTCGGGCCAGTGGATGTAATTCAGAGGCCAAAAGTGCTCGAGATGCTACTAAAAATCATGTTGAAGTCTTGATCGGAGAAAATCGGGACGAATCAAGAGAAGCAAAGGCTAGAAAAAGTGAAACAAGAAGACCCGACAAAATGCCAATTGGCGGCAATGAGAAAAGCCTCGATGACATACATCATCTTCGGAAGCCATCATTTGAAAAGTACGATAAAGAAAGGAATGAGGCTTCTGAAAATGTTGCTGTGGTTTCGGAGAGTGGAGCTGGTAGCTCAGATGAAGATGCTGTGATCGGCACTAGCTGTCATGCCGGAGATGACACCAATGAAGTTGATAAAAAGGCTGCAGAGTTCATAGCCAAGTTCAAGGAGCAGATTAGGCTTCAAAAGGTTGAATCAGTGGAAAGATCAAGAAGGTCCCGCAGAACCCGTAACAAATATTTAGGCGATGCTGCCCAATAGATATCATCTAAAATGGAGAGATGAAGGTGATTATTAGCAATTATTTTTCTCTCGGATTCTGTTTTCATTTATGCAGATGCAGTACATTTAACTTGTTTGAAGGTTATATATGTAGTCTTTTGCATAGAGAACCCAAAAATTTTCATCATATCTTGAAGGAGGTTCACTTGTGCACCTTTTTCCACGAATCTGATAAAATGGGGTTAAAATCTGTTGGAGAGATCCTCATCAAGGCCATATTCGGCGATGAATTGGAGAATTTTTTATCATCGAATTACTTGTTTCAGCATGATACCTGTGCAACAAAAAAGTTGATCTGGCGGGTCAACCGTGGGCCAGGAAAGAACGAGACTGGTTATGGCCCATGGTTGGCTACCCGAGTTTCCCATTTTCGGCCTGTAAGGGGGGGGGGGGGGGCTGTTCAATTAAAGCCATCATCTCTTACAAGAATTGAAGTTAAGGGTATCTTGTTCAATTGTCATTTTTATTTTTATTTTGTGTTTTTCATGAGCAAGGCAGAGTACGCCATTGTCTTCGTGTTAAAGGGGCTTTGTGATGTGACTGTCTGTCTGTAAATATTAATCGACTATGTTAAGACATTTACTTGTGAGTCTGTGATGGAGTATGCATCTATGCATCTTCTTGTGGCACGAAATGTCTTCCCGTTGCTCTGGTACCAATTTTAGCGTGACAATTTACTGTTTTGAAAATGTGAGAATTCAGGACGTCTATGTCTTGCTTATCCAATAGCTGCTTGAGCTTGGTAATCATAAATAACCACACAAAAGCCTGTAATAACTTGTCTTTATTATTATTTATTTTAACTGATTTATATATGGTTTTATAAAATAAAAAAAATCGATATTTAAGTGCTAAGTTGACTTGCACGTGAATTCAAACTATGTCTCTCTCTCTAGTTGAGGTTAAAGAGACACTTGAATCTCAAAATTCTCTTATGCTTCGACCACTCGATCTAGAATTATATGATTATTTAAATAACTCGCCTAACCAGCCCCCCCCCCCAACGAAAAATATTTTACAATTTGATTATTATTAATTTTGTAATTCTTTAAAGAATTGGTTAATAACTCTTTTTTTTTTCCCTTCCTTCTTCTTATTGTCAACTTTTGACCAGAACTTTATTTTTTTATTTTTCCTTTCCGTGCCCCTTTTGAAAAGGGATTAGGTTGACACCATGTAAATAATCACATCCACGTGACTATTCTTGGGCAACCAAGTGGGATTAGACTGCGGTGGCCTACATTGGGTCGCAGTGGCGTACACGGGAGTGCTTGCTGGGAGAAAAAATTTTCAGTTTTTTTTTTAAATAAAAAATATAGAAAATATAAAAGAGTAGGAGATCAGTTTATAAAACAAAAAATAATTAATATATATATATATATACTAGAAAATCTAGTTTTCTAGTTTTCTGACTTTGTAGGTGATTCAGAAAACTACTTTCTATTATTTTTTGGCTTTTTTTCTTTGAATCAGAAAATTAGAAAATAATAATAATTATTATTATTATTTAAATTTTTATGGAGAAATGAAAATGAAAACAGTGAAAAATATTTTTTAAAAGTAAACACCCGGAGCAGTCTTAGGGTCCATTGAAATTAAATTCGTTTTCTGTCTAAGTTCGTTCATGATGGCTATTTTCTTAATAATTATTATTCATTTCGCACTAGTCTTTCACGGTATTGCTTTCGGTGTACACCATTGGCACTAAAGGAAACAAATCCTGCCCTCGTCTGGCATTAAGAGTCTCAACCCTTTTTTCCCAAGGGGAAAACCTTTTTTTTTTTTTTTTTTGTTTTGCATTTTTTGTGATCTTTGAGTCAATTCCAACGATAAAAGACAAGTCATTTATATCTTGCGAGAACTCAAATTCAGACCAATAACAAATTAAACTTTGGTCTAAAATTTTGCGAGTTTGCTTTATTCCTGCGTTTAAGCTTGCAGGTGAGTTCATTGCTCGGTTCCAACTCTCCCGTAATTTGAATTTGCGACTCAAAATGAATAAACTCTAACAAGTCCAATTAATTGTCACGTTATCTGTGACGTATATATAAAGGTTCTACACAATCTCTAAATCAAAATAAATCATTTTCACTTTATTTTTGAGCTCAAGAGTATAAGAGAAATCCTTTTTTTTTTTTTGTTTTTCTCTAAATGGCTTATATATTAATTTAAACATTGAAGTGCTAAATCAAAAATGCCTCAGTTCCTAATTCTTCCGCGTCGCAAGCCCTCGTTTCCAATCCAGACCGTGACTGGATCGCTGGCCGAGGACCCCATCAATCCCAAATAACCATGATAAACAAATAATTAAATAACGAAAATACCTCTGGTGTCTATCAAATTCTGAGTGACTTGCACGTATGGATAAAAATTTTTATGTTTTTTTAGGATTTCAGTCATATCAATGGTTCTAAAGGACATCGCTGTGTTCCTTATCCCCATTATGTGTCATTTGCTTTTTGGACAATAGTCCCCAAGGAAATCGGGAAAAATAAATGTCACAAGAGGTTCTGTCTTCTCGTGACCCTACCAAGGGAATAAGAGAAACGTAGGAGATCAAGAGATAGAGAAAAAAAAAAAAAACGTGGACGTAAAATATATTGTACTCGAGTAAACCCATATATATAAATTTTGCATGCTTCGATTTGGGGGACCGATCTCGTCCCACCACTCGACTCATTCTTTTCTATTGCATATGTCCTTTTTTTATTTTATTATTTTTTTAAAATCTCCGAATTCAATATGTAAAACCAAGAAATCATAGTCAGGAGGACAAGGCAACTGCGGAAAGAAAAAACCAAAAAAAAAAAAAAAAAGGAGAAGAAGAAGAAAAAGAGAAAAATGCAAGAGCAATTCTGAAGTGGAGGATAACTCCTGCACCCTCCAGCCCAAATAGCGTGGAGACATTGTTCATTAAATTTTATCATTCTAAACGAGTCGAGTTGATGCACGTCAAGGAGGAGGACAACACGACCACTCGCGGACTTGCTAAGTGATTGCCAAATGTCGATGATTTCGCTGTATGGATCGAGGGGACATTCTTTTTCATTTACTAGCGAGATTTCTTGATGTAAACGTTCCTTTCACCATCTTAATAAATACCCGATGCTTATTATTAGAGAGAAAAACTTAATCAAAAAATGCTATGCTTTGTGCCAATTATGTGCTATTAATAAATAACACAAAATTTTTAATAGGTTTAAATTAAAAGTTACTCTTCTTGTTATAATATTTTTTAGCCTAAAGTTTTTTTTTTTTGGGTAGTGTAATTTATAATAAGGTGTCACGTATGAATTAGAATAGAATATTAATTGATATGACATATTAATAATATTAAACAATTATTTTTATTTAAAAATATTTTGAAAATTTAATTTTATAATTCAAAATATCTTTAAAAAATTTTAAAGCATATCAACTAATATTTTAAATTTTATATACAGACTGACTGAAAAGTATATAATGGACTTAATAAAAATGTGAGAATAAATAATATTTTTAATTAATGATTTTAACATAAGAAGTAATTTTTTCTAAAAAAATATCTAAATAAAAAAATATCGTAATACAAGAAGTAATTCTTGATTTAAGTCCCTTTAATAATAGGTTGAATCATTGGTAAAGTAAAAAAGAAAGGAAAGGAGAGAAATAAACGCGCGGAATCAGAGTAGGAGATGAGTATAAGCAAAGCAAAGAAAGTAAAGTCAAAAAGGCACGTAAAGAGCCCTTCACTGCAACTTATTAAGAAAGAAAAGTACTTCCAACCAGCTTCACTTCTTTTCTTGCCAATTGCACAAATTTCCATAAAATTCTCATGTCGTTTTCATCACTACAGTGCTTTTGACATTGAAATTGCACCTTTGTTTATTGTTGTTCTTGAACTCACTGAGTTCAAATAATTGTACCTCAGACAGTAATTAATTTTAGGTGCAGATGACTATATCGGCCATTACATCCGCAGCAACAACAACAATTAGATAAAAAAATAATAATTTCAAAGATTTAACAATGATTTTAGGCTTATTTCCATCGACACATTGAAAATGAAAACAAGAGGTTTTGAAGAATTTCTAATGTGTTTTTCCAAAAACAAAAAATAAAAGCAGGAGAGGGAGGTTAAGTAAATTAATGTCAACCTTTGGGCTTTTTTTTTTTTTTAACGCTTTTGTTTTGCGCTTTTTCCTTTCAGGAGTTAGCATCCGTCTTGGACTAAAAACAAGCAAATATAAAATTAGAAAAAAGAAAGAAAGAAGAAAAAAAAACCATTAACATGCTCCAAAGTCTCAGCCTGCTATTCAAGAGGCGTAGGTAACCCACAGTTCCAACCAGGTAGACAAGCCATGCCCCCACCCAGAAAGCCATTGGGAACTGTAGAATCTAAACAAGCAAAAATTTTTCAAGAAAGGAAAGGAAAAAAAAAAAACTCTAATATTCACTAGCAAAAGGAAAAGAAAACATAAAGGCAAAAACTGCCAAAACTTGCTCTTTTTTTGTTTACTCGAACCAGAAAAAACTCTCTACATTCCCTCTCTCTTCATGTCACAAACACATACTCTCTCTCTCTCTCTCTAGAACTTAATATTCAATAGTAACAGTCACCTCTCTCTCTTTGTATAGAAGAACATCATGCCTTTCTTTACAGAGAACATACCATCAGCAGTAACAGAGCAATTCAAGCTGAGAAAACCCAGAAACCAATTCAATCAAGAACCACTGATTTCAACAGAAACAGATCCAAATTCACATATTACTCGCCCCACCTCCAAGTCTTCGATCTCTTCTCTTTTTCTCTCGCCTTTCTTCACAAACGCCGCTGCTGACAACAACCCCACCAACGGTAACAAGAAGAAAAGCTCCACTTTTATTAGAGGACTTGGATGCAGTGCAGCGGCAGCCCAGCAGGTGTCGGTGCCTGGGTTGATACGGTCATCGGCGGAGTGGGAGGAGAAGAGGGTGAAGAAGAAGAAGCAAAAGAATCAACTGCAGCATAAAAGGAAGAAGGATGAGAACAACAAGGCTAGCCATCAAGGTCTGGCTGAGGGAAGCAACGGTAACAGTATAAGTAACAACAGTAATAGCCAGAGCAATAATGATAATAATGGGAATATGGTCATTCGGGATGTATGGTGTGGTCCTGGAATTGGGTTGTCTGCAGATGCTGTGGTTGCTTCTGTAGACTGTGTTGTAGCCAGAAGGAATGTGGCCGGTAGAGGCAAGATTGATAATGGGGAGAAAATCATTCAGAGGGAGAGGGAGAGGGAGAGAGGAAGAGAGGTATTCTTCTATCTACCTTTCTTATGCATGCTGAATTTTGTCTCATGGTATATATATATATATATAGTGGAGGAATTCTAGATTTTCTCATGTTTATTTTTGGCCTTCTGTTCTTATTTGATTTTGTTGGGGAGGCTTTTTGTGTGCTTGATCTTGTTTTTGATGGATCGATGATGGCTTTTGGACATTGATGGTCTTTTCTATTCTTAAATCTTAGTACACCGTTGGATTAGACTTGTTTCTCCTCCTGATTTCCATTCTGTTGGTGGGATTTCGTCCTTGATTTCATTCAACTTTAAATGCCTTTTCTTATTACTCTCTTTTAATTGTTGGCTTCCAATTTCTGAATTTTCTCCAGTTGCATTAGCTCACCCCTTTTTTTTTTTTTTTTTTTTTTGGTGTTCTGATTGTCTTAAGATCGTTTGAGTTGTCTCTCGATTACCAAGGAACTGTTTCAGACTTTCAGGATGAGTAACAACACTCTCTATTTGCATTTTTGTTATTGTTACCGCCTTATGTGTTTCAGACTTTTGGCATTTATTGTCATTTTAATGTGTTTCCCAATTTTGTTCTTTACCTTATGTGCATCATAATTGTTCATAAAACTAGGGGTTATGTCTAACAAATATCTATCAATATTGGTTATAAATTCTTACTCTCGGATAACTAAAAGAGCGCCCAGACCCTACTCTCTCTCTCTCTCTCTCTCTCGCTATAAAAAGTGATTGGTGGCAGACTGACTCTTTCGTCTTGTTTACTTGAAAGGACTGAAAACTAATAGACGTAAGTGGGCTGCATTTGTAACATGTCTGTGTGCGCGCGCGCGCCCGGGTGTTTTACAATGATTTTTTTTTTTTGAATAATGGTGAATAATATTCCTGACATTGTGCCTGGTGATAATGTTGGTGGATAATAACAAGTGATAAGTAAGAAATAAGTGATAAGATTGTGATAAATTACTTATCCATATCATGATTTAGGTGTGATAGGAGCAGAAGTTAGCATAAAAAAAAAAAACAGGACGGACTATTTAGCATTACTTTTTATTTTTTCTCCTATTACTTTCTCATTATTTTTTGGGCAGCTTAGGGCTTGAGCCAATCAGGTCTTATTGCTGTTCACGGTCTCTTCTGATGACGTCCAATTCCTCTTAAAATTTAATTAAATTAATCAAACTCTTCCTTTTTTTTCAAAATTTTTTGGTATATTGTTGACGTACATCGATTAAGAGATCTCTCTGTGCGTGCACGTATAATCTTACATTGTCCCTGACGCTCAACTGCCACCTTTCAGATGAATAGCCCATTCTGTGGGCCCCACATTTTCTTAGTAGTTAACTACACGGAGCTTCTGAAAACCACAGTACTTGCTAGTTTTTTTATGGTAGAAGGACGAAGATTTTAGTTTGGTTATGTAGAGTGCGAGCGATTATAAGTTACTTCTTTCCCTCGTTATGTTGGGTTTTGGTAACTTGGATTACATGTACTTTACTTCCTTTGTTCTGTTATTCATGTTCACTTATTCAGTTATGCACCATGAAATTTTTTATTTTTGTTTGAGGTGTTTCTACGGGGGCTTATATTCTTTCATCGATTTTGGCAGCGTTCTTGTTTGCCGAGGAGAGCAGCAGTGAACCCTGACAGTATTTCCTTTTTGGATACTGACTCTGATTCTGAACCAGAACTATTTGGGACTAGGTATTGTCGTCATTTTCGACATCCTTCGCCTGATGGATTTGCTGAGGTGTGTTCAATTCCCAGGATTTCAATTTTCATGTTATTACCATTGTTAATTTCTGTTGCTTATGTGTGATATTAGTTGTTTAGTCTGCATGCTCAAGAGGTAATTAGTAGATCATATATTTGGAGTTATTAGTGGGTTTGATATTAGTGGTGGAAATGAGGATTGCTTATCACTATGGCTGATGCTTCTCCTCATTCCCTTTGTCATGATGGTTTTCATTTGAAACATACTTTTGGTTAGTTTGAGCAGAAACTTCCAGGTGTTATTTTCAGGTTTATTTAACGAAGTCAAATGCATCAGTTCATTAACTTTTTTTTTTTCTACTTTTCAACGAAGGGTTATCTTGCTTTTCAAATGTAGGATGAGATTGATTTAGTATCCCCGCTGGGGATTTTCATGGGTCATAACCGGGTAAAAAATTATGATGATGTTTCTTCTCTCTGCTTTCTCTGTCTGTCTCTTCTTCTTACACCTAAGGGTTGGGCTTATCATGGCAAAAGTGGGTTCTCTGTGTAAAACCCCACTATCCTGGTGTTTACAGCACATTTACCTGGGTCATCAATGCAACCCAATAAAAATTTACCTGCTGAAGTAGGTAGTTTTATTACTGAGAAGTTGTGCGGTATGGATATGCCTATGACATGTTGAAGTGTGTCAGTAAGCCATTTCATGAAAAGCAGGATAGCTTGGCAATATTAGGTATATTCTGTATTTTTCTTGCCCTTGCCCCTTCCTATGGATGGACATTTTCTTTTTGTTGCGTTTAATTTTGGTGCCTAATTTATCTCATAGATACTTTTAGAATTTTTAATGCACGTCTTAATGCATTAATATTTAGGCCAACTTCCTTGAATTAAGACTGAAAATTTATATGCACATATCATGTTCTCCGTGATATCAGAGAATTCATCTGTCTATGTATTGATTATACATGTTGATTTATGATCATTGTTTTGGTACATACATTTGATTGTTAATCGCTTGAGGTTGAGGAAGTCTGCTGGCTATGTTGGGCTGCAGATTTTGGTTTTCTTATGAAAAACTCTGCAGATACTTGAAAAAAATCATCGAATTTTATATTTACTGCCCTCTAGCAACTGAGGTTTGAACTCTTGTCACAATATATGTTGCCTCAATTATACCGTCTCCTGTTGAGATATTTGGATTCAAATTGCAGCGACTGTCTACTAATCAATGTATCTGATGCAGAATATATTCATGCTTTATTTTGGAAAACAGACAAGAAACGGAATGATTTTATGTTATTGTAGGATGATGAAGGATTTAATTGATCTCTGCTCTGGGAAATAAGAGCATTTTGTGACATTAATGAAGATCTAATCAACGCTGAAAAATTGCAGATTATGATGCTTAAAAATAGTGTTCTCATGGGAGAAACATTGGATCAATTTAGAGAGTGGAGACTTGATATCGATCACATGTCATACGAGGTATGATTTTTACTGCAATTATGCTTTTCCATTTTATTTTAACTGCGCTGATTGTTCAGTTGAAGAGCTCATGGCTATCAAGTGTAGAATTGTGAATTTTGAGTCCCGAACTTCATGCATGCATGCTGAAGGCAGAAACAGTGTACTGGTGGCTTGTTTATGAAATAGTGCACTGGTGACTTGCTTAATGTCCCTGTTGGGGCAGATGCCTTTACATTCTTGATATGTTTGCATCCCCTCTTTGTTGCCAGTCATTTGATATTTTGTTGTGGGGTTGCAAATAGGAACTGCTTGAGCTGGGTGATAAAATTGGTTACGTTTGCACTGGACTAAAAGAAGACGAAATAAGCAGCTGCATCAGGAAAATTAAGCTCTCATTTGTCAACGAGTTGTCATCGCACAAGTCCATAATTGTGGATAAGAAGTGTAGTATTTGTCAGGTGGGTTGAAACCTACCTGGTTTAAGTTTTGTAACCCTGCCTTTTAATGTTGATCTTCTGATGCTTCTAATTCGTTTTTTTTTTTTTTTTTAATATTCTATCATCCAAGTTCTTGTTTTGTTTTCATTCATTTGTTCTTGCATGAATGCCTGGACACAGGAGGCATACGAAACCCATGATGAGTTGGGGAAACTGGAGTGTGGGCATGGATTTCACATTCAGTGTATAAAGCAATGGCTTGCTCAGAAAAATACTTGCCCAGTCTGTAAGACTGAGCCGGTAGCACGAGGCTAGTGCTGGCGCTCTTTATGCATCCTGGGTAGCATACCTTCTATCTGCTGTATATCTTTGATTATTAATGCATGTTAAGAATTCATTCTTTGGCATGAAGCTTGAGCCCCAATTTGGCGTGAAATGTTGGACCCCTTTTTGTATGATTCGAAGTTGTCATGCTGATCAAGTAATGGGAATGGAATTTGACAGGAGTCATTACAGTTTGAATGGAATCAATTCTGATTCGAGTGATGCTTTCCCGGCTAAATGTTGAGCTCGTTAGATGCAGGAATATATTCTCAGTATACTGATAGACACAAACACTCCCGATGCATTCGATAACCCATTACCAATTGTAGTGACCCAACAAAATGTTTGATGTAATACTTTCATTGTATGGACTTAAATCGAGAATGAAAAAAATTGACAACATATAATGCATACAAAAAGATCATAAGAAGGTCAAGGAAATAAGATGGAAGGTAGGACGAAACTCGTTAATTTTTTATTTAAAAAAAAAAAAAAAAAAGGGGCATCTTGGCATCGTTTCACATTGTTAGATTCTAACTACTTACAGTAATCATTATGGCTATTTTATCTCTTTTTTGTTGTCGTGTCTGTTATGTGCCCCACATTGTACAATTTCATCACCCCGTGATCCATAAAATGCAACAGTGTGCCTAGATTTTTATGTCTAAAAATTTAGTTTGACATAAAATCAGCACAATCTAGCGAACATAAATAATTTTTATATTATAAATAAAATATTTTACATAATATTAAATTTTTACATGTAATATAAAATATGTTGCATATAATATATAAACATCTCGTGTTCATGTTGTCGAACCCTTTCTATGCAAGTGGAGGATTTTTCATTTCAACTACTACTGCTCTCCATGGATGAATGGTTGTGAAAGTGGAAAGCGTGCTGATGGAGATCAAGTCAAATATCATGACGGTGGGTGGAGGAAACAAAGATGCACGAATGCACACTTCATCTACAGCCTGCAGAAAATTGACAACATTGGGCAGCCATTAAGACAGAAACTGATAAGCTGACACAGTATTTATGATACGAAGTAGAAAGAATAAGACAGAACAAGCAAAAAGGCAGTGCGCTCGATAAGATATAAGAGCTACTCGTCCGTATGGTAACCAGCGAGAAAGCATTGGCATTTCTAGCAGTCAGAATTTTAAATTATAAAATACTCACTAATTAATGATCAAAGTAGTTATCTTTCTTCTAGCACTGGCATTGAATCTGAAACGTTCCCTCCAGTCGTAATCTCATTATCTCAGGCTTGTAAATTGACTATTTCTGACAATTTCTGGAATGCATCAGCCCACCCTCTTCGCTTCCTTTTCTTAACATGCAAAGCAAAGCTCATACCCAACAAGTTGGCATGCAACGTTGGTTGTCTGGTCTGCTACCATTTTGCCATGGCCACTTGCCCGCCCTTGAGTTGGGTTTCAATCACCATACATATGGGCATGCTCGCATACTCACATATATAAATCAAATTTGCAATGAGACCAGAAGTCTGATTTTTCATACAGTGCATCCTCAGCATCAAAACTGCGGTGCTTGGCTATATCAAACTTTGACTTGTGAGAAAAATGGTTGGCGTTGCATGTGGGACAAAGGCAGCTGCTCGCAGAAACATCTATTGCAAAGCTAAACAAATGGCAGCATTTTTAGCATGTGGCTTCTATTAAAAGACTGAGCTCTCGGATACAAGCCTTCTAAGGCTAGACAATCTTTTTCACTGTTACTTCCTTGCATTCGATGACTTGAGTAAGGAAAGGATTCGTTGTGCAACATCTGCGGAGGCATTTGGCTTTGCAGCTTGGAGAGCCCTACCAGACATCTCCACCACCAGACTTTCATTTCCTGTGATGGAAAATACACAACAAAGCATAAAAAACAGTGGAAAGAAAATGAAGTTGACAGAACTTGATATGTTAGATATAAAGGCACAGGTAAGAATCTTGTCCCTCAAATGTTAGATATAAACTAGTTGATGCTGCTGAACCATTACCAAATATAAGCAACCTGGCTTGGTTGAATGTGAATGTCCCTGCAATTGAAACCTTGCTAAAATGACCTGCTAGGCTCAGTGAAAAATGGCCAGATTTTGAAAGAAAGTAAATAGAATGCTTGAAATAGCTACTATTTCATTGGAAGTGGATCTAAGTTAAAGTCCAACATAGGTACTGCGTGAAATGTTGGAAAACCTTGTCCACATCTAAAGACTGAAAATGAATTTTAGCTTCATAAAATTTTCCCCCATTAAGCAACTCAACTAGTAGCTTCACAAGTTCCTAGATACAGAAAATGGGATTATGCTACCAATCACACAAAATCAAGGATGATATGTGATAGAGTTAAAGATGAAAAAGAAAATGCATCAAAATTTAGAAAAGTCAAATAGCACTAAAAGTTCATCCAAGCAAATTAGCATTCCTTAAAGAAAAATTAATAAAGTGCTTCTCCATGGGTAATGGCATAATAGATTTACAAATTCTAGACACAGAAGCCCTTTCCAACATAAGAAGATATACCTAGAATATCTTCAATTGCCATTCCCAGGGTAATTGAATCAAGTTCATCTTCAGTTATAACCTTGAACCTGCTACGTTTGCCATTAAAGAGGCATTTTTCAATTGATTTCCTTCTGCTACATTTGGTGAAGGTATCTGCCATTCTATTTCTCTTGCCCCAACCTTAAATTAACCTGGGCCGGGGGGGGGGGTGTGGTGAAACAGGCAAATATGAGATAGCCAGATCACAGTGTACCTATGGGAGAATTAATCAAGCTCATAAACGCATCACACAATGATAAAAGATTGAAGAAAGACCCATGCAGCTGGAGCCTACAGGGAATGAATGTAAAGACCCAACCATAAGAGATTTATGGTTTTGGAGGTACAGATATATAGGGACTTCTGGCTTCAAACATGCGTTGATGATGGCACTACTCCGATGGTGAAATGCTGACTTGTTTCTGTAATGTCCAGTTAATTATATCAAAAACACAGCAGGTAAATGTTTCCCTAGCATCTTGTTTTATGAGCTAATTACACTTGATATCATAATCAAAGACAAATACTCCTAGCATACAGCTTTGTTCAACCAATCCCACAGATACTTTAATTCCCAATCTTTAGTCCAATCATTGAACACGGAAGTCATTGAACTTTGTGCTTCTATGCAGACAATCGCATGATCCTTCTGGGACAGAAAAGCTTCTAGTTTTGGATAAATAGAAGGCATGACAATGGCAACTGTAAAGTAAGGATAGATTGAATTGAAAGCAGAAGCTGCATCAAGGGAAGATAGTTGCAAAGCCTTTTTTTTTTTTTAATGGAGAGAAAATTACAAAGCTGAAATGAATATTATTGGAGTTTCTCATCCAATTCTCAATATTAACAATACATCAAACAATATATAACTGAAAGCATAATAATAAAATAAAAAAAATGAGGACCTTTTCTAATTTACCAGAATAGCAGGTTTCCCAGTAGCCAAGATCTCAGAGCAAGTCACTGCCCCTGCTCTAGAGATAATGAGGTCTGTAGCTGCATATGCCAAATCAATGGAATGCAAGAACCTTCATACTTTATGATCTATTCAGAATTAGGGAGAAAGTAAATGAATGATTGGTATCTGGAACAACAATTCAAACAAAAAAGGTACTAAGCTCTCACCCCTTCGCAAAGTAAAAGAAAATGGATTGGAAAGTTGGCAATAAGGCACAAGCTACCGAAGAGGGGTACAGAACAGGATTAGAATTAGAGTTATTTATCTCCATTGCCAAAACCAAAGCACCTAATTTGGAGAATTGCGCTCTTGTGTAAGGTTTATAGAAAACTAATTTGGAGAAGCTAATACTTTAATTTTAGCAGCTAAGCCAATCTATTATGTTTCCCTTTTCATTAATTGGAAGTCCCTTTCATTCCCTGAACCAAAGTTGAAATGCAGAAATAGGCTTGTTCTGCTTAAAATAGGCCTTAAACTGTCATTATAAGTCCACAACTAATTTCGATCCATCGAGCTTGGAAAAAATAAAATAAAAAAGAAATTTGGTGTCGTTTAAAGTCTCAAGCTAATTTCTAGCATGTGTTTTCTCACAGCTACTCACTGAAACATTAGTAGAAAATCTCTCAAAATGGTAACCAATTCACATGACTTGGGAAAAGAATTCATTGACTTGCACAACTACATTCCACAGTAACAAGCATACCCATTTACAAAGTATACTACTTGAAAATGCTTAAATTAAAAATCAAACCAATAGTATGAAAAAGTAACATATTAAAACCATTCGTTCACAAAGGAACAGCTAGAACTTACGGGGTTAAAACCAGATGGGTATTATTCTTGACAAGGCTTTCCATCTCGTCAAACACCTCAACCCCAGTTTGCCATATAATAAGCCAATTCTTATGCTCCATCAACATCGGACCATACATATGCAACAAAGCAATATTAATAGCATTGGCCCCCAAAGGGCCTCCAAGCACCAAAGTCACTTTGGCCTCCTCCTTTACTCCTCTATATCTCGGAAAGAACTCTAAAATTGCCACACCCTTTGACACAAACTGCCTCAACGACAACCTCACAGGGTTCCCACTCACCACACACTTGTGTTTCCTTGGAAAACACTCAACCGTGGAATTGTAAGCCACAAAAACCACCTCAGCAAACAAAGAAAGAATTAACTTGCCATGTCCGGAACAGAATTCTGTTCCTGGATCACAATCTTGATTCCTTTAAGGAAAGCTGCTAGGCAAGTAGGGAAAGACACATACCCCCCCAGTTCCAATCACAATGTGGGGGTCGAAGTCTTGAAGGAGATTGAAGCTGTGGAAGGTTGATATGATCAAATGGAAGGGCAGGGAGACGTTCTGAAGAGAAAAAAGGTGGACGACGAAGCCGGACCGGTGGAATGGAAGTGAAAGAGTAGCCGGCAGAAGGGATGGAAGTGCATTCCATGCAGTTGGGGGTTCCTAAAAAAAGAGAATTTGAGTATTTGGGTTTGCGATTTTGAGCTGATCGGCTATTGCAACTGCTGGAATTATGTGGCCTGCTATTCCACCAGCTGCAAAGACCACCCGGAAATCCTGCTGGACTTGACTGGTAGTTGCAGTGGTTGGTTGGTGAGCACCTGATTGCCCTATTGACAAGCAAGAAAGGATCTTTGGAGACCTGAACATTAGCCATTGAATCATTAATCACAGAGAAATGCTCATACCTGTCTTTGTGTGTGTGAGTAAGTGCATTCACGGAGAGAAAGAGAGATGCATTCACTGAGAGAAAGAGAGAAACTTGCCTGGATTTGATGGAGAAGTCGAGGACATAGGGGGGAGGGAAGGAAGAGGAGTTATGCCAAAACGATAGAAAAGAGATGGACGGAGACTGGGAAAGGAGGTAGAGGTGGAGGTGGTGGCGGTGGTGATGGCTGTGGTGAAGGATGGTGGCGGTCGCCATTGAAGGTAAAAGAGTGGAGCTTAGGAAGATTTGTGAGAGTGTTCAACATAGAAAAGATCGAACAGAGCTGCTGCTTCTCACGCAGTTAGGCTTGACATGAATGGCCTCACGTGAGATTGCATTTTTATTTTTTTAATTAATTTTTATAAAATTTAAATTTAAGATTTTTAATTTTAATGAGATTTAAATATGAAAAGAAGTTACCAATAAATTTGACAGACTCACTGGCACACTTTCTAATTTTAGAATATACTTGTTTGCCCTTGAACTTCTGTAAAATAGTCCTTAGGATGTCTTTTGTGCTTATCCTCACTGCATAAATACAATTCCAAACTGATTCGAGGTTGACTTAAAAAACCATGTTCATAGATGTTGTTGATGGCATTGTTGTGTAACTCAGGATATCTATGAAAAATATAAAAATCTTTTCTATTATATAATTCATAGAAAAGAAATTAGAAGAAGATGACCTGAGAAATTGGACAAGAGAAGGTGGTGTCTGGGCTCTCTTCATGCTGAACTTTGAGAGCTGCTAATTTGGACCGAGCCCCAATTTTCCTTTTGTTTTACTCATTTGTCTTTTAAAGCTTTTGAGGTATGCCATTTTTATTTTTGGGGATTGGTTTGTTGGAGGAAAAAAAAAAAAAAAAAGACTCCAAGAGCATTTTTGTACCCCCAAAAAAAAAAAGGCTAAAAAGGCCAATTGCATCGTCTTGTTTTATTATTATCCCACATGTTTTGCCCCCTATTTGTTTTATAACTTGTGCATAAAACAACAATAGGAACATTATTAAAAAATCATTGGCAAAAAGGACAGATGAGAGGAAATTATTATTTGAACATAATTACAAAATTACACCTATTGAGACGTATAGTAATCACAAAAGATATCAAAATAATTTCTTTAACTCTCTGCTTTATATGATTGGTTTACATCTTTTGTGTTCGTTAAAAGTATTCATACTCTCATAAATTTTTATATTCACCAAATTCAAGGCTATCAATGCCAAGTTTTGTAACATTAAGAAAGAAAAAGATAGGGAGACATGTTGGGAGACAAGAACGTGGGATATTCGTAGATCTCGTACTTATTTTGTTTTTTTTTTTAATAAATAAATATTATGTTTAATCAAATAAGATAGTATACGTAAGAAAAATAATAAATTATACATATAATTATCAAAAAAAAAAAAATTCGCGTCTACCTTCTCCGTTTGCAAATCAAATGTTGCTTGTAAATTTATTTTTCTTGTTTACAAGTTATATTAAAAAAAAAAAAAAAAAGCAAAAGCATAGGACCCATCCCCTTGTCTCCCCACCCGTCCTTATAGCTGGTCTCATATTGGCTCAAAAATGTCCGTAACAAAAAGCAAATGGTAATCCAATACAATAATACCAAAAATGGAAAGGAGATATATTGTTAGTGTAACATAGAGGAGGCAGTTGCAGAGAAAGAAGAAGAGACAACTAAAAGGAAGAAAAGTGTTTTCTCTATCATGCGCTGGTAAAGCAAATGCAAAGGAAGATAAAACAATCCATTGCTCATGCATGCAAATCTCTCAAAACGCTCCTTTTAATCCGACCCCACCAATCTATATCTATGTTTCTAATATCAGATCGCCATTGCTGAGTGTCTCTAATTGTGAAAGATATTAAGGTTCGGCTTCCTCTCTATGCCCGTGTCATAAAAGCGAGTTTTATGACACAAGCCAAAAAAATTCCGTCGTTAGAATCTGTTACCAGGAAGATTCCTATTGCGTTTTACAAGAGTTGAATTCATATGTTATTGTTTGTCTAATGTTTTCTTTAGACTGCAAATGCGTATGTCCGTTTTGTTCATTCTGTCCGCTAATTAATCAGCGATAAAGAAAGCTCTTTCCTTGTCTTTGTTTGTTGTTAATTACTCTGAATTTCCACGCACACAATAGGTTCCAAATGGCAATTGCAATATTAATGTGATTAGCATTAAATTTTGGGATGCACAGATAGAGGTTCGAATTTAGGATTCCTAGGAGGTATTTTCAGTTCATCATGAATGGAAGTTTGCTTTCTATGAGAAATCAGAAGCCGGAATATGTTTGGCACTCGCATTCGATATTAAGTTTTATCCTTTGTGCTGATTTTGATTAAAAAATGCCAAACCCTGGTTAGTTTATTTGAGAATCAAGATGGATTAATATTAGATGCCAATCATCAGCAGGGCTATCTCCTGTCATGATAGTGCTAATATTTTAATAGCTTCATCCTTCTGTTTTGGAGGAACATCCTTCTTATAACCCTTTGACTGTTAGAAGCTCAATTATCATCTCAAGTATCAGCTAAAGGAAAGGCTAATTGAGCATTATGGCCACTTAATGCTTCGCTTGGTTGTGTCTGTTTTTATTCAGCAGTCTTCACATTCAGCTATCATTAGTAATGAATGGCTAAAGTCCTGACCTTTCTTGTGTAGTAGGAAAAAATGCCAGAGATGCAGTTTGAACCTCATACTTTACAATCCCATGGAGTAAAGATTCTGAGGGTGCATATGCATGACTGGTTAATTCTTTCACTTCTTGGGGTGATAGATGGCGTTTTAAACCTCATAGAACCATTTCATCGTTATGTTGGAGAAGGCATGATGACAGATTTGATGTACCCATTCAGAAAAGACACTATACCTTTTTGGGGTGTTCCGGTGCGTGTCATACTAAGAAATACAGGAATTTATATGCCTTAAACGATTATATATACTGATCATTTAATGAGCTTGTGTTATATAACTGTGGATGTTTGGTTTCTCTGTATCAAGTTACAGATTGTTGCTGTATTCTTGCCACTGGCCGTATTTTTGGTCTACTACTATTACAGGAGAGATATTTATGATTTACATCATGCCATACTGGGTATTTCTCTTGCATTTCAAACACATTTTTACATTTGTGAGGCTATCATCCCCTGAGGTCTGACTGGAATTACATGTGTATTGTGCAAGTTCAGGCCTTTTATTTTCTGTTCTTATTACTGGAGTTATAACGGATGCCATCAAAGATGCTGTTGGTCGCCCGCGACCCAACTTCTTTTGGAGATGTTTTCCAGATGGAAATGGGGTGTGTCTAAATTTCCACATGTTCAAAAATAACATTCTCAACATTTTACCATCAAGCTTATTTGTTTGTTACAATGTTCTTTTTTTTCTTAGCATACTTCATTTCCATCCTCAGGTGTTTGATCCTGTTACAAAGATTGTTCTTTGTCATGGAGATGCCAACGTTATAAAGGAAGGATACAAAAGTTTTCCCAGTGGGCATACTTCATGTAAGTGGAGAAACCATTGTCCCGAGCGCTTTTGAATCTGAAAGTCTTCTTTGACTGTATGAAATGTTAAGGCACATATTACCCAGAACGAGAGGTGTAGACTTGATTAGCCATATCCCTGTCTTCAATATGTACTTTGACATGAGCTCATTTCAAAATTTCCTTAGTTTCCTGTGCTAAGATATTCATTTTTTATTTTTACGTGCAGGGTCTTTTGCAGGTCTCACTTACCTTGCATGGTATCTGTCGGGGAAAATTAGAGTGTTTGATCGCAGGGGACATGTTGCTAAACTCTGTGTCGCCCTTCTTCCAGTGCTTCTTGCTGCCCTTGTTGGCATTTCTCGTGTTGATGACTACTGGCATCACTGGACGGATGTTTTTGCTGGGTCTCTTATAGGTCTGCACTTTATTTTCGGAGTGATTCTTTCCTTACCTGTATGTCAGGTTAATTTCTGCGAAAGGATGAAAAGGCCCAGTTCATGAAACGAATGTCTTACTGAGTTACCGATCCATTTTTTCTATGCAGGAACAATCATAGCCGCATTTTGTTACTTGCAGTTTTTTCCTTTCCCAAATGATGAGGAAGGTATGCCTGCAACCGAAAGTGAACTGCATTCATTTCGTCATAAAATATGGCCTATTTAACACAAATAACGCAAGGCACTCGGATGCCTGAAGAATAAATGAACCTATAATTCATCTGCACATTAAAATTTGTGCGTATTACCCCTGGTTGTAGTTTGCATTGGTGGACACATTTTCACCCATAAATCATTATTCGTGCTCTGCCTTTCAGTTTGTGCTATCTTCTCTAAGCAGTGCCTTTATCTTCTTGTAAGTATCATTGGTGAAGGATGCAGATTTTCCACAAACTGAAACTCCTATACGAATTATTTTGATATCATGGACCATATATTTGAATGAGATAAAGCTGTAAGATATTCAGCCTTGGCAAGGACAGAAACAGGTTTGTGGAAGTTGGAGTGCAAATTATGAGACAAAATGCTTTACGAGTCTTGTAGTGTAGATGACAGTATGACCTTTTGCATCGTTTATTGAATAAAATACTCTTGAATTTCTATAATTTGTTGCATTTTCCTGTGTAAGTAATCAAGTAACAATACCAGATCGAGTTACAAATTTGCTTGCACATTTTTGCTACAATTTTTTTTTTCCCCGTTTTGAACATCTAGGTTGGGCACCGCGTGCTTTTTTCAACGTGTTGAGAGAGACGGACGACACTCAATCCTCCGGTTCAGGAGTGCATTCTAATAGCAGGCGAAGACCGGAAGACATTGAAATGGCTCTCAAGGCATATGATGAGAATGGAAGCGAAAATCCAGAATCAAGTTCTCATGGTAAAAGCCCCCATTTGATGATTCCATACCGTGTGGAAAGACCTTAAGGGAAGAAACGCTTGTAAGAATCTTTGTAGAATATATCTACTCTTTCAGGTTTCCATCAACTTGACTTGTTCATTCTGCTGAAGCAGCTTTGAAATGCTAATGGAACTGTTACGTCGTGAAATTCTTTTTTACTTGAACACGAGCTTTTACCAAACCCAAAACATTAACAGTTATTCTGTGCCTTAACACTAGCAAAGCCAAACTTACCGACTGGTCTTTGTACCAAACCGACATGTCTGTGGGCTTTGTTTTTCACTTTTTCCCTACGTCAAGACAACAATCGATTGGTTGGTTTGGCTCTTTTTTGTCTTTTTACTTGCCTTTTTCACCCTTCATTTTGCATGGTCTTTTCGTGCGCCTAAACGACCTACCGTTCAGACCTTTTTCCTTTTCTTTTTCTTTTTCCTATTTTTCTTCTTTCTCTTTTTTTTTTTTTTTTTTTTTATTCTCCTCTCTCCCCTCTTGCCTTTCCCCCCCCCCCAAACCCAAGTAACAACGGGTAAAATAAAATAGCCCCCAAAAATATAGTATCTACACACTTTGATTTGGTTAAAGATAAAGTTATTTACAGTAGAATTGAAAGATTTCATTAGAAAGAAAATTTCATTGTGATATGACTTAAATTGAATACTAGCGTGCAAAGTAAAGAACAAAATCATTTTACCATTCAGGCCACAGGTTTGAACAGGATTTTAAGTTTGGCCTGCTTTGATTGCAAAGTCATTCAACAAAGATAACGTAGAAAATTCCAGATTCTTGGTTTTTATATAGAGAAAGATGTGAAAGGTCAATTCGATATAATTAATTTAATTCTCTGCTTGTTTTCTGGTTTGAATTACCAGCCCACGCGTCTTTCTTGTTTGGTTTCTCTTCATCCAGAGTTAGAATAGAAATTGGATCTTATTGGCTGTCTAAGCTTTAATATTTCAAAACAAGCATGCAAAGTCAGAATAAAAAACAGTTTGAGCTTCGCTACCGTAGGCGGCCCAACGTGGGACACGGAGCAATTTCCTGCCAGTTAATTGTATCAGGATCGTTTGCAGTTTTTGCGTCGAACAGCATGCAAAGTTAACATCAGCCCATTATTGAGGGTCAGTCTCCGCTAATGAAATGCAGCCGTGTTACATGAGATTACTTTATCAGCATTATTACATGAATGCAATATATAAACTTAAGTGAGATAAAATTTATAATAATTGTATCTTTTTTATTTTTATTCTGATCTATTTATTTAACTTATAATTACATAATTGTTATAATTTTTTGTTACTTTTATATATTTTATGGTTCACATTAAAATTTATAATTTTTTAAAAATATAAATTTTAAATTTTAAAAAGATAATATTTTGAATTTTTATTGTTATGATGTTTACGTATAAATTATTAAATATATATTATAATTCTTCTAAAAATTTGTTCTTATTTAATATAAATTTGAATATAACCAAATAAACTAAACACAAAAAGAATAGTTTCTGGCTGCTATTATTGACCAAGGGTCAGATGTCCAACGAGCTGCCATTGAAGCTTTTGAATTTCGGTTAATGATGCTTTGGTTACTTGTCTCTCTGAAATCGTCTGTGGATCTCCCCTTGCTCTTCGAGTTACGGAGTTAGGTTTGGACATCATGTGTTTATTTGCGTAGTACTTAGTCAATTTTATGAGAGAAAAGATGCTATTGGACGGTCGTGACACATTACACCTATTCTTGAACTTTCACAAATAGACTTATCAGTCTACCTCTGACTTTGACAAATAGACTTACCAGTCTACATCTGTTACCCCCAAAAAAGAGACTTATCAGTCTCTACCGATAAAACGCATAGAATGGGAAGTTAATCGATTACGTACATGACTTTTCTCGCCAAAATAAATAATAAATAATGAATGCACATTTCTTCTGCAACTATATATATCGTCACTGATCTACACCTTCATATCAAGTACAAGCTAATAAAGTTATTTGGGGAAGAACTTAAACCGGAATACAAACCCCATTGGTTTCATCTAAGAACAATTGGTGAATATGAGTAGTAATAGATGCCAATCCTCCAAGTTTCTTATTGTAGTCTTGTTGATTGCTTCCATCATGATCGCCCACACGACCGAGGCCAATTCAGGTTAGTATGTGTCCCTGCAACTCGTGCCTTACTGAATTAATATTTTTCTCGTTTCTCTTTCTTGCAGTACTTTGTGTCTTGTAGAAGGCCTTTTTTCATTTTTTTTTGTTGATTCAGGTAGGTTGTTCTATAGCCGAATGAAAATAGGAGAGTCCTTATTATGGATGGCAATCCTGAAGGAGCTTGGCGGAAGCAATTAATTAATTTCGATAATGAAAGAAAAAAATTCATTTCCACAAACAAGTTAAAACCCATGTTTAATTGTCCCTTATGTTGCTGTGCTTTGGTTTCTTGAAAAGTAGCAAATATTTCCTCAACAGTGCAGTGTTGTATTTAAATTTTGAAAAACAAAAGGGCTGTTTTTTGAACTTCTAATTAAACATTCTAATGAAGCTGACAGTGACCAATTTTTTTTTAAAAAAAGGGAACTTTAAATTGCCTGAAGTCACGACAGAATTGTCCTATGAACGAACTCTGTATCCTATTTGAAAATTTCATTGCTTGCCCTAATTGTTATTTGGTCTAAACTAAACCTATCATTATATCGTCAACTTTCCCTTGCCCCGCCACACGAACTGTTTAACTCAAGCTTCGTATTTGTAATAAACCTATGATTACTGTAATCCTATTTGTAACAATATTGATTTTGGGGCTTAGTTGCAGAGGCGACCGGGAGAGTACTACTCGGCCGGCGTATGATAAGTCCGCCTCCTTCACCGGTTGTTAACACAAGGATAAGTCACCCTCATCCCTACCCTCATCCACCATGTATTCTACCTGCTGTACCGGGACCTTCTCCGACACCCCCTTAAGCGACCCAGGTTATGTATTGGACCATATGTCCTCGCAGTAAACGGCTACATTGGCATCCCTATCTCGTGTACCACTACAGTGTAACCTGCACTTTGCACGTTATGTTTTGTCTCTCTTTTTATTTATTTAAGAATTATACAGGTGGAATATTGAATAATTGATGAGCAGTTTTTTGTAATGGGAAATAATCAGTATAAGTTTTTGGCTCAAAAACTTGTACAAGTTTATGAAATGTAATTGTTATGGCATAATAATATGGGCCATATTAAAATATAATATATGAAATATATCATGAATTTTATTTAATAATTTAAATTTTTAATTATTATGATATTTAATTATGAGGTTTCAGTAAAAATGAATAAATAATTATAATAAAAAGATCTTTAAAAGTTTCCCAAGAAACGAGAACACGGACCGTAGCCATCACATTCCCCAAGGCGAGCTTCTGGAACACCTTTAGGACACACACGCGTTAAAATGACCCTTCCGTGTGTGCTTCTTAAAAAATATGTGTTGAAAAGTCAAAGATGATCAGCATCTCAAAATTATTGTGAGCTGTAAGAGGCAATAACACAGAAGCCTATTTGTATTTGTATTTGTTTTCTCTCGAATTATTTCTAGTCATGGTTGGAATGGTGTGATTTACAATTAATAGTGATTGGAAAAAGAAACGGTCAAAACCCAAGTTTACTCCAAGAACTTTGGTTTTAATTTCGACTTGGTCCTCTAGTTTCAAGGGTTATAGTTTAGTCTGAAAATAATATACAAGAGTTTTATAAAAGATTCACAGCCCAGCGGATCGGTGTTGTGTGGTGATCTTGTGAGTACACGATGCATCTGATCCGTGTTGAACTGGCACACCGCATGTCCATTGACAAAAGAGATATACTGTAGATACTGGCGAGCATCGTTGGTAAAGTTTCTTATAACTGGTTTGGAAAGATAACTTTGTAAATTCAATTCAATTTTATTAAATTTTTTAATCACAATTTTCAAAATATAAGAATTCAACTCTGTTCTCACATTTTAAAAATTATACTAATCCGAAAAAATCAATTATTTTTACCAAAATTAGTAACAATTGAGTACAATTTAATCTACTACTTAAAAACACACGAAAAAAGAAAAACGGTTTTCCCAAAGGGCATACTTCATTAAGTGGAGCGTGTACTTCCAGATTTATGGTTTCCATGAGAAGCCAAAAACCATTGTCCCGAGCACTTTTGGTACTGAAAGTCTTCTTTGACAGTACGAAATGTTAAAGACACACATTACCCAAAACGAGAGATGTAGACTTGATTAGCCATATCCATGTCTTCGTTTACCAAATTGAATTGAATTAAGAATAGATCTTTATCATCAATGTCATTCTAATCTGTATTAAATATTGATTTCAATTTTTTCTTCTTGTCAAATAGGACCTTTTTTTATCTTCTTGCGTCAGAATTGTCATTATTCTAAGTTGACACAATGTAAAATTGATATTTTCATCGAACTTCTCAATTTTAAATTTCACCGTTGACAAAGATGAAAAAATCATTACAATAAAATACTTACAGCAAAAATTGAAGAATACAAATTGATGATCCAAATTAATAAAATTAGTCAAGTACAATCAATCGTTGTTGCCGATGCTACGGTACTTGACCTGTTACTGCTTCAGTGTCTGACCCGTTCGACGCTATAGTACGAAATCGGTAGTGGGAGTCCTAGATCAATGTGGCGGGGATCTGGTGCGCCGACCGTTGAGTGTTAAAGTGCCTGGGTAACACGATGTGAGATGTATACTAGCCTAGTTTGGGTCTCTCTCTCTTCGTGTGGGTTGTGCAACGGGTTTCTCTCTGTGTGGAATGTGCGTTGGTCGTTGGGCTGTGCGACGGGGCTTGTCAGTAAGGAAGAAAAGACGGATGGTCTCAGATCTGTAAGAGAAATCCAAACAAAAAAGCTTTTTAATTCTCTCTTTTTTGAGGAAGATAGAGGCTGCTTTCAATTTTAATAGGTTCGTTGGTGAAGTTGGTAGAGATAGCTCGGAAGAGAGCTTTAGCAGTGGTGGCCGAGGAGGAGGAGAAAGGCTGCCTTCAATTTTGGTGTGCTCGTCGGCGGTAATAATTTTGACGGGGTCTGATAACAGTTTGTTATCAAAAATAATAAAATAAAGAAGAAAATAACACTAAAATTTTACGATTTGTGTGACATATATCTACGAGAAAAATAAAAAAAATATTATTATTAATAAAAAAAGTGTGTTATAAAAAATAAAAAGTATGTCTTTCTTATCAATCTCTTAATTTTTATAATTTTAATATATCTATATTTAAAGTGATATAAGACAAAAATCAAGAGAGTAATTCTAACCAATAACAAATACAAGACATATTACAAAAGTGAGAACTAATGATGCAGCAGTTAATGAGGACAATAAGGTCCCATCAAGGTTCCGGAAGTGAGAACTAATGATGTAGCAGTTATCAAGGCCCAGTGCAATTTTCGGTTTTGTCTGACTCAGTAATTTTTCCACGTTTTGATTGTATATTGTTGTTTAGATAAATTGATATTTTTTTTTTTTGGTAAAAAATTAATCCATATGTCTTGTGTGGGGAAGAGTTCCCGAAAGTTGAAACAGCTGAGATCTCAAAGATCAAAATTTGGACTAAAGTTGTTGGCGCCATTTGTCAATTCACAGGGTCGTAAAATCTCAACTCTTACCGAAATTTTGAACTTCGTACAGAAATTTCGCAACCAACGAGAGAAAAGTGAACCTCGTTTTACTTTTTAACTCCTTCCTTTTGTCCTATCACCCTTTAAAGGCAACGATCCTTAAACATCGGACATGGAAACTTCTGTCTTTGTTTGTTTGTTTGTTGTGTGTAAATATTAGAGATCGTTGTCATATAGATGGTCACAAGATGGAGAACAGATTCTGTAACAGGGCCCGGTCATCACCATCTTCCATGTTTACTTGTCAATGACAAGGCCAGGTCTCCAAGTGTCCTGTCATCCTGCATTCCACGATTTTATTATTTTCGCCTTCAGTTTTGACTTGACCAACTCAGGCCTGCCTGCTGCTCGCTCGAACCCATCCATCTAAGAATTTCGTGTCGTTTTTATGGGGAGTTAAAACGTATAGAATGGGAAGTTAACACGTATATAATGGGGAGTTAAAACGTATAGAATGGGAAGTTGACTGATCAGGTACATGACTTTCCTCGCCGAAAAAAAAAATAATAAATGAACATTTTTTCTGCAACAAGTGTATATATCTTCACTGATCTACAGCCTTCATATCAAGTACAAGCCGGAATAGGAAAAGAAATTAAGCCGGAATTCAACCAATTGTTGAATATGAGCAGTAATATATGCCAATCCTCCAAGTTCCTTATTGTAATCTTGTTGATTGCTTCCATCATGATCGCCCACACGACCGAGGCCAATTCAGGTTAGTATGTCCCTGCAACTCGTGCCTCACTGAATTAATATTTTTCTCGTTTCTCTTTCTTCTAGTACTCGTGTCTTTGTGGCTTGTAGAAGGCCTTTTTTCATTTTTTTGTTGATTCAGGTAGGTTGTTCTATAGCCGAATGAAAATAGGAGAGTCCTTTTTGTGGATGGCAATCCTGAAGGAGCTTGGCTGAAGCAATTAATTAATTTCGTTGATGAAAGAAAAAAATTCATCTCCACAAACAAGTTAAAACCCATGTTTAATTGTCCCTTATGTTGCTGTGCTTTGGTTTCTTGAAAAGTAGCAAGTATTTCCTCAAAAGTGCAGTGTTGTATTTGAATTTTGAAAAGTAAAAGGGCCGTTCCTTGCACTTCTAATTAATCATTCTAATGAAGCTGATCTTGACCAATTAAAAAAGAAAAAAAGAAGAAGAAGAAAGGAACTTTAAATTGCCTGAAGTCCCGATAGAATTGTCCTATGAACAAACTCTGTATCCTATTTGAAAATTTAATTTCTTTTCTTCCCCTAATTGTTATTTGGTCTAAACTAAACCCATCATTATATCATGAACTTTCCCTCGCCCTGCCACTCGAATTGTTTTAACTCAAGCTTCCTATTTGTAATAAACCTATTATTACTGTAATCCTATTTGTAACAATAATGATTGTGTGGCTTAGTTGCAGAGGCGATCGGGAGAGAACTGCTCGGCCGGCGTATGTTAAGTCCACCTCCTTCACCGGTTGCTAACCAGTGGATAGGGAGGAATGATTAACATAAGCGTTATGTACAACTAGATTATAACCTGCACTTTAGGCGTTATGTTGTCCTTTTTAAAAAAAAAAAAAAAAAAGAATTCCACAGGTGGAATAGTGAATGATTAATGAGCAGTTTTTTGTAATGTGAAATAATCAGTACAAGTTTTTGGATAAAAAGCTTGTACAAGTTCATGAAATGGAACTGTTACGGTATAAGCATACGTAAATGGGATACAACAATATCCTCCGTCAAATGACTGCTAGAAAACGTCTGATATTATTTGAAATAATAATAATAATAATAATAAAAGATCTTTAAAAGTTTCCCAAGAAACGAGAGCACGGACGGTAGCCATCACATTCCCCAAGGCGAGCTTCTGGGATACCTTTAGGAGACTAACGCGTTAAAACGACCCCTTCCGTGTGTGCTTCATAAAAAAATGTACGTGAAAAGTCAAAGATGATCAGCATCTCAAAATTATTATGAGCTGTAAGAGGCAATAACACAGAAGTGTATTTGTATTTGTATTTGTTTTCTCTCGAATTATTTCTAGTCATGGTTTGAATGGTGTGATTTACAATAATAGTGATTGGAAAAAGAAACGGTCAAAACCCAAGTTTACTCCAAGAACTTTGGTTTTAATTTCAACTTGGTCCCCTAGTTTCAAGGGCTATAGTTTAGTCTGAAAATAATATACAAGAGTTTTATAAAAGATTCACAGCCCAGCGGATCAGTGTTGTGTGGTGATCTTGTGAGTACACGATGTACCTGATCCGTGTTGAACTAGCACAACGCATGTCTATTGACAAAAGAGATACTGTAGATACTGGCGAGCATCGTTGGTAAAGTTTCTTATAACTTGTTTGGAACGATCAGACTTTGTAAAATCCAATTCAATTTTATTAATTTTTAATTACAATTTTCAAAATATAAAAATTCAACTCTGTTCTCACATTTTAAAAATTATACTAATTCGAAAAAATTAATTATTCTTACCAAAATTAGTAACAATTGGGTACAATTTAATCTACTACTTAAAAACACAAGAAAAAAGAAAAACGGTTTTCCCAGAGGGCATACTTCATGTAAGTGGAGCGTGTACTTCCAGATTTATGGTTTCCATGAGAAGCCAAAAACCATTGTCCCGAGCACTTTTGGCACTGAAAGTCTTCTTTGACAGTACGAAATGTTAAAGACACACATTACCCAGAACGAGAGATGTAGACTTGATTAGCCATATCCATGTCTTCAATATGTACTTTGACATGTGCTCGTTTCAAAATTTCATTGGTTACATGTGCCAAGATATTCATTTTTTATTTTTATGTGCAGGGTCTTTCGCAGGTCTCACTTACCTTGCATGGTATCTGTCGGGGAAAATTAGAGTGTTTGATCGCAGGGGACATGTTGCTAAACTCTGTGTCACCCTTCTTCCAGTGCTTCTTGCTGCCCTTGTTGGCATTTCTCGTGTTGATGACCACTGGCATCACTGGACAGTTGTTTGTGCTGGGTCTCTTATAGGTCTGCACTTGATTTTCGGAGTGATTCTTTCCTTACCTGTATGTCAGGTTAATTTCTGTGAAAGGATGAAAAGGCCCAGTTCATGAAAAACGAATGTCTTACTAAGTTACCCATCTAGTTTTTCTATGCAGGAACCATCATAGCTGCATTTTGTTACTTGCAGTTTTTTCCTTTCCCAAATGATGAGGAAGGTATGCCTGCAACCGAAAGTGAGCTGCATTCATTTTGCCATAAAATATGCGCTATTTAACACTAATAACGCAAGGCGCTCGGATGCCTGAAGAATAAATGAACCTATAATTCATCTATACATAAAAATTTGTGCGTATTACCCCTGGTTGAAGTTTGTATTGGTGGGGCACATTTTCGCTCATAAATCATTATTCGTGCTCTGCCTCTGTCAGCTTGTGCAATCTTCTCTGAGCTGTGCCTTTATCTTCTTGTGAGTATCATTGGTGAAGGATGCAGATTTACCACAAACTGAAACTCCTATACGAATTATTTTGATATCGTAGACCATATATTTTGAATGAGATAAAGCTGTAAGATATTCAACCTTGGCATGGACAGAAACAGGCTTGTGGAAGTTGGGAGTGCAAATCAGGAGACAATGCTTTGCGAGTATTGTAGCGTATATTGTAGTGCGACATTTTGCATCGTTTATTGAGTAAAATGCTCTTGAATTTCTATAATTTGTTGCATTTTTCCCTTGTAAGTAATCAAGTAACAGTACCATATCGAGTTAGAAATATGCTTGCCCATTTTTGCTACAATTTTTTTTCTCTTTTTTTTTTAATTTTTCCAAACCCAAGTAACAATTGATAAAATAAAATGACCTGTTAATTTCATGAAATAAAATAAAATAAAATAGCCCATAAAAATATAATATATACAAACTTTGATATGATCAAAGATAAAATTATTTACAGTAGAATTGAAAGATTTCATTAAAAAAAAATTCATTGTGATATGACTTAAGTTGAATATTACCGTGCAAAGTAGATAACAAAATTATTTTACCAACGTGGCCACAGGTTTAAACAGGATTTTAAGTTTGGTCTGCTTTGATTGCAAAGTCATTCAACAAAGATAAGGTAGAAAATTCCAGATTCTTGGTTTTTGCATTAAAAGAAGATGTGAAAGGTCAATTCGATATAATTAATTTAATTCTCTGCTTGTTTTCTGGTTTGAATTACCAGCCCACGCGTCTTTCTTGTTTGGTTTGTCTTCATCCAGAATTAGAATAAAAATTAGATCTTATTGGCTGTATAAGCTTTAAAATTTCAAACCAATTTCAGGGTTTTCCTTTATTATTATTATTATTATTATATTTTTTTTGAGGTCGACCTGTTTGACCTGAAAACATAAACGGCATCGTGATACATACGTACCGACAACTATTGTAAATCCAGAATTGGCACGTTTTACATTAGAAAAAAAAAAAAAAAACAGTTTGAGCTTCGCTACCGTAGGCGTCCCAACGTGGGATACGGAGCAATTTCCTGCCAGTTAATTGTATCACGATCGTTTGCAGTTTTTGCGTCGAACAGCGTGCAAAGTTAACAGCAGCCCATTATTGAGGGTCAGTCTCCGCTAATGAAATGCAGCCGTGTTACATGAGATTACTCTATCAGCATTATTACATGAATGCAATATATAAACTTAAGTGAGATAAAATTTATAATAATTGTATCTTTTTTTATTTTTATTCTGATCTATTTATTTAACTTATAATTACATAATTGTTATAATTTTTTGTTACTTTTATATATTTTATGGTTCACATTAAAATTTAAAATTTTAAAAAGATAATATTTTGAATTTGTTATTGTTATGATTTTTATGTGTATTTATAAATTATTAAATATATATTATAATTCTTCTAAAAATTTGTTCTTATTTAATATTTTTTTATGTTATTTTCTTGAACTTTCACAAATAGACTTACCAGTCTACATCTGTTCCCCCCAAAAAAGAGACTTACCAGTCTCTACCCGCAAAACGCATAGAATGGGAAGTTAATTGATTAGGTACATGACTTTTCTCGCCAAAATAAATAATAAATAATGAATGCACATTTCTTCTGCAACTATATATATCGTCACTGATCTACACCTTCATATCAAGTACAAGCTAATAAAGTTATTTGGGGAAGAACTTAAACCGGAATACAAACCCCATTGGTTTCATCTTAGAACAATTGGTGAATATGAGAAGTAATATATGTCAATCCTCCAAGTTCCTTATTGTAATCTTGTTGATTGCCTCCGTCATGATCGCCCACACGACCGAGGCCAATTCAGGTTAGTATATGTCCCTGCAACTCGTGCCTTACCGAATTAATATTTTTCTCGTTTCTCTTTCTTGTAGTACTTGTGTCTTTGTGGCTTGTAGAAGGCCTTTTTTCATTTTTTTTGTTGATTCAGGTAGGTTGTTCTATAGCCGAATGAAAATACGAGAGTCCTTATTATGGATGACAATCCTGAAGGAGCTGGCTGAAGCAATTTATTAATTTCGTTAATGAAAGAAAAAAATTCATCTCCACAAACAAGTTAAAACCCATGTTTAATTGTCCCTTATATTGCTGTGCTTTGGTTTCTTGAAAAGTAGCAAGTATTTCCTCAAAAGTGCAGTGTTGTATTTGAATTTTGAAAAGCAAAAGGGCCGTTCCTTGCACTTCTAATGAAGCTGATCTTGAACAATTAAAAAAAAAGAAGAAGAAGAAGAAAGGAACTTTAAATTGCCTGAAGTCCCGATAGAATTGTCCTATGAACAAACTCTGTATCCTATTTGAAAATTTAATTTCATTTCTTCCCCTAATTGTTATTTGGTCTAAACTAAACCCATCATTATATCATCAACTTTCCCTCGCCCCGCCACACGAACTGTTTTAACTCAAGCTTCCTATTTGTAATAAACCTATTATTACTGTAATCCTATTTGTAACAATATTGATTTTGGGGCTTAGTTGCAGAGGCGACCGGGAGAGAACTAAGCGGCCGGCGTATGATAAGTCCACCTCCTTCACCGGTTGTTAACCATTTGAGAGGCCGTGGTCCACTTGCTGCTCAACCTGCTGCTATACCGGGACGTTCTCCGACACCCCCACCCCCTTAGGCGACCCACGTTATGTATCGGACCATATGTCCTCGCAGTAAACGGCAAGATTGGCATCCCTATCTTGTGTACCATATGTTGTATCTTCTTTTATTTATTTATTTATTTAAGAATTCTAAAGGTGGAATATTGAATAATTAATTGATGAGCATTTTTTTGTAATGGGAAATAATCAGTATAAGTTTTTGGCTAAAAAACTTGTACAAGTTTATGAAATGTAATTGTTATGGCATAATAATATGGGCCATATTAAAATATAATATATGAAATACATCATGAATTTTATTTAATAATTTAAAATTTTAATTATTATGATATTTAATTATGAGGTTTCAGTAAAAATAATAAATAATAATAACAAAAATATCTTTAAAAGTTTCCCAAGAAACGAGAACGCGGACCGTAGCCATAACTGTCCCCAAGGCGAGCTTCTGGAACACCTTTAGGAGACTAACGCGTTAAAACGATCCTTCCGTGTGTGCTTCTTAAAAAATATATGTTGAAAAGTCAAAGATGATCAGCATCTCAAAATTATTGTTAGCTGATATGTAACGGGACATTAACTTATCCAAAGGACTAATAAGACTCTTATACATTTCAACGTCTCGCTCTTTCTCGATAATACGAGTTGAGTAACGTGTATCAGTGATATTCTCCTATTTTAAATTTATTAACGAATTTATTGATATTTTTGAACACATATTAAGACAAATTTTTGATATTCTGTATTAAATTAAAAGTCTCATAATAGATAAAAATAAATTTTAATATTATTTATGATAAAATTATTAATTTTTTTTAAAAATTAATTTATTAAAATATATTATACTTACACTTATACAAGTCAATATTCCTATCTTTTTTATAATGTTAGAATTGGGTGACGTGTACCGTAACATGTAAGAGGCAACAACACAAGCGTATTTGTATTTGTTTTCTCTCGAATTATTTCAAGTCATGGTTGGAATGGTGTGATTTACAATAAATAGTGATTGGAAAAAGAAACGGTCAAAACCCAAGTTTACTCCAAGAACTTTGGTTTTAATTTCAACTTGGTCCCCTAGTTTCAAGGGTTATAATTTAGTCTGAAAATAATATACAACAGTTTTATAACAGATTCACAGCCCAGCGGATCGGTGTTGTGTGGTGATCTTGTGAGTACACGATGCATCTGATCCGTGTTGAACTAGCACACCGCATGTCCATTGACAAAAGAGATATACTGGCGAGTATCGTTGGCAAAGTTTCTTATAACTTGTTTGGAACGATAACTTTGTAAATTCAATTCAATTTTATTAAATTTTTTAATCACAATTTTCAAAATATAAGAATTCAACTCTGTTCTCACATTTTAAAAATTATACTAATCCGGAAAAATCAATTATTCTTACCAAAATTAGTAACAATTGGGTACAATTTAATCTATTACTTAAAAACAAACGAAAAAAAAAAAGGTTTTCCCAGAGGGCATACTTCATGTAAGTGGAGCGTGTACTTCCAGATTTATGGTTTCATGAGAAGCCAAAAACCATTGTCCCGAGCACTTTTGGCAATGAAAGTCTTCTTTGATAGTATGAAATGTTAAGACACGTATTGACGCAGCAAGGAAATGTAATTAACATCAAAAAATTAATAACAATAATTAAATTTTTAAAAATAAAAAATACAAGACTCCTTAAAAAAAGTTTTTTTAATTAGGGTAAAATATAATACGTTCTCACTCTTACTAAAAAATTTTAAAAAATATATAGTACATATAATTGTAATAAAATTATAAAAATATCATTTTATAAAATTTAATTAAAATTACGAAAAATCTCATCGCATTTTCTTATCATTTTTCTCACTTGTCCACGTACTCCTCGACTATCTGGTTTACATTATTCTCTCCCACCAAAGACAAACTCGACCTCGAGTTCTCTTTAGGATATAAAGGTGTATCATCTGGATGAAAAAAAGATAAATCAGTTACATTAAATGTTTTGAAGTTGTTTATATCATTAGGAAGCTTGACAATATAAACATTGTTGTTGATTTTGCGCACAACTTCATAAGGATCATACTTCTTTGGCTGTAATTTGTTATAATTGCCTATAGGAAAGCGTTCCTTTCTCAAGTACACCATAACCTGATCACCAACCTCAAACAGTTTCTCCTTCTTGTGTCTATTAGCAGTCGTCTTGTATTTTGTTTTTGCCCTCTCAATTTTCCTTTTTACCTCTTCAGTAATAGCTTGACATTGCTTTGTCATGTTCTTAGGTGTCAATAAAACGGGTACAGCACAAGGACTCATGCTGTTTCGAATAAACCCATTGTCTAACAACTCTTGGACCTTCTCTTGTAGGACCTCAGTTTTCTTAGGACTCATCCTATAGTGTAGTAAATTTGGAAGACTTGCTCCAAGTACCAAGTCTATTTGATGCTAAATATCCCTTAAGGGTGGTAGTCCTTTAGGTAGGTCATCAGGAACCACATTTTTATACTCTTTCAATACTCCCTTAACTACTTCAAGGACCGCTTCACTCACATCTTCATCCCCAACTAGCGCTTGAGCCACCTTTGATTCTTTCAAATCCTCAACCATCTCCTTCTCTGACTGGGCAATAGTAAAAAAAGAGTCTTCCTCTATCTTGCAGGTTCTAGAGCGTCCCTCTAACTTTAAAGGTAACAAAGTATACTTCACACCTTCTTTCTTTAACTTATAAACATTCTCTTTACCTACATGTTGGACGTTCACATCGAACTGCCAAGGTCTTCCGAATAGCAGATGACATGCATCCATGTCAACAATATCACAACAGATTTCATCTCGATATCTCCCTATAGAAAATGACACCTTGCATCTCTCCTTCACCTCAATCTTCTTGGTCACTTTAATCCACCCAATAGTGTATGGGTATTGATGTTTTTCGACAGGCAACTATAACTACTTAACAACTTCTTTCTCGATGATATTTTCACAACTCCCATTATCTACAATCACGTTAAATACCTTTCTCCTAATCGTGCACCTGGTACGGAACAATTGGTGTCGTTGGGTATTTGTCTTCTGTTTTGGTGCTAACATCATTCGCTTAATCACATAAGTTGGCTCCACTTCACCATTCCCCTCTGCAGATTCATCGTTCGAGATCTGCGCAATCTTATTAACAAATCTAGGTCTGTTAATTGGATTAACATTCTCATCTCTTACCCTAAGCCTATTACCACTAATATTCATCGAGTCAAAGCGCTCAATCAAATCTTCAAAACGCTGTTCTAAGCGTTGGACTCTTTGATCTAAAGCATTGAATTCTGCCTTAGGAACCCATTGATTAGCTCTTTGAACTCTCGTATCCTGAACACCGTCAAGAACACGACCGCCATCCACATCTTGATTGATTAACATCTTCGTAAGAAATTATCAGGCTCTGATACTAATCTGACGCAGCGAAAAGCGTAATCACCATCAGTAAATTAATAACAACGATTAAATTCCAAAAAACAAAAGTCACAAGTTGACTTAAAAAAAGATTCTCTCAATTAGGGTAAAGTATAATAAGTTCTCTCTCACTAAAAAATTCTAAAATATATATAATGCATACAATTGTAATAAAATTATAAAAATATTATTTTATAAAATTTAATTAAAATTACAAAAAAATTCATCGGATTTTCTTATCATTTTTCTCTCTTATTCGCGTATTCTTTGACTATCTGACCTACGTTACATGTTAATCCGAACGAGTGGCATAGACTTGATTAGCCATATCCCTGTCTTCAATATGTACTTTGACACGTGCTCATTTCAAAATTTCATTGGTTACATGTGCCAAGATATTCATTTTTTATTTTTATGTGCAGGGTCTTTTGCAGGTCTCACTTACCTTGCATGGTATCTGTCGGGGAAAATTAGAGTGTTTGATCGCAGGGGACATGTTGCTAAACTCTGTATCACCCTTCTTCCAGTGCTTCTTGCTGCCCTTGTTGGCATTTCTCGTGTTGATGACTACTGGCATCACTGGACAGATGTTTGTGCTGGGTCTCTTAGAGGTCTGCACTTGATTTTCGGAGTGATTCTTTCCTTACCTGTATGTCAGGTTAATTTCTGTGAAAGGATGAAAAGGCCCAGTTCATGAAACGAATGTCTTACTAAGTTACCAATCTAGTTTTTCTATGCAGGAACCATCTTAGCTGCATTTTGTTACTTGCAGTTTTTTCCTTTCCCAAATGATGAGGAAGGTATGTCTGCAACCGAAAGTGAACTGCATTCATTTTGCCGTAAAATATGCGCTATTTAACACTAATAACGCAAGGCGCTCGGATGCCTGAAGAATATATGAACCCATAATTCATCTATACATAAAAATTTGTGCGTATTACCCCTGGTTGAAGTTTGTATTGGTGGGGCACATTTTCGCTCATAAATCATTATTCGTGCTCTGCCTCTGTCAGCTTGTGCAATCTTCTCTGAGCTGTGCCTTTATCTTCTTGTGAGTATCATTGGTGAAGGATGCAGATTTACCACAAACTGAAACTCCTATACGAATTATTTTGATATCGTAGACCATATATTTTGAATGAGATAAAGCTGTAAGATACTTAGCCTTGGCAAGGACAGAAACAGGCTTGTGGAAGTTGGGAGTGCAAATCAGGAGACAATGCTTTGCGAGTATTGTAGCGTAGATTGTAGTATGACATTTTGCATCGTTTATTGAGTAAAATACTCTTGAATTTCTATAATTTGTTGCATTTTTTCCGTGTAAGTAATCAAGTAACAGTACCAGATCGAGTTAGAAATATGCTTGCACATTTTTGCTACAATTTTTTTTCTTTTTTTTTTGTTTCCCCAAACAAGTAACAATTGGTAAAATAAAATGATCTGTTAATTTCATGAAGTAAAATAAAATAAAATAGCCCATAAAAATATAATGTATACAAACTTTGATATGATCAAAGATAAGATTATTTACAGTAGAATTGGAAGACCTCATTAAAAAAAGAAATTATTTTGATATGACTTAAGTTTAATATTACCGTACAAAGTAGATAACAAAATTATTTTACCAACCTGGCCACAGTTTTAAACAGGATTTTAGGTTTGGTCTGCTTTGATTGCAAAGTCATTCAACAAAGATAAGGTAGAAAATTACAGATTCTTAGTTTTTGCATAGAGGAAGATGTGAAAGGTCAATTCGATATAATTAATTTAATTCTCAAGAGTTTTGCTTGTTTTTTGGTTTGAATTACCAGCCCACGCGTCTTTCTTGTCCGGTTTGTCTTCATCCAGAATTAGAATAAAAATTGGATCTTATTGGCTGTCTAAGCTTTAAAATTTCAAACCAATTTCTGGGTTTTCCTTTATTATTATTATTTTTTTTTTTTGAGGTCGACCTGTTTGTCCCGAAGACATAAACGGCATCGTGATACATACGTACCGACAACTACTGTAAATCCAGAATTGGAACGTTTTACATGAAAAAAAAAAACAAAAAGAACAGTTTGAGCTTCGCTGCCGTAGGCGTCCCAACGTGGGACACGGAGCAATTTCGTGCCAGTTAATTAAATTTTGTCTCCATGATCGACAGAACTTGGCATGTTCTAAGAAGAGAGTCTAATTAAAATCAATTGTTTAGTGATATGATCTTTTGTTTCTTTAATTTATATTTTATTAACTTTTTTTTTCAGTGAAAAAACAATGAACGCAGACACATGATAATTTTGTGAGATATAATATTAATAAATAATATATGATTAATGTATAATATATAATTTATATTTTAAACATCGGACAATTTAAATTTTAAATGAATTAGTTTGTAGATACTGTATCTAAATTTTTATGACTAATTAATCATGAATTTGAATCTATATTCTAAGTCTTACTTTTAAACTTTTTCATTCATATATACTTAAGATGAAATTAATTTGCTAATTATCATAGAATAACTAGGCAAACAACCATTGCGCTGTATATTAGCTCTTAGTCGTTGTGAACATGAATAAGATATTATGGATACATGCAGAACAAATAGGCGCGGTAAATCTTTATTATTATTATTATTATTAATTAGTGAATTATTTTAAATTTATGTATATCATGAAATAATACAACATACATGCTAGGGAGCCACTTGAATAAATAACACCCTCGATAAAAGCTTAAGCCATAATAGACATTGTTATTTCAGTCACCTTGATGGATGGAATTTTAATATTCCGGCTTACGCACGGTTTTGTTTCTACAAATTTTCCATTAGAAAATGTATATCCAAACAGCCAGTTGATGGGTAGTTACGAACTTCAAATCCTGAGAGGTGGTTCAAAAAAGGATATTTGTGCGCGACTTTTTACTTCTTGTAGTAAAAAAGAAAAAAAGAAAAAAAAGTACAATAAGATGGGAAAATTTCATGTGTCACGATCGTTTGCAGTTTTGCATCGAATAGCATACAAAGTTGACATAAGCCCATTATTGATGGTCAGTCTCCACGAATGAAATGTATCGGTGTTATATGAGATTAATTCATGGACTTTATTACATGGAAGCAATATATAAACTTGACAAGTGAGACAAAATATACCATAATTGTACCTTCTTTTTTTTTTTTTTTGTGACTGAGGTGCATTTATTTGGCCTATAATTACACAATTTATTTTTTTTCAATAGTCACTTTTTCATGATTATAAATATATACATATATATATATATATATATATATATATATATTATGAATATAATTAGATGTTCATAATTATTGTTAGTTACATATTTTAAATTTATTTTTTAATTTATTAAAAAGTTTCTTAGACCGTGAGTTATATTATTTGTGTAATTTTTTATTTTTATAAATGTCATATTGTAAATTAAAATTTAAGACCTTAAAAATAAAATTTTAAATTTTTAACTATTAAAATATTTTTAAAAAAGATGATATTTTGAATTTAAAATTGGTATAATACTTATTCACATTTATAGATTATTAAATATATTTTTTGATTCTCCTAAAAATTTGTGCTTATTTAATATTTCTTTTATGTTGTTTTCTTGAACGTTGACAGATAGACTTATCAATCTAACATAAAATGTATACAATGGGAAGTTAACTGGTCAGGTACATGACTTTGCTCACCTTCGATATCTTTGTTATTGGAAGCCAGAGCAACGAAAACATAGTCCTGCTGTATTGCCCCATCTCAGGTTATTGAAGGTGATTTACTGGTTTTTGACTGGGAAAATTGATCGCCTTATACTTGTTGAGTCTGTTCCATTATTTTCCGGAGTTGTTGGAACTGCATATGAGTCTGTCTTCTCCTTTTATCCACTGACCAGGGCAATAAGGTCCCATCAAGGTTCCGGAGGAGCGTGAGAACTAATGATGCACCAGTTATTGAGGCCCAGTGCAATTTTCGGTTTTGTCTGACTCAGCAATTTTTCCACGTTTTGATCGTATCTTGTTGTTTAGATAAATTGATATTTCTTTCTTTTTTTTTTGGTAAAAAATTAATCCATATATCTTGTGTGGGGAAGAGTTCCTGAAAGTTGAAACAGCTGTGATCTCAAGGATCAAAATTTGGACTAAAGTTGTTTGCGCCTTTTGTCAATTCACAGGGTCGTAAAATCTCAACTCTTACCGAAATTTTGAACTTCGTACAGAAATTTCGCAACCAAGGAGAGAAAAGTGAACCTCGTTTTACATTTTAACTCCTTCCTTTTGTCCTATCACCCTTTAAAGGCAACGATCCTTAAACATCGGACATGGAAACTTCTGTCTTTGTTTGTTTGTTTGTTGTGTGTAAATATTAGAGATCGTTGTCATATAGATGGTCACAAGATGGAGAACAGATTCTGTAACAGGGCCCGGTCATCACCATCTTCCATGTTTACTTGTCAATGACAAGGCCAGGTCTCCAAGTGTCCTGCCATCCTGCATTCCACGATTTTATTATTTTTGCCTTCAGTTTTGACTTGACCAACTCAGGCCTGCCTGCTGCTCGCTCGAACCCATCCATCTAAGAATTTCGTTTCGTTTTTATGGGGAGTTAAAACGTATAGAATGGGAAGTTGACTGATCAGGTACATGACTTTCCTCGCCGAAACAAATAATAAATAATAAATGAACATTTCTTCTGCAACAAGTGTATATATCTTCACTGATCTACAGCCTTCATATCAAGTACAAGCCGGAATAGGAAAAGAAATTAAGCCGGAATTCAACCAATTGGTGAATATGAGCAGTAATATATGCCAATTCTCCAAGTTCCTTATTGTAATCTTGTTGATTGCTTCCATCATGATCGCCCACACGACCGAGACCAATTCAGGTTAGTATGTCCCTGCAACTCGTGCCTCACTGAATTAATATTTTTCTCGTTTCTCTTTCTTGCAGTACTCGTGTCTTTGTGGCTTGTAGAAGGCCTTTTTTTCATTTTTTGTTGATTCAGGTAGGTTGTTCTATAGCCGAATGAAAATAGGAGAGTCCTTTTTATGGATGGCAATCCTGAAGGAGCTTGGCTGAAGCAATTAATTAATTTCGTTGATGAAAGAAAAAAATTCATCTCCACAAACAAGTTAAAACCCATGTTTAATTGTCCCTTATATTGCTGTGCTTTGGTTTCTTGAAAAATAGCAAGTATTTCCTCAAAAGTGCAGTGTTGTATTTGAATTTTGAAAAGCAAAAGGGCCGTTCCTTGCACTTCTAATGAAGCTGATCTTGAACAATTAAAAAAAAAAAGAAGAAGAAGAAGAAGAAAGGAACTTTAAATTGCCTGAAGTCCCGATAGAATTGTCCTATGAACAAACTCTGTATCATATTTGAAAATTTAATTTCATGTCTTCCCCTAATTGTTATTTGGTCTAAACTAAACCCATCATTATATCATCAACTTTCCCTTGCCCCGCCACACGAACTGTTTTAACTCAAGCTTCCTATTTGTAATAAACCTATTATTACCGTAATCCTATTTGTAACAATGTTGATTTTGGGGCTTAGTTGCAGAGGCGACCGGGAGAGAACTACGCGCGGCCGGCGTATGATAAGTGCACCTCCTCCACCGGTTGTTAACACAATGAGAAGGCAGTTTCCCTGCCCTGGTCCACCTCGTATTCAACCTGCCGTACCGGGACCTTCTCCGACACCCCCTTAAGCGACCCACGTTATGTATCGGACCATATGTCCTCGCAGTAAACGGAGAGATTGGATTCCTATCTCGTGTACCACTACAGTGTAACCTGCACTTTGCACGTTATGTTTTGTCTCTCTTTTTATTTATTTAAGAATTATACAGGTGGAATATTGAATAATTGATGAGCAGTTTTTTGTAATGGGAAATAATCAGTATAAGTTTTTGGCTAAAAAACTTGTACAAGTTTATGAAATGTAATTGTTATGGCATAATAATATGGGCCATATTAAAATATAATATATGAAATACATCATGAATTTTATTTAATAATTTAAAATTTTAATTATTATGATATTTAATTATGAGGTTTCAGTAAAAATGAAATAATAATAATAATAAAAAAAAAAGATCTTTAAAAGTTTCCCAAGAAACGAGAACACGGACCGTAGCCATCACATTTTAGGAGACTAACGCGTTAAAACGACCCCTTCTGTGTGTGCTTCTTAAAAAATGTACGTGAAAAGTCAAAGAAGATCAGCATCTCAAAATTATTGTGAGCTGTAAGAGGCAATAACACAGAAGTGTATTTGTATTTGTTTTCTCTCGAATTATTTCTAGTCATGGTTTGAATGGTGTGATTGGCAATAAATAGTGATTGGAAAAAGAAACGGTCAAAACCCAAGTTTACTCCAAGAACTTTGGTTTTAATTTCAATTTGTTCCTCTAGCACAATGCATCTGATCCGCGTTGAACTAGCACACCGCATGTCCATTGAAAAAAGAGATATACTGTAGATAGTGGCGAGCATCGTTGGTAAAGTTTCATATAACTTGTTTGGAACGATCAGACTTTGTAAAATCCAATTCAATTTTATTAATTTTTTTTATCACAGTTTTCAAAATATAAGAGTTATCCTCTGCTCTTACTTTTTAGAAATTATATTAATGTGATAGAATCTCCAAAATTGGTAAAAACTGGGTACAATTTAAGCTACCACTAAAACACACACACACACACACACGAAAGAAAATTATTCAATTAATTAATTTAATATTCTAGAACAAAAAAGTGACTGAAATTAGAATTTAATTTCTAAATCAATTGAGTTAAATTTTATCAAAATTTTCAGACAAAAAGGTTGTCAGTCTTGTTTTAAGAAGTCTGACTACCTGCACCCTAAACTGGGAGGATTTATTAGATGGGAGGCTACCAACTCCCATTAGAGCTTCTTCTAATCAAATATATGGAAAAGAAAAAATAAACTACGTAATAATATATGGAGAGTAATGTGAAAGTAATAAAAGTGTTAAGATTTTAATTATGAGTTGCGTGGATTAAAAATTTTTACATTAAAAATATACAAAAAAAATTGAGTAATATATAAATAAAAAATTTATAAATTTAAGATTTTTTAATTAAAATATAATGTTAAATTTATATATATATTTTTTTTATCTTGACTACAGTCAAAATTTTCAACTCTCCAAATTTTTCTTAATTTTGGACCTTCCATTTCCCTAAGAGATAGTAATACAATAATTTTTATGTATTTAATTTAATACATTTTTGGGCTTGTTCATTGGCAATTTCTGTTTTTGCAATTTTTTGAAAAAAAAAAAGAAATTTTTACATTTATTGCTTTTATTTTTTGTAAAAAAATTTAAATTATTTTTTGAAAAAAATAAGAAGTTATTTATTGTTCATTTTTCTAATATTCTTCAAGGCTACTCAATACCTTTTTATTTATTTTCTCAATTCATTTACTCTTTTTTTTTCTATTTTTTTCTTTACTTTTCTCTTTTTAGCTTTTTTTCTCTATTATTTCTCTCTTTCCTCCTTATTTTTCTTTCTTTTTTTTTTTTACTCTTTTTATATTAATTCTTTCTCTTTCTATCTCACACTCTATTATTTTTTTTCTATTTTTATTATTTTTTCTACTCTCTCTATATCCTTTTATCTCTTAATAAAAATTTTGTTAAGACAAAAAAAAATCGTTGTTATAAAAAAATAAGTAGATACTGACAATAAACAACAAATAACAAAATTAAAACAATAAACAACAAAAAATTATAACTAATTTTCTCTTTAAAAAATAACTCCTCCATCTTTGTGCACTCTAAAAAATTCGGTAAACAGACCCAAAAAAAAAAAATTCAAAACTTCCAATATAGAATTCGGTGAAAGAAAGTACATCTTTTATATGCACGATCTTATCGTACTCATGTTACCACGTAATCCATATTTGTTTCTGTTGTAGTCACACTAACAAGAATATTACAATAAAAATATGAGATCTTAAGTCAATATGTAGGAGAAGATTTTGATGCCTTGTTTTTGATACATATGCATGTGGATGTTCTAAGCTGTTTTAATATAATAATGATAATTATAAACCCATCCCCACTCCCAAAATGGAATGCATGAACCTGTCAAAATATCCGCTGCCCAAAAATGTCTGTCTTAGTACAATTGACGTCTAAATGGAAAGTATGAAAAGAAGCAATATTTTTTAAAATGGAGAAGGCACAACATGGGCCATGCTGGGTGCCAAGATTTTTCCATTCATGCATCGATCAGATCAACCTAAAAAGGAATAGGATAACCTGGGGTTTGAACACGTGTGCTGAGTGTAATCTCTATCTTATAACAACCCACCGCCCCATTTTAAGTTTGTGTCACTTTTCGAGTTGCGAGTTGCTGTAACGTGGACAGGATGTAGGTGACGACAAGCAGGCTCGAGCCTTACAGGATTAGGATAAGGGATGTGTGTTGAGGGTTGGTTTGAATCTTTACTTTTCTCCTCCATGCTTCCTGGCAAGTTGCAACTTGGCAAATGGGACAATAATATCTCTCTCTCTTGAAACTTATGTCAAGGGATTTTTCTTGCTAGCTAGGAGAATCCAAAGGGTTTTCGGCATTATGATTTTTATTCCTTTTATTCCTAAAGTCATATGCATTCTTTTTTATTTATTTGTAGAACTTGATACCCATTTTGCAATTGGGTAGATTTGCTGTTTCCACCTGAAATCATGCTGTTATTAACATTTCTTTTTGGTCCAAGTAAATTTAGAAGGAAAGACTAGACTTCACTTCCAAAACAAATGATTTAATACTCGCTTGACCATACCTGGCTGTGTTCATTATCATTGCAAAATACCTTGCAAGTAGCTCTCGAGTACAAGTCTATCTTTGGCATGTCTTCTCAGCCTGATTATCTACAAAGTTCCCATCTTTTTCTTTTTGGTAAATCTGCATTGAACTGTAGCGTTGTGCTTCTTAACGTATGCAAGAATCGAATAGATCACAGTTGGAGCTGGAATACAGTAAAATATCCCATTGGAACATTTCAAAGGTGCAATTACTTTGAAGGAAATGAGTCACCTCCACTTCAGGAACATTAATGAGTCACCCTCCACACATGTGACATGTCCCCTAAGTCAATGATCCAGAGTCTCACCAGGACCAAGAGCCATCGCTTCAGGAACATTAATGAGGCAAACTCCGGATATATAATTTCATGTAAGTATTATCTCTGCTGTATTTTCGGTTCTAGTTCTCCATAAATACTTGAGAAAAAAAATTGTGAAACGGCATCAATGATAAATACATGTAAAACTAAAAGTACAGACAAAATAATTGTCAAACAAATACAAGGAAAATATCTTGAAGCTTTTGAAAGAAGTATATGTATTTGAGAGTAGCACATAAACAAAAGCAGACCCGCCGACTTATATCAAATATATAAAAGAAATGAATCCTTCCAATTTCACAGGGATGGCTTTGTTTAATTACAGCAATCCTTTTCCAGTATACCACATTAATGTTTTGACTTCCCAGGGTCTAAGTTGTCCACATATAATGGATATACTACTTGAAATCTGCATTTCCTGCTAGACAATGAGGAAGGGTTACATCCACTTTGTTGATCAAATCACAAGATGTGAATCACAACAACATATCTGAATGATCTAGATGATGATCATCATGTCCTATCATAGCAAGAGGGTATCTTGACTTGAGTAAGGATACTGCAAACGATTTGCAGAAATCCTGCTCACATGGCAAAATCGGTGATCATGATATAGGGTGTGAGGAGATAGATATCATGCGGTACATTATCCATTGCTGAATCATTCGACCCTTGGTACCTGAAAATGAGATTATAAGCCTACAACCGCTATATAGATTTGTTTGCCAACAATAGATGTCAATTCCAATCTAAAATCGGATTAATTACATATATCCCACAAATACTTTTCATGAAAATAATTACCAGCTTATAGTGCATATAAAAATGAGAAATTTTCATTGTACGAGACTTTCTCTCTCTCGTTGACTAATTTGGTGTATTAACTCAATCAAAATTAACCTGATTCACACCACCAAATTTGTGATATTTGGGAGAAAGTCGAGTGTGTTGGAGTTGATTTTTATTTGCGCCGATGTAGAATTTTTCTCTATGTGATTGAGTCTTATCGAGTTGTCCCACCAGATTAACAAACTGATATAATAAGATAATCCCATCCCACAAATTCCTATGGAGATGCATGAGATATTGACTGTTGGCTAGCACTTATCAATGACATATATATATATATTGTCTATTGAGGGGCATATTGGGTCCAGCTCTTTTTATTTTTATAATTCTCATATCCCCTTCTTAAAACTAAAATTTTAAACTTTAAAGTAATATTTCAAGTATTCGATTACCAAATATCCCAAGTGATAGGATAAGAAAATATTGCTCAAGTTTCTCTCTGAGTAATTGAAGGATAGGACATATCACACCATATAACCATGACCATGATAATGCAAACCTTTCGGCGCTCAAAACGGGATTTTTGTTTTCTTTGTCAAAGAAAATGCATGGCAAATATGTTGGGAAATTGGGACTTTGATAGAGAGAGAGAGAGAGAGAGAGAGAGAGAGAGTGGAGGGCACCTTTCTAGGGCTGTTTGGTGGTTACAAGTTACAACGGCTGTGCCGTGTAATTACTTTGTGCGTGTTTGGTTTTAGCTTTTTAAGGAGTATTATCGTTGGGTGACAAAAAGCACGAGATCTTGAGTTTGGTAAATATTTTTAAAAAGTTACAGATTACTAAAAATCCCAGTAAACAAGTTGATCCAAAAAAAAAAAAAAAAAACTAGAAACTGGTACATAATTTTTGAACTAAAAAACCCTCAAATATTTATTGTAATAAAATATAAACATAATGTATAAAAAAGTCATTTTATTATTCAAACAGCAATAAATACATATTAATTTAACTAAACAATCTAATTTTATTTTAATTATTAACGATAATAATCAGTAACATTAATCAACAATCAACAACTAACAACAATAAGCAATAATTAATAACAATAACAATAATTAACATCAGATAAACCAAAGGCCCCTTTACTTTTTTACCCCATGAGAGTTTGTCGAAAGACAGGGAGAGTACATGAGATAACAGACGCACAATCCACTGTGGACACAGCCTTAGAAACCTTATCATTCCTTTCAGCGGGCGTTTTATATTTTTCCTATAAATAGAGGCTGCTGGGTGCCCCTTAATAGGCATCCAACTAAAGTCCTATCTGTCTCTACAGTTATCTCCAAAACTACTCCCTTTCCTTTTTCAGAAACTTTCCTTTGAAAGTGTTTTTGTCCTCCCTGCCATACTTCAATCATCAAATTTCATAGCTTAAAAAACTATGGAGAGTAGCTAACCTAAGGGAAAGAACCAACTTGGGATTACGTGGATTAATTTTACAATTTCAAGTTTGAAAATTTTTAGGTGCATTCTACGTTTCAAATGAGAGTAGCAGTGGACTGCGCTAGCAACCTGAGTGTTTTAGTAAAAGCACCATACAAGGAATAGCAAATTACAGACTTGGGGGAAGAGAAGAGGGACTGATGATGCTGTTGACAGAAGATAGAGAGCACAGATGATGGTGTGCAATTTTTGGGTTCTGCATCTCACTCCTTTGTGCTCTCTATGCTTCTGTCATCACCTTTGACCTTTTCATTGTTTCCTCCTACTCCCCTCCCCCTTTTCTTGAGGCTTTGTCTTTCTTAAAAGTATATGACTTTGCTTTTGGGTTTGGAGATTTGCAGTTAGAATTCTGAAAGCAGTACAACTGTTTGGAGGTCATGGGGCTAAGCGAAATATCTACCGAAAGATCTAGTTATCCTCATATTTTCGCATTTAATTATGAATTTATACAGGTAAAGTGATTGTTTCAGTTTATTTATTCTTTTAGTGTAATAAATTTATGTGTGAAATCGAATTAAAATTTAATATATAGTTATTTTTAAGTTTCTTCTAACAGATTGTATTGATTGGCTTCTTGAAATTTAATATTTCACTTTTTGGTAAGGTATATCTCTCCATCTTCCGTCTGTGTTTTAGTTGATCCAATGTTAATTAAGCAAATGATCAGTCTAGATTTGTTTACCTAGTGTGTCTAATCAAAGTTAGATTTTAAGAGTTTATCTTCAATTTCTTTCGCAAATTAAATATTTATTTGTGGATGCAATTCTCTAGTTGTGCTTTATTCCCAGAACACAGAATCCCTAAACTACGCCGAGTAAGGTAAGAGAAATTGCATTACCTTTACCCATTTGTGGTGCCAATTGCTCTTGGGAATTAATTGAATTATCGTCTGAGCAAACTATCAGAATGTTGTCAGATTTAATATCCGCTCGTCTAGTTGGGCCTATAGAAGTTTAAGCCACAACAATATATCTGGCCAATGAGCCTAGAGGGATACAATTCACCTACAGAACACAAAAGACTCGTCCATTTTCTTGGTGTCTTTAATGAAGGAAATACGCAATGAAGGCGGTCAATATGTGAGCCCAACACACCATCTCCAAGGTAGGACATGAATTATTCCTCCAAATATGCCCAGAACTTGGTAAGGAGAAGGGGTCTACGGTTTTGTGATTAATAAGACGAAACATCAGAATATATATATAAGTGTGTGGGTGTGTGTGTGTGTCTGTGTATTTGCTTCTCTCGGACTAAGATCAGATATTAAAAAGATGATCTAACGTTCTTTATTTATTTATTATCAATTAATTTTAAGTAGGACTCAAATTTAAAACTTTTAATTAATTTTTGATGCAACTGAGGTACCTCGGAAGATTATTGATAAAAGGGTTCTACGCGATAGTGTATCATACAAAAGCCTATAATACCATGTTGGAGACCTGTATGCTACTAAATTGACAGCTTACGCAATTGGTTGAAACCACAAGGAGCTTTGCATATATTCTAAGCTTTATGAGTTCATCTATCCACATTCGGATATTGGACTGTTCAAAATTCGAAATTGAGGCATATCTGTCTAAGGTAAATGGATAGAGATGGGCATAATTCTTTTTTTTTTTTTTAAATAATTGCATCACTCATCATTCTTTCTCTGGTTGCAAACCTTTCCAGTAGATTGATTGGTGTTCCTTGCAATCATCCATGAATGCAGGAGGAACTTCCAAGATTCAAATCATAAACGAAGAGACTTACTGACATGAAGAAAGAAAAAAGAGAGAAGAGTAGATGAGAGAAAAATATAAAGGACCCAAATTTCTTCTTCAGAAGATGTAGAAGCCTTACCATCATGATGCTGTGCCAATGTTGCTTCAACTCACTATAATATTTATTATTCTCGCTGTAAAAAAAATGATCTCTTCCCCCCCCCCTCTCCTCTTTCCATTCAGTGACTTGTGTTCAGTGAAAAGTCTCGTTTAATTCATATGAAGAATCAAGAATCGAAATGGAAAATATCTTCCAACATTTTGCTTGGAGGCAAGATATATTCTTTTTCTCTTCTGATACTCTGGAGGCAATGAAAGGCCAATGGGCAGAACCTGCAGCGGCCAACTTTGCACTAGCAAGCAAATAGCTGTTGAGGAATATTATTGATTTTATGTAGGATGCGTTGTTTCTTTTCTCAACCACCATATCTCTAAATTTGTCTATTATATGCAACTGAGAACTTCAAACTTCAATTTCTTTGGAGTACCTAATAGTAAAAAACTTAATTTTTTTTTTAATCTTTGAAGCTTCAAATTTTATTTTAAAATTTCGATTTTAATTTTAAAAAAGCAAAATATAAAATTTATAATATCTAATGTAGTTTATGATTTCAAAGGTCTCTAAATAAAAAAAAAGGCCCTCAAATTTGAAAGGGATAATTGTTTGTTAATATTTATTAATTTTGTAATGTCACACAATGAAATTTACTCATAATTTTTAAGAGTATAATTTACATTTATTGTACACACAATAGCCACAAAAATAGCTTAATTTTTCCCATTAATCCCGAAGCACGATTCTTCATACTGAAAGCACTCACTTATCTATATATATAGATAGATAGATAGATATATTTAGTTGTCAGAATTTCGATTAGAAAAATCAACCGAAGGGAAAATAATGTATGACTTGTATTAAACACGGAAGGTGTTGAACACTTACAGAATTTATGACTCGTAGACTTACAGTAGCCATCATGCAGCCCAAAATTCGCCGTCAATCCTGCAGAATTATTGTGTTGTGACCAACCAATATATTCAAGGCCTTCGATATGTACAATCTACAATGAACATGGTCCTAAACAAGAAAAGATAAATACTACCAAAGGGGAAAGATTCCCAATAGAATCACAAGAATCCAACTATTAAGAACGCACGAGGGGGTCCCTTTTGAGAGAAAAAGAGAGAGAGATAGAAGTGAAAGAATCCAAAATTGCTTCTCAATTCTAAAAGCTCTAATCCCAAAAAGGGCGGTTCAATTTTGTCCCAAGTGAAAAATATATAAAAGAAGGAAAAAAAAAAGAATAATGTGATCAAAAGGAGAGATGTACACAAAAGGAATTAAAGAGATTAAAGTATATATCCGCCATAAGCCTTTTGTGGGAGAATGGAGTCAGGACCAATCTTCCAACAATGGAACCCACCTTGAAGAATATCTAAAAAGATTATAATAAATCATCGTTTATTCTTCAATCACTTCTTCTTTATCAAGGAAAAAGCACAATGAATGTATAATCTCCAGTTAATCTTTCCCGTAGATGTTAGATGATCAGATGTTTTTTCCAACACAGGAATGCATTTATACATTCAATCAATTGTTTAACTGTTATTAATGTGCAACAAGTATTATACTCATAATAAATTGAAAGCACTTTAAAAAATGTGTAATTGACAATATATCATGCATATAGCTATGTCAATGAAATATTTATAAACGGTATACATTTCTTAGGCAAAAAAAAAAAAAAAAACTGAAAATTAACGATATAAAATATCTAAATATTAGTCAAATAAATGTATTTGAGTTAAAAAAAAAAAAAAAACAAGCGCAACCATCTAAGAGTATCTTACTCGTATCAACAATATGCCAAGTTCTTAGGTATATCTCATCTTTGCATGATCATAAGGATGAGTAAATATCGAAGGGAGAACATATAATAATATGGCCAATTTTGCCTAATAGAAATTGACTAATGTTGAAGAAGACGTGGACGATGGCCCTTCAGAAATGGCCTGCCGCCCTTACCATTTGCCTGTCACGACAATAGGAAAGGACACTTCGTCTTTTTATGTAAGGGTCCTGTTCCAAGAATCGAGGTTTTTCGGTTCCTCATTTACAATGAATGTTTGTCATAAAAATTCTAATAAAATTCAATTCAATTTTATCAGTAGAATTGAATTCATTTGATTATCCATTTTTTGATAAAGATAATTAAACAAATAAATTGAATTGAGTTTTCTGTTTTATAGACACTTCTTGATTAGTGTATTTAAAATTTATGAGATTTATATTATATTAGTATATTGTTTTAAAATGTGAGAATTGTCACGCTTTACTAATTATGATACAAAAAAAAAAAAAAAAGAGTTGTAGGAGTTAAACTGAATTAGATTTTACAAAGATCCCGTAGCCAAAGCCAGGACTGACAATTGACAAGGGGTAGTGTGGTTTCAAATACCCCAAACTTATGAATTTTCCTCTAAATACAACCAGAAGTTGGTGCTTGATCTTTTACAAAATCTCAGGCATGCTGCCACAGATGAGGTTATTCGTTCCGACACGATTTGTACATACAACCAAGTCATGTTCAGAGAAGGACAAAAACAAGCTTCGAAAGCTTACCCCAAGCAAGCTGGGTATGTTATCAAAGTGAAGTCGGGAGCTACACGATTGTACAGTCACCTGAATATAATTACAAAATGGCTCATGTCGTAAGTTCATCTTCCTGTCTAAGCAGCTCCTGCGGAAGACAAGTTGCACAATTATGAATTTCTGTACATCAGTCAAAGCATTTCTCAGTGCATGTGAAGCCTACCTAGTCCTCTCTCAGTGCTATTTAAAGCACTAAGCCCAAAAGGATATGATGTTTGATAGGAAAAATTAAAACATTGAATCCTCTTATTCACTCCAATTGAGAGAGAGAGAGAACAAACTTAAGTTTACTCTAGAATCTTTAGTTATAGGAAGGATTTAGAATTGTTATGCTTGACATTAAACTTAGTTGGTAATAGAATAATATAACGAAAAAATATATTTATGTAGTTAATTCTGATTAAATTTGAGATTAAAGTTTTATTATTGTTGTTGAATTCTCTGATTCTTCCCCAAATCCCCAAGACATTACCTCAGAGGCTCTCTCATCACTCAAACTCTTGAAGAAGGTAGAACAAATGCAGGAAATCAAATATTTATGTAGGAAATAATTTGATAAATTCCTTCACCATAATACTGCATAACAAATTTTATGAGGTTCTAATTGAAACTGTGCATGTAACACATAAACCGCACATGATAAGCAATAACAAAAATTCAACCGACTTGATATCACCAAAATTGAGGACCACTACAGAAAGCAAAGGCCTCCTTTATTTGTTGAAATATATACCCACTTGCTCCCTAGAAAAAAAATGTCCTCAAAGAATTCATTTAACTTCCTTTGCCTCCCCCTTAAAAAAAATCAAAAAAACAAAGAAAGAAAACAAAATACAAATTAAGGTTGCATGTACGGGGCCAAGTCCCTTTACCGATTTGGTAGCAGCAATTGATAATCTTTGCCTCTCTTTCTTCTCACGCAAGCATTCTCCACACCAATTAGAGAAATCTTTTTGATATTTCTTCATCTCTCTGAAGACCAAACTATATAGAAAGAACAAGAACATAAGTGAATTATTCATATTAAAAAACTGAATAAATTCACCTTAAAATTACCAATATCTGAAAGGTCAACCTAAATTCAATACTACAGTCAATTCGAGAGTCATTTAGCAATATTATTGCCAGTACAAATACCAGAAAAAAAAAATTACAATAAAGTTCATGATGACTAAATCAAAAGGTCTTACATTAAATGAAGACTACCTTGTTGCATTGAGTCAAATGATAAATGAACATTATTAACAGGTATGGCTCCGAGTACTGGACAAACAGAAAAGGAGTACCTCCTACACCACAGGAGTAAATTGACCCTATGACCAGAAGTTGTAGCCCTAGCACCATGTCTGTGACGACCACGATGAAGGGCAGCTCGACCAGGGACATGAGAGTAGTCAAAGATTTCCTGCTTCCACAAAAAGTACTTAATAAAAGTAAAGAGGTTTAAATTAATGCACAAAAGAAAAACCACAATGAAAACAATTGGTATGACTACATAGTAAAATCACAGTGTCATAACAGTAAAAATTCAAGTGACAGTAAATAAAAATTTAATATTCAAATGGAGAGAAATGTGTCCTTGCCATCCCCTTTCCCACATTGACAGTTTTTGGCTGCTTGAAGATTTCCTTTTTATTCTAGGATAAGGATCCAGCACAAGAATTATCCCTCACATGTCCCCCTCCCGCCCACCCCACCACAAAATGAGTATGAAAAGAAGGGAAGGGCTCTTGCAAGACAAATTGAAGAAAAGGAAAAAGATATGCTCTCCCTGTAGCATAATATGGTCCTTTTGGTATCATATTTCCTGACACAAGGACCTATGGAACCAAGAAAGCCAAATACATAAATACCAGGATTTAGAACATTCTTAGACAACTTGTCACAGAATTTTACTAATATCATCAACAATAGAATTGTAAATTATGAATGCTGCATGCATTTTCTGTATTCAGAAACAAGAATCTTATCATAGAAGGAAACATAGACATTCAGATAAATCCTAGATTCTTGACACAACTTTTTCTTCATCAAAGCCTTGCAATTAGAAGATCATCTGCTCTTAGTTGACACCAATACATTCCTCGGTAAAATAAATTTAAAAGTTGGTTAAGGGAATCCTCTGAGTCATATTGACATAATTAGTGAAATAGAATCCATTAACCATTTAATGATGTGTATGGTGAAAAGAAAAGCCTTTTCTCTGTCCTAACCCTGACTTATATCAAACTACTTGAACTGCCCTACCTTAACAACTAACATACCTCTGACTGACTTCCAGTATTGATATGTTTATCACATCGAGTGCCCCGGAAAAACAACTCTCCACCAGAAAATTGCTTACCCAAACAAACATTCAGGGTCACTTCTGAGTCATCCACATGAAAGCCTACAAGTAGAAGACCATACCCATTGAGACTTCATGGCTTTGAAAGAAAGTGGAACAAGACAAAAAAATAAAAAGAAAAAAGCATGTGTGCTTTTGGTACTTTATCATTTATGTCTAGTGTTTATGCACAGCCCTACAACAATATACCAAACATCAAGAAGAATGTTGCATATCTCATTAAATGGCACTGCAATTAGTAACAAGCACATTGTTACAATCATGATTATGATGCACTTAGGTTGGATGCCATGTACCTCAAGCTGCAGAGGACTAGAATAAAAAATAAAAAAATCTAAATATTCATAAATATTGCCAGGTAGAGAAAGGAATAAAACAACGCACCTACCTAATTCAACATCCTTCTCTGAACCATATTCAACGATAAATCCATGATGAGAATCCAGACTTGATCCACCAACTTCAGGAAAGAAAACTGCACCAGACAAAAAAGATAGGAATGCATACACATATGTTTTTGTGCATTTACCATTTCACATAATGGAACCTATGAAATCAACAAATATAATATAAGCAAGAATTTGTTACCTTTAGATATAGGACAAATATAACCTTCCATAAGTTTGTCTAGCATAGTTTCAAGACCAAAATCATCAAGAACAGCACCATACTTGTTCATTGTATTTGGCCTCATGATGCGAAATTTTGATTGATCAACCCACTTTTCAAAATTTTCAACCTAGAAAATCAAACAAATGTAAGAGAATATTAAAACAATGCATACTTAAAGGAAAACAAGAAGATTTGATTAAAATGCCACATTTGGAATTAAATTTAGCAGATGCTACCTCTTCCAATAGTAATTCACAAAATCGCGGCTGAAACATCTCAAACGTAAAGACACCAGGAGAGGGCTCCAACATTATACTCCTAAAGCTTTCCTCCGTATTATCAGCCACTGCCTTGATAAAGGAAGGACTGAAGAAGGTTGTGGGATGCATTTTGTATAGATCTCTATTTAAAGGCTGTCCAAATATCACAAAGAGCATTGGTAAAGCAACTATACTTTCATCCAATGGCAGCATTACACACACACAATCCACAATCCACAATTCACAAGTCATTCCTTTGCACATCAGAAAAATATGCATTGTAGAAGGAAAATCAATTAGTATATGACTATCTGTGGTGGGTGAAGAGGCTCAAGAGGTCATTCTGTGTAGCCATCCTCATACTCTTTCCCGTTGAGAGATTCTTTTCTCATTTATCAGGTACTTTCTGCTCAATTCCAGATATTACTGTACCTTCCTAATACCAGGAGATCTCCAATTCATTGTCAAGTGGTAATGTAAACAGTCATGATGAATTCTTCTGGCCATGAACACATAAGCAACATAATATGTCACTGAACTTGTCAATTTTTGTGACAGAAAGGCAAAGCTTCACAAAAAAGCCTCCTTTTTCATTAGTGGCCTAAGCCAAATCAGCAATGCCGCATGCCCATTCACAAAAGAGGTAGACTGTTATGACCATTTTTCCTGTTCCCATGATTCTGTCAATGCCAACTCTTACATCACACTATTTCAACTTGGAGACTCCATTCAACCCCACCAGAAAAAAAAAAGGGTTACAAATATTAGAAGAAGAAAATTTGACCAAGAGTCTTCATGTCTCATACCTGATAATGTGATAATATTTTCTGCTTGTATTCTCTGTGTCTCTGAACCTGAAAGGTGAAAACATGCCAACTTCAAAAATGTTCACACAGGAATGCTGAATAAGTAAATTATAACTACAATTTCCCTGTTCTTTTAATTTCATTAGGACTCTTGATATAAATTGAAATATTTCTTCTCAGTATGGTTGGTCGCAACCAGTAGTCCCATTACCTATATACCATTAGGTGTACAAATTTGGGAGACAAAAATAAACCTAAACAATCTCTCTCTCCAGGCCCAATTACCTCAGATGAGATAACAAGTCTCCAGATATGCTGGCAGGGCCCGATTGCCTCAGATGGGATAAATAAGTATCTAAAATGCTTATCCAGGAATAACCATTTTAGTTGTTTTCTAAAGAATTGGACGATAATGTGATTTGAAACTTTTTCTTCAGAAGCATGAGGCAATAGACAGACATGTTGAAAAAAAAAAAAAAGGTCCAGGCTGGGTAGGACAATAAATAAATAATTAAAAAAAAAAAAAAGGGATGCATATCACAAAAGTTCCCAGTTAAGCTGAAAAAAGGAGAGGAGAAGAAGAAGACCATCAAGTCCAGATAGCCCAACAAGGTTACAAAATGGTTTCCAGAAAATCTTATAGACTATCAAGTAGAAGGAGTATTCAACGCATGAATAGCACTTTATCATACACTTCTCCGCATTCCAGAGCATACTACCAACACATTGCCAACATGGGTAAGATTTTCAATCTATAATCTTTTTTCCACAAACACACTGCAGAGCTTAGTATGGTCAAATCATACCAGCAAAGAAATTACAAGGGAAAGATTTGTGACCCTTTATGATTTAATATTAGACAATTTAACTTGGAAGCAAGTGACTTTAGAGCACTGTGCTTTTTGGCAGAAGCAGAATAACATTCCCCAATGAGCCATATAATCAAATCCCTACTGAATATTGATCCCATAAAGACCATCTACACATAATTGCAGTACTGGGATTTTTTTTTTTTTTTTTAAAGAGGAAGATCAATGCGCGTTAAAATTATGTTAGCATATAAATCAAGATATCACACCCTTTAGAAGAATACGAGGCAACGGAAGAGTATGGGTATTCTCGTCATTTCACTAAAGCAACCCGACCGTTAGAGACACCTATAAAAACCCACATTCCTCTGACCTTTGATTTTGATTATTACCCAAACAGACCCCGAAATAAAATATAAAAGAAACAAATTTAACCAAAAAAAACTACGGAAGTTAGAGACACAGGTGAAAATAAAGATTTTTCAGTAATTTTAATTAATTGCTCTTTTTTTAAAAAAATCTGATTAGTTACTTTAATTCGGTGGTTTCCTTTTAGCTCTGAAGGTTAAGCAAACTCTTCTTTTTTTTTTTTCGAAAAAGAATAATAATAATTAGAAGAATGAAGGGGAATTTCTTCTTTAAAAAAAAAAAGATAAAGTCATTAAAAAGCAAAGAGCCGAATTCACTTTCTTTCCTTTTCCTGCAGATTGTCTTCGGGCACATGTTTCTGAAAAGGAAATTAGAAAGAAATGAAAAGAAAAAAAAAACTGAAAATTTCTGCATATAATGAACATACTTTGGTTCGATCTCCATGGGGCAAGTACTTCAACAGAATCTCCCTCATGAACTTCACTTTATCGTCTCGACTGGCACAAAGCATGATAGGCGGCAGGTACCGCTCCAGCGAGCTGAACACCGACGGACTGAAATCCAATTGCAGATCCTCGTAGCTCTCCGGCTTGTGATCCTTGTTCGGGTTCAGCCTCAGCCTCTGGGTCGGCACCACCGAAGCTAACGGCTTGCCGGACTCTCCCGACTCTAGCACGCTGTTTCCGCCTCCGGCTCGAACCGGAGGCACATCCGGGTGATCGTCGGACATGGCGTAGGTCACGGTGGGGAATTCAGGGGAGAGGAAAAAGGCGTTGAGTTTATGATATTTAGTGGTGAAATGGAAGCAACCGGAGTGAGAGAGAGAGATAGAGAGAGAGAGAGAGAGAGGTGAAGTTAGGGTTAGGGATTGTGCTTGGAAATTAGGGTTGGTTGCTTGCTGTGGACGTGAAAAGTGATGAATTTGTTTTGGCGCTGTGTTTCAGTTTTAGGGCTGGGCAGAGCTTTTTCAGGTAGTTTCTTCTGCCAGGGAGTTAGCGTTATGGTTCACGCGAGTTCCTGCGCGTGTAAATGATGGACGCTGACACATGAAAAAAAATAGTCGAATTTACTTAAACTGAAATCCATTTTTTTTTTTAATCTATAAGATATGAGTAGTAATTTTACAAACAGGTTGAAGCAATTTTCTAAGCTAATATAGCTACCTTCTAAAGAAAAGGCAATACTGTTTTTGTATTTCTACCCGATGTGGGATTTGACATGTCTTTACTAAAAATTTGAAAAAAAAATAAAGAAAAATAACAAAACATTTGCGTCGAATTGGACGCTAATGACAAGTTAAGAATAAATTTAAGATATTTTTATAATTTTAAAAATCAAAATTAAAATCTAACCTCAAAAGTCCCATTTCTCGCTTGTTTTTTAATTGTCTCCCGCAGTGTTGTTTCTGTTTCTTTCTAACCCACACACGAAAAAAAAAAAAAAAAAAGGGGGACTCAGCTACATTCGTATTCGTATTGTACCCGACATTAACGTGCGTTCGACACAAGTCCATTATCAATTTGAGACATATTATAATCTTTAAAAGAGGTTATGTTGTGCTACGCTTACCGCCGGATCCATTTTATGTTTGAGAGAGAAAAAAAAAAAGATAAAAAAAAGAAAGATACGGGTAAAGGAAGGGGAATCGGGTCACGAGGTGAAGGTAAAAGGAAGGCGGCTTTCGCTCGTCTTCGTAATTTTCTCCAGCAGCCAAACAGAGTGAAAGAGCAAATTAGGAATACAAGATACATCAGATCCATGGCAAAAGAGAGCGAAATTGCCAATCCGGTCGCGGAAGCCGATAGGTCAAACGTCGAGCCTTCTGTCCACAAGCGCGATCGCGAAGTTGAGGATGGAACGCTCTTGGATGGGAAGGCAAAGCAGCAGAAAACCGGAACGTCTTGTCGTGGAGGATACGCGGAGGGGAAAGAGACGCTTAGAGATTCCAGTGCGGCGGCAGTTGGCGGAGGGAGCAAGCGAAACGGTTGCGCGGAAGACAAGCAGAGTGTGGCTCCGGTGGAGCAGGACAGGGCGTTTGAAATCGAAGCCGATGCAGCCGAAGATAAGGGTTCCAGGCACTTCATGGAGGATGCCTGGGTTGTGCTACCGAATGGAGGCTTGGACACTCCGGGAAAATTAAGGTTTTCCTGCCCCCATAGTCCATTGTCTCTATATCAGGGTTTCGATTTAGCAATAAGTGTCACATAGAAACTAATTTTTCGGGATTTGATGGCAGATGTTCCCATTTCGCGATTTATGATGGACATGGAGGGCGATTAGCTGCGGAGTATGCACAGAAGCATTTGCACAGAAATGTTCTTGCGGCTGGCTTACCACGTGAGTTGGTGTGTTTTGCTCGGTCTAGTTAGTTCCGTGTGTGATCTTTTAGCTGTATGTTTTCTGTAATTGCTTTTCCCCCCCTTTTTTAACACATTCAGTAGTTCTGCATTCTTATTTGTAATATCAGAAGGTTTAATGATTTTTTAATTTTAAGCAGAATGATTAAGAGAAAGCCGAAACACTGTTGCTCTGTTACATTCTTGGCTTGGAATGTTTTATTTTGATTTGGTTTATTGATCATCTGCCTTTGCATTTTACGCTCATTTTGATTTTATGGTATTTTATCTAATGACATTTTGATGTTCTATTGGTGTTGCAGTTGGATGTAAAAGCTGCCAAAAAGGCCATACTTGATGGTATTATTTCAAGATCATATCAATTGATATACATATATCTTTCTTATGTAATATATTTCACTTATTCAACCCTTTTCTTTTTGTGTTTGTTGCAATCTAGGTTTCCGGAAGACTGATGAGTCTCTACTTCAGGAAAGTGCTTTGGGTAAGTGCCATAAATTCAAACCTTGTAACATGCAGCAGTCTTTAGTCAGAAAGCAATGTTCTCCAGTGTTACTATTATTTTTGCTACAATTTTCTTCTGATGAAGTTTTGGGGCGGTGGGGGTGGGGATGGGGATGGGGGGAGGGAGGGTGGGGATGCTGTGTCAGTGGATTCACTTCACAAGGCAGTTAAGACATTATGAAGCCACTGCAACATATTTGGAGCTGTACACAAGCTCTGAGGATTGCAGTCTAAATAGCTAGTGATGGTATACATATTACTCTTGGAACCAAGTGTATCCCTTTTTAATTGACCTCAAAAAGAAAAAAAGTTTTTATTTTTTATGGGAAGATACATGGTCTATAAACAAATTTGTTTGACTTTTTCATGGAATGTGAACATGATCTCTTTTGGCTTCCTTGTTGAGTGTTACCACTAAGTGATGTGGACATCTCCACATATTTTATGTTTTGCAACCTTCTCTTTAGTCCTAACACTATTTGTGGAGAACAGAAAATATTTTGGGGAAATTTTTAAGTTTGACATAAGCATTGTCCTTCATTTGATGGTTTTTATACATTTTTGTTAGGGGGTTGGCAGGAGGGTGCTACAGCTGTATGTGTCTGGATAGTGGGTCGAACAGTAAGTTGCAATTCTTCTTAATTCTAAATGTAGTCCCCTTGTCATTTGTTAAAACCCATTAATTATTTGTTCTTTTCCAAGTTATGGTTTTCATGATGCACTAGGTTGCATTTAGATGATTAATTGTTCCTGAGGAGTTATGATATTTTATCAAATTTATGTATGGTAAGTGTGCATTAGCAAACTCCCATGATGGTGCATGCCTGGAACAAAAGTATGGTGCACTGAGCCTACAAATGAACTTCATTTCAATTTTGTTTGATACTCAGGTGCTCTCTGCAATTTCCCCACCCTTACCCCACTCCCCTCAAAAAAAGGCCCCCGTCCACCTCTACCTCCTTTCATCTCTCCCACAGACACATACTTCAAGAGAAAATCCATAGTTTCTTTAACCTAAAAAGGGGGCATTCTATCTTACTTTAATGTGGGATTTGATACTTTCTTCGAGGCTAAGAGGTTGCTTTTCAAAGAATGGGGCATGAGGTTTATAGGAATGGGGTGAGCTACCCCTATTATGTAGCTCACAGCCCAATGAGCTTCCTAATGGAACAAAAAAAAAAAAAAAAACAATGAAAGAAATCTTTATGTAGCCATTGTTTGAGCTTCCAACAGGCATCTGATTCCCTTAGCCAACACTAACTTTGCTTCTCTGAATCTCATTTTTTCTGGTTTTTGTTTTTTTTTTTTCAAGTTTCTTTTGGTTCTTTATTCATTTCTATCTTGCCTTCTCCTTTGGGCTCCACCATGTCATGTGCATACTACAATAACCCATGGTGGCTTATATGCATCAGTGCATTCTGCTTCTTGTTTTTAAAGTTTAGCTTTTCTTCTTTGAAGGATTTTTAGAGGTGAAATATTGCTGTAAGGTTGCAAACCTGAGTTATTATCATATGATGACTTGAGATGATCTCTTCATTTTGCATGTTTCTTTTTCCCGCCCTTAAAATTTTCGTGCCATATTTCAGGAGATCTTAATCTATGCTGCTGCTAAATGTTTAGGTTTTCATTGCTAACATTGGGGATGCAAAAGCAGTGTTAGCCCGATCATCTACTAGTGATGCATCTCAGAACCAGCCAGATGGGGTAAGTCCATTGAAGTCCATTGTTTTGACAAGGGAGCACAAAGCCATATATCCACAGGAACGTGCCCGTATACAAAAGGTAGATACCATTAATTTTCAGAGTATAATCCTACTGAATGCCCTGCTTCACTTTTTCTCTGTTATGTCTGTTTTCAGAATGTCATTTTTATGACAAGTTAATAGTTACAGAGTTATATATGTGCACTTTTGGGAATGAAAATAATGTAGGACAGGGTAGAGAACCAGAGGAAATAGGGACAGAATAAAAAAATGGGGAGAACTATGGGACTCAGCACTCATAAACCAGACAACATCAGATACAGGAAGGGAAGGTAGGAAATGAGCCATACGAAGCTCACAAGTCTCAAAGACTCAATTCAATGCATCATAAAAAATCTCCCTATTGCTTAAGCAATTGTCCTATTTATAGATTCACCTATATATAGATTCTAGGAAACTAAACTTTGGGGGAGAAATAAGACCAAATGAAATAAAAACTTCCCAAATTAACTAAAATATCTAGCCTAGGAGTTATCAAAATTCAAAAGATCATTATTAATACTAGATATCCATAATATCCTAAATAATAAAAATCTCTTCTGGATTCTTCATCAGAAAATTTCTGAAACCTAGTTATAGGGGATTAAATTTCAAGAGAAATTGGCCAATACTTCTCATGGAAAAATATCAAAAGAAACAACTGTTTAATATCTTATTGCACTGTTTTTTCAGGGTCAAACAAGTAATAATTTACCTGATTCTTTATTTTTGTTTTGCTCTTATTTCCTATCATTTACATTACAAATGAGTCTTCAAAGTGGTTTTTTTTTTTGGGTCATATCTTTACTCTTCACTGACTGGAGAAAAACAAAAAGAATTTCATTTGAATGATTTGATGGTGAATAGAATTAGATGCAGTATTAATTCTTTTCTCACTTGTGGTCCTTGTCCTGCAAAGGGAGAAAAAAGCAACTTATATTGTATACAAATGTGAAAAGAGTGGCCTGTAAATTGGAACCATGCTGCCATTAATAGACCAGAATGCTTGCTTGGCTAGTTTAATGCTTACTCTAGGTAATTTGGTTGGCAGAGACAAGTTTGGACTGAGCTTAGGCATTAAGACCGATTAATTAATTGATTTTCATGCAGCATAATACATGGTTGGCTAAAAAGGCTAGTGATAACTTGAGGCTGGTTGTATATGGAGGGCATTTAGTTAGATTCATGTTACATGTTGATTTTCCAATTAGAAAGCAAGTTCACACTTATAGTATAAGTGTATAAATCTTTAAGAATTTCTGGCTTCCAGATAAGGTGTTCAGGTTGACAAACTCATGTACTCCAGTATTATGTTCTCCATTGTTGCGGATGTGCTGATCATTTTTTTCTCTTGCTGCTTGAGTAATAAAGCTGACCATGGAAAGATGCATTAGGGATTTATTTGGGCATCATTTCCTTCATTTTATTTGCTCTGTTTGGATGATGTTTGCAATCTTTTCTTGTATTGATGGACAAGCAAAAGCTGAATTCAAAAGTTAGTATGAAATATTGAAAATGAAGAGAGATGGCAATCAAGTCCATAATAAAATTTTGAGGACATAAAATGAAAGGTTGTTCCTTTGTGCTCAATGAACTTTTAGTTACAGATCAGGGAGTGTGCTTAATCCATTATAATGTTACAATGTGATTTAATCTGGTTTTTCTAAATTTCATGATTTTATGAATGTGCTTTCCTGTTTCCAGGCTGGGGGTAGTGTGAGCTCGAATGGACGACTGCAAGGACGCCTTGAAGTTTCTAGGGCCTTTGGAGATCGACATTTTAAGAAGGTTGATAGTGCCTTTTCTTTTCTGTTTTTTTCTTTTTTCTTTTCTGTTTTTTTTCTTTTTTCTCCATTACACTACATGTGATGAATAGCAGCAGATATCTTTCTCCATTCCAAGTATACTTTCCCCCAATGCTATGTACCACATGGGAGTGCAATCTAAAGAAAATTTTCAAATGGAAGGAGAACTGAACGTAGTGTAACTTAATATTTGGTTGCCTGATGATGCATTGAAGGAAAAAATTAAGAACTTGATTAACCGGAGGAGATGAACCATAGAGATAAGCATGTTTTCTCGTGGCTGGAATAATTGTGCCAAAATGCGGAGTGCACTGTGAGATATAGATGTTTCCAAAATTTTTCTTTATTCCTTGTGATTTGTAGGGATGGGGATGTGAGCATTTGACCTTATCAACTTGTCTTCATCGGGAGATGATTTACCACGAGGCCATACTTGCATTCTATTCACAAGTGTATGATGTTAACTTCTAGTATACCTTGAATCTGGTCAGAGTTCTGTACTAGCAACCCTTATTTGTGTTATGCAATATTTTCAGTCAGTAAAAGGATAGATATTGTAGCGCAGCTTTTGAACTGGTACACTGTATCATTGCACCTAACTTATTTGTTTTAAGTGTAATGGTTAGATAGTCCAGTGCCATCTGTTCCCTATCTTAGTGATCATCAAACCATGTTTGGATTCAAGTCAGTCTAGACTTTGTGATGTTGCTGTCACCATGGATATCATTGTTTGGACCTCACAGACAAAGCAATCCGGCCTTCTTTGTTGTGATGCAAATTGCAGGTGGGAGTTGTTGCGATCCCGGATATCCATTCTTTCGAAATAACAGAAAAAGAGCAATTTATGATTCTTGGTTGCGATGGCCTATGGGGGGTATGCGTGCCGTTCAATTTTCTAATCATTACTGCAATTTAGGCTTATTGTGTCCTCTGATCTTCTCCTTTGAGTTATATTGCTAAAAGTGGATGTATATTTTTGACCTTTGTCAGGTTTTCGGACCCAGCGATGCTGCTGAATTTGTCCAGAAGCTTTTGAAGGTAAAAATACGTTTTCACTCTCTTAATGGTGATAAACTATCCAACAGTCCTTCCTATTTTATGCTAGCCTTTATGGTAAAAGTTACTGAGAAGGCTTACATGCGTTTGACAGGAGGGCTTGAATGTTACAGCTGTGAGCCGCCGTCTTGTAAGGGAAGCTGTTCTTGAGCGGCGCTGCAAAGATAACTGCACTGCAATTGTTATTGCTTTCAGGCACGAGCAATGACTAAGGGACAACACTCTACTTGCCATAATAAGTTGCTCATCAGATTCCCTCCAGTGGGAAGTCCTTAAGGATTGGCTTGTTGCATCAGTTACTGTCAAACATATTTGGAGTTGCCCAGGTTTGCATGGGTAGTGACTGGGCTTGATTAATTGAATTTGTTGTACTTGTGTCAAGTAGGGTGCAAACTCTGCCTAATCTTGGATCTGGTCAGGCGTCTTTCTATTTCTACTAGCAAAATTTTTGTTCCACTAACTTGGCTTTTCGTTTATCGTTAGTTGACAATGATCACTGTCGCCATATTTTCTCCAAATTTTGGGCCTTTTCTTTTTCACAAGATTCCAACAACTTTGGGTTTATGAATGAGCAGGAAAATACATCATACAGTAAAAGTAGTAGCTCCCATCACTCTAATTATAAGATACACCATAGCTTTGGATATCACGCGAGGCAACTATGATGTTCCATATTTCAATTTCCGCAAGCAACAAATACCACCAATCAAGGGTATGTAGCGGCTTGTTCAAAGAGCAGAAGCCTAGGGCTTAACGAACTTGCTGGAGTTTTCAATTTTTGATCAGAAAATAAATGTCTAAATAGATCAACTTAACATCGCTGGGACATGATCCCCCGGGGCTACTCAAAAATATATTCTACCTTAAGAGACATTCGTCAGAGACCATGGCTGATGTCATTGGCAAGGTGGAAATGTTGAGACAAAGAAGAGCAGCCATAAATAAAAATAAAAACAAAGATATAATCCAAACAAAACTAGCATCTCTAACATTCAAAAACGGCAAGTAAACATTAGGAAACAACCATATTCTCCAATAAAAATGCTCCTGCGCATAATCCACCACAAAACTAAATCATAAAATAGCAGACACGAACTGTCACCGGAAATGGATGACCACCTTTAATTTGGAACTACCTGACAGTAACAATGTCATCAATCTTCAATATCATCCGTACACACTCTGTTGCGAGGGCAATGGCACTGGTGCTCACAAGCAATGGCTGAACCACATTCTCCTCCAAGATATTTGTAATCTGGCCCTTCCTCACATTGATGCCAGCATTGATCTCCCCTTGGGCATGCCTATTTCGCAGCTCAGTTACAATGGCAATAGGATTCAAACCTGCATTCTCCGCCAAAGTATAAGGTATCACCTCGAGTGCCTCTGCAAAAGACCTCACACAGTATCCTTCCATCCCATGCAGCACCTTAGCCCATGCTCCAAGCTGCATAGATAGCTCAATCTCTGGAGCACCACCACCTGCAATCAAAAATCTTTTATTCACCAAACATCTAACCACACATAATGCATCGTGCAAGCTCCGCTCTGCCTCATCAATAACCAGCTGATTTGATCCACGTACAAGAACCGTTGTAGTCCTTCCCATATCCTTAATCCCAGTGATTTTCACTATCTTGCCATCTCCAAGTGAAGCCTCCTCAACAAGATCTGCATGCCCCAATTTCTCCTCCTTGAAATATTCAATATTTGCAATGGGCAAGCAATTCAAAGTCTTAGTAATGAACTCAATCTCATCTCTCTCCACATCCTTAATCACCAAAATCTTTGCCTTTGCCAAATAATGCAATGACAAATCCGTCACTGCATCTCTCAAAATGCTCTTCTGAATCAATAATACATTGCATCCAGTTGCCTTAATCTTCTTTATCATACCCAAAATGTAATTCCTTTCTTCTTTCAAAATCCTATCCATCTGTGTGTAATCAGAAACCACAATGCTCTGTTCTATATCAGTCTTTGGAGGTGAAATCTGGAACTGAATCACCGCTACCTTGGCATTCTCAACGCGTGTGGGGCCACCCGCCGCATGGCTCACCTTCTTATCAAACACCAAGCCTTTAACCATCTCAGTGTCATCCACAGTTCCACCTAGCTTCTTAACTATCTTAATATCCCTCAGATCCACCAAGTCCGGCTTGGCCGGATCCACAACAGAGAGAACCGCGTCAACCGCTAACGGGGCGAGAAGCGTTGAATACTGACTCACTACTTTACTATTCAACGAAGTGCTCGCAGACTTAATCAGAGATTCACGGTCCGACAACTCGACCGGAACCGCCATGGCGGTTAACACATCCACAGCTTTAATAGAAGCCCTGTGAAGAGAATCAGAGATTACCGTCGGGTGGATCCCGCTCGAAAGCAGTGAAAGGCACTGCTTCAAAAGCGCGCCTGCGATGACGACAACGGTGGTGGTGCCATCACCGGCAGCAGAGTCCTGCGATTTGGAAAGCTCGACGAGCATCTTAGCAGCAGGCTGAAGGACCTCCATCTTGTTGAGGATGGTGGCGCCGTCGTTAGTGATGATAACCTCGCCGCTGGCCGCGGAGATCATCTTGTCCATTCCCTTGGGGCCGAGGCTGGTTCGGACGGCGTCGGCCACGGCCTTGGCCGCCACGATGTTGGCCTGGCGGATGTCCTCCTTCCGCTTGTTGTCGACATAGGATTCGGTCTTCGAAACTCTTGCCTGAGGGGCCACCGTTGCCGCCATTGATCTAGCAGAGTCGGAAAAATGCAAAAAGGAGAGGGAGACGGGGGCAAATGTAAGAGCTGGGGAGATTCCGAACGGAAACCCTAGGGGATTTTTGTGACAGAAATGGGGAGACCAACCGTGACACGGCAAAGTTCTAGAGAGCAGTAGAACAAGGAAATTAAAAAATGGGAAAATTTTAAAGATTTTTCTTAGATGCCCTCGCGATTTTTATTACTTTTCATTACGCTCCCACGATTTTAAACATTTTAGAATTATGGCCCTTTAATCGCATGCCATGCTACAGTAATTTGATTGATTATTTTGTTAAAAAATTAATTCAATTTTGAATCTATTCGTTATTACTTATTTTTATAATAATAAAAAATTATTATCGAGTTACACAATATTAAATTATATTATACTTATTAACTCTACGGCAAAGTAAAGAAGGCGAAGCCAAAAATATTGAAATAGTGAACGAGAATAAGTTTCGTCAGTGCGGAGACTACATGGGCAAGTTTTATAAGTCCTTGTTGTCTGTGCTGCAAAACAAATTGTTGGGCAGTAATAAAAAAAGAAAAAAATTGGGGGGTGGAATAAATAATGCCGTCACAAAGTTAAAATGACTTTAAACTAAATCATTATAATGGAATGGAATTAAACTGAATTGAATTCTAATCGTGACACTGGCAAAATTTTTTAATAATTTAAGGTTTCTCGCTTCTGTACTGATCAAATAGACCTCGTTTTTGTGCTGCATTTAATTTAAGAACGTGTTTTTTTTGTTGTTGTTGTTGTTGCTGCTGCTGCTAGTTGCTAGACAACGTTTCCTCTCAAGATTTGAATACGAGAATTTCATGGTAATTTCTAGCTTTTTAATCACGGAGGATATTCTTGAGACAAAAATTACGCAGATTTCAAATATGATCAATATGAATGTTTATGCACTCTATGCTTTCTGCCAGTACAGCTTTTATAATGAAACCATTTAGTGGTCAAAGAACAAGGGGCTGCGATTTTGCACCAATCTACCACACACGACCAATGGGTGCCATAGCTTGGTTTTAATGGATAAAAGCTGCATTTTTGAGAGCTTTTCCTTTCCCATGTAGTTCTCCCTCGAACGATCTCGTCCTTTTGTTTCTCTCCTGTTATTTTTAGCAGATGTGTGAATCTCTGCGATGAGTTATTGTAGGATGCCAATGCATTTCCATTGACAGCATTTAAGGAATCTTCATTTATTTCTTCAAATCCTTGGGGTTCGCACAATGATTGAACAATGTCTGTGCTACCAGATTCTTCTCTGTACTCCATTGTTATACCAGACAGTTGGTAGTCCTCCAATAAGTTGCAGGGGATGGTCTGCAGAAGAAGTGGAAGCAGAAAATTACAGTTCTCGGCTTGGGATTTCGTGTTAATATGTGACATCAATGATTGTTTGGTGGGTTCATGTGCTTACCTCCAGCATCCAATTTACATACTTGACATTGTTCACATGATGATTCATGTCCAAGTCACTCCTACTGGGCTGCAAAATCAAGATGCAAATGTTTGAGATGGCCTACCATGAGCCCCTCTTCGCTTGGCATTTGAGACAGGACAGGATATACATAATGAGATCAGACTAGTCTACCCTAAACTATCATTTCTTGTCCTAAGAGCCAAACTCACATTACGACGCTTTGTTAGGCCAAAGAACTATAATTCTATAATTCCTAGGAACTGGTTTTCCAGAATTTGTACAAGATTAAGAGTAACAACTTTTATGGTGGATGAGCACATTTACCTTTAAAATGCTGTTTACATATTTGGCTTTGGTGTCCAACCTGCTAATCTTTTCCACAACTTTTTCTGGGGTTGCTTATGTGTTGTTTGTTCAGCGTCACCCAGGTGCTGTTGCAGTTCGATTTCCTTGGAGAATTTGAGAAACTCAAACGGTACACGGAAAGAAGAAAAAGGTATACAGAGGTTTCCCTTGTTGCCCGCATGAGAATTCCCCCGTGGCATTGCTTCTGATCATCCAATCTCTTCGCATTCCATCTTTTCCTGATGCCCCAACCCATGTCTCAACCTCCATTACTTCACCCCTGCGAGCTTCACCTCAGTAATTAGCTTCTCCGTAACAGTTTCATTTGTTAACCCAATGATCCTGGAAAGGCCTCGGTATAATTTTCATGTTTTGAGGTTTGTTGATATACCGAGTTTAATAGCTTGGTCGTATAAAAAATAAAAAACTTAAGCAACTGCTATAAATTTATTTGGATTACGTGAAATTTTTTGTTATATCAGATTTTTTACAGACATGATACAGTTACGTAGGGTGAAAACGTTACCATGTTGGTAGATTGGATTCATCTAAGAATTTTCCTTTGCATGGTTAAACTGCACTTCATGAGGATCATTATCCAATTATGGTCCCATTAGAATAACACAACTACTTGTTAATTAAGGACAGCAGGACTCACCAGATTGGATAATCATCAACTTCAAATTGCATCCTTGTCACAACCCAGATGAGGTTGTTCCTTACCATGCCATGAGTGGCACCAAATCCATCACCAAGAAGTCCCGACATTCATACATGGTTCAATGCTGTTTCCTGGATGGTCACCAAAAATTTCCAAATTAGACCATTCCAAAAATGTTCATCAATAACAGGAAATGAAATATTTTTTCAAGTCAAGTAACCTGAAGATGGTTCAGGATGCTCTCAAATGTGGCAGGTTTATCTGTGCCAACTTCATATGACCTTATAACTACTCTGTCTGTATCCAACACCTCTTTCAATGATGATCCCCTGACGAAATGGATCCACCTGCTGCTTCTCCCTTGGGATATTTTGTCTAGTTCTCACTTCTTGAAAATACGAGACTTCTGTCGTGGAAGCAGCATAGACAAGGCTTCTCCTTGCGCTCCTCGTTAGAACCATAATTTTGGAACCCACATTTCCCTGAAAAATTCTTGGTGGAATCCTAACAACTTTAGCCTTCAGCTGCTCGTCTGCCGTGTAGGAACGCGGAGTTTGACAGAGAGCTTGGTAGGAGACAGCAGTCATTTTGTAATTTCCTTCGTTTTTTACCTTGGAGGAGCAGAGTTTGAAACAGGACTTTGGGATACCAAGCTTTTTGTGATGAGAAGTTGACGAGAGCAACTAGGAAGGTGTGTCTAGAAAGGCCAGACAGAAGCAGAACTCTTTTGTAGCGTTCTACTACCAAAAATTGGCTGCTTGTGCTTGACCAAACGTCAATGTTTACAATCAACACTAACAAAAAAAAAAAAAACATGAATCTCTTAATAGTCTTTAGAATGAGCCTTGAGCTTAGAATGAGATGGTGTAGCCTGTTGTTCTCGAAGTGATCGGTAAGTGTTAGCTTTCCTTCTGGAAATTGGAATTATTCGGTTCAACAATAAAATAAACAATTTCAGTGCAATTTTTGATACAAATGAGATGGGGAACATATTGATTAGTCTTCAACTAAACCAGCGAAAAAATTCAGGAGCACATTATAATTTTATGAACGACATTTTAAGTCAAAATGTCAACCTTTTGTCAGGATCAAGCTGACATGAAATCCCAAGTGTGTGTTAGCACTGTGGTCTTAAATTTGCCACATGAATATCAGACTTTCAGTTAGCACCGGGAATTGTGCATCGTGCTGTCACCGAGAGTAGCATAAAATTAATTGGTTGAAAGCCCATATGCTAATGTGATGTAAAAATCTGTATAATTCATGATTGATACCAACTAGTAAATTGCATCATAAATACTTCTTTTAGTTTCAATCGACTAAATTTTAAGTTATATACCCTTTTTTAGAAGAAACAAAAAATTGACAGGATGGATATATAGTTTTTTTTTTTCCTTTTTGGGTGTAACATTGTGTCATCAGCATCCATGTGATGCTTTCATCGGAAAATTTTTCACCACAAAGTTCACTAAGTCATTGACCTTATTGAAACTGTTATCCTACAACAATTAAGAGCAATTTTCCAAAAAAAAAAAAAAAAAAACCTCAAAGTAGGCATGAGTATCTAACATGCCGGTGTGTACCTGAACGCTTTAAGAATATTCTTCTTTTTTTTTTTTTTAACCATTAAAGTACTTTTGTTAAACCTACGCAAGAACGGAACCCAACATCGGTAAGTGAATCGATTCCAAAACATAAAAGTTTGATATAACAGGAAGTTCTTAAATTAAATTACCATGACATGAATCCGTACCCGTGTGGTCTTACCCAATTGACATCATTGAACGCAAAACAAAAATCAGTTGACATCTCTTGCGTGTGATGACCTGAAAAACAGTCTGATTACCTTAAAAGAAGGCCTACATAAATGTAACATTATTGGTCTGCATTCATGAAAAGGGAGAGGGCATGCAATGCTGTTAGACGGCATCTCCCTTGTACGTCCATCCAACAATTTATCGTTAAAAGCTATTGAATTGACGTTTTGCTTTTTCAATTGTTACTTCTACATTTTTGTCTTTTTGGTTGAATTAATATGACGGGGGGAGGGGATAACCAAGCCTCTACTTTGCTCGGTTGTAATACATTGATTTTTGGATGTTACGTACGTCTCAAAGATAACAGGGACTAACATATATAAAGTTTGGATTCATATATAATTCATTTAGCTTCCATCCAAAATATGCTGACTTCGTTTCGTAATTGGGCTCTTCAGCATATATCAAATTGTTATAGAACGGTTAGTAATTTAGTAGGATTTTTGAACCTTCTTGTGTGGCAGTCACGGTAGTCAGCTCGATTGTCTCATGATTATTGAATCCTTAGGCAAATAACCTCGAATCTAGGTCTTAGATTGAATTTTAAGGGCGGCCCTGCATTAAAGTCAACTAATTGGTGTATATTCCGTCCATCCAGACATCATACAAGACAAACTAAACAATTTTTTCAATTTGAACGAAACATATGAAATGATCAAGTCGAAATCCATTAAATTCCGTCATAAAATTAAATTTAGTTAACGAGGGGGTGGGCGGATGTGCATTTTCTTCGAGGAATTTGTTAACCAGCCACGAGGGGCATGGTATACAAATTTGTCCTTCTTGTTGTGAGGCCTTGCTTCTTCGTTGTCCAACCTCTCAACATTAAAGGAGAGAAAAGAAACTAACACCTTAAAATGCAGTATAAAAAACACAATTACTTTACTAATAAGGAATGAAAATTTTATTTTATTTATACCTAATGCTTTTGGTTATTTTATAATTACTCTTTAAATATGTCTATGAAGAATAATTAAGTTATAATCTATTAGGTTAGTGTTAATAATTGTTAAACCAGTTGAATCTTATGTTAGTAAGATTAAGTTACAACTTAAGAGCACTAAACCATGTTAACTTGATATACAAGAATTACAAATATGAAATATGTCTTTTTGATTATCATTGATAAGTGTTAATGTACTTGATATTTGTATAAAAATTCTTTATGGGGGCATTTAATTAATACTAAAATATGTAAAAAAAATTATATATGTGTATAGGTATTCTGTAGTTACTTTATTCTCATTTAATGTTGGTTTAAATTTATGTTTATTTAAATTAATGAAATTATTTCTATCTTTATTTTAAAATAAAATTTATAAGAAGTAAATGATACTAAATTTGATAATTTAATATTTTGTACACTTAAAAATTATTTCTAAAATCAAAGTTTTACTAATAAATTATGTATCTATTAAAACACATTTTTTATTATAAAAGATCTACTATTATATTAAAAAATTATTTTATTTAAAAAAATTCAACATTAAATAAAATTTAAAATATAAATTATATATTTTATTTTAAACCTATGTCTCATTGATAAAGAAGCTCAAGAGCTGCAAGTAAAGTGGCTCTAAATCTGCGAACGTGAAGCTTGACATTTTGCTTCTCCAAATATGTAACCTTAACCGCATCCCATCCACGTTCATGGATTGATAAAGGGTTTACGAGAATTTCATCATCAGGAAGGTATTGCCTAGCCAAAGTGCTCTCTTTTATCTTAATCTTGTACTCCAAGTACCTCAAGTTCATGTCTTTTGCAGGCCCTTCAAAGTCATCTCTAGCCAGCCCTTCAATTCCCCCTAATGGAAGTATTTGGATTACAACTGCGTTTTCCGGAAGGAATACCATGTTGGTTAGTCCAGCTCCATGGACTCCCATCAACACATCACAAGAATTCACAAGCTGTGCAAATCTCGACAAATCAGTGAACAAATTTGCCTCTGCTATAACAACATCGTAATCCAAGCTTTTGGCCATTTTTATGATCCTCCTTTCATTTGTGAAAGCTCGGGAATTTCTTCTTGATATGATCATTAGCCTGGGCCTTCTATGTTTCCTATCTTTCATCTTGATTGCACTGGTTCTCTGCAACGAGTATGTGTCTATCAGAGCGTTCCTGAAATCTCTCATTGACACTCCATCTGGGGACCTGGAAGGGTCAATGCTCAGTTCTTTGTGACTTTTAAGGCCAACAATTATGGTGGGGTAGCAATGAGTTGTTTCTTCTTTGTCAATGTTGATGATCTCAAATCTAGACAATTTTATGAGTACTCTTCGGAACTTACTGATCCACCAAGGCCTAAAATCTGTTGCAAGCAACTGAACTTGTCTGTTAAACGGGCGAGAAGTTATGTAGAGTGGAATTACCAAGTCTGTGAAGTCATGAAAATGGTTTCCTGAAAATCCCCCAAGTGAGAAAATGATGGCTGGAACGCTGTGATTAACAGAACAATTAGGCGCATCTGTGTAATTACCTGTCATTGAAACCACCGACCAATCCTTTACCAATTCCATAGCCACCGCATTTTCTTTCCTTGCATAAGGCTTTACGATCCATGAACTTTTGCCTGCCAGATTGCCCACTTGGAATGAGGCTACAAAGACAGCAGAGGAATTCCCTTGCACCCTTGTATCCCCACTGATCTCACAAAAATCGGATCTTGGTTCCAAGAAATTGCATATTGGCTTGTCAACCGCTTTTTGATTCTCTGCAACTTCATGATCAGATACTCGATTAGGCAATGCACGGTAAAGCTCAACTTGACTGTGATATCGTTTCTGTTATCACCAATGATAAATAAAAATAGAAAACAATATCAGAATTTTACGTAATTCAATTTATGTGACCTACATCCATAAAAAAAACAGAAAAAATACTCTTATTAGTAAAGAAAATGTGTTACAAAATACAAAGAGTATAATTTAACTTTCAAATTTCTTTCATTCTTATAACTCTATTATACTTATATATAAGAATATAAAAAAAGTAAAAAGATAATTTGAGATAGAAAGCATATTCCAACAATTTTCGTCGTGCTTAATGCCTAATTGCCCTGTAAGGCTTATGTCCTTCCAATAATTATATTTCAACACCAACATGCAAAGGAAAAATCGTACTACCATGGTGGAAATAATGAGAAATTGACATTTTCTCATATTCTGGGATTCCAAAATATTTAATGGCATTGATTGCAGAAAGGGAAGGTACTTACTGGTTGATAGATGATGCAGGTACGGCTTGAGCACAACCCAGTTGCTGAATGCCACAATCAGGCTTCCAATGAATGCTCCATAACGGAACCTCTTCTGTTTGTAGCTGCTCAAGCATCCAGAAAACTTGCTGCTATGAATCATCTCTACTCACTAAAAGTAATGAAATGCCGAAAGTTAATGCAAAATGAAATCTTCTTTTATATATTATGACCATTAAACATGAAGAGAAACCAGTAACGCTTGTCCATCCATGTCGCCTTTTCAAATAAGAAAACATTTTGCCTAGGCACAGTGTACATACAAATCATGGCTGAAGAGACCAAGCAACGAATTTGTTTTACAGCATCATTCTTTCTCTTTTCCTTTTCCTTCTTGGCTTTTGTGCACAGCAGTGCCTGATGCTTGAAAGCCTTGAACTGCCGTGCGATTGGACATTGCAAGCAACGATATATATATATATATATACACCCACCAGTGGAATGAGATGGTTAATGAACCATACACGTTCCTAAACTTTGGCATTTTGTCCCACAAAATAGTTTCTATCCATTTTCTTGTGAAATATTTTAAAAAAATCACATCCCAGTATACAATTTTCTTACATCTGTGGCTATGATGAAATTAGGGAGAGTTAAAATTAAAATGGATTTAAATGTCAAAGTTTTATACACAATGTTTAAAAGTTAAGAATTTGAAATAAAATGAACCAATTTTAAGCAATTAATTTAACAATAATCAGCCAAAAACCACTAATAATTATTTTCAAAACGAGATCCTAAATATGTATTATTCATTTAGTTATTTTCTTTTATTATTTCTACTGTATTGGAGTTGTATGATATAAGCCTCTTGTGCTAACATTAAACCTTTTTTTTTTTTTTTTGGTTATATTAAATTACAGATCCACTTACATGGAACAGGTGAGGAAGATGGGCCACAGAGGCTGTCTTGTGGGCCTCACGTTAAAAAAGTTATTTTGTTTTTTTTTTTTCATAAAAATATCTGATGGGTAACAAAATTAAATAGTATGCATGCGCAAACAATTATGTGTACATATATAATAAATATAACTGTAAATTGTAGAACAATTATTACACATTTTAACTGTTGTCCATCCAATATTTACTTATTGCACAAACAAAGTGCTGGGTGTAATTGCGCGGCAGTTGGAGTTGCGGCGCAAATTACAACACTGATATAAACGAAACCGACCGTTGCTCTCTGTGGTCGTCAGAGAATGCCAGACGCCACGGCTAAAAAATTTGAATTTAAATTAAATCTCCATAGAAAAAAAAAAAAATCTTCATCCTCCTCCTTCTCTCAATGAGCTAGAAAGCATATAGCGAGAGCTACCGAGAGCTTCATCATCATCCAATGCCGTAGAAAAACGATGTCAGTAGTCTCGCAAGGTCCTCTCCTCCCTAATCCTCCGCACCTCTCTCCGTGGCTGCGCCCCGCCCACGTCCTCCATTCTCTCTGGCGCCGCCCACTTATGCACCTCTTCTTCCACCTCCTCCTCCAGGGACGCGCCACGGAAGCAGAAAAAGCCGGCTCCCATCATCAACGGCAAGACCATCGATGAGTTCACGGCAAAAATAGCATCAGCGCGGTCGTGGACGTGCAGTTCAACGAGGGACTCCCACCGATACTGATGGCGCTCGAGTTGTTGGATAACGCCATTCAGTTGGTGCTGGAAGTGAGCTCAAGCACTTGGCTGAAAACAGAGTCGGGAATATTGCCGTGGACAACATGCCACCGAAATGCTTGTCAGAGGGCAAGAGGGTTTTGAACACCGGCCCTCCAGTCACCGTAAGCTTAAGCCCCCTCACCTCATTTATTTTTTTCAGTTAAAGTATATAAATTCTTTTTTTTTTTTTTGTACTTCATCCGATAGTTTAAGCTTCTGTTTTAATAGTCAGTTCCACTTCAAACCACGTTGTCCTCATTTTTCATATTCAGGTGTCAACCCAATAATTTGCAGGTGAGGTGGATGTTAGAGATTTCCTATGTGATCCGAGAACTATTCTATTGGATATTTGTGAGTTTGGCACGTTCGTTAGTTTTTACTTTGCTCTGTGGGGTTTGTTTGGGTTCTGGGCTTTTGTGTAGTTGGCTTGTTCTTGGATTTCAATTTTCTTGCAAATGGGTCTGGTTAAATCATTGTAAAAATGCTACCTTTGAGATCATTCTGTTCTGTATATTATTTCGTTCTTAATAATGATTAAGGATATTTCATGTTCTCTTGCTTTTTAGCTCATTTTTGTGTTACCGTTTCTCCGACTCTTGTATTTCTATATATATATATATATTAATGAATCATTTGTTCTGTTTATTTTGTAGATACCTGTTGGCAGGGCCACCCTTGGTCGCATCATGAATGTTATTGGAGTGAAATAAGTAGGAAGCCGCGAAGCACCTCAGAGTTCACACTCGATTCGTTGGAGTTGGGCTGTAAGTTTATATGAATGAGGGATCAAATCTTCTAAATGATCTTTGCTGCTCTTTTGATTAGAATCGGAACACCATCCGTCCATTCATAGGGACGCTCCTGCATTTGTTGACCAAGCAACTGAACAACGGATTCTTGTTACGGGAATGAAGGTACTTGTGCTTTACTTTTTTCTCTTGATTGGTTGTGGACCTTGTAAGGAATTCATTTATACGGTCTGACAGTCGCTTTTAATTGCATTCTTCTCAGGTTGTTGATCTCCTTGCACCTTACCAAAGGGGCGGGAGAATTGGCCTTTTTGGTGGTCAGGGTGTAGGGAAGACAGGGCTAATTGTGGAACTTATTAATAATGTTGCCAAGGCTCAGGGTTGTTTAATGATAAAAAACACGTTTGTTATCTTATCCATTTTGAATGTCATATACTTGTGTAGTCTGATGAAAACTTTAGTTGTGCCATTGTTCAGGTAGTTTCTCTGTGTTTGCTGGTGTGGGAGAGAGAGAGAGAGAGAGAGAGAGGGTAATGACTTGTACAGGGAAATGATTGAAAGTGGTGTGATTAAAGCTGGGAGAAAAACAGGTTGGTGTTGCTGCACTTACTTCACGCTTGGCAATGAAGTGCAAGAGAATATCACCAGCTTAGCTTCTTGGGGGCGCATTTTCCTCTATTTCAGAGGGGAGAGTAAATGTGCACTTTGTGTATGGTCAAATGAAGAATAAGGAGCCTTCGGGAGTCCGCGCTCGTGTTGGGCTTACTGGACTCACCGTGGCTGAGCATTTCAGAGATTCTGAGGGCCAAGACACATGGATAACATTTTCCGCTTCACCCAAATAACTGATTAAGTTGATCTAATTAATTAATGGATCACAATTAATCTTTGCTTCAATTCTTGAATCTGCTTTGCTTGGACCATATCTCATCTGCCGTGTTGGAAGAGGTGGTGTTGCTGCATTGTTCGAGTTTTAAAATTAAAATTTTAAATTACAAATTTGAATTAAAGTTGTAAAAAATTGTTATATAATAATTTTAAAGTTTAAATTTGAGTTAATTTTTTTTAAAATTTTAAATATAGAATTATTTCGAATAAAAAAATCTCATTTCCCTTCCTACAAATCTTTTCACAAATTCTTTCAATTCATTTTTTTTCTTCTTGTATGGTTATCACTTATAATTTCACTATAAATTTAAAAAATATATTTCCTTTTTACTTATTCTACGAGGTACTAACACTAAATATATTGAGAATTAATTCTGTCTTTAAAATCCAAAACCATCTTTGGTGTCAAAAGGCCACTTTGTTCTAACTAAACCAAAACTTTTTAAGGAATCAACAATGGTATAAAAGTAATTTTCATAAAAACATTGTTACGTCTCAATATCTTGAAATTTGAGGGTGAAAAGAAAATGAAGTAAACATTTAAATGAAAAGTGTGAAATTAATAGTCCTTTCCATCAAATTAACAAGAGAAATTTTTATTTTTCTACAGTAATATATCTTATTTAGAACTGTTAAAAGCTACCTTTATGAGTTTACTAAGAAAAGTAGAGTAAGCAAATACAAAAACTAATCTTAAAATCACAAAAGAAAATAAAAGTTTTAGAGGGATCAAAATCATTTGAAAATTACTAACAAGTCAAAAATTATTTGAAAAGTGACTTTATAATAAGAAAAAAAAAAGACAGAGAGAGAAAATGAATGCGTAAAATATGCAAAATTTTAATATAAAAGAATAATGTAGAATTATATTATAATTTAACAATTAAACAAAAATTTTAAATTCATATTCAAGTTTCTCTAAAAAATTGTAAATTTTGTAATGAAAGAGAAGTATGTCTCATCAAAATTAAATTAAATTTATGTTTTGTAAGACAAAACTATATTATTTAAAATTTAAAATTATTATATAATAATTTTTAAAATTTAAATAAAAAATAATTTAAAAATAAGAAAGTCTCGTCTCTTTTACTATAAGTCTTTTAATAGGATTTTTAATCTTTTTCTTTTTCTTCTTGTATTGCTATTATTAATAGCTTTCACTGTAAATTTTAAAAATGAAATTCTATTTTTATAAAATATAATTATTAATACTTATATATTTTCTATTTATTCTACAAGAGACTGACTCCGTACACAAAATCAAACACAAAATTGATTCATTTCTGAATTCAAAACATTAACAATGACACTAGAGCAACAACCGACACGTTGGCTGGCAGCCTAACCTTGCCTACGGAGCGTATAACTACTACCAAGAAGGGTTCCATTACATCAGGAGCGTATCAAGAAGGAGGGTTCGACAGCACCAGTGCTGATGACTTGACAGATCTTTGAACATATAAAGAAGGGTTCCACAGCGTATCAATAATTATAACCGACGCGTTGGCTCCTGCAACTACTTTTGCCCATCATGATGACGACACAGCAGTTTTGTCTCGCCTTGCATATTTCCTATCTGATTTGATTTCGCAATGTTTTGCAAGAGCCAAATTTTGTCTCCTACATCTGACACTTCCCCAAAGAGCCTCATGCACGAGGCATATCTCTGGAAAGAAGATGACTTAATTAGCAATTCCGCTTGAGAACGGCAAACAATCCCATTGCGAAGTCACCTCTAATTGAGGTATGGCCTGCAGTTTTCCCGGCATACCTCTGGAATAATTGTTCAATAATTTCACTGCCAAAGTGTTTTGCGATAAGGCTCTCAAGGCCAGCTCTTACGTCTCCTGCAGTAGGCAATTGGATGGTGGGCTTTTGAGGTAGTGGCAACAATCTTGCGACACTGAAACACCCATTATTATGTACTAGTGCGGTTAATTCCTCTGCAGAAGGGCTGTAGAGAGGCAAGTTAAAGGAGTCAATCTTATCTCTGCTTATTATGCCCTGCAAGAATTAAAGTGTACACATCAGTGGAGGAAATTCCAGTGCACCAAACTCCCACGTTATGGGGGGTAGTGAAGGGTCAAATGCATATATGTGGCCTGACCTTTGATTTTTTATAAAGAGGTTGCTTTGGTAGTTGAACACGTGACCTTCCGATCACAATAGAATAATCTTACCACAAAACTAAAACTATTTCCGGCTAACAAGTCAAAATAGAAGAACCAACAAACAAACAGACAAGTAAAATTTAACATGAATCACCCTGTTCTGTTTTCATGAAATATCCTAATAAGCCAGGTGCTGCTTTTGCATACCTCATTAGCCATGTCTAGAAGACAAGACTCCAATGGATCAAAGAATGGACCAAGTGAGACGTGCAATGGAAGTGTTCCATTTGGTCGTCCTGGAATGAGAAGTGTCATCAACCCTCCAGGAACAACCTCTTCTGCTCGAGCAACTAGAAAGGACTCCATGTCCTTGGCATATTGCAGAGAATAGGCCTGACCAACTTCGTTTGGTGCATTTGCATAGCAGATCCTGCCCCTATTACATGCAGGTGAATTCAAGTCGCCTAGCTCATGTGGTGCCTTGGAAAGCCATTGTAGTGCAAAAGCCGAGTAAACAAAGTTGATGGAGGATTTTGGAAACAATCTACGGTGGAAAGTTCCCGGAACCCCAGCTACAAAGTACTTCTCATTCGGAGGAAGATTGGAAAAGAGAATGTTGAAGTCATTTGAAGCATGGTCATTGAAGAACACTTGAAACTCGGGAAGACTGGAGAAGCCATCAAGTTTTAGTTTCTGTGTAATGTCTTTCATTATGTTATCCACAGCAATAAATGTTGTAGGTCCTGTTGAACACCCTAAATCAGCAATGGTGAACAGGTTTGAAGTAGCATGGGACATGTCAAGGTTGTCCATGATCCCTTCAGCCAACATTGCTCTTGCCATCTCAGCTCCCTCTCTCTGCATTGAGAGAGCACCATAGATAATCTTTTCCATGCGTCCCAAATATCTTTTATAATTTTGATTGAGAGAAGGAGTTTGAGATAATTTGTTATATCCCAAAGATATATTATTTCTATGATAGTCAGGCAACAACGTCTTTAATATCAAATGCTTTAACCACTATTTGATGCCAATATTCTAAGACTATATGGCCTGGTCACATTAGCAAACAATGAAGGGATTGATTATTTTTATTAATTATTAGAACCACCCTTTTTACCATATAAAACTCCTAGGTGATTGAACGAAAGATTCCTATTGAAGTACAAATATTGGAAAAAGAAACATTTAACAACTTGAAACAGGATTTATTTCAATAAACTGTCGATGTCATTATGTAGTCTCTTCCCTTTTCCTTCGTCCTTTTGGCTTGTAGGGCGACTGCAAAAATCATGAACACCAACTACAAAATATTTGATCCGACCATAGCCTTCTTTAGTATGTTCAATGGTATCTTCTGCTACTTTTCCTTCATTCTAAATAAATTTCGAGCAAAATAGTGGATACATATAGATATTCTTATTCTTTTATGTCAACTTCACTCGTGAACGAGCCTTAGTCTAATATCATACATTAATTATAAATATGTCGATGTCGAACCATATTATCGATAAAAGTTTCCGTATGTTAAATGTCATTTATAACATTAACTTCTAATTAATCACTAAACCTTTTGCAGTTCTATAATCCTATTTGAGGTATTAAGAGGGCACATTCGGTCTTTTACATTAGTTATTAATTTTTTTTTTTAAAAAGAACGTGCACCCCACAAATTGTGGGAATTAAAAATTTTGTATTCAATATCGTTTTCCACTGTCCAAACATATTTTCTTTCGAGGATCGCGAGTTTTCTGCCTGTGCTGAGGCTTCCGTGTTTGACCCTATATATATGTGTGTGTGTCTGTTGGCGGTTCTCATTGCTGTTTTGGACACGGAAAATAATTAGTGGTTAGCTTGTTAGTTTGTTATATGGGAAGGAATAGTAGGTCCGAAGACACCAACAAAAATAAAAAATAAAAAATAAAAAAGGTCCCCAATTTCCACAAATTATGGGTATTTAAAGAGATCAGGATCGACCTAACACCCCTAAGAGTTAATCTGGCATTCGGACAAACCCAGATGTAGTGGTGAATGTATTTGCAATGACTCTGCTGAGTCCAGAGTCTGCGGTGAGGGGCTATGTTGGATGTAAAGGAATCTGATTTGATCTTGATGTGTATGCGTTTGTTTCTTTAGAATGGCTTTGATGCTATGCTAGAAACCTGGATCCATAAATTTTGGGTATCCTTGTTTTAAGGGTGTCATGAATAAAAATATATTTGGTGTTAATATATATATATATATATATATATATATATATATAATAAGTTAAATTTACATATGTCATTTATACCGGATAGTATATTCACAGGCAAAGGAGATGACATTGGTCTAAGGGGAAAAAATCAATCAAAGCTTTTAGAATCAAGATGATGAAAAAGTTAAACAAAGCAGTAAAAGACGAGCACCTGCTTGTTGGAATTCTTAGCGTAGCTGTTAGCTCCATCTCCACCAGTCATTGGATATGATTCTTCCATCTCTCTCGCTCTCTCTGTGTTTGTAGATGCTAAACGGAAAGAAGGGCAATTAAACTACATAAAAAGTAAAGGGAAAAGGGGCAACCGCTGAACAAGGGATAAATGAGGTGTGTCAGGGACAACTAATGCTCCTCTGCGATAATTACGTTACGTCAGTGGCTCGAAACCCAAAAACCACCACAATCATCTCATCGAAACTATTATAAAAGACAAAAGAACAGGAATAAGGACGGACCTGCTATATAGACGGCGCCGACTGAGGGTGGGTCTCGTTTATTTTTTTTATTTTATGAAAATCATATGATGTTCAAACTTTCACCAATGACATTGGGTGTTGGACGTTGAAATTTACGATAATATTTCAGTAGTTAAAATTTATAATATTTGCATTAGAAATCTCGGTCAACCCGCTCGATAAGGTAGGAGTGGGAGGTGAGACTCAGTTTGCATTATTATTTTATTGACTACACATGAACTTGCCCCTACTGACTACAATTCCTATATCGGCTGACCAACACCACCAGTTCTGATGAAAGCCGCCCATGGAGCCGAGCACGTTCCAGGCCATGTGAAATCACATATATATGTTTGGGGAGCTTCAGCAATCAGCAAGTGCTATGAGCTGATCGACCACGTTTGGATCTGCAAGTGTGCTGATGTCCCCGAGTTCATCCAACTGCCTAGAAGCTACTTTCCTGAGTATCCTCCTCATGATCTTTCCACTCCTTGTCTTTGGAAGGCCAGGTGCCCAATGAATTTTGTCAGGCGCTGCAAATGCTCCTATCTGGAAAGGTGGATCAATAAGGCTTTAGAGAATTGAACTGAAACGTGCCACTTGTTTTACATTTAATGCAAATGCCTCTACCCTCAGGGTAGGTGTGTGTTCCCAAATCTCTATATATCATACGACATAATATGTTCATGCAACTGGTAAGCCTATCTACATATATGGCTTAGAAGCAGTTTATAGAAACTGACTTAAAAGGTGGGCGAAGCATCAGATATCTTAATTACATAACGGGTTACCCATTTGAACACAGACCTGTTCTCGTACTGTGAGTACGAGACTCCTCCGGATTTCGTCACTATAAGGCACACCATCCACAAGCGTAACAAATGCATAAATACCCTGTCCTTTAACCTAAGTGCAAAATAAAAAAAAAAAAATAATAATAATAAGCCAGTTAAAAACTAACAGTATTAAGCACCTGTAACTATGATACATATTTTAGTTGTACAATGAAACCGTCCCTGCGTATAGGATCAATATCTTAGTTGTATAGTTAATATGCACATATTAACAGCTAATCTCATACCTCGTGCTCAAAGCCAACCACAGCAGCCTCTGCACATTGAGGATGTGAACCAAGAGCAGATTCCACTTCTGCTGTACCAATGCGATGGCCACTGCATGTATTATTCAAACATCAGATACAATGAATTGAAAAACAGTGCACAAGTTGCTACAACATTATAGAATGACTCAAAAGAGAGGTTAACATATCTACCGCAACTTCAATTTATGGGTAAAATATTTCTTCCATCACTAAACTTATCATTAATGTACAAATAAATCATCAAATTCCCATTTGTAGCAATTACATCACTGAAAACAAATGCCTATTGGAAATGCCCCCACTCTGCAATTTCATCACTAATATATTGCATCATCAGGCATTGTTGTTAAAAAACAACCAATAACATGCAACTATAATTAACAGCAAGAAGTTACTGAGACTATAAAACTTAACAATTAGTAATGGGTGTAACAACATCATTAAATTTATTAAAAATATTCCTTGGATATAAGAAAAAAACAATGAATGATCTTATTACTAAAATATTTTACCATCAAGGTATCCGTTCATACCAATCTGATGTGCAAAAAGAATGTGGTATGAAAGCAGACAACACTTGCACTTCCAACATGAACCTAACTCTGGCTAGGATTTATTCATATTTCTCACAAGCCTCTCAAGCAAGCCTAGTTTTTAAACGTCCAGTTTTGTTCATAATTGTCTAAATACATCCAAAAGAGTAGTAATAGTTGATTATGTTGAAACCTACCTAACATTGATAACATCATCAACTCTTCCCGTAAGCCAGTAGTATCCATCCTTGTCCCTGGAAATAAATATAATCATCAGTCTTTCGGCTGCTCTTGCAGCCCCAGAAGTAATCTAGGATGGGACACCATCAAGATTCCAAACATAGAATACAAATCATTAAGAGTTGGTTTGATAACTGTGATCATAACGTTAGCAAAGAAATACCTGCTGCAGCCATCACCACTGAAATAATATCCAGGGAATGGCTTGAAGTACGTGGTTTCATATCTTTCATGATCACCATACAGAGTTCGGAATGCCCCTGGCCATGAGCTTTTCACACACAGATATCCATTGCACTCTCCTTCAATCTCAGTACCTTTCTCATCCACTATGACAGGCTACCCTTGCCCCATAAGAAAATAAGTGAAATATAAATATAGGTATACACCAGCAGACACAACTGCAAAAGCATATACAGGGGGAGGAGAGGAGGGAATGAAAGAGATGAAGACAGGTAAGATGAATATATCTGTAGGCATCAAGAAACCTGAACACCAAAGAAAGGGAAAGTTGCAGAACCAGGCTTCTGTGGCCAGGCACCTGGCAATGGAGTAATCTGCCAAAAAACCACAAAAACTATTAAGTGAAAAAGGTCACATGAAGGCAAAATGGACATAAAGCAACTAAAGACTACAGACTAATATAAAAATCATGAGGAAACTAATTTCAGGTAGCAACAAATTCTCGTAGCAGAAACATGTCACAAAACTGACATGAAGGTGAAAATACCATGAAGCCCCCAGTTTCAGTCTGCCACCAAGTGTCTGATATAGGACACCTTGAATCTCCAACTACATTAAAAAACCACCTGTAAGGAGCAGGAACTGTCACAAGTTATTTCTAATTACAACATAAAGCCTTATGGATCAGAAAAAGTAAAATATAACTAAAAACCTCCACGCGCTTGGATTAATGGGCTCGCCTACGCTTCCTAGAACCCGCAAAGATTTCCGTGAATAGCGAGTAACATACTGCATAATCCGCAATGGCTGATATCAGTAAGTCATTTGTGAAATTTGCTTCAATATTTTGTGCATGTGTACACGTGCACACAAACAAAAGTTGCAGCCAGTTAAACAGGAGACTTAACTCTTAAGAAGAAAGATTAGACACCAAAAGTGGAGAAATTTAGAAGTTTAATTTAGATCATTGGTCAAAATTAGATTATTCAAGGTGAAACTCCACAATATAGCACAGGGTAGAAGCATTTCACAATGTCGCCATCATCTCCTGAGAGCACCCATAATAGGCCAACAAAGTTGCAAGGACAAAAGGCAAAATGGGCATGGTTTAAAGCCATAGAAACTGAAAAGATTCAGGTTTACAAACAGTTATAAACATGGTCAAGCAAATCTGCAAACATTAAATTTGTAATAATTACAAATCTCTAATCCCGGATCTTTTTGAAGCAATATGAGAAAAATCTTGCCTCATCACCGTCACGCATGAGGGACCGAACCAATGTGGGAGCAGTGTAGAATATTGTCACCTTGAATTTGTCAACAATTTCCCAACAGCGACCAGGATCAGGATAATTTGGAGCCTGCTAGTCATATACAGACATTTAGCCATCAAATATAAACAAACTTACAGATTCATATACCAACAATATAACTCAAACACACCCACCCCCAATTGAGGTGCAATAAGAACAGGAATGCCAATGGTGGTGGGAAGTAGCAATAAGAAAAGGAATGCCATTGAACTTTAACATGCATAGTGCCCACATTCTTGTATATTTCAATGAACTATTATCTATTGGGATTGACAATAACTTATTAGAATCTTCTACAGAGTAATATTACAACTGGCTAGATACTAACACTTTTCTTGTTCTCTTCCTGACATCAATTCCATTTTGTTTTCTGATAAATAACAATTTTGCTATATAGTTTATCAAAAAGCCGATTTCAAATTAAAAAAACAACGGTAAGGCTTTGGTGCAATGGTAAGGTTTCTACATTTGTAACTTAGAGGTCATGAGTTCAAGTCATAGAATTAGTCTCTCTGTAAAAACAAGGATAAGGCTACTTGCATCTAACCCTGATCTCACAGTTATAGGAGCCTCAACATTGTTGAATCTGGGATGGGAAATCATCTATATAATCTGAAGCGGTTGCAAGCTCATGTCAAATTACCCCTTCAAAAACAACTACTGTCGCTCCATTGAGCATGGGTCCATAAGTCACATAGCTATGCCCAGTGATCCAGCCACAGTCAGCTGTGCACCTAATATTAAGAAAAGAAAAATTCAATTTATTATACAACTGCTGAAATCTCGTTATAGAAGCCATAAATATATGTTTGGATCTTTACCAGTAGATGTCAGACTGTTTGTAATCAAATGCATACTTGAATGTTGTGGCAGTGTAAACCATATACCCTCCAGTTGTATGAAGAACACCCTTCAGGAAAATTATGATTAGGAAAAAGAAAAGAAATAAAAGATTTGGATCTGAATGAGCATAATGCTGCTATCACCTTCGGTTTCCCAGTGCTCCCACTGGTATATAGCAGAAAAAGTGGATCTTCTGCATCAACCCACTCCACTTCACAGCTAGTAGGACATTTGGGAACAACATCCTGCAAGAAAAATTGTCATTCATTAAAATGCAAAAGACATCCTATATGAAAGGTGTTTCAACTGATTAATATGATCCCATCCAAGCATGCATGTAATTATGTGTTAAGAACCATAGCTAAACAATCACTACAGGTAATAATTAGCGTTCACTCAAACTTTATCTGCTTCCTCTGCCATGCATAAATAATGTAGATTTTGACATGAAAAGGCTATAGAATATACAGATATTTGGATTTGTTAAATGATGAAAAAAAAGATCTTGTTTTCTATTTGCAAATTGCATATGAGATATTCTCCTCACTATTTATGGGAAGTTCACATGTTTTTGTAGACATTTGTATTACTAACCTGCCACCATACATCTCTTCCCTCCTGCCATCTGGTGCTTTCCCTCTTCATGGCAGATTGATTTTCATAGGTTAAGCACACATCTGCTCAGAAAAGAGTGAGAAAAAGAAGATGCATTGGGAGAGGGGAATGAAAAAGAAACCACTTCTCCTTGTTTAACATCACAAAGGAGGAACATGCCACCAACTAAACTGAAAATTATGAGAACAGGGCTACAAGGCCTAGTTGAATATTATCTTTCCGGTCACTGAAAATTGAAGGAGATGAAGATACTTCAACTACAAAGCAATTACTTGGTTTGCATACCTATTGACACGCTGTTTTTACTGCATTCAACAAGGGCAGCATCAACTATGTCCTTGAGGTTGATAATCTTAGAGCCTCTTTTAACAGCATTACAGGTAATTACAATTTTTGGTTTGCAGTCCATGATTCTCTGAGCAAGAGATTCTGCAGAAAATCCTGCAAAAACAACCTGATGGATTGGAAAAATTAGAATAAGTGTAGCTGTGTGATAGAGATGAAATAGTTTTAGGAAGAGGAAGATAGATGACACGACATTTTTTTTTTTTACTTTTAATTTTTACAGAGGTGGAGGGGATATGACAGTGCATGATATTACCGAATGAACAGCACCAATGCGGGCACAAGCAAGCATGGCAATGGGGAGTTCCATGAGCATTGGTAGATAGATCACAACAGCATCGCCCTTCTTAACACCAATGTCCTTCAAGTAATTTGCTACCTGTATAAGAAGATAAGATAAAAATTTAAATATCAAGATTTGAAATGGAAGTAGAGAAGTCAATGGTGTGATATATCCTTAGTCTACAGAAAGATGCGCACACACCGACACAGAGAATAAGTAACAGACCTGACAAACTCTGTGAAGAAGCTGGGAATAAGTTAAAGAATCTTGGAAACCAGGTTCGTTGCCTTCCCAGTAAATGGCAATTTTGTCAGCATTTCCTGATTCAACATTTCTATCCAAGCAATTGTAGCAGATGTTGGTAACACCACCCTTGAACCACTGCAAGTATATTCATGACTAAATTCCTTTTTCATTTGCTATTACACTACTAATTAACCAATAGCTACCATAGAAACAAAATCAATTTGTAAATTATTAGAAACATTTACGAATATATACACCGGTAATGCTAACTCACAATTCCAATTCTAATTCAAATTTCAAGAGCAAGAGAAGGTAAAAATGATGGAGAGAGAGAGAGAGAGAGACCCGAATGTTGATAGTATCGCGGCGAACGTCGAGATTCTCGGAGAAGACTGGCTGACCCCATTTCTGCTTCCAGTAGAACTGCGAAGCAATGTCCGACCAAAATCCGGCCGGATCTTCAACCGACCTTTTATACATATCCAAGTACTGAAAATTTCATACATGCATCATTCATATCATCGGCAACATCATGATACATGAATAAATAAGTTAAAAAAAAAAAAAACAAACGAACAAAGAAATCAATGATTGTCTTTCGGTCAACGACCTTCTGTGGAGAGGGGACGAGAGCCTGAGCGGAGAAGCTATCGCAGGGGAAGACGAGATCGTTCTCCTCAGAAGCAAGAGCCTCACCTAATATAACAGCGTTCAGGTGAGATATCTTGCCAGCGCCGGAAGGCAGAGTGGCCATCGATTCTACATGTCTCAGGTGACACTCCGTCGTCTTCACACTCCTCCGACTATTCTGATTCGACATTATTATTCTCTCAATCTTCTTACCGCCTCTTATGTGCGAAGCCGAAAGAAAACGCGAACCGAGGAGAGCAGACGGCGACGGCGGCTTTGCAAACAAAGAGTAAGCGCAGTTGGAATTTGAATTTGAATGGTTGACCGTTGACCTTTTGGCAATCACGGAGGATGAAGTGGCCGCCCGGGCAATCGGAATTTCCGCCGCGGTTCCAAGCCCAACGTATAACGAGGAAGCGGGCGGTGCAGCAGCTGCAGCAGGAGGGTTCATCGTCCACATCCTCCTCCTCCTCCTTTATATTACGCGCGATGCCGAAATGATTAATATATATATATATATATAAACATTTGAAGGCACCACCAAATGAATAATAAATATTTATATAGAAATTAGTTACGTCAAATTTGTTTTTATCTTCATTAACAAAAATTGAAATTACATAAGCACTATAAATTAATTTAAAACCATTTGTTTCCCCCATTACAATTATTGAGTATAAATTTTAAATTCAATACATAATTATAATAAATAATAAAATTATAAATATATGAATTATATAAATTTTAAATAATTATAATAATATAATATGAATCTAAAAAAATCAAGTTAATCTTTTTCATATAAAAACAAAATGAGAAAAGTGTTAGATTAATGGCTCTTCTCTCGACTGTAAACTTCATTGTGTCATTCTCCATGCATGCAAGAAAAAGAAACAAAGAAAATAAATAATTATTAGATATTAAAATTTTATTTAGATAAAGGTAATCAATTTATGGTGGGTTTGAATGAGTTGTCTCTTTCCAGCACATTATCCCATTTTCTATATATATATATATATATATATATATATATATATATATATATATAATAGAAAATATTATAACATCTCGACCTGACTGCAATATGGGATTGCCGCCTCCCTCCGCTGCAATCTGAATTTACGGCATTTGACATGATTAGGAATTAGACATTGATTACGGATGTTTTTATTCCTCAAACAGTTCGCCGCCGAACATCTCACACAAAACTTCATATTTTCTTTTATGTAGATTTATTAGCAATTTTGTTACATCGTAAATTTTACAATTGAACTAATCTTTCTATTTTCATATTTTCTTATTAACATTAGAACTAAAAAATTTAAAGATTTAAATTCTTAATTATTAAAATATATATTTTACAGGGACAGTAAATTTAAGGAGGAAAAAAAAAGAAGAAGAAAAAGGTAGACTTAAAAAGCAAACGCAGCTAGAGGAAACGCAAGGTTAATTATGCCTTGCGCTCGAGGAAGACAGATATCAGACCAGATGTTTCACTGGCTGTCGGTAGGGGGATGCCCTGCAATTTTCATGGCATATCTTTGGAATAGCTGCTCGATAATTTCATCACCAAAATGTTTTCTGATAAGGTTCTCATAGGTAGATCTGCATTCTTCAGTAGCAAGCACCGAGAGATTTGTCAAAATAGGCATCGCCACGATTCCAATGATGCCAAAGCATCCATTATTGTGTATTAGAGTTTCCAACTCATCGACTGATAAATGGGTAAGTTGAAAGAATCGACTTTGTCACTGCTTATCATTCCTTGCAAATTAATGTTAAATAATCAATAGTTTATCAACTAATACGTACCCGTGACACGGTTTCGTAACTTTCACGTCTAGATATATCACCAACTTGCATAGTATGGAGCTAAGATCACCGGATTCTTAATCCTAGCAACTAGGTTTAAATCCTGATAGCAAATTAACCATATCTAAGAGGCATGATTCCAGCGGACGGAAAATCGGGCCGGGCGAACGCTGTGATGCAAGTGTTCCGCTAGGACGTCCTGAGATGAGAATAGCCATTAGGCCTCCTGGAATAACCTCTTCTGCTCTAGCTCTTAGAAAGGTCTCCATGTCCTTTGCAAACTGAGAATAATAGGCCTCGGCGACTTCTTTCGGTGCATTGTTGTCATATATTCGGCCCCTGTTGCGCCCAGGGGAATCCAAGTCACCTAGCTCCTGGGGTGCCTTGGAAAGCCAATGGAGTGCTAGGGCAGAGTAAACAAAATTAAGAGTGGCCTTTGGAAACAATCTTCCATGAAATGAGCCCGGAACTCCAGCAGCAAAATACTTCTTATTTGCAGGAATATTTGCAAAGAGTGTTGAAATCATTAGAAACACGGTTGTTGAAAAACATCTGAAATTCTGGGAGGTGATCGGTTTGGCCTTCAACCACATACTTCTGCGTTACAGCTTCTATTATATTTTCCACTGCAAAGTAGGTATTGGGTCCCGAGGAGCATCCCAAATCAGCAATTGTAAAAACCCTAGAAGCTGCATTTCCCACCTCCAGATTCTCAACAACCAACGCAACCAATAGCACTGTAGCTGGTTTAGCTAGTCTTTTCTGCATTAAAATTAAGTATACAACTCCGTCAGTATATGTGCGAAATGCACAGAAATATATTTTAAAATTTTCTGTCTGGGTCAATTCATCTCGTTAAGGAGTGGTTCCAAATTTCAACAGTCTTGGTTTTGAAAAAACTAAAAGTACTACAATTAACTCAAACTTTGTTAACTATTTTTTCCCCTTTACCGAGTTTGTTAATTTTTTGACGACTTATCAACAAAAAGTACTAATGCTACCTCGACTCAAAATCCGGACTGCATACCTTAAAGTCGGGGCCAGGGCATTACAATCGTTATTGACTCCAATTTTTTACTTATTTAATGATAACGAATCCCTTCGTTGCAATAAGCACCAGTTACTTTATGTTAAAGTTTATTTTTGTACAACTGAAATTATCTTTAAAATTAAGAATCTTAAATTTCAATCTTATTTTCTATATAATTAAAATACAATTATATATATATATATATATAATTACATGGTCTAATGAAATTATACACATGTATCATAGTTGTCAGTGACTACTTCCGACCATACAATACTTAACTTTCTTTTCACCTTTCCTTATTTTGTTATATTAGTTAATATTCTTTGTGATTGAATCGATGTGCGTATTCTGGGCAAAAATGAAATATTGAAATGATTTTTCCTTTCATCGAATGATTATTTATTTATTTATTTTGATGTAAATTAAATATCCAAAGGGAAGCTTTATAAAACAAAATGATGGTTTAGTTTGATATTATCCAAGGGGGAGTTAAAATACAAATGTAAATTAAGTAAATCAAAGGAAGTCAGTCATCCCTTTTGCATAATGAAGAGAGAGTATAATATAACAGAAAAATAAAAAAAATAACGAGATAAATAAAATACTATATAATATTTTAAAAAAATATAAGTAAATTGAATATTTTCTACATTTCGACTAATTTTCTTTATATATAATTCTTTTTTCTTAAATAGATAAATGAGATTCATCTAATTTAACGATTACAATTAAAATTTTACAAAAATTTCTACAAATCTACATAATCAAAAGAATTTTTAATCTAAAATTCTCTTAGTCTCTTTATCTTTTAAGATTTAACTAAATTCATTTAGAATCTTTCGAGGTATTTCACTCTCTTCCACTTCTTAAAGTAGTTGTAAAAATTGTTATACATTTTTCTTACTCTCTCATGTTACTTTACTCTCATATAATTTCTTTTATTTAATCAAGTATTAAGTACTTAAAGTATGCCACATTTTCAAACAATTCACCAAGTATTTCTTGATCTTTTTGTTATAAAATTTTACTACAATTGATAAAACTCTATTAGAAACTCACATTTTAAATCCTCCTTATCTTCCTTAAATGATTTAAATAAAAGACTAGCATTCTCACGTGAAAAATTAATTAGACTTTTAAATTTTTAAGCAAATCAAATTTATAAGAGATCTTGCTAATAACTATATAAAATCCCTTATACCTCTTTATTTAACTCTTATAAACAGAACAAAAAGTTTTAAATTGTTAAAGTAAGATTTTAATCATTATAATATTTTCAAAAGCAAACTCAACTTGACATATTCTATTGTTTACCCATTTCTTAGTCTTCTTAACCGCTTGTCGAACAAACTGTCTTTAACTAATGAGTATCATCCCAAAACTAATTCAAACAGATATATCGTGGGATTTTGAGTCCAAAACATCCCATAATTCACTCAGCATCACCGAATCTCACTCTACAAAATGAAAATTACATCCATTTTATAAAATTATCCTTTATTTTTAAGAGATCATTTAAGCTTGAAAACTTTTTAATTAAAAAGTAACAACATGCCAGATTGCACAAACATTAAATTCAATGAGACGCGAAAAAAGGTAATTGAAATCTGCATGCACGTAGTAAGCAACCTCAAACTCTTCATGTCAAAAGCACACATATTGAGCAAAAGTTAGAATCAGCCAGCTGACACCCAAATCGATAAAGCCGAATTGGGTACTCTCCAACATTTAATACATCCTAATCATGGTAATCCCTGTAAAGGCTGGGGCTTGGGAGTCACGCTTGCACACCAGCAACAACACTTAAATCCCTTTCCATATGAGAAACATATGGGTCTCAGACCCACTTGTTCAGATATGTACTCGAATGGCCTGTAAGTGCTCTCCAACTCTAATGAAGTACACAAAAATTCCCCTTCGGGCTGTGTCTGCCAGTCACAATTAACTTGCTTATGTCACCCCAGAATGCTCCTGGAATTTAGGACTGCAACTAAAGTAACATGAAAAAGATATCCGATGCAGGAAAAACAAAAAAGATGTTGATTTAGAACTGAAGGCTGCAAAAATTAGACTCAAGATTCGCAGGACATAAATGCTCAACAGTGACTACCAAGGTTTGGCAATGTATATAAAATCAAATAGTTAGTATTCATTGCAGTAAATAAGATGCACCGGACAAATATGCGCCATTGGGTTCAGAACCACAAGACAGCATTGTCTTAAAAGAACTTCCAGTACCAAGTCCCAAACCAAGATACAACTAAGTCAAGGGCTGCGGATGGAACTCATTGAACGAATAGTTCATCAAAATATTAGCATTGGGACAGGATGAAACCCCTATATTATGGCCGCTCCACAATGTACATGTTTATTGTTGATAAATGGTTCTGTAATTCAAAGGCAATCTCAACAGCTCCACAATTTGACAAACTATACGTCTACTAACATTCAAATGAACACTTGAATTTCAACCTTAATATGACGATTCAACGTTTCAATTTCAGTATACAATCCAATGTTTACTTGGACTTGGTTATGAGAAATCCATCCAAAAATGCGTTCAGGAGCTGGACTAGGCAATGTCCAAAAGTCTCAGATATTTTTTTTCCACTGAATGACTTGAAGAAATGTTTGGGTGCCAAAATCTGTTTCCCATTCACGCATGAATATCATTATGCAAAACCAAGTTTACTGGGCAGAAGTGAACGTGTGATGATTCAAAGTAGCATATGTCACAGCCACTAGGCATAGTCTACTAAGTATAAAAACTTGGGGGGTGAGATCTAGGGTTCAAATCCCTGACTGTACTCATAGTTAAATTTCCCCTCAGCCAGTTCAATTGGACCAAATACATAAAAAAAAAATGAAAATTAAATAAGAAGGTAGCTTATGTCATGATCTTGCATTAAGAGTGAAAGAACATGTGTTATAAAAAAACTGATGTCTAGATGAGACCTCAAAATCTTTGATTGGTTAAGAATTCTCTCAGCCTTGCAATATCTTAAGGCATTTGGTATCTGAGAGGTAAAAAAGTGAGGCTGGAAGATGAAAACAATAAAGAACCAAAACAAAAATGAAGAATGAAGAATTTTCTAATTACAATGTTCACCTTCAATGCCAAAATTGTTTTAAGCACTAGAACTTGAAGAAGGAAGATCAGTAACTTTCCCAACTGCAACTGTTTTCCCTGAAACACAAAGCATTCCACTTGACATGGGAACTAGAGCACTCAACCTGAATAAAAGAAGATTATACATACATGTATGTATGTATGTATGTATGTATGTATATTCATTTGCTTACCCTCAGTACGAAGTGTGAACCTGCCAAGTTGTGGAAAGTCTTGGAACTTCTCAATACATATTGAGTTATTCACCTGGAATGTAAGTAAACACAGTTAGTGCTACTGCTTTTCTAATTGGGACAAACAAATATCAGACTTGGACTCAGGGCAAAAATGCCAAGAACAGACCCAATTACCTGGATGCGGCAGACAACAAGAGCACCATTCTTTACAAAGAGGACCTTCTTTTTCATGGGTTTTTTTTTCTTGGTATCAATTTGCTGTAACAGCTCAACAATCTCACATTCCTCAACAACAGAATGAATATGCAAGACAGCCTTATAACCAGCAGTAAAAATAGCCTGCAGCAGCAATTGGACATTATCTAATTGTGACATTCCAATTGTCATCAATATTTCTTCAACTATACATCATAGACATGACCAAAACTACCAAAAAGGAAAAGGTGACCCAAAAATAAAATTTATACACATACATTGTCCAACAGCTCCAGGATATGTAATTGTGCAATAAACTCTGTAACTGCAGCTACTGGCTTTGCTGCAAAGAAATAACATAAACTTTAACACAATAACAATAGCAGAAGACATAAAATTGGCTGCACTAACATGCCTGCTAATAAAAATCAATTTCTAACTTTCCAACCCAACATACACAAATCCACAATTCATCATGCACCTCAAAGAAAGGACTTCTAACTTACCAACACTTGACAATACAAAACCAGCCAATATGTCCTCTTCGTCAATGTTAGATAATCTAATCCGTAGATTTTCTCCAGGTCCTGCACACTTGACCTTGTTTTCATCAATATATACAGCAAGAACTTTCACCTGAGTCTGCAGAGACAAATGTTAGGCCTAACCACAGAGGAAGAAAATGAGGAATGAGAAAGAGTAAATAAAAAAAATGACAGAGAGGTTTCACACACCTTATTTGGCATGACCAACAGGGAGTCACCCTCAGCCACACTGCCAGATTCTACTTTGCCCATAACAACAGTTCCCATATCTTTAAATTTGTCAATAATAGGCATCCTGCAAGGTTAACAATTGAGGCAGCCAATAAATCTCACAAGCAACACAGTGGCACAGTCCAAAGAAAAAAATCATTCCAAGCGCTCAAAACTTCCATGCAAATATAAGCTCATTAAAACCTCACTTTGAAAGATAGGAATGAATGATTGGTGAAATTCTGTTATTTAAGATTCTTTAAGCGGACATACATTACCATGCACTCCACTTAGGCAATTAATTGAAGCATGTGAACAGGAAAAGAAAATTGCAGCCCCACCAATCTCATTATAATTATAAACTCTAACAATGCCAGATTCAACTAAACGTTGGATTAGGTTTGGCTGGTCCCAAGCTCTAGCAAAGGAGGGTGCTCGGAGTAGAATGTTGGCTGGCATGGAAAGAGTCAAATCCTTTTATGTTTTTATTTCAATGCTTATCAATCTATAATGAAAACAAAAGGAAGATGGAAAATAAACTAGGCAAGAAATGGAAAACAGTAGGATGAAATTGAAAATGGAATTTCGTGGCACACTAAGTGAAGGGCCTGATGGCCAAAATTTTCCTTAACCCCCTTAGCAATGGCCACATAAAAGAGAAATCCTGTCAGGCTCTTAAAGAAACATGATTGGTAAAGGGTTTTAGAAATTGAATACACTAACGTGCATTACTCTACAAAAAATTGAAGGAATAACAACAGCATTTTGTGTAAAAGAGTAAACAATGGAGAAACACAATGTAATCAGAGAAATGCTCATCCAAATATACCATAAATTACTTAGGTATGCTTCTGAAGTTCTTCAGTCAAAAATTTTGTTTATGTGGGTGAGAGACAGAGAAAGAAAGCACAAGAGCACACACGGAGATAATGAGTATCATACCTAAAAGGTCCTGTGGGGTCTCGCAGAGGTACTTGAATGACATCAAGAGCGTCAAAAAGGCATGGACCATCCCACCACGGACATAATTCCTTATCCATTCTTTTATTAATGTTTGCACCAATGAGACCAGATATCGGTAGGAACTGTACATCTGCAAATTGAGTGAAGAGTAACAATAGTAAGAAAAACAAATACCCAACATAATCAAACCTCGGCAACATAGACATAAAAACCATGCAGAAATTCAATCATATAGACTCAACCCTAAATTTCAAAGGCAGATTACTCATAATTTTTTTATGTATTACTTCAATTAGAAAATAATTATTCCTTAAGAGGATTTCTCTATCTTTTTCTTTCATATTTACCATTTCAAATAGTAATATATCTTAACATTAGGTGACTATCTAATGGTTAGAACTTATATTCAAGATGAGCTGTGAACTTCAGTTAGAATTTTTTTTTCTTATGAAGAAAACACCTTTTCTATGAAATAATTAAATATTCAAGCATAGTTACAGTTTCGAAAAAAGAGCTACATTTTCTAAAAAGAGCAACTTGAAAAAGCTTTATGGGTCACAAGCAATTTGCAGTGGAATGCAACAAAAACTTAATTCAGTCCATGGCTTTTACCCATGGACAAGCATCTGAGCTACAGGCCATTCCAACAACAAAAAGACTGGCCCAAGCAAGGCATATTTTAAGGAGGGAAAAAAAAGTTTGATTTCTGCCATTAAGGTTTTAGAACCTTCATGTACCCAAAAAAAAAATGTTTCAAAACATTCTAAAAACATTGAAGAGAAGGGAACACCTTTTACTTTGGAAACATAGCTAAACTACACCAATCTAGATCATACTCAGAACTTAACCCAGCTTAACTCAGCAGCCAAAAATTATTGGGGAAAAGTTTCTAGATACCTTTCTTCACATTGTAGCCAGATGATTTTAGGAATGGTGTCATCTTTGATTCAATTTCATCATACCTGAAACAGGACAAGGAGTAAGAAAAAGGGTGAGGGCAAGTGCCAGTTGAATAATTTATAAGTGTGTGAAACACAAAAGCAGCATGCACAAAAAAAAGAAAAAAAGAAAAAAAAGAAGCACATCACCCATGATGGGGAAGCAACAATGCACAAACACACACAAGAAAGAGCCATGAAAAGCACCTGTCCTTTGACCATTTCACAGTTGAATCATCCATTTTATTAACAACAACAAGCAGCTTAGACACACCCAGTGTTTTTGCAAGCTGAACATGCTCACGGGTTTGCCCACCTCTCTCATATCCAGTTTCAAATTCCCCTTTTCTAGCAGATATTACCTGTTAGTGAGAAGGAAAGAAGTCCATCAAACTTCCAAATCATACTCACTTAAAAATTGAAGCACAAACAAAACAAATTTTTACTGACTTACGAGTACACCAATATCAGCCTGAGATGCTCCACTAATCATATTTGGAACATAGCTCTTGTGACCCTAAGATTCAATATGCCAAAAGTTCTGAGTCAGCACAAATAACTGAGCAAACAAAAAGAAATGATCTCTTACTTCTCATTTATTTTTCAGTGTACTGTCACAATTTAGCATGAAAAAAGAAAACTAAAATATCATAGCATAACCCAAGAAATTATCCTTCCGTAATCTTTTTGCATGCTTGGCTTACAAAAGAGAAATCAATGTTGTTTTCTCCATTGACAGAATGTCGCTGGCTCAAATTAAATTGAAATTTTAAACAAATTGTCATGATTATGGCGAATACTAATAAACAGGCTTATACACAAATTTACTTTTGTAGGCTCCACCTTGACTTGTTTAATGTTTTCAGGAAAACTCTAACGCAGCAATCATTGAAGTCAAATGTCTACTGGTAGCCAAACACTATATATCAAATGATTAATGCAAAATCCAACTTTGGATTACTAATCAACAGGTTCATAACAGCCAGAAGCCAAAGCCTGCGAAAGGTTATGCACTTTTCCTACAAAATGTAGCACATGTCATGCAAAGCTCCAAATTGAAACAAGCTATGAGAGCTCTATCAAGTCCAAGGTCAAAAAAAGGAATTGAAAAAGCCCTCATTAAAGCTCGTTTGCAAACTGCAGTAGCCTATCTCAAATACAAAGGCCTGAGTAATGTCATTAAAAAAATTGAATAATTATATACACAGTTCCAAATGTTTATGAACTCAAAAAAAAAAAAGTCATATTTTGTTAATAATTAAAAAAAAATCTTGTTTTGTGAAGTATAACCAAAAACAAAACCACATAAAATGAGCAGTAACAACTTAATACAGAAATGGCACACACATTACTACTAATGCAAATACAAGCTTACTTGGCACACACATTATTTGGGGTACTTAACAATGCTCATGAAAATAGTTGAGAGTATTCAACAAATTAACAATTTACTCTATAACAACTAATTGAAATTGATTTTCTCAACCTAAGTTTGTGCACTAGGCTAGTCAACTCAGCTAAGTTTGATTGTGACCCTGAAGTCATATAACTAAGATAGATGATGAATACATTGAAGTTTGCAAATTCTGAACTGGATACTGAGGGAAATGAAGGAAGGAGAAAACATCAAAAGGACAATCCAACTCAATGAGCTATAGCATACAAAACACACATAAATCTACAAGCAAATCACACAGAAAAATGAACATAAATCATCTAGAACTCAACACCCCCCATATATGAATAAATAAATGTACACATACCTAAAGCCAAAAAGAAATTAAGTTAATTTCAAAGAGATGCAAAGTAGCGACCTTTGAATTGGACTCTAAGCTTGCCAACAAAATTAATGTACTGTATCAACTGTAGGCATGGAATGAAGAAATTCAAAACAACATTTTATGGAAGTCATCCTCACCGGGGCATCTAAAATTGTGAATCTAGTTGTCTCTGTTTCAAAATGTGCTCTTCCAACTTCTACAGTTTTACCCTGTAAAAGGATCCAAAAATCCAAGACATCAATACCAGGCTTATAGATCACTTCTGTGAAAGTACAAGTGGTCACAATGTACATAACTGTATTGGCAACAGAGGATAACTTTCCAGCCCCAAAAACAACATCAATTTTTGGGACATCAGACTATACCTTAAGCCTCTCCTCTTCATTAGTGTCCATGATATATGCCATATACCTAGAAGATGAAACAGTCACAGTCAGTAAATGGATGTCCAAAAAAGTGGCCAGGAAAAACAAAAACCGCTACAGTTGAATCTGAAAGCACACCATGGCACACAAATTAAAACAGGCACCCATATGAGGCAATGATTAGGCATCAAAGCCCAATGGAATGCCTCATTCACAGACAAATATTCACAATCTGTATTTAATCTCAACAGTTGCAAACTTGCAGCAATAATATCATAAGTATGAAAATAAAAAAGCAATAATCAATTTCAGGAGGAGAAAAAAATATAGATTCTTAAAGATAATTCCATGTATACGCAAATAACAGGCATCTTGAATTCCAAGCCATGAAGGACAACAATGGAGAAAAACTGAGCATTTCACACATGAGATTACCATGTAGACTCATTTTGATGCTGAAGACACAGGTGCTTTTTATGCATATGGGTGGATTTATTTGAATATATTGACTTTTACACAATTCAAGGCCTCTAATAACCAAATGCTAAGATAAATCTTTCCTCTAATTACTGTTTCTCTGACCACATACACATTAAGTAAAAAGGAAAAAAATTCGTTAGAATCAATGAATACGTAACACACAATGACTGGGCACCTATACTTTCCTAATTTTGGAATTAATGTTGTCTTTCCCAATTTAAGATACTTCTCTTTGCTTCAACAAAATTCAAACCTGCCTATTTAATCCACAATTTTGTCTGTTTGGCTAACATTAGTTCAAGGTTTCCTGGTCTTAATCTATAAGTTATTGATATAAAATTTGCATATACAAAGGGCATGAAGGTAAACATCACACATTTCAAGCCTACTTGGATTAAATCCTATTGTCTTTGTTTCATTTTCCTTCAGTAAACCACTATATAGCATGACAAGCAAGAAGTCTCTACATTCACAACACAAACAGAAGTTCTAATGAAAAAGAAAAAAACAGGTTACCATGCCAACACATAAAGTGACACCTTCCCTACCCCAACCCAGCTTGGGACACCAAAGCAGACAAGAAGAATTTCAGTAGGAGCCTAGCTGCCTATAACAACAAAGATAAGAACCCAATTTGTCTAAGCAAATCACATTGCCTAGATAATAGTCATTGCATTGTCTTGCATTCTGCAATGTATTAAGACTGCACTTTCACACTTTTCTATCCTCTTAATAAAAACTATCTTAATATATCTAAAGAAAATAACCCAATTTTCTACTTGAAACAACATGCAGAGTAGTGAAATTCCACTAAAGATTAGTTTAGAAGTAAAATAGTGAAAAGAAAATTGCACCAGCTTTCTCTACTTTTGTCCTTAGCTTCTTTCTCATATTTTTGAATTGTACGTTCATCGACCTGCCCACTAAGAAAAAGTATCTGCCCTCCAATTGTGGACTTGCCAGCATCTGCAGCAAAACAATTTCAAATTAAAGCACAAAAATGAGAGCTGACTATAGTGAAGGAGAAAAAAGAGAAGGGGAACAAAAAATGAAGCAAACAGACCAGAGTACAACTCTAAGTTTGAGAAATAACAATTGAAACCAATATAACATACCAAATAAGATGGAATACTTATGCCAGGAAAATGACTTCCTCTTTTCTAAGACATAATTCCTAGTGTTTTCTTCAACCAAAAAATAATTTCTTTTGACCATTTTCCTAACTGCTCCCCAAGAAACAAAATACGAGGAAAAAGAATTCAAGAAAAAAATTTTCCTACAAGGAAACAGACCTTAATGAAGAAAATATACTTGCAACACTTGCAACCATTTGAAAAACGTTGTTATTCAAATCTTGAACCAAAGGGTCAACAAGCCATATACAACTAGTTACTGTAAAAGCTTAGGTGGTAGCTTGCTACACAGAAACTGGCATGTCACCCCCATGGTTATGATTCTAAATTTTCAAGTGTTGGATTATATGTTTGCAATATGATACTCCTTCACCAAAGAGCTGAAGAAGAGGCTACATTAAACCAATGGTCAATTAAGAGCCAAAACACAGCAAACAAAAGAAAATACCATGGAAACAACAGCCCTAACCTTGGATCATGCAAAGGGCTGCAAACATGACTATCCACAGAAAGGCAATTAAATGAATATTTCAAAAGGCAAAAGTAAAGAGATTAGAATTTGTCAAGATAACCAGCTATCACAATCCAATGCAAAAACAGAATAGATGAAAAATTACTCAACAACAATGGCTTGACAAAAAGATTTGGCATCTACGACAAAAGGTCAGAAAACATAAGCAATTACAACCAATGTGAACTTTGGCTAAATCATGAATCCCATTTAACCTACCAACATGGCCAATGAAACCACATTCAAGTGCCGCTTCTTCTTCACTTCTTCAATCTCATCTGGTGCTTCTTCCTTTGCTGGTGCAGTTACTTCCTTGCTTTTAACCTCTAATTCCAGCCAAATATTAAGTATGGAGCATGATCAGCTAAGAAAATATAAGCAATATAGACACCTGGCAAAGCAGAAACTAGAGGTATATATAAACATCAGAAATTAGGACACTTCCACAATACCTTTTGACTTGGCCTGAACTTCCTGAGAATTTAAAGTTGTAGTTTCCTTTGGATCTGAAAATTCTCAAAATGATAATTATCCAGTTGTGCATCAATATGCAGTTTTAAATGATAACTTTGAAAACATAATCAAAGCAGGTGCTCTATTTTGCAAACAAAAACAGATAAGCAGAGACAAGGCAATGCGTTATATTGTGAAGAGAAATGGTTAGAAGATGGAGAAGAGGCATAACATTAACAAAAGAAAAGGTAAAGCTACAACACAGATAGAGAGAGAGAGATGAAATGAAAGAAGATTAGAAAATAGGAAATAGGGTTCCAAGTGAATCAACCAGGTGTGAGTCATAGTTCTACCATCATCCAACCACACAATGTTCAATAAACACAAAAAGAAAGTAGGCACTCATTTCCTATCACAAATAGATTGCACATTAAAAAGAAAAAAGGAGGAACAAAGTCAACCTGTCAAGTATTCCATAAATCCATCCAAATGCACAAGTGCAAGTTATCTTTTTTTTTTTTTTGAAGTATTATCTAGCAACATAGTTTGTCAATGGTTAAAATTCAAATGGCAGCTTGCAGCATACAATGCTGTTGACAAAACATGAGTTAAGAGGAAAAAAGAAAAAGAACAAATTCTTAGCAACTCTATCAAATTTTCTCCAAAAAAAAAAAAAAAAGCCGAAGATCACAAGTGAAATCAATGCCAAGGCAAGAGGCACTTGCCTGGAATTTTGGAACACTCAAAAGGCCAATAGAGGGAGAGGCAGAGCTATATTATTTTCTATGTATGATGGGGTGACAAAGCAAAATCCCAAAGAAGGGAAGGGTATTCTAATAGATTCCAGAGCTTCTTTTAATTTTTGAGCAACTTCATATTACATATAATTGAATGAGGCACCTTGCCGATTTAGAATCAAGGACATATCAGCCAATTCTCATAATTGAAACAAACAATGACTTTAATCAGGACCCAACATGAGCATAAACCATGGAAAATTCATTAACACATTACCAAAGGATTTTGTCAAAGCATAGCACAATATGAAAGATTCAAACACGAATTTAACTATACCACTGACCTTCCTCCATTTTATCCCACTTGTCCACTTCTTGTGGCCGGGCATCTTCTGGCTTAACCACCCCATTAATCCCTTCTGCCAAATGAATGCATCAAATCAAATTCATCAAAAAACAGCAAAATGGTATTTAGAACCAAAAAAAAAAAGATAGAAAGAAACACAGACAGAGAAGTCACAAAGAAGAGTCAAGCACCACCTGCAGAGTCAAGCTGCAAGGAACAAATCTCCTCCTCAATATCTAAAAAATAAAAAAAAAATTATAAGTACAGCATATCAGGCAAGAAATATATAATCAGAGCAATAAATTCATCACTACCAAAGAACCACAAGCCACCAAAACACTAGATGCCAAGTCAAGCAAAAACGCAGAGCATCATCGAATTCCTTATCAAGAATCACCCAAAAACATTTTTAAGGAAAAAAAAAAAGAACAAGAAAATTTGTGCTCTTTTGAATTCAATAATCAAAGAAAAAGTGCATGTCATTTACCAAAACTATAGTCTAAGAAAATAACTCCACACGTACGGGGGAAACATAGTAAGCCCTCTGTCTTTACAAACCATGAGTTTCAAGAGAAATGAAAAGTTTAGATCAGAAACAGGCAGAATCATTGACACCGCAACTTCAAAATAACAGATAGATCGACAATAAACTTCACAGGAACATCGTGCATCCATCGGCTCTTCTAAGTAATCTAACGGAGATTGGAAGAAAATATAAAAAAAACAATAAAAAATACAAGAAAAACATACAGAACGGAATCGAATTGGACAATCGAGAACAACGAAATGGAGAGGAGAATTCAAGAACGTACGTACCCATCGGTGAGAGCTTTGATGTTAGTGTACGGATGCTGCTAGTGCTAGGGTTTTTTGATGGCGAGGTGTGCTGCCGTTTTTTTTTCCTTTTCTTTTTCTTTTTTTGCTTGTGTGTGTGTGTGTGTGTGTGTGCGGGGCGATGTGCCGCTGTGTTTCTGTCATGATTTTTCTAATTAATAATAACAATAATTGGATGGGCCGGTTCCTCCTTTTCCCCCGACCTGGTTCACCGGCCCGACTTTTTTGTCGGTTCATAGGAAAGAAACCGGGCTGGTCAAGTGAATCCAAAATGGACTCTGGGAATGCAATGTTGGGATGTGGATGGTAACTATTTCCTTTTTCCTTTTCATTTATTTTTTCTTTTTTAGGTACTCATTGTGGAAACCAATTATGGCAGCTCCGGAAAACTAACTAAAGCACACAAAAAGAGTAATAGAGTTTTAACTTGTCATGATGGATAAGCAAATAATGAAGATCACGACGCATTAGTTGACTTGGAGATGGGAAAATAGTATATCCACAAACGCATTAATAAACCTTACAAATTCAGTGTATCATCAATGAATTCTTTTGATTCTAATGATAATTATTGCAAGTTGTGGCTAACCTCAAATATATCATGTAATCATGCTGTAATTGGTCAAAAGAATATTTGTGAAAATTTGTTGGCAATATTTTTAGTCGTTCAAGTAAACAATAAATAAATTCTTGAATTGGATATTATGTTTCTAATTTAAAATTTTAAGGTAAACTCTTTCTTGCTTATAAGTTATTCTTTTATTTTTTTAACGTATTCTAACATATCTACAATTAAAATTCCAACAATTTATGGCTACCTGAACTGGTTACATGCACCTTGGAGCACACGGTCGCCGGTGGTAATGCACAGTAGGCTGGGCCAAACTTGAACCCATCCAAAATCAGGCCCGAACTCTTTTCTTGAAACCTTATAATGGCCCGATTATATTTGGGCCCCAATTTTAATTATGGCAATGGGATTTAATCTCCTCCTGCTACAAGGAGGGTCCACCGGACAGATTTGGCAGGACGCGATCTAGCAACAACTACCACAATATCTAGTCTTGGTCATTCGAAGTCAGTACATCACTCAAGAAGGTTAAAACTATTCTTTCAAATTTAGTTTTAGCAAGAGATGTATTATTAGATTTTAAATTTAATAATTATTATAATTAAATATATAAAATTTTATCATAAATAATTATTGTTTAAATAATAAATATTTTATATTAAAAATATTGATTATGATGCGGTTTTTTTATTTATTTTTGAAAAAGTAAAAGTTTCAGCAAAGATGTGGGGGCGGGGGTTTAAATTTAATGGATGTGGAAGAGCAATCTGTTCCACTCGTACATTGTCACGTGTCATTGGGTTTCTTTGGTCCACTCAATAATTAATTTATTGATGGGGTGGTGGGGCCAAGAGGGGGAAAAAAAAACGAAAGAGGGGAGAAAGAAAACAAAGGCTCAGAGATTGTCAAAGTTGGTACAAATATGAGATCCAGCTTTAGATTTCGAGCCACGGCACAGCTCTTTACCCTTTTTCCTTTTTTTTTTAGGCGTCACTCGATCCACCGCCTCTGCGTCAGAGTTCCTCACCTGCCCCTCCAAGTAGGTTTAAAAAGGCGGAGATGGCTGGATGGATGATGGTGCTGCAAGTGAGGCATTTGTCCACAAAGCCTAATTTGGCATGGAAAATCATAATAATAGTTATTTAAAAAAATATAGTTTCATGAGTATTATATATAACATGCAAAGTTATGAACTTTGACAATTTGATGGTCGAGATTTTGCTTTCGTGTAGCATATGAACGAACAACAATATTTCTTGGTTCAAAATGATGGCTTTGACTTGTCGGACAACAACGGTTGGCTTTGCAGTAAAAATATCCATTTCTGCAAAGACAAGACAAGAAATAAAAAGACAAAAAAGTGGAAAGGTGGCAGAAATCTAATGGTCCGAAGATCCCAAGCGAATGTGAGCACGGATGTAGAGTATGAAAATAGCGGGAAGCGTAGCAAACAGTCAGCGAAGAACACTCGCCGATGATAACGTGAGAGCTCGGGTGGCCTTTGTGTTGTCACATCAACGTCGCTTTTGTCTAATCGAAATAACCTTTTTTATTATTATTATTTATTTTTTTGGTTGGAGGGGGTGGAAATCTTATTTATGGGTTTAATTCAGAGAACTACCATTACTGGCCCAACCACTTTTCCTGACCGATACGTGTCCGTCAGGACAGAGACTCTTTACCATGATTCATGATCGCTGATCGGTCTGGCGCGGCTGGCTAATTAGAGTATATAGATATTTTAAATGGCAAATAATTATGAAAAATTGAACAGAGATAATATGATAGAATAAAAGAGAAAATATTCATCGCAACTTCCTTTTTCCCCCGAGCTAGATTACATTTTATTGGACTTTACACTTCCACTCGCTCCTTCACGAGGTCTTTTTGACTGCCCAATACATACATACATACATACATACACATACATATGTAACTAGTTCTATATACTTTATGTATGTATGTATGTATGTATGTATTGGTTCTATATAACTAAGTTCTATATGCTTTTTAATGTTTTCTCCACGTTAGTGAATTATTTTTCATCCTAGAATTCCATGCGCGAAATCGGAGTTTAAACGCCTCAAAATAAAACATTTAATCCAAATTATTTTTTGTGCTTACATTATTTTCTAATCCAAATTGTGCATGAGAAAAAAAAAATGTAGGTAGGACCACAAAATTAAAGTTGCTGTTTGCTGACACAACACAATTATCAGTCCACATAAAAGAAAAGAAAAAAAAAAAACACAATTGTCTCATTTGTATTGCGGCAAGAACTCGGAAAACTCTTACCTTCTCTAAAGAACTCTTTCTTTCCAACGACGACAAAAAAAGAAAAGAAAAAAATAAAACTTTTAGCCTTCAAAATGCTTGCATGTGTGACAGCTCCTTAAGTATTTTTTGTAAGATATAGTTAATTATATATTAGAGTATAAATCTTAGTTTGTTAATTTTTCAAACTGGAGTTTATTTTTGCTTTATGACAAGTTTATACATCCACGGTGGCACCAACCGTACCATGATATGATAACCCCAGGTGAATATCAAATAGTTCTTGGACGTATATTTTTTATTAATATAAGTTTAATTTTTTAATAAATAAAAATTTAGGTAAATAGTCTGATATTAAATTTTAATTTTGTTAATATTAAAATAAAAAATTTTATTCAAATTTAGCATAATTTAAATAATATTTTTTAATAAAAAAAATTAAATAAAATAATAAAAATGTAATTTTAATCTCAACTAATATAAACGACGATATATATTCTTGTAATATTCCTTTTTCTCCTTTCACAAAGAGGACAAATGCGCATATGGTCGTATCATTTAAGCATAGAGAAGTTATGCTATTGCTTTTAGAACAGGAATATTTAAAATATGAAAAATATTTTATAATATATATAAAATATTAGTATAATATAAAACAAATTATTATACATATGTATTATTTTGGGGGTATTTATTCTAGTTTACGCCAAATTGAACTCTTAAAATATAACGAGGATTGGCGTACTGGTCCGAACAAGCTTGCACGGCAAATATAATTCAAAGGTGTAAAGAGGTTCTGCCAGCGATGCCTTTCCTCATTCTATAACGCCGGACAGAGTATTCATGGTATTTTTAACTTCCATTTTTTGCTTTAACTAATGCATTTATACGTACGTAAGTCGTAAAGCATGAACATAACGATAAAATGAAATAAAATATCTGTGTACAGGAGGAGGTTGTGAAAGGAAAGCCAACAAGGCATGTGATCGTCAACAGTTCACCACAGCAGGAGAAGTGGGGAATCTAACGTAGGAGCCGGTTCCCAAGGGACTTTTCTTGATAGAAGCAAAGAAAACAGCTCCTGCCGACCCACCACTATTTACCCTATAAAAATCACTATAAAAATATCACCCATCAGACCTGCTTTCCCATGAAAGGTCACTAGCGCTCAATGGTTTGGGTTAGCGTGTGCCTTTAATGAGGCTGGTTTTGGCGAGCGGCTTCTTATAGGGTAGATGGGTAGTTCCAGATAGGGTTTTGTTGGTAGTTTCGGGATTACGAGTATTCTGGGGTTGGCTGTAAACAGTCTAACCAAATAGTATATCTCCTTGTAAGCTCTCAGTAGATTGGTTTTTTATATGTAATATGGTCAAGAACTTTTACGTTAGGGATCTGAAAGTTCCACGGCCCAATTCAGTTGCTTATAGGAGTTCTTCCCTCTTTTTAGGTTAAGGATATTGAAAATATAGTCTGAATAGTCATGAGTTGAATTCAGTCTTTTTTTTATTTTCTTGCTCCTTGTTTTTTATTTCTTTTTTAAGGATGTGAAGTTCTTAGATAGAGCCAAACAGCTTCTTTTGTGGGTGTGCTGGGAATTTGATCGGTGTTTTCTATAACTTTGTTCCTCTTCCTTGTCCTTGTTGCAACGTTTTCTTTTTTAGTGGCTTTTTATATTTTTTTCGTACCAATTTGAGGGTTCGAGGCTCGGAGGTGAAAAGTTCTACTTTAGATCTATTAATCATAAACTAGTAGAAAACAAGATGAACCGTGTTGGGGTATGGGTTAGGGTTTTGCTTGTTGTCTGAGATGTTTAAAACCTGATGATATATATATATATATATATATATGTAGGGGTTAAGGAGTAGAGCTCCTTTCAAGTCCAATAGAGGTTCTTGCTGGGTAGATTTAGCTGCTGAGCTATGGATCCCACAGCCCTATCCCATCATGTTTTGGAAGCTTTTCGTTGGATAGGCTTGCGGCTTGCATATCTCAGGAGCTTCATTACCTACTGTTAGATCCTTGTTTGGATTGAAGGGAGCTCTACACCCCTCTCCTCTGCATCTTGATTTTATGGGATCAGATCATTCTATTAATAATTATTCTGCTACGGATCTTGAATTTTTTATATGCATTTTGTATCTGCTCAAGTACCCATCTAGCTGCGCCACTTCCCTTTTTTTTCCCCAGATTCTGTTCCAGTATCTTGCTTCAAATCGAATATGGTGGTTCTAAGGGTATTGACTGTTTTTGTCGTTTTACTTAATACTGTTGCTCTCCTTCGACAAGCGATGAGCCTACAGCAGGATCAGCTGATCTGCGTTGGACGTGAAGCCGTTGAAGTAGGAAGTGGTTTGCAGTTAAATCACATACAGCGCATAACTTTTACACAACCTGCCTACATCGCTTGATGCTTGTGCTTGTGTATAATAGTGGGAGAAAGGGGATGGAGTAGCTATTGTGGGGTTTGATCTATCTAATCAGTTGCATGGATCTGTGGTTGAAGATAATGTAATATTTATGGGAATGTCCAAACATTTAAACCAATGGAAAGTAGAAAATATTTTTTTCAGACATAATTATCTGTTTCATTCTCCTTAGCATTTGTACGGTACGATGCTACTAATGCTTCTACAGCTCTATCTTACAGGCCTGTATTTATGTAGTTGCGTTTGATGTTAAGACTGGTGGTTAGTTCAAAACTTAAGTTTGTATGTAGGATAGTTCTCTCTCTTATTTCAGTCTTATTATCTCATCTCTTTTGGTTAAGATCGGTGTGCAGGACATGTTTTACGGCATTATATGTTTGTGGAATTAACAGCTTTGCAAGAAATATTTGACATCTTTCTAATGTTTTTCTATATTAATTTTATGAGCTCGTTAATGTAAATGCAATTTCTTTTTCCTTGTTTATACGCAATGGCTGTGAAATAAAATGACAGAACTCTTTCCAAGAACGAGCAAATGGTTAGCACATGAACATTCGAATGTTGTTACCTAAAATATAACAAACGTATCATTTCACAGTGTAAGTGTAAGCTACTTACTCATAACGTCGATCTTTATAATTATGGTTATGTGATGTCTTTATTTTTTCTCGTCAGTCCGATTATCAAGATTATTCTAGTCCTTATTTATTTGTCTATTGCATGATGATTCCGTGGAAAGTAAAGTGGAGGTGATGAATGTCTTTGACTAAAAATTTATTACTAAATGCTAGGCTACAAAGGGACCAAAAAAGTGGTTGTAATATTGGAAGATTTATTTTTTTTTAATGTAGGAACTATAAAGCTGAATAAAATATTGTTTTTCATTCTTGAAATAAAGAACGACTTAAAATATTTGGAAGTTATACGAACTTGCCATTCCAAATTAAATCCTTGCAAGAAGATTTTGTCTTAAAATAAATAAAAATAAGGATGTCTAGGCGTTGGACTCTTGCACAAAATTCTAATATCTTTTAGGGTTTCCCTGCTCATTTGTGACAAATAATGAGTCCTAATGGTTTATAAAAAAATGACGGTTTTTCCTTTTATGAACAAAAGAGAAGTAGCCGTGGCATATAATTTATCTTCTCTTTGAACTTTAATCAAAGATTACAGAACCTGAGTCTCTTCCAATGCTCAACCCAATCTTTAAAGAAGCGTAGGAAGAAGTTGATAATGCTACTTTAGTCGAAGATCACCAAACCTAAATCTCTTTCAACACTCCCCAACTTTTTGTATCTTTAAAGAAGCATAGAAAAAAGTTGATAATAGTTCCCAAAAAAACTCAGAACTCCGATTGCACGCTATACGCAGACTTACCCTACTAAATTTGAAAAGACTTATTATTAACATGGCAAGTGTATCGTTCTATTATATGGACGGTAACACAAGGAATTCAGCCCTATCCATGTCATAGTCATAAAATTCCGTTCTCTCAATAAGATGTCATCATCTAGTAGGAGAATTATTCGCTTTGAATTGAGTACATCACGCTGCTTGAGGCATGTGGTTCGTCGGCCGAAAAATCTAAGTACAACTTTAAGGCCGGAAGTACAGCAAACTCGGCCTAATAGGGATCGAGAGGCAGTCGGGATCCGGTGGTTGTGGTAGTCAACGAGCTTAAAATTTTAAGATGAGATCAGCGGTTTGAACATCTCTCATAGTTATTAACATTTTTTTCTTAATTTCATTAGACAAAAAAAAAAAAACCCTGAAGTCCCAAGAGAAACTTGGGCCACTATTATTATCTGAAGAGGATTGGGGCTTCAAGAAGAAACGTATGACTTTATATTTATTTTTGCCCCTTTACATAAATATCGGACATCTGCGAAAGCAAAGCAACGCACTGAAACACATATCCGTTCAACAAAGCAAGAAACCACAAGACTAGTTTGAGTCTATTCTGCAATTTCGAGTCTACAGGCACCAGTCTTGCAGTCCGGCTCCGTCCCACCACTCACCACAATCCAGAAAACATATTGAAAACCTTTCGGCACCTTTCACTCATCCCCACCAGTCTGTCTTTTACTATATGGGCACGAAACCAGCGGTTCAGGGGCTTTGTTAAATATGCGAACCAAAACAATGATAAATATTAAGTGCGCCACCAATTTTACAACCAAGCAATAAACTAATCTCCACAATAAAAAGCTTGGACAAATTTAGAAATACCAACAGGTGCGCAGACTAACAAAATCCAGCAGTGCCTTGGAATTACCCCCACCATTCCTCCTTTGGGAATCAACCAAGAGAGCCTGCAACATGACAAGTAAACAAAAAGGTTATAATAAAACCTTTTCCAAAACAGCAATTCCCATCCTTTATAAACCAGTACTTGATTAATTCCATCCATTACAAAGATCTGTTACAATAATCATTCATGGGCAGTAGAAAGTAAAGGCACTTTTGTTGCAATTATTTTCACTTGATTTCACTTCACATAACTAGTTGCTACTCCAATGACGCTAACTCTGTTAATTTAAACACTCTTGGTCAATCAAATCGGCCTTTTCCAGTGTTGAAGCTATACCTGACCACATTCTAGTTCTAGTTCGGTTATGATTCAGAACTACTAGTTAAAGTATTGCGGTTAGCAGGAAGGAATGGTTCATTTCCGTTTCCAGGCTGGTTTCAGCTCTGGTTCGGAACTTGCTGGCTCCATTTTCAAAAAAAGACATTTTAATGAATTTTTACGAAAATTTACGGCACATTTTTCATAGAAAAATTAACAAAAAGCTAAAGATAATTTGGTCTGAGAAAATTAAAAAATTATTCATTGTTAAAACTTTAAAAAACTTGAATAATCAAGATATGAAATTTATATCAAAAAGTTGGCTTTTTAAATTCCCCATCAAAACCAGAATGGTTTCGGTTCTGGATTTGTAAAGGGAAAAACCTTTACCTGGACCAATCCCTTGCAGTTCTGGTTTGATTCAGAACCATTAATCAGTTTCAGTTGTACTTTCTGGATTTAAACTGGATCAGATCCGATTTTGAACTGGCCCATGGTTATACATACACAAGGCTTTAACCCTTATTACTAGAATTGGGACTGACTCTTAATCATTCCATTGAATTGGGTCAGACTCACTTATTCTAGAATATCCCCAAATCATACACTAAGGGGTTAACTCACAAATTGGTCATCTACAACATTCAATCCCAATCAAATGACACAAACAAAGAATCATACCTCAATTTCATCAATGCACCAAAGAACCATTCTCTATGTTCACTTCCAAGTTCCAGCCTCTGAATATCAGGAAGCCAGTTAGCTTCTATAATAGTAACTTCTCAAAGAACCCACCAAAAAATTAAGTTAAACTACCTCTCCACAGCTTCTCTCTTCAGTTCTTCGATTTGCATTTCAATTTTAGCACAAGCTGCTTCAATTTCTATATTTTTCTGGCAAAGTTCCTTCCATTGAGTGGATAAAGCATTCAGCTCATGAGCAGTATTTTGCTGATCATTCAAAAGAGAAATTTTTTTCAGGTTGAAATGCATCATGGCATTCAACAAAAAACAAGATACATTATAAACAACTCACAATACAATCGAGGAGCAAAAAAAAATCAAACCTGATGATATTTCCTTTCTCGATTTACGGCCTCAATTTTCTCATTTTGCTCCTGAGCTAATTTTTGCAATCTGAAAAATAAGAAAACATTCAGGACATGAATGAACAAGGTAAAATGAAAGCAAACTTCTACTGCTGATAAATGCTATATGCTAAAGCCCCTCCACATGGGTGAATACACATATGAAGAAATAAACTGCATCAATTTTGAGCTTTTCCTAAGCTATTATCAGAAATTTGCATTGCTGATATCCAATGCAAAAGTTACTACACTGCTTTTCAGCTTGTTTTCCCATCCCACCAACATATGAAAGCACAAACCAGGATAAGCACAGCCAGTTTGTCTATCACAGGATTGGGTGTTCATTGTACAGATTGTACATACATGGCCAATGCATGGCCCTTCTTGTCTATCACAGGATGCTTGGCTTGCCACCTTCCAAGAAAGCAACAACCTAGCCCTGAAACCCTCCCTCCCCAATTCCCCCCCACCCCTCCCAACCCTCCACGTCCAAAATGGTGTGCCTGGGGCCTTAAAAGTAAACCATGTGTATATGAGCAGGCAAGAACATTTGACAGCATTTATCACTAGCATTTAGTAGCAAGCCCTTTTTTTCACTTTGGCAAAAAGACCAAATTGACATATTTTGCACATTTCAGTTGTATTTCTCTTAGGTTGCAGTTTTGCAACAATTTATCTTGAGCGGCTTTCCAGTTCATTTTTAGAAGCTTAGGTTTTGAGCGAAAAAGAAAGGCTTAAAAATAATCAAATGTCAGTTATGTCAAAATGAAGATGAAACCACCAACACTATGTTTTCTTCCAAGCAATGCAAGACTGTGGATACAGCAATATGGAAGAGCAACAAATCCTATATGACAGAAGAAAGATAAAAACAAAACAAAAGAGGAATGTCTCATGACTTAGGCAGAGGTGGTAAAAGAAGCACTCAATTAATCATTATCAAGTTACGGATTATATGACCACCACAACAACAACACCATTCTGTCCTATTATAACTGAGTTTGGTGTGGGATGTAGGTGTCCTAAATCCTTGCTGACCAAAGAGTCAACTTAGGTCATCCTCTCCCTCAATCCCTCTCCTCTCACCGTCTAACTGGACAAGTTGCAGGTTATCAATTTCAAAATAGAGTGCAATAGAGGCAATCGTAGCTATTGAGAGTCTCACATATACAGTCCAAGATGAGATATTTCATGATAAGTAAAACCACATATCCAACTGATAAATTGGTTCCAAAAAACTAAAACCACATATCCGACTGATAAATTTGTCCCAAAGACAAGAAATTTGGTAGGTCGTAATTGTAGAAAATACAGGAAAGAAGTCTTAAGACCTGGATAGCATCACTTCTAACTGTCGGTTGTGCTGTACCCAGACATCAGGACCATATTTTGACATCAGATCCAAGTTTTCCAGCCTGCAAAACAGTCCGAGTTTCCATCATCAATGTTAGACATCAAAATTTGATAATGCATACTGTAGGTTAGTTCATCCAAGAACATAATTTGTGATGAGAAAGCTGATTTGTGACATTGTATAGAAACATTTGAGGTTAGAAGAAATAGTGCCTTTGGAACGAAGGAGAAGAAGATATGACAGCAACAGATGTCAACTAGAAGCAGAAGGCCACACAATACAGTGTGCAAAACACGAACAAAGAATGCCTGGCATACAGTCCATTTGACATGTTATCACCACTGTACCAATTTTCTATTTGATAGCACCACAATTGCACCAAGAACAATCAACTCTCACCACAAAACATTTCACTAGCACCCACCACAAGTCTCAAATCAATTAGAGAGACTACGTGCATGTAATCGCACACCTGATTACTTGGTGTTGCAGCAATCGTTGTGCCTTCTGAAGCACCAGCTTCCATGCAGTCTCATCATTCATCTTATTTGCAGGTGGCAAATCTAAGTGGGCATATCTTGAAAAATCAAGAGTAACTGGAGGCTTCCCAGCACGCATACGCTCGTACTCTTTGGCAAGCATTGGGTAATTCTGTGATAAAGATACACCAATCAGACAAGCCAATAATAAACCATTGATTCCAATCTTGTTTCTAATGCTTCCATGTCAGCTGCAATATCCCCATTTTCAAAAGCTCATTTCCTTATCCAATAATTTCTCAGCAACCAAACAGAAGACAGTCCAACTAAACAACATAAGAAATTCATTCGAAATATAATCAGTTGAACTTACTTAAATCATAAGTCGCACATAATCCCTCAGAACTAAGCAAAATGAAAATAGAAAAAATATATAATAATAATACTAATAATAAAAGCCCTAATCAACACAGGTATTACTAATTTTCAAAAGGGCAAAGGCGGAAATGCGGTGCGGCCAAAAAAAACCTCGAAATTGAACGTGGGAAGAGGGGGCAAGTCTTTCAAGAAATCAGTGGGTTTCTTTGAACTCCGACGCATCTCTTCCTCAACGAGCCGGTCAACCTCGGCCTTGACGTAATCATCGTCGATGTACGGCAATGCATCGATTACTTCGGCGTTTGAAGAGGCGGACCACGGCCGAGGCGACGCAGGTGGCGCCTCGAGCATCAGGATTTCGCCGTTGCCGCCGTCGCCAGTGGTTGCCATTGTTGTTTTTTGAATGTTTGGCTGGTTAGAAATAAGAAGCTGCAAAGGTTCATCGGCGTCTTCTATATTTATTGATGTAATATAAACTGAGGAAATTTATATAAAAATAATTCATATAAATATATATATATATATAGATAGAGAGAGAGAGAGAGAGAGAGAGAGAGAGAGAGAGAGATAATTATACACTGTATTTTCCTTTCTCTTTTACAATAAAAAATCAATTAATACCAAAAAAAAGATACAGTTAAAGTATTAATTGAATAATTATTTTAAATAATAAATAATATATTATAATTTTTGTGTGTCATTAGTTGAAATTTATATCAATCTGGTAACAAAAAAAAGGAAAAAAGATTATTTTCCATAGTTGATGGGAAATAAGTTTTCCAATGATCTAATCAATCCGAAAATGAAGCCTTAAAAAACAACGTTTTCCAAATCCAAACTCGAGCCGGCCCATTATCACAAAACATCACAGAAAGTCCAGCCCAAGTCCCAAGGTGTGCAACAAACCAAAAAAAAAAAAAAAACAAGAAACCCTAGCTAGCTGAGCTCTCCTCCGCCAAACGAGATATATATATGTATGTGTGTGTGTAATATATATAACTCGAAGACATCGTTTTGTTTCTGTCTCGTCTCCTCTGCCCCCGAGAAAAGAAAAAAAAAAACAAAAGGGGAAACGCAGTCCTTAGCAACGAGAGTCCAACGATGGCTGAGGGATTAGTGCTACGCGGCACCATGAGGGCCCACACCGATCAGGTCACTGCAATCGCCATCCCAATCGACAACTCCGACATGATCGTCTCCTCGTCCCGCGACAAGTCCATCGTCCTCTGGCACCTCACCAAGGAGGAGAACACCTACGGCGTCCCTCGCCGCCGCCTCACCGGCCACTCCCATTTCGTTCAGGACGTCGTCCTCTCCTCCGACGGCCAGTTCGCCCTTTCCGGTTCCTGGGACGGCGAGCTCCGCCTCTGGGACCTCTCTACTGGCGTCTCCGCCCGTCGCTTCGTTGGCCACACTAAGGACGTCCTCTCTGTTGCTTTCTCTATCGATAACCGCCAGATCGTCTCTGCCTCCCGCGACCGCACTATTAAACTCTGGAACACGCTCGGCGAGTGCAAGTACACCATTCAGGACGGCGACGCCCACTCTGATTGGGTCAGCTGCGTCCGCTTCAGCCCCAACACGCTTCAACCAACCATCGTCTCCGCCTCCTGGGACCGCACGGTCAAGGTCTGGAATTTAACCAATTGCAAGCTGAGGGCCACTTTGACCGGCCACAGCGGGTACGTGAACACCGTCGCCGTTTCGCCAGATGGGTCGCTTTGCGCCAGCGGAGGGAAAGATGGGGTTATACTGCTGTGGGATTTGTCAGAGGGGAAGAGGCTTTATAGCCTGGATGCTGGGGCATTGATTCATGCTCTCTGCTTCAGTCCCAATAGGTATTGGCTTTGCGCGGCAACCGAGAGTAGCATCAAAATCTGGGATCTGGAAAGCAAGAGCATTGTTGAGGATTTGAAGGTGGATCTCAAGGCAGAAGCAGAGAAATCCGACGGCACTGCAGCTGCTACTGGTTCCAAGATCAAGGTATTATCCACATCCCTCGCCGTCTATTCTTTATCATTTCTAGCTCTTTTTCCTGTGCAAGTTCATGCTGATTTGCTGCTTTATGCGCCCGTTATGTAAGATCTTTAGTAATTGTTGATAATTTTTTGTTCATCTAGTGTTTTGTTTCATTGGCATTGTAACATATTGTAATTGGAATGGGTTATGCTGTTATGAACTTCTTTTGATATATACCGGTTTTGTATTTTTGTGTTACTGATTGCTATCTGTACTTTTCTGCATAGTTCTAGGTGTATCGCCAAGTTTAGCTAGCGGAATTACGTCAGCTAGGCTGGTCTATTGGGATATGATATGAATCTCATATAACTTAATCATTTTAGATCCCTTATTATTGCTTAGAGAAGCGATTCTTATTTATGCTATCTTGGCCTGGATTCCGTTACCTGTAGCCTTACTTTGATTAAATAGCTTAACCCCATAAATATCTGCATGTGTTTGGTTTGCTCATGCTTCATTGTTATCAGTATGTGCTTTTGACAAATTTTGGTTTGCATTGATTCTTGCTCGGGTATCCAGTTTGGTTTCTTAAATCTTCATCAGAATACTGTGTGTTTGAAGATGTGTGTACGGAAACATGAGCATAACAAAATGATGCCCTTTTCTGACTTCTTGAGATGTTAAACAACCATATCATCATAACTTTTGTGAATTGCAGAACATCTACTGCACATGCTTGAACTGGAGTGCCGATGGAAGCACCTTGTTCAGTGGTTATACAGATGGTGTAATCAGAGTCTGGGGGATTGGTCGCTATTAAGTGGTTTTGAGTAGTTGAATGATGCCAACAATGACAAAGTTTGGATCCCAAATTTAATTGGACTTGGCTCTAGCGGTTGGCTAATGCCTTATATTATCTTTTCTTTTTGGGATCACTGGTTTCCTCAGTAGTAGTTTCATGACTTAAAGACTAAGAAATTTTGGAATTGTTGGATCATTAGTTGTTTCTGTTGGATATTATATGCCGCTTTGAGGTCTCTGTTACGTTGGATTTTGATTTTACGCAATGTTTTGGCCCTTCACTTCGTGTCAATATCTCAACTTTGTTCCAAATTCAGTCATTTGGATTGTTTTTCTGTTCAGCTCATTGAACTTTCTTAAAATATGTTATTCCATCAGTACAAGTGTTGGTGTCGTATTATTAGTCAGTGTAGCGGTGTTAGCCGTTATTGGTTAAGCCGAGGGAGGGAGGGACCCGTGGATAAAGGTGGATTGCAAGCCTGCTCACACCCCCCCTCCCCGATGGCTTCTAGGAATCTTGGGGAGGCGACTGGGGCCATCCTTAGGTGGTGATGGTAATGACCAGACAATTGAGATCAAGACTTGGATCATCATTTCTTACGAAGTGTTTGATCTCCATGTGGCCGGTTGTTTATTCCTTTGACAGCTCCATCTTAGCGTAATCAAATCTACTGTTATGCCATTTATGGATGTCAATTAACTGCAAAGAAAAAAGAGTGAATCTAAAGCATCTATTTCTTCAATAGCATGCATCAATCAGCAAAGGGAAAAGAAATGGAAATTTGCACGGGACGTTCAAAACCTAACTTAGTAATATTGTCCATCCGATAGGTGTTCATTAGCATTATTATGCCGATGCTGATGAGTGTAGAACCATTTTTATGCTGAGGTTGGATCCCCGTTAAGAGGTGCCCAGTTGTGGCTCGCCTGCCCCCTAAGCTGAGATCTTGAGATCTCGCCTCTCAAATTGAAGGGTCTGGCTATGGATTGTTGTACCGTGAAGAATGGACGTTGCTATATCGGAGACTAATTCCTAAAATGCAACCGAAATCAACCCGACAAACGAGAACTAACAATGGAATCGGTCTGGATTTTTGCAAATCTTCAGACTTTGTAATTTGAAAATTTTGACCTCTATCAAGTAAGTCTCCCCCGGAAGGTGCAAAGTTTAACACCCAGTGGAGTAGACTTGAAGACGGGTCGGTTTGGATTCAGTTCGAGAATTGGTGATGTTACCATCAATTGCTGTAATTTAATAGTTAGAAACTCATTTATTGTAAATAAAATTTTAGATTCGAATATCCACCAAACCAAAACGTTTGATAAAAATAGATTTACGCCTAGATACGTATGTGTGTATTTTGTTTTGATAAAAATAGTGGAGAGTGGATTTTGTTTTTCTATTCTGCAAATAAAATAAAATAAAAAAAGGAGGCGCTGATTCTCTGCTCAGGACATATTATTGAATTGGTTACTTGTAGTTAGGTTCAGTTTTTAGTTCTTGGCCGATTATGGTTCTAAAATTGTTCCAACTTTCTTTTATATATATATATATATATATATATATATATATATATATATATATATATAGAAAAAGTAAAAAGAAAAATGACAGTAGTCCATTTTTATTTTTATTTCTTTTTTCATATTTGCAGCAGTTTTGTCTGAGTTCTTGCAATGTGGTTACAGTTCCTTTTTTTTTTTTTTGGAGGTGACCGTTGCTGGACCACCGCATGTTCGAGCTCCAATTAGAACCGAGCCCCATTTTACTTCAGTTCTGGTTCAGACTAGGGAGTGGTCAGACCAACACCCAAGCAGGAATGGAGACATACTTGATCGTACGTACCATATGGATCGAATTTCCACGTGGCAAATGCCTGTAAAATCCCATCTACGACAGCCTCGTGACTTTAATCTGTCAACCCCATGTAATTTGGTGGTTGCCGCCTGTATTTGACATTTGCTATTCTTCCCGCCATTTCTCTCTCTCTCTCCCCCTTTTCTTTTTTCATTATTTTTAACAAAGAACCAGTATTGCCTATTAGCTTCCTTCAATTTACAAATTAACGGAGAGAGAGAGAGAAAAAAAAAAAAAAAAAGGTGGAGGAAGAAAGCCAAGGCCCCAGAGAAATCTTGCAGCAAGTGAAATGGGTATCAAAGACCTTCTCAGATTCATGAAGCCTTACATTGAACCCATTCACATCAGCAAATATGCAGGCCAGCGAGTAAAAATCTATCATTTCATTTCAATTCTTTTTTTTTTTTCCTTTTTGGGCTCCTTAACCATCTTTTCCAATTGGGTTTCCTTCGGTGAGCCAGTAGATGTCCTTGTTCATTTCTTTTGGATTTTTTTTTCTTTTTACAGGTGGGTGTTGATGCATATTGTTGGCTCCACAAAGGAGGTAATAATGGAATTTTGAAGTTTGATTGTTGCTATGCAATCAGTCTCCTAGAGATTTGATTTTTCTTTGCCGAGGTGAGTAGATGATTTTTTTTTTTTACTTTTAAATTTTTTTTGCACATTTGCAGCATATTCATGCAGTATGGAGATTTGTCTTGATACAAATGGAAATAAGAAACTGCGATACTTAGACTACTTCATGCACCGAGTCAATCTGCTTAGGCACTACCAGGTAACACCAGTGGTTGTTTTCGATGGTGGAAACATTCCCTGCAAATCTGCTACAGAAAGTCAGCGACACAGGTAAATTTTAAACATTTTCTGATTTCGTTTAATGGTATTTCAGGGACTGCAAGTTCGAGAAATGCTTTAGTTTTTAGAGTGATCGTTAGGAGTTGGTATTTGATGGTTTTTGTTCAGGAAACGAGAAGCTAATCGTGAGTTGGCAACGGAGAAGCTCAAAGAGGGGAATGTTGATGCTGCAGCTGAGTTCTTCCAGGTGTGAAAAGTTTCTATCTTTTGATATAAGAGTTGGGTCCAATTTCTTACTCGAGATATATTGTTAATCTATTTTGGTTTCCCCTTGTCTTTTCATGTATATGATAGGAAATTCTTGTGGTCTTAGAAATGAATCATGGATTTATTTTGGAGGTTGGATTGAATCAACATTTCGTTTTGCTGCAACATCTTAAATTTCTTTGTTTGGGATAAAGTGGACTTCATATAGCCTCTTCCCTTTACTTGTCAGTAATCAAATTAAAAAGAACAGCAATAAAATTGAAGTTTCTGGCATTCCATGTTTACTTCCGTTTGATTTGGCTCTAAAAACTTGAAAATTTTAGTTTCTTATGCAGATCAAATTTCATAGATCATATGTTGTCAGCAATCTTAGAATTATTGTTCCTTTCTCTTTCCTGATTAAGTTGCAATGCGCTGTGACCAGCTCATAAATCTGTACTTATGATAGCCCTTTTCTAGTTATTTAAAAAATGATCAATTTGCTCTTGTTTTCATTTTTTTAACATGTAGAAAGCAGTGAGTATCACCCCAGTGATGGCACACCAATTGATTCAGGTTCACAATGCCATACTTTAACCCCCTATATGTTCCTCATAGTTGTAGATTTTTTGGAGGGTCTACATTTTCTGCTTTTCTCCACACTTCTTACTTTTGTAGTTCTATCACTGTTTATTACTTCTGGTTCCAAGTTTATGACACACAACACCCTATGGTCATCTCCCAGAACTTGAGATCAGAAAATATAGAATTTGTTGTAGCTCCTTATGAGGCCGATGCACAGTTAGCATACTTGTCAAGGCTTGAAGCAAAAGAAGGTGGCATAGCAGCAGTTATCACAGAGGATGGTGATTTGTTGGCATATGGCTGCCAAGCTGTAAGAACTTCTGAAAGACTTGTTGGCAATGGATGTATAATGTTCTCCGGATAATTACATTAACTGTATAAATTACTCAAACTACCGGTATCTTTTGTTTTGATCTGCATTGTTTGCTAACAGACCATATTTAAAATGGATCGATATGGCAATGGTGAAGAGGTAGTTTTGGATAAGATTTTTGATGCTGAGTCATGCAAGCCTTGTTTCCAATGCTTTGATAGGGAATTGTTCACAGGTTAGCTTTTTGAGATTGTAGTTACTTAAACTTGTCTGTTTCATGGTGACGAGAAAAATAAGGTCACAATTACAGACCATAGTCAAAGAGGTGCTTTTGAAAACAAATCCTATGAGGATCTGGGCACCCAAGAGTATTGCCATCCTAATTCTTTGGTGTATCTACAGAAAATGGTGTCTCAATTTATAAGGCTCTCACATTGTGGGGAGGAAGAATAGTCCGGGAGTAAGAATAGTAGTTACCCTGGAGCTAAAGGAAGTTCAAAGGCCAACAGTCCCCAGTCAGACCTTTTCAGGCTTGAGGGGCTAAGGCTTGTTTTCTTAATGAATGAAGACTGTCGGCCCTCAACTGGTCACAATGGCGTATCCCTACCAATCTAGCCTTTCTTTTGTGCATTTATAAGGAAGACTGAATTGTTAAATAAGCTTTCACTGCCCTTGTTTTTCCACAATAACGATAGGAGGAACAACTCTAGCAAATAATTTTCATGCGTCATGAGATAACAAGATGAAGGATGAACCTCAATTTAATGGTAAAGGTCACCCTATTTTGACTTGAGGGTCAAGGGTGTCACAAAAACAGCCTCTTTGTGAGAAAACAAGGGTAACGCAGTATAACGCATTGGGTACGCCCTTTTTATGGGTTAACATGATGGCACTGTTTATGATTGCATTTGAATTGTAAATTGACCACTGTTTCACATATTTGCAGGTATGTGTGTGCTGTCTGGTTGCGATTTTCTTCCATCAATTCCTGGAATCGGTATTGTGAAAGCTCATTCCTTTGTTTCCAAGTATCGAAACCTAGACCGAGTGAGTATGCTGTAGTGGTTTTTCAGATAGCCGATGGAACACATCACATTTTGATTCTCATGAAAATGAATTTTAAAGAGCATGATTCAAACTCTTATATAGGCCTTATTCTCATATATATAAGTTTCTTTCATGGGCTTGTGATGTCATTTTAGGGCCATGGTGCATATTATCCATGAACTGGAATGTTAACTGAGTCTTTCTTCCCGGCTATGATACTCATTGGCCTGGAAAGAGTGGATTATATTAGATGGGCGGCAATTTCACAATTCAGTCTCCATAAAACTTGGAGGTCTAAAATGCAATGTCCTGAATGTTTGCTACTGTTGAAATTAACAGAGATTTGGCTTTCAAAGGAATAACCTTAAGTGTCAAAATAAACATTGCATAATTGGGATGAGTTAGACTGTTATAAATAGGTTGCTTGTCCACGGTAATAACTAACAATTGTTGGGAAACAAAAGCAACTCGCATGGTGGAATGGGGTGTATTATTTTGAAACTCTTTGTTCAACAATAATCCCAGACGATGATTCTACTGTCAACAACGTAACCTTGGCTGGAAAGAAAATTTGAATCAGAGTAAGGTAGAATTGCTTACGCTATGGTAGGCTCTTGGCTGATGTTTATTGGCAGTTCAAAGTTTCTATTAAATTTTCTGAACCATTTCACAGCAAAATAAATTTTGTGTCTTATAGCTAAAATCAGTTTCCCATGATTGTTTGGCATACATAGTAAGGTTATAGTTCAATTAGTAAATGATCGACCGACATAAAAATTGAGTAGCGTGCTTGCAGGTTTTATCAGTATTGAAGTTAGAGAAGGGCAGTCTAGTGCCTGAAGATTACTCCAAATCATTCAGACAAGCAGTTGCAGTTTTTCAGCATGCTCAAATGTAAGAAATAGTAAAATTAAATCATAGCATGCTTTATTACTTGAGGCTCTATATTCTTCTCCTGTCCCTGCTAAATTTTTCTCCTCTTTGCAGATATGATGCAAAATCTAAGACACTCAAACACATGAAACCTCTCTCAAAAAACCTTCTGGAATTACTGAATGGGGAGCTTGATTTCCTTGGGCCGTATCCTTATTCCAATTAATGAGACGCTCACTGCATAACTTTCCACCAACAAAGCTCTTGTTTTAGAATACCACCTGTTTCTTGCATTGTCAACAGTCTGCCTTTTCAACAGCAACTTTTTAATTCTACGCATTGTTACAGTCCAATTTAGAAACTGCACTATTTGACTCATCTGCTGATAGTGTATCTGTGAAAGCCATTCCTTTGGGTTTGATGTGCAATACTTTTTCCTTGACTGAAATAATTGTTGTCAGAGATATCCCTTCTTCTGTAGCAAGTGCAATTGCTGAAGGAAACTTGAATCCCAAAAAAAACATGGAGGCCTTTGATTATTTTCCAAGTTCTCAGTGCGAGCCAAGACATATCACCCAAAATTGCTCCAGACTCCAGAGAAAGCTAATGCTATTGTTGCATCCGGAAAAGGTAGCCGTTTTGTGGCCTTTTCTTCCAGTGAAGCCACCGAAAATGGTGCCAAAGGCAAGTTCTTAACCTATAAACCAGATTACAAGAAACTATACATTAGGCAGCAAGAATTTCTACTGCCAAAACTATAAGACTTTTGCTAGCATCTAATGAGTTTTCTACTAAATCAACTTGTGGAAGTCTTGCTGTCATCCGTCATGTTGACAACTTTTCTATCACATTTTAATTCATCATGACTTTTGTTGAGATAATTTTTTCTTGCAATAGTAAACTTGCAACAATTTTTGAAGTCATTGCCATAACATCCACTTTTTGTCACTAATAATTCTGCCATTTGTTGTAGTGAGATGACCTGAATTACATATATCCAGATACATAATGCTGACAAATGCATGTGCAACACGTCTGTCAATTTATGAATGTGCAAAATTTGAAGCCATCTGTACACTGGTAGATATGGCATATATGGCATAGAATACCGTTCATGAATGACATCAAATTGGCACTTATGGAATGGGTGGTTTGTGGTGGCAGGCATGATGATGAAGCAGGATGCGGTTTTAACTGAGAGGAAGTATAGCAATGAAGCTTTAAGACTCCAGAAACTTATTTCCCCACCAGAAGCTCCTGGAGGGACAGAAAAAGCATTTGTTCACAATAATACTCCACCCAAGGGTCAAAACAATCCATTCATGATAAGAGGATTGGAGGAAAGCCACCGGGACACAGTGGAAGCTGGCACTGAGGAAGTCTCAACTGTTAAAGAGGATGAAAAGGAGAATGTATCATGTGTTACTCCTAAAGTTGTTCGATCCAAGGTTTATAAGAACAACATTTCCAAGAAGAGAAAACACATTGAAGTATACTTGGATCATAAACAGATGAAGTCTGATCAATCTTCAGAGTTAACTGAAGCGGAAAAATCAGACATCTACATTTCCAATGACTCCCAAGCAAGTGTGAATTCAAAACCTAGGAAAACTTCTGTTCAGAAAAGGAGAGGTGAAAATATGACATCAAACAGAACTATTAACAGGAGTTTGGAGAACAAGAGTACTATACTAGACTTTTTTGGTCGGATCTGAATCACTTTATTTATAATTTAAAAACCATTTTGGAGGGGATCTTTAAGCAGCTTTTAGTTTATCCATCATTGAATTGCTGAAAGACAGCATAGCAAAAGAACAATAAAACGTGAACTGAACAATATTGTAGCGAGTTTTTGGTGGAGATTAGAAATTTGTTCCTGCACAATCAAGAATCTCTGCCTACTTATCAACCACCAAATGTGTGAAATTACAATGTTGGTGATTCATATTAATTTGGATATGAACCATGTTCAGATTAGTCTGGTAGGAGGATTCATGCTTATTTGGTTGCTTATCAAGTTATGAAACTGAAAGATATGTGGATGAGCAGGAATAATGCGGATGATAATTTGATGCGAGATAAACATGACTGAGCTTCTTAAATTTCTCCTCTGATGTTTCTTCTTATCTTTTATATTCTGATGCATCAATCAACTTTTCAACACACCATATAAATTCTGACAATCAATTTCTCCTAAAATAAAAGAACTCTAAACGTAGAAGCAAGTAATATTAAGATAGCCATGAAAACCATGTTTCTACCTTTGGTAGTTTCTATTGCTTAATTGACTATACAGTATTGAAAAAAAAAATACTAAAGCTAAAAGAAGCCTAAGAACAATCAAGAAGACTACCTAAGAAAATAAACCAACCTAGGTAAATGAAGCATGCCTAATAAATGTGACGAGACTCTAATTAGCATCCATTCACGACAAAGCATAGGTGCAAGCTTGCCCGATACTTTTCACGGTATCTCTGAACTGCAGTTGCATGTGCTAGGATCATGTTGTGGGCGACAACATGAGGCTCAGTTGCAGACTTGTGGGCAGTACAGGTCCCAAACGCTTTGGAGCTCCTCCCAGGAGCAGAGATTCCATTATCACAACCAAGCGCCACCTCCTCTAGGTTCGTTGAATGTCATCCAGTTCACCTGATCGCCAAAGGTCTTGAAACAAAAATCTGCATAATCAGCAAAGTCTTCCCTGCAGGAGTTTCAAATGATTCATCAGAGACCTCCATCTTAACTAGAGATGATTCTTCTGCACACACGCACACGCACACACACACACACAATCACCATCAATTGTCGATGAATGAGAGCAATAATATTTACACTGCCTGGCAATTCAACCGTCCCAAGTACTTGTTCGCAAGTGCAAGGGGAAGAGCATAGTAAAGAAGGTTTGCATATGGGGTAATCCTGCAGCTCATTAAAAAACATTATATTACATCACTCAAATCACATACTTGCAGCATCCTGAGTTAGGGATGAAAAGGAGAAACCCCACTTTGTAGAATATTTTCATTGAAGTTTAACCTCTTTCGAGCATGTAGTTGATCAACCTGTTGTAGCATGCGACTCCCTTCCAGTTCACTTTTCTAGTTCCTTCCACACCAGGCAATGAGACATAATAATACAATTAGGGAAGGCTAGCCATTTGCATATAACATATTGCTTCAAAAGATCATATAGAAGGCAACAAAAGAAATTTTTGGAAGGTTGAAGAAGTCAAAGTAATTACCTGGGAAAATTCTGGACCATGAAATAGAGAAGCGGTATGCATCAAAGTTCAACCTTTTCATGAGATCTACAACTTCCTGTCACCTTTAAAAGTATTTGAGATCATGTCTAGTGCACACATAATTAATGGGTATTAGCATGTAACATTGACAAAGATTAAATTGATGTAACGACAAGATTATTCTATTGTAACTTACAACTAAAAAGTTACAGAGAAACAACCTTTGATAAAACAAGGGTAAGAATTTTGTGTGTGTGCGTGTAACACGAGTTAAGCTCCTTTTACGTGGTGATTAACAACATGACCCACCACATTTTATACTTCTAAACTATCCTCACGAGAATGGTAGTCCCACATTTTACAAACATGGAAAAAAAAAATTCCGAATACAAATTAGACCATCTAATCGCAAAAAGTGAAAAAACAATATTAACTTCAACTTAAAAAAAAACACAAATCTAATCGATCCGAATTAATCAACTCCGACTTGTCCAAACACCTTTTTTTTTAATCTTTTTTTTTTAGAAGATCATCAAACTCATTATCTTCACAATTAAATATGAATGGTAACACAAAAGTTAAGAGTTTCGAGTTAAAGTCAAATTCTAAAAGAATTTGTAATTAACATCCTCATTTTTTATTTTTTATTTATTTTAAATAATATGTTAAAACTTGTTAACAAATAAAGAATATTACGAATAAAAAGAAAATATAGGATGTTAATTTTAAATTATTCTCTTAGAATAATTTTTTTAATTTTATAAAATATAAAATAAATATTATTTTATAAATATCAATATATATTTTTTTATTTCCGGTGTTAGATTTAGGTTATTTAAATTATTTTTATTTTTCCTTGATCCAATATTTCAAGCATAGTCATCTTTGTCTTTCTTCTAAAATTTGCTTTCCTCCGAGCCAACGTCATATCCCCTCGAGAACTCTCAAAATGATAAATTTGTTTTGTACATTACTAAGGCTATCATAATATAATTCCATTTTGGGTGCACCGTGTCATAATGTTAGAATGATAGACAATATTATCAAGTGAGAATAGCATTAAAATTTTATGCAAAAATAAGCATTAACCATAAAAGAAAAGATTTGTTGTATAATATAAGGAAAAATAAATGCACCGATCGTTTCAAATTTTATAATCCTAATTTAAAAGTACTCGTTTATTGGAAAAGCAGGTACAATGCAGGTGGTGTGACGCGCGCAAAAACAGGATGCATATTGGCCAAATTCTGTATCTGAGAAGTAGAAGACAACTACAGGCTAGTTTAGTTAAAGCTTTTCTGTAACTTTGCTAACCCTTGTCTGTCTATGAAAAATCAAGTTTTGGCAACGGGCTGTGATGTAAAGTAGCAGGAATGGAATTATTTTCTTAGGTGTTCCCATCTCCTACTTCCTGATCTTTTTCTTCATTGCATCTTTGAGAGCTATTTTGCTGCATCAGTGAACTTCTCAACACCATCCGAATCAGCACATTCAAATTCTAATTAGAAAAAAAAAAAAAAAGGACACTGTCTACAGAAGCAAACAACAATAGGGATAACCACGAAGACCAATTTTAACTTTTGACCTGGCAGTTCTTATTTCTTGGCTAATTAAGCTCCGAGAAATAACTTTAAGTCAGAAGTGTCAAAAGACATTATTCCTGAAAAACCAAGTAGAGCGTGGCCCCGCTTAATGTTTCTTCCTTGTCAGTAGTTGCTTGAACCAATAAGCAGACATTTTTGGATATCTCTTCAGATTAGTATAATCGACATAGACAATGCCAAACCTCGACGTGTAGCCTAATCTCCACTCAAAGTTGTCAAGCAATGACCACGCAAAGTACCCAACAACATTGGCCCCATCATCGGCTGCTCTCTTCAGTTGAGTTAAATAGCCCTTGTAGAAGTCGATCCTGGTGGTGTCATGCAATCCCTTTGGAAGTGTGACGTTGCCGGGGTCATCCATACCTGTATAAAGAGTGACAAATTATGCAAAACCCAGTAAAGTTTAACAATACTCATACAGATGCATACCATTTTCGGACAGTATCACTGTGGGGTTTCCATAACGTTCTTTTATGTATATCAGAGCCTTGTACATGCCCCATGGTACATTGTAAAGCCAATAAGAATTTGCCTGAAGAATTTCAATTCAATTAATCAGAGGCTATGCAATCGGAAACGATGGCTCTAGCATCGTTAAATTGTGATAGAAGCACGTGCAGAGGTAACAACATACTTGCGGACCAATTAGCAATCCATTCTTCGAATCTGCGAAAGTTCACAAGAAGCATGTCAGTAGCCAAAAGGATACACAAACATTGAAGTTCCATAGCTTCTATATTAGTGAATTTATAAGTTCCTTACAAGCAAATCCAGCATTCCAGTCTTGCTGGTAGCTCAGGTACTTTGGTTTTGCTTGATGTGGATCATAAATGTAGTAGGTCGTATATTGGTTGATACCCACAAAATCAATGGAGCCCTTCACCATCTTAACCTCATCTGTTGTGAACATGGGTAGCCTATTTTCAACAATCTCTTGCATTGTTCTTGGGTATTCGCCATAAACAATGGGATGAATAAACCTGTATAGGGCCGAAATTAGATACTGATTTTGTTATTACATATGTCATGCGTTCATGTGTCCCCGAGGCCCATGCATCTTGTAAGTTTCACCATAAACTCATACATGCTACGATGCATTCGTTCTCCTTCGAATCAACATACTTTCTAGCCAAATTCCTTCAGCTTATTTTCAATGGCAACGATGCGCAAGTCTGCCAGTACTAATCCAAGGGATCAAGTGTAAGGCAACTTGCAAATGTACCCAACAACTTGGATTAGTTAGAAATTTTAGCTCGTTATGAGAAATGTATTAGTTGATGTTCGTCATTATGGTCATTGAGACATTAAGAAACTTTACCATCCAACATGGAAGTCCCTTGCCCTCTGAGCTGCATAGTTGTCAGCTTTTGATCTGGTTAGTGGTTCATACCACACAAAGTCCAACAGAATTCCAATCCTTCCCTTTTGCTTTTCCTGCAATGTAAATTCTAAACAATAAATGCAAGGATATCGTGTTCGGAATAATTATCTGGTCAAATACTAATCATCTTCCCATTCACAACAAAGAACAGGTGCACTCTTACTTGAAATTTTGCACGATATCTCTGAACTGCGGCTGCATGCGATAGGATCAAATTGTGAGCAACAATATAAGGTTCTGTTGCGGAATCACCAGCAGTACAGTTTCCATATGCTTTGGAGCATCTCCCAGGAGCAAAGAATCCATTATCATACCCGAGCGCTGCCACTATTCTTGGTTCATTGAATGTCATCCAATTCTTCACCCGATCACCAAAGGTCTCGAAACAAAACTCTGCATAATCAGCAAAGTCTTTCCTACAAGAGTTTTCAAATGGTTTCTCAAGTCTCAGCCTTCACCATCGATAATGCCTTGAACCCATAATCACCGTATGATTTTGTAACCGAATACCAGTGACAGCAACAATACTTACACGACCTGGCGATTCAACAATCCCTTGTACTTGTTCTCAAGTGCCAGTGGAAGATCATAGTGGTAAAGATTTGCATATGGAGTAATGCCTGCAACACATTGAACTGATCAGATTACTGTCATCATATACAGTTGCAGTAAAATAAGTTAGAGACAAAAATTCTAAATTGCAATGCGTATATTATCTTCATTTAAACTTCAAACCTCTTCGGAGGAGGTAGTCGATCAATTTATTGTAGTATGCAACTCCCTTCCAATTCACTTTTCCAGTTCCATCTACATCAACAGAGTGAAAAAAAATAAAATAAAATAACATAACCATACCAGGCCAGCAGTGACATTCTTCGGGGTGTGGCTTAAAAAAGTAAAAAGGGTCTAGAAGACAACAAAAGAAAAGTTTGATTACCAGGGAGAATTCTGGACCATGAAATGGAGAATCGGTATGCATCAAAGTTGAACCTTTCCATGATATCTATATCTTCCTGCAACATTAGAAGTATTTGACGGCTTGTTTGGTGTAGGAAAAATTAGTGGTCATTAATTTATCCGGAGGGGAGGGGCACCATGTGAATTGTTCATAATTCTCAGAGCAAAAGACTCACTGCTCTAATTGAGGTATGTTTGAAAAAAAAAAAAAACTAAAAAAAAGCGAAAACGTTGCATGGCACGGACAGGAAGAAATTTGGTTGTACAATCTATGAGTCCCAATTGGGAATGAACTAAGGGATTGATATGATATCTTAAAAATTTTCCCCACTTAAAAATTATTTTTGGCCCCCATAATTTAAAAATTGGAGAAGAGACAGATTTTTGATTAGAGATTTCATAAAAATTTTTATAAATCACAAAAAGGTTCTTCATTGCCAATGAACACATACGTGTCTTTTATCATTTTACTTTTTTTTTTTTACAAATGTAATTACTTTATCTAAGAATAAAAATTTTCAATGGAAAAATTTTACTCGTAACTTTATTGTCCAGCTACAAAAAATGACAACAGTATTTCCATCCTCACCTTCTACAAAATCATATGTCTTCAGTTCTTCTCCAATTACACATTTTTGAAAAAAAAAAATTAGAAACTCCTCTGTTTAAGATATATGTTAAAAATAGCCTGTGAGTACTCTTAAATGAACAAAAATGAGGTTGCTTTTTAAGCTGTTTATAAAGATTGGGTCAACCCTCCATTTTTTAGTTAACTTTTGTGATGAAATACAGTGCATTACTAGGAAAACTCGAAATTCATAATCCATTAAATGGGGCTCAAATTAAATCTTTAATTATAATTAATTATAATAATTACTTAATTTTTGTATCTATAACAAACGATCTAAATGACTTTCCATCTTACTTTATCCATGGATATAAGTTCTCCTATCTTTTCGATTTTTACATAAGGAAGGAAAAATAGGATGCGGGAAAGAACTTACTTTGTAGTGATGATACTGGTCCACCGTGACGTCCGCCGTGGCACCATTGGCGACAATACCTGGTCCTCACATAATTGCACGTGATTACAATACGACAAATCTATTTTCCAATCTATATGCATCACTATCAACCCAAAACGACAACCATAAAAACGTCTCGCCGGGTAAAGTAAATAAATCAAACAACAATAATAATTATTATTATAATGAAAATTAAAAATATTATTATTATTACCGGGGATTTTGACAAAGGCATCCCAAATGCTGGGCCCACGGCCTTCCTGGTTGGTCATGCCTTCAACTTGGAAGGCCGACGTTGCTGTTCCGAAGATAAAACCCTTCGGGAAGCTCTCTCTGGACAACCCTCCGGTGTCGAAATTCACCGTCTCAGGCTGCGTCGAAGGCGTCGCTTCATTTAGTTCTGCTGCACTTGCCATTCACTGAACGCTAAGCAACAGTATCAAAAATGGCAGCTGGGCCGCTCTCACATCGAAAGCAGAGAGAGGGAGAGAGAGAGAGAGAGAGGCAAAGAAACAAATGGGATAAAATCTGATCACGAATTTATGCAAACTAGTTGGACAATTATTATATGTTACATATTATTTGTCTGAATTATTTTGAGAACAAAAGAAAAAAAAACAAAAAAAGTTTACAATGACGGTATTCACCATCGCACCCGAAAGTAGAAGTCGAAAAATTATCTCTAAGTGGATCGATGTTCTCAGATAAAAAGAACAAAAGGGAATTGACGCTATTTATCAGCCTCTACACAGGATTTGGAAGAATGGACCACCGTATATCTTTCTTGTTTATTTTGCTTTGATTGTTTCTTTCTTTCTTTCTAGTGTAGTCTTGTTTTAATCCTTCAGTCAAATAAAAAAAAAAAAGTGGAATGTTAAAAATGGGAATAATTCGTTCGATTGATGTCCGTCTGCACAAAAGTTAATGTATGAATTCGAGAGTAGATCTACATTTTTGAAAGACTATTTATCTCTTTTTTAATTAATTATAATTACACATTAAAAATTTTAAATTGATAATTATAATAATAGAATGTACAGATAATTTCAATATATTTATATTGATTTAATATTTTTGTAAATTTATGTGTTAGACTATATAAAGTATCATTTTACATATTATATTAATATTATTATCATCATCATTAATTGCATATTGTTCTTTTTTTTTCCTATAATTTTCTTTCACACAACATATAAAGAACTTGATATTTGAGAAGACCTCGGGCCTTTTTTTTTTTCTTTTTTTAACAGCAATCTCATGTTCAAATTAATTGCGAAATAAAAAAATATTTTATGAGTCAAAGGAATGGCGGTCGGTACGATACAATGAGCCTCATATTTAGAATTAAAACAAAAAATATTTAGATCCGCCAATGATTCAAGCCTAGGTCTGTAGTGATGACCGACATTGACTTTTTTTTAGCAACTAGTTTAATTAGTTGGAAAGAAGTTTTCATTATAATAAAAAAAAAGATCAAAATTTAACGACCATTAGGTATAAACCTAGCCTAGTGGTTGTTACCGACGTTAATTTTGAAATCGGTGACACGTCGATTTGGGACAAGGATGCGGGCCCCTCCCACATGACTGTCTGCGTGGGCACGTACTGATGAAACTGACCCGGATCTGAAAATCTTCTATTATGGCAATTTTCGGACCCTTTTTTATTTTTATTTTTTTTGTTGATTCCACGCGTAGGCCCAAAGCATCGATTCCCTTGGGCACACGCGTGCTAAAGACAATGTGATGTGGTACTAAATTTTTTTTTTTTTTTTTTGACTTGAAGGGAAAGAGGAGACCTAAACGAATTGGCAACTGAGTAAGATGACAGGAAGATAAATAAACAATGTTTTTGAAGAGTTGGAATCCCAATGCTGTGACTTCGCGATCCTTTTTTTTTTTTTTTTTTTTTTTTTTGTTTATCAAAGTCTCTTTGAAACTCTAGCCTTGCAAATTAGATACCTCTAATCAAATGAGGAAAAAAGTGAAATGATTTCAAAATTTTTGGTTATTAGGGATCAAAAAATTAAAGCGAATAATCACTTGTTATTGTTTCATTTATTTTTTTATTTACTCAAGTATAATTGAACTCGATTAATTTTTTTATACTTGATTTTAATATTAATAAAATTAAAATATTATTGCTATATATCTGAATTAATAATATTCACTCTAATATTATATTAAAGTGAATTATAATGTGAAAGTTTTAATTCAAATTAATAAAAAAATATTAAATTATTAACTGCCAAAGTGATGATTAGTTTTACGCCTAAAAGGCTGCAATCTTTTACTCGGGTATATACCTAAAAAAGAGGCGAAAAATGATCAACAACGCTTGGACGAGATGCCGCTGAGACCTTTTTCTTTTTCTTTTTCTTTTCTTCTTCTGTGTATATATAATTGCTTGGCACATTTCCAGCATAATTTTGTCTTCCTAGGCTACGTGCGGCAGTCCATATGCTTTTTTAGTATCCCCCCCCCCCCCGCTTTTAACAACAAAAGAGTTGCCCATCACATTCTACGCTTATACTTGACTTTTAAAAAAAAAAAAAAATTGTACGGTAACAAACTTCTTTTTGTCTTTTGTATAGTTGGATAGAAATATACTATTTTGGCACTCCTGACTTTTCCATTCTCTTTTGCTCTTAAAAATAATAATGAAAAAAAATATTTCTTTATTTTCTATCCCAAACAAAATATCATATTTTTCATTTTATCTATTTCTAACCTATTCACACAACTAATTAAAATATTATTTTCTTCCCTATAATTTTCTTTCACATTCTTCATCAAATTTAAACAAAACATTATTGAGTGTAAAATTTTAGAAAATACACTAACAAACGATAGCTCCAACGGCAAAGGAAAAGCAATTTTTTTTAGTAGTTTATGAAACAAAAATATAAATTATTTAAAAAAATTTATATCACAAAAAATTATATATGTGTGTGTGCGCGCCTTATTTACAAAATTATGACTTCATTATCAAATCACCAACAAAATTTAACTTTCTTATTTTTATTTACAAGTTCCGAAAGTCTGCAACAGTATTTGAGCCAGCCCCATATGAACCCTCCAAGTCCATAGCAGAAACTGTCCCAGTTCCCAGCCTTGCGTCTTAGATTGGGTGTTGTGGACGCGTGAGTTGGGTCCAAGTGAATGGAATCTGCTTATGGCCCCAGTTAAAATTATCTTTCGGTTTCTACAAGGTGGCACGCCCGAGCTTAAGTCTGAAATTTGGGGGGAGGGGGGTGGGGAAGGGATTGCCATGTCAGAGCGCCATCGCTAGACCAATCTGTGTATATTTATTATACAACTTGATCACATTAGTGTACGGTCAGGCTCGAGACTTGCGTTCCCAACCACTTCTAGAGTCACAGAATTTATAAATAAAAGTATATATATATATATATATTCAATTCGAATTTAAGTTAAAATCAATTAATAAAAAATAAAAAATAAAATCCCGCACGCGTCTTTATTCAACAAGGCATGTACACACTTTGACTTCATCTCTATCAATCAAGCCGTCTATTGCACACCATCGCTTAGAAAAGAAAGAATAAATCTCAGTTCGAGCTAATGTTAAGCAAGAAAGAGATTACGTAAGTAGCTTAGTGTCATTATCTCCCGGGGCTGATTCCCCTGTAGTTCTTTCGCAACAACTGATGCTGAAGGTTGCTTGCTTTGTATGGTAAAGAACCGTTTTTTTCGTTTTTTTTTTTTTTCCCCATTTGTCCCGGCTTGTCCCCATATGGGAAATGAATAACAAAGAACATGGGACGCAACTCACCCCATTTGGGGGAGTTACATGATTCCATATACGGTAGTTTATATTATAAACAAAATCGTAGGATCCGAAATCAAGGCATTGCCAACGACAAATAGTGATTTTCATGGAATAGGAACCCATTACTTCGTACTCAACATTGTTTGTCTCCATTAGATTGAATCTTTAATCCCTTTTTTGCTGCGAAAGTTCTTGGTCGCCTATGATAGTATATTATTAGGTGATAATTGTTTGCCCAAAGCAAAGATTTGGATGCTTCGATCTCAAGATGTGGACAAACGTCCAAATTAAATCAGATGACAATTAGGCTCTCTCTACGGCAACTACGTTTATATTAACTAAGAACAAGGGATTTATTACCAAAACAATTATTGATATAGTGTATATCACACTGAAACAACAACAATAAATACTGCAGCAAAATGAAATCACACTGATAAAAGTTTTCACTGCAGCAAAAATGAAATCAAGCTGAAAATTTTTATTTTTATTTTATTTTGGACCATTTCTTCCCTATGACAGAATCAAATTAATTAGACCAACCCAAGGGGGCGGATCATAGCGTTGTCTTCATGATCCAGAATCTGCAAAAAGAAGGCAAAAAAAAAAAAACATATTTTAAATTAGTCACCAATATTCCAACAACCAATAAAATTAGTTAACCGTGAGGTAATAAAAACCTGAAATAACTTACATGGCAGTGGTACACATAGCCTGGCTTTGCAGTTGCATCAAAAGGATAATTCTGGCCGGTTTCCACCAAATTAAACTTAACCACAATGGTCGTCTGGGTCCCATTGTCGATCTTGACCACATTCTTCCACGTCTTCTCATTTGCAGGCGTATCAATCAAGGGCCCGGTTGCGTGCCTATTCACGTTGCATGCAACCGCATCGTTTTTGCTCGTCATGCATGCAGTAAATCCAGCCAAATCCACTAGTTGTTGCGCTTTGATTGCTTGCATCGTACCTAAATGTACGTGCAATGGATGATTGTCGCCTGTCAAGTTTATCACTTCCCAAACTTCTGTGCTCCCTGTTTTTGGTTTCTCCGTTACTGGGTCCTCAAATCTCTTCCCATTTATGTACAAATGGGTCGGCTCCCCGTTTGAGCTTTTGTACTCGTACATGACTATGTACCTCTTAGTGGTTGCTCCGGCAACCGTCGCTGCCGGAAGGTTGACCAGTTTGGATGGGATCCGGAAGGTGTCGGGTGGGGTTGACACTCCGGGTTTGATTATAAATTTCATGACTTTGCTATTCAAGGAGTCAACCGGGTTACCTGTCGGGTATGGGTACGGGGCATCATTAGTCAACTCGACCGAAGTGGTTGTTGACTGGGAAAAGTCAACGACAACGTCAGCAGTCTCGGATGGTGCCAAGAAGACGGTGGAGGTTTTAACTGGCGAAGGCAAGTACGAGGCGTCGGACCCAACATGAACGAACGACAGGCCCTTGCTGAGTGACAGACGGAAGTAACGTGCGTTAGCGGCGTTGATGATGCGGAATCTGTATTTTTTACGCTGGACCTTGAGATACGGCCACGCTTTGCCGTTCACGACGATGGCGTCACCGAAATACTCTGGGCGCCATTGAGGGTGGATGGTGGGGTTGTTTCCAGTGTAATTCATGTACAAGGATCCATCTTTATTGAAGCTTCGATCAAAGATCATTAGATGTCGATCAAATTCTGGGCCTGATGGGAGGTCAAGGCGTTGGTCCAAGGCCTTGTCTCGTATAACGTAGGGCCCGATCAGACCGGCTAAGAGATTGACGCGAGTCAAGCCAACGGCATGATCATGGTACCAGAGATTACCGGAGTGCTGCACGTTGGGATAAACGTACGTTCGTCTGCTCCATGTCGAACCCGTCTCACGGAAGCCAGCGGTGAACCAAGCCAAAGCGTGACCGTCTGATTGGTGGGTGGATCCCACCGTGGAGATGGACGACTGTGGGGACACCTCCTTTCTTCGGGATGGCAGTTGGGATGGTTGGATCCCAAGGGAGTATGTGAGATTGTGGGAGGAAATTCTGCCACGTCACGTAAGTCGAAACTCCCCGCATTGCCTCTATGACGGGACCAGGTACAGTGGCAGTCGCGGCGCATGTCCCGAAGGCGAATACGGTTGTGTTTGGTAGATCCCTATGAAATCGCTGCAAACAATTATTGAGTACGTGTCGTTAGTAATTAATACGGTTAAAAATTTATAAATAAGACATCACCAAAGACACACTTGTCAAAGTCACTGCGTCATATGTTACAATGGAGACAAAATTAATTTTAATCATTTATATAATACACCACAAATTGTTAGAAAGGACAGGCCTACCAAAACACAAAAAAAAAAAAAAAAAAGAAGAAGAAGCAGAACCCCGTGCGTTTTAGTATGTTAATAAACGTGAATTGGCCACTTCCATGGGTTCTGTTTTTGATGATTAGTTAGGCACTACATATATATATATTCTACCCCTAGCAATCAAATGGGTATAACATATGGATCATGCCTTTTTCATAGTATTTCTTTGTAGTCCTCAATGATTAATGATGTGTTTATATGTCAATAAAAAATCTTGGATCATATGTGTATCAGTAAAGAAAAACAAATTTGTGCCAGTCGAGGAATTCAGCTCCGCTGATATTGTTCCCTTTATTTTCTTTTCTTTTTATCACAAAAGAACTTCACGTACCCATTTTATCTGATGCATGCCAATGGTGAGTCTGCCTGGCCTGGGCTTATTATGACCACTGTTGTCGTAACCCCAAAGCTTGGGAATCTGAGGGAGTTCATCCACATACATCTTAAGTGAAGCAGCCACTTGGTGAAGGGTTGCTGCAGTGACTGGAGGAGGCTGCTTTGCTCCAACAGACGTGCTACAATAGCACACAATTAGCAAGAATGACAAGAGCAGCAGTGATGCTGTGACCTTCATTTTTGCTCCTGCAAAAAATGGTACAGCAACCCCACATGAATCATGTTAAGCAGGTCAAGCAATCAAGTTCTTATGAGCAGGTCAAGCAGTAGCTTGCCTATCAATGGCAGAGTGCTTTTGCTTCTGAGATTAACAGTAAGAATACAACAAGTTTACCACCAACTCAGGCTACTAGCATTAATTATCCATTATTGAAAGTATGAGTTCTTGTGGTGATATATATATATATATATATATAGGAATTTAACTAAAGAGACAGACAGCTGAACATGTATGCAGGTAAATAAATAGCTAAAGATGGATAACTACGTACCCTGAAGGAAGAGGACATACAAGAACGAGGGACAAAATGGATAGGAAGCTTGGAAGAGAGGAGGAAGGCAGAGGCGTGTGCCACGCACAAGTAAAGGGATGAAATGGACCTCTTGCTCACCCTTTATTTTATAGTAGATGGACAGAACGTGGTTTTGGCCAAATACCGGGTTACCCCACCTTCGATTTCCTTTCATCTCTCCCTAACAAACATTATCAAATTCAAGCTGCTAGATTCCTCAGTTTTAATTAATTTATTCCTACCCATTGAAGAAAATTATTTTATTCCTACAGAAGCGGCAGGTGAACATGATAGATTAACTGTTGATACTATACGATCAGATTCCATAGTTTTTCTTCGAGAGGGAATTCAAATTCTCACTACGCTTTTGATTTTTTTTTTTAATCCCTTTCAAATCTTTGGAGATTCGTTATAAATCACTTGTCTTTTTTTAATTAAAAAAAGAATTGTATAACTAAGACTTATATATATATAAAGAAGGACAGAATGGAAAACACAAAAGTTATAAATTGTTTTTAAACAATTAGTTTAACTTATGGCACAATATTTAATATATTGAAACATACAATATCACCATACGATGTGGTGCAGAAAATATTCATGGGCCTAATAACAAAAAGAGGAGATTTTTTTTTTGACTTTATTACCACCGCAAAGATAAAATAAACGACTGTGCCCCGCAATAAGTAGGAAAGCTCCCATTGCAACCTTTAGACTTCGTGACACATGGAAATGCGATTTAGCGTCTGCAAATTGAATTCTATTGCGTCACAGTTGTCTTATATATATTTATGCTCGCACACGAGCTGTCATAGAATTGACGTTGGATTAATTCATTGCATTCCTAGCTGGTATCCAGGACGGCTGTTTGGGATACTTAATGTCAGCTTATGGACTTGATACTTCGATCGTAAAATGAGGCCGATAAAGGAAAGTTCATATTTTGTCGGTATTGTTTGGGTCAGTATCACCATATCAACTTTAGTTCAATAGTGTATTGACGTGTCTATCAATCTCGCTAATATACTATATGTATATTTGATTCCAAGCATACTTTGGAGGATTGGAACACGAAATCCTTCGATTACCATGACAATAGGCTGTAGCATGTGTAAGCTGGACAAAAGAAGCAAAGGGCCCTCGTCAATTCCTTCGATTGAGTTCTTTCTATACCCTAGCTACGACATTTGGTAAATCTGAAAAATAATAAGTTCTATAGATGCCCACGATGATTTGCCGAAATTTTCTCTGCATCTAAAGTTTAAAGTTGTAAGGGATGCTAGACATAATGACCGATTAAATATATTTATGAATCAAAATTAACATATACTAACAATTGTCTGCACCATATGGTTTACAGAGTTGGCATCAGCATGTTTTTGACATCTCATTGGGCAATTTGCACGCTAGAAAATCCAGTGGTCCACTTGGATAGTGCATGTAAGCGCAGAACTCATCCCAACTAAAGCCTTTAATTAAGATTAGCAGCACCGGATCCAAACATACTTCGAGTTCTGGAGACCAATTATTCAAATTAAGGTGAAAAAACTTTATAAGGAGACCATTTTCTCTTTATCTTTAGTCAACATTTTGGCTGGAATTGGTCCGAAAAAGGATGCCATGGCTATTTTACCACCAATTTGTTCCGTACGTTTGTTGTATCTGCTACCATATAATATATGTGCCTAATAGGATTTTGGATCCCTGAAAATCTCTACGCGACTTAACTTTTGGTCCAATTCCTGTGCTACTTAATACATCAAGGCTGGAAGTAAGTCAACCAAAATTTGGGGTAAGCGCGTCCTTTGTATTCGGCCTATTTAACAATTTTGATTTATGTTCTTCAAACGACAAAGGGCAAAATAAAAGGAAGGAAAGAGTGGGGAGGAGAGAAAAGGTCAGTTGGGGATTATGGCACGGCATTGGGGATTGACACGCAAGGAGATAGCTTTCGGTCACGGTCTCCGCCATAGACTGTGCTCACACGGTTCATTGTTGCACATTAAAGATTCCCTTCTCCATTTCAGGAATTGGAATCCCTATTTATTTATTTATTTATTTTTGTAGTTAATCGTTTTTACCTATAACTTGAATTTAAAATTTTCAGCCTTAGGAACGTATTCAGTACCAAATAAATTGCTTTTCGATGCTGGAACTGGGGGATTATGTAACTCCACTTGGTGTTGGACCGAGTCGTTCTTTAAGCTACCAAGGCATCGCCGTCGATGGTGTGAATGCCAACTAGGCACCGGTCAGACCCAGAGACTGTTTTTTTTCGTCTAATGTCAACTTAGAACAGTTTGCGTGATGCACATTGTAAGTTGATTTATGTTCTCAGTGATCACATGTATATATTTATTAATATATATCATTTCAATAATTTTTTTTATTCTTTTTCAATTACAAATTCATAAATTTATAATTATATGCGTCCAATCAACATTAATCATGGAATCAATTAAAAGTTTTTGAGCAGACATGTAGATGTTCTTTTTTGACTGGTCATCTGCAAATTTTCAAACACAAATGGTCACCTGTTAGTTTTCTAATCGGATAGGAATGCATTACTCTGGGGCTTAATCAATATATAAATTAATAATTTGCGTTCTTCTTATCTTAATCGGCTTTTTCGGACTCAAATTATCAAAAGATTTCAGGTAGCTTGAGCCTTTTCACCCCCCCCCCTTTTTTTTACAAAAAAAAAAAAAAAGAAATTTAATGTTTTTGGGTCTAAGTGCGTGAGCTTTTTCAATGGACCATCAGACTCATTTATGGTATGGATCAGGCTAGAAAAAATCGGAGTATGATATGATTTTACCCTGGCCGAATTGGGCCTGATTCGACGAGACCCATAAAACAGGCCGAAGTTTAAATTCAAAGCCCAAGTCCATGTAGTAAGGAAACGTGGAGCTCAAACTTAGGATTCGTTTTTCGGGTTAAAACTCGGGCTAGACAGGTAAATGAATTTGCATCTCTCAAAATCTAAATTGTTTTCCAATAAATTATAAGTAATGAAATCATACTTAAGTTAAAAGTCTCGAGTTTAAATCAATTAACCTAAAAAAGAGAGACGAAAAAAAATCTAAATTGTTTTGTCAAGTTATCTTTCATCTCGCGGTGTTGGGTTCTTTCCAATTTGGCAAGAAAAGACAAATACTAGACTATTCCACTGTCTCACGGCTTCTCGGTCTTGGCCCCTCAGATGAGCTGTGATCAACTTCAGGAAAAAGTTCACGCTTATGCATTATTAGTTTGACCAAAAATCATTGTAATTTTGCTTTTATATTACTTTTTTTTTTGTTTTTATTGAGAGGTTTATTAGGATATGAGTTATACAATAATTTTAAGAAATTTTGTATCTTTTTTTTCAGATTTATAATTCAAAGCTTTTAGGTGGAAATTAAATATCTTAACTACTCTTATATCACTAAAAAAAACCATATTGTATTATGGTCGTAAAAAAAAAAACCCAATTTTTTGAACATCTAAGATATTAGAAAATTAGTATCAGGGGCAACGAAATAGGTAATAGGTAGAGGCACGTCCCCGATAAAACCTCCATCCCAGAAGTTGGTATTTCCACCTCCTCAACTTAAAGCGTTAAAGGGCTCTCTAGATGTAGCAAAGGGATCGGGATTCGGGTGGATATTAGTTCAGGTTTGGGTAATTTCTTGTAAGGTCACTTTCATATCCAAGTTACTCCCGCAATAGGGTCTTTGTGTCTGAGCCCTTTTTTTTTTTTATAATTATATGCTAATAGAGGAAAATAGAAACAAAGTCTAGCCTGCACTGATCACAAAAAAAAGAAACAAAGCCTTAACACCGCACAAGCCAGCACGAGGAAGGCCAATTGCAGTAGACTTTTGATTTTCGCCGGAAGTGATTTCCACAACTTGATTAGCTCCAGGGTTTGCAATTGGCAGTTCCGAATGAATTTTATAATGCGATTGCATTCAACTAAGAGAAGCCAATAAGGTCATATTCCTGACCCGGTTTGGTAGAGAATCAAAATCTCGCTCAATAATGATATTCCGCACACCTATTTCCCAAACAGCTTGTACGGCCACATGGCATTGCCCTCAACTACCCCACGAATGGCCGTAGAAAAAACAAAACAACTGTCTGACAAAGCCATTAATCTGACAACCACATTCATTCCTTGCAACTCCACCAAACCCAGACAAGCCTCGTGCTCCCTTTGCGTAACCATCGATATTTATCTTCCAGAAAGGTGCTGCTGGCGGGTTCCAACTAATGAGCCGCTCATGATTTTGCTTGGCCTACCCCAAATACATCATCCTTGCAGCTTCTGCTATCTGCGTGCTACGTCACATCTGTACACATCATCAAGAAGATTCCCTTTTACTTATCTTGGTGACTTGGGCTTGGGCCCATCAGAAAAGGGAGTGGTGGTGGGCTGGCAGACCTCGCACTCAATCTTCATAGTCACACACGCAGTTCGGCGGTTGCTTCCGACATATACAAATCATGGGCCGGCGGTGGGGTGGGGTTCTAGATGCAGGGTCGAGATCTCTTGCAAACAGAGGCCTAGTCGATGGATGTTACACCATCGGTTGGCAGTTGGCGAGCCAGTGATTTGAGTTACTGAGTATGGGTCCAAAAAGGAAGATGCTTGAGATTATCCTCATGACTCCTGACGTGGCTCCTTGTGTTCCTTCCAATTCCAACGTTTGTCTCCTTCGACTCTTCCTGTGATTGGCCAGTAACTTTCATTTTAATCCATGCAATAAATGCCACCTTCTTCAATACCCTTTCAGTGAGGTTGTCATCCATCCCATCCCATCCCCATAGAAGGACGGAGAATTTTAAAACTAAAAAAAAAAAAAAAAAAAAAAAAAAGAAAAAAAAGGGGGGGGGGGGGGTGTGGTGGGGGAGTAAGGGTAAAGAGGAGGAAAGGTGAAAATGGGGATAACCCACGATTCATTGTCGGAAAAGGAGCAACTTCATGAGATCTTCAAGATAAACGTGGCAATAAGGTCCTTCGCATTCTAGGCAAATTCTTTTCTGGTACGACTACCCTCGGCCTCCAACTCACGTTTCCTCATAATTCATTTATATACGCAATAATTATTCTACACACGAACAAAAGAATTTTATGGATTCCAAATTTACTTTGTGTTTTTATGTGTGTATAAAAGTATTTTGGGTCGTGTAAATAAAAATAGCGGAAAAAGAATGGCAGTTTCCTACTGTATACAAGTGAAGTTAGAAAATCGAAGACAAGTGGAGCTGCGGAATTGCCGATGGATGTATGGTGTAACTTACACGCGGGCTTCTTTGAATTCACCTGCTTGAACGGGAAGCACCCTCGCTTCTATGAATCTAACAGTCAAAATATCAGCTGCGAACCACAATGAGACCTTCAAGTCTTGGATTCTAAATGACGCCATTACCATATTAGGCTGATATATAGCCAAAAATGAAGGCAAATAAAAAGCAGTGCTTGAAAGTTAATTAATTGTTAAATTGATGTATATACTCCACAGTCCATATGTACACACACATATTTTTTTAATGGTGAAATATTTTTCATTTGTAAAAAAAAAAAAAAAAGACATTGTCAACCACGAAAATAGTTCTATGCAACTATAACTCTCAAATATTGATATGAATTCACCGGTAAACGATACTGTGGCAGTTGACTTAGTTGATATATATTTGATAATCGAAACAAAAAAAAAATTATTCCAATGGACTGTGGGAATTTATATTCTTATTTTTATCAAAAAGTATAGTATTTAACTTCTTTGAGTTCAGATATACAAAGTCAACTAGGTATATCAAAATTTGATGCCCTAGTTGTTTTAATGTTGGAAGTGTTTAAGAGATTCTAATGAATTTGTTTCTTTTGGTCACATGTGAATTTGTTTCCTTTGGCATTATTCATAATTACTTGTGACTTTATGCAAACCTTGTAGCTGTGCGTCTTGCAAAGCAAGAACTTAAGTTGCGCTATGTGAACAAAGTTGCAGAATTAATTTTATTTCTTTTGCAGAATTATTATTTTATTTCTTCCCAGCCCAGGTTTCTTCTTCAGTTTTTTTTTTTTTTTTTTGAGTTTTCTTCTTTCTTATTATTATTATTTTGGTGTAAGAACCAATCCAATTGATCCAGCTGAGTCCCAGCCCAGGTTTGGCCACCAATTCTTAAGTTTGATGCAGACAGTTTTTTTTTTTTTTTTTTGAGTTCAACTATTTGCGGCCGGACCTTAAAAGGGGCAACTTTGGTGAAGATGAAGAGGAACTCATCATCAAGCTGCATGCCCTTCTTGGAAACAGGTAACCTTCAAATCACACCTTTTAATTTTATGTAAGGCAAATGTTATACGGACGGGATACAGAAGATTGTGTCATGTGGGGGTAAAATCTGAACCGCTGGTTGTAGATTTGTAGAAATGTAATACATAATCATAACTAAGGATGAAAACAAAAATGTGCAATCAACAAATTATGATATTTTCACTTTACCTTCCTCTCGTCATGTTAAGAGAAATACAAGTCCATGTTCTAAGTCCTTCGCAGAATTACTAATCCTTTGAATTTTCCCAGGAACTTGAACACTGCAGTATTAAATTTCTGAATCCAACACAAAAGGCAAGAAAATTAGTTATTATGAAAATATATAATCTGATTGACTCATGTATACAGTAATAATATTGTCTTTTTCACCAATAACCTTCTTATTTTGCAATCTTCCTTCCAATGAAGCCTTCCCGCCACCAGTACCACAAGGTTTAATTTCGTTCCACAGTCTCTAAGCCCTTAACTTGTGCGATGTGCTATCATATTCATGCCAAGTCGTACCCCATAGCTTAATTAAGATACCAAACATCTTAGCCAAGCCAAGATTTTAAAATGAAAATGTTGAAGCTATACTTGGATATTAATGGTATTATTATCTTTATGTTTGTTTTTGATATTAATGCTGAAATTTGAAATTTGATGCCGACTATATTAATGTTCTCCAGCCGGTCTGTTAGGAAGATATATATGGAAAAGATAACAATATATATAGCTAGCCTTTAAAAATTATCCAAAACCTCAAGAAAAAAAAACTTTTATTTAGTTCATATCCAATTGGTTTGCAAGTTTATTTTTCTCTTGTGCAATGTAAGTTGGTATACTGATGATCACAACATTTTAGGTGGTCACTGATAGCTGGAAGGTTGCCAGGGCGGACAGATAATGAAGTAAAGAATTATTGGAACACCCGTCTGAGGAAAAAATTAATGGAAATGGGCATAGACCCAAACAATCACCGCCTGGAAAAATTTGGAGCTAGAAGCTCATTGATGCCAAAGAACCATAGTGAAAACACAGTTAGGTCTAAAGAAGACAGTATGCCAAGCATGCAGGAGTCTACAAGTGGATCCGAGGGCAACCACTTCTTTGTTTTGCCTGATCTTAATCTTGATCTTGCCATGCAGGCTCCTGCAATGGAAAATAGGCGGGAAGCTTTTGACCCCTCTCCACCTAAACTTCTGTTCGGAAAATTGCTCGTTTAGTTGTAAAATTGAGCATTTGAGCTCTAATTTTCTGTATCTATAAGCCAACGAGTTAAATGATAGGCAAAAGCCAGAGGACGAAAATTTGGTTGGATGTAGCGCCAAATATTGGTATAATTTGGTCCATTAACATTTAATTTTTAAGGGTTTAGCCACCGGAAGAGATGAAATTTCTGTGGCCAACTTGGGAAAATCTTGTGGCAAAGATCGATCCATTTTACAATCCCCACCGAATTAAAGTAGTTCTGTTTTTGTTAGAATATTTTATAGTTGCCTGGCGGTATACTTTTTTCCCTTTATACTCAATAAGGTCAACCTCTGAAAATCTTGCGAAAAGATCTCCAAGATGACTGGAATGTCCTCCAGATAGGTTTGATTATGGTTCCAATTCGATTTCAAACCGAATCGAATCCAAACTAACACTGGGACCTGTGCCGTGGAACTACTACAGTATTTTAAGTAGTTATACTATTTCAAATTCATATCTTAGATACTCTCAAATTCTATGGAGCAGCGTTTTATTAACTTTTTTCGACACACGGTTCTATTAAACTTTCTAAATTGCAAAACTAGTAACAATCTGTGACAAAGTAATCAAGATATATATATATATATATACACATAACAGGACTGTGAGTGCTTCCCTATTTTTTTTTGTTTTCTTAACCTATAGATATGTATATTTATGTCATTCACCATTTTAATTGTAACTAAGGCTAGTCCTCGATGGAGAGGGTAGGCAGCGACACAAGGGGTACCCTTCATTAACGAACGCAGTGAACTGTATGCAACTACAAGTCAACTTATCTATCCCTTGTGCAAAGTTGTAGCTACCCATTATAACACAAGCCTTGTACTGTTCCATGTGCATAATACATGAAAATGCACAGTTGAAACATGGTTGTGGATTATTAGTAAATTCCATTCTTGAATAACTGTAATGAACAGAAATTGGTCCGTATACTTATGAGAGGTAAGTGAGGGCACCTATTTTACTGTGGCCTAACTATTTTATTAAGATCAGGTTAGCATTATTTCAACCTCCTGTTTGATTTTACATATGCAGCATGAAGTTCTAATTGGGGACTTAATTTGGATGACGCCAATAGCTAGACTAAATTGATCACCCTGACATCCTCAAAGAGTGCCATGGAATGGCTATTGTAAAACTGTATAAAGCTTGATTGAGAATTTTCTGCAAACACACCCATGTGATTTCTCAACTTAATATCGTTTCGTCTCTTGTTTCAGATATGTTGAGGGAATTCAAATTTCTTTCAAGGTCTATGTTCAAAGAGTCACGGATGATAATGGAAATCGTCAAAGATATGAAAATAAAATATTCTTGCTCCAAAAAAAAATAAAATATAAAATAAAATATTCGAATAGAGTTAAATTGTGTGGTCTGCATATCAAGTCAATTGTTCGTTCAATGCTCTTAATTATTTTTCTTCATCTTACTTCTTATGCTTGTGCATGTTTACTGTCAGTCAGTCTTTCTATCAAAATATAACTTATTGATCAACAATCCACATTGCAACGAGTTTATTCAAAAAATTTATAAGAGAGGCGTCCAACGGGTTGGGTAGTTTTAAATTGGATTCTATTGATTCGGGCTATTTTTAAGCTGAGGGCATAAAAGCCAAACTCTTACCTTAATGTTCATGTTAGGGTCAAGTGCACACGTTGACCTGTTATTTTCAAACAATTATAATTTTTCATTTTTTGAACTATTTGTTAAAACTCTATTATATATTAGAGTATATCAAATTTTAATTAATTAATTATTAATTTATATATCATTTTATGTCAAAAGTATGTCAATCTCTAATATATAAAACTAACTAAAAAGTGTTAGAATGATATGAAGCGTTCGTTATCATCCTAAAAGATTAAATTGTTGGTTAAGATATTACTTTATCTCTTTAAATCTTTGTAGAGTCCATCTAATATTAAGGGTACCCATTGCATGTGTCATGGGTCGGGCTGCTAAATCCAAAGTTTAAAGAAAATATTGGCATATATTAGCATGCAAAAAGATCTCAAAAATTAACTAAAAAATTAGCATATAGTTTATCCAAGACCAAATATTTATATTTGAGAAATTATATATGTTTATGTTATGTATAACATATATGTGTATAGTATGCATATATAAATGCATTGGTTTGTGTCAAATTATTTAGTGGAAATAAAATTAATATTTTAATTAAATATATGAAAATAATATTAGAAGGAGAAAATCCCTTAATATTTACTTTGCTTTACTATAATAATATTTCTTGAAGAGAAAGATAAAGGTATGAATAACTTTTTGTAGTTTTTTAGATTTAGGCAAATTTAAAATGGGTTAGTTAATTTTAAAAATATATAATTAAATAAAAATAAAAATTTTGAATAATTTTACATAAACTTAAATTGTAAAATTATAATCTAAATAATAAAAATGTATTAAAAATTCAAAACTTCTAAAATTTTCTTTTAGAATTCTAACAATCCCTCTAATGTATGAAATTTTAGAATACCGTCTATATTAGTATGTGTATATGATGAACAAATATAAATAAAGTAATAAGTGCAAATAAAATAAACATCTAATAAATTTATTCTTCTTAGGTTGTCTAACATAGAGATCAACCCGGCGTAATCCCAAAATTTTCTGATTAAACAAATTCAAACTATTTTATAATTGGATTCCAAGATACAAGACTCCAGCTTTTATTTTCTCCAAAGGGATAAGGGGGGTTATAATTTAAAGTGAATAATCATGACGTTAGTCTAACCTAATAAAAAAAAACTAAGTAATAATAATCCTTAACAAGTGACATGATAGTGATAAAAAACATAAATTAATTATATTCTACTTAATCATACAAATAAATAAAATTAAATATAAAAAATTACTTTATTAAACTTTTGTTACTTTAATATTTGACTCTATATATTGTTATGTTGTGGTGTTCATTAAAAAAATAAAAAATTGTAACGTTAATCCAAATTAATCAATTAAGCTATAACCGTGCGATTCATATCCGCGAGTCTGCGGGGGTGGGGGCACCTTTCATCCTTGGCAAGAAGCTTCTAATTGGGCAAGTTCACACCTGGCAAACGGTGATGCCAAGCTCAAGGCACTTGTAAGCACACGAGGCGTGGCAGCCTGCCAGCTCAACGCGACAACCCCCCGCAGCCTTGGGCATACTTGGCGATTAGAAAATCGGCCACGTTTCCATAGAAAGTGGATGCTTGCATGCAACATAGGAATTAGGAATGAAACAGTGTGCGTGTTGCAGGGCATGAAGAACGACAATAAAAATGTCTCCCTATTTTGTATATAAATAAGAGTAAGGAGAAGTGAAAAGAGTAGAGTTAATCAAAGATTGGAAGAGCACATTATGCACGAATAAAAATTCTTTTTATAAATAAAAATAAAAAATAAGAACAATGTTCTACAATTTGATCATAATAAAGATTATTATAAAAAATTATAAATATAATTTTAACTTTATAAACATCTCAATAGAAATTAAAAACTAAAAATTTCGACACAATAATAAACAATCTCTTGTCGCTGCGCCGTAATGATTGGCATAAAAATTCTCGTAGGCTTTGTCTTGGCGAATTTTTGTATCGCTTGGGACGTTCCTTCTTCCTTTGAGCTGTGAAAAGACAAGGTAGGGACGCGTTTGCCGATTTGGAAAGTTTTGGGGGGCCGAAGCACAGATGTTATGGCGATATTGGGTTAGCAACAAATATGCCCCCACCACCTCCCACCACCAAAAAAGAAGATAGCCCAACATTTTGCTGTAGCCTAGCATGTACGCAACATGATGAAAGAGATCTGAAAGCGATTCTCAGACAAGCTTGCGTATATACTGGGAGAAAGAAAAATTACTAGAATTTTTTTCCTTTAAAAAAAAAAATATATATATATATATATGAAGCAGGGAGTGTCTCCGGATTGCCAGTATGACTCACTGTCGCAGCATTCACTTAAAACATAGAACAGCTTTCACTTGGAACATGGGATTTACCTGTGAAACTGTATTCTTAAGTCTCTGAAACTCACACACTTCCAAGTTTGCATAATGGTTCACTAAGATTTTCAATGAAAAAAACAAGACATTGCTCGATTGAAATCTGTGGAAAGTTCAAGGACTATTAGACTAAACTTTCAAAATAAGTTCTTGGTTGTAAGAAACACAGTTTAATGAAAAATATTTGTATATATCTAAAATTTATAAATTCTCTACTATGAACCCTCTGTGTTTTCCGAGGGAATAAACCTAGGCCCAATAGCACGGAACGTGTCCACGGAACAGGCGAAGCGTAAGGAAAGCCTAGACGTGGTAACCCCTATAACATGAATGTGCACTCAAATTTTTATTTGCGTATGCTGTGCCAAGTTAACATGATGTCTAAATCATTATGTTCACCATCACAGTGACAAATTTTAAAAAAAAAAAAGCATATCCTATCAATACAATAGGTAATTATCGAGTTCTAAAAAGAGGATGAAGGGTTCACAGAGTTCTAAAAAGAGGATGAAGGGTGCCCTGCTGGGATATCCACCACGATCCTGAAACATGAGACCACTCGTTGTGAAGATCATAATCTAAACAGAACCGTAATTGGAATCTCTATTTTTAATCACAAGTAAAAGCGCAAACTCTATAATAATTATGTATATAAACAATTGAAAACAAGAACGACATACCAATGAACCCACTCTCGCAAGCTGGGCTCGCTAGGACTTGGTGCATCCGGATCAGTCATCACCTGGATGAATCACTAATTAATTATCACACATTCACCAGCAACACTCGTTGGTCATATCACTTGCCCAGCTCTTTTATTTATTTATTTTTGTTTTGTCTTCCATGAAAATGTTAGTACTCTCCTACCAACTAAGCCAAGTGAACCAACAAGTACAATTAATTAGTAAGGATAATACACACACACACACACACACACACACGCTCCTATATTTAAGCCATTCATGGGTGCAAGGAGATGAAAACACGCAAAATGATGGTAAAAGAGCAAACCAGAGTATAGAGCTAATCATGGTACTCAGAAATGGTCACTTTGGGAGGGCTCACAGCAATAGATGGCTTAACATCGCACCCGTTGGTGACATGTTTGGACACACAGACATACAAACAGTAGACACAAACATGTCAAGCACTTCGCCAATCACGCGACCGACGACAAGGGCATCAGAAGAAGCAGCCATGGCAAACTAAAGCTAAAAGGGATGAAAAATTTGGGAATAAAAGAAGAAGAAGATCATCACCCAAGATGGATGAGAAAAAGGCTCAACTCAAGTGGAAGGGCTGGCGTAATGCAAGGCTTTATATAGAGGGATAAAAGTGAATTAGCCTATCAGATAAGTGTAACCCATAGGCCATGCACCGGGCATCATAAAGTTAATTGAAGCAGAGGGCGGCATGCGGAACGATGACCCTGAAGATAAAACCAGCAGCCTTTTGTTTCCTTGCTTAACAGGTGGTTTAATCACTGCTGTTGGGGGTAAGCATGCAGTTACACTTGGACAATGGACCTTATGGAGCCCACGAGAAGAACAATGGTTGTGCCGTAAAGGTACAGGTGGTGAGTGTAGGCCTTAAAAGCGCAAAATTAAAGCCCATTTTCGCGGAATGGTTTTGCAGACGCAAGTCAATTCCGACTTGCACAAGGGGTCATACTCATGGGTCAAAAATCAGAACTGAATAGCGCAAAATCCGGTGACATTGCCAATGAACCAAAGACAGGCATGTTCGAAATTTACAGGACAGATGTCGTGATGCAAAATTGAAATGATGATGATAAATTTTCTTGGGACATGTACTTGGTACTTGATACTTAATTATTTAAATGACACAAAATTTTCCTGTTGTTGCCGACCGGTTATTTGATCGGTTGTAAAGAAAGAGATAACACATTAAAAAAAAAAAAAAAGGAAGAGCAAAACCAGGAAATTCATAATGTTTTTATCTTCTCCAACATGCAAGTCCATTTTACTCACGATAATGGATCATTGTCAAACGCCACGAGCCGTTAAACAATCAGAACAGCTAAATAATGGTTCTCTCTTGACCCAAAAAAAAAAAAATAATCATAATAATAGTTCTCTCCTAAAAATATGGATATAGAGTGGGCCTTTGTGCGACAAAGGAACACTATTTAATCTGCAAGTCGAAATTTTTATGTATCCTGTTCATTAAAAAAAAACACTTGTTTTTCCTTTTTTTTTTTTTTGGACCACTGAAACATAAAACTTTCATCCATTAATAAAGAAGACAAATAAATGTTAGAAATACTAGGCAGCAACATTTTGAGGGGCATGGAGACGGAAGGGTGGCCCTTTTTTCTTTTTTCTTTTTTGTCGAATAAAAAAAAAACAAGATGAACATTAATTTTGCATTCTAAATATTGAATTTTGTAGTCGTGCACCCCACGTACTGAATTTTTCTACCAATGTATTGAATTTTAAATTTTCTTTTTAAATTACTGTTTATGATCACTCTCAAAAGTATTATTTAGCATTTAGTCCAAGCTTACTTGAGCTATGACTGATATCTAATTTGCCACCATCTCTGTCGAAAAAATTGAATTCTTCGAAGAAAAGGATGTAATTTAACAGTTGCTGGTGGTAGATCAAGAGAAGTGCTTCGTTCAAAAGCCATAGAAACTTGTCACTCACTTCCCCATTTGACAGATAATATACCAAAATGAGGCAGTGAAGCTGGCAGGGCCAGTTACTGTGAGAAGTTGATATTACAAAAAATTTGCCATGACTAGAGCATAAATAATAATAATCGCTCAACGCTGCCCCAACACCGCTGGCAACCATATTTCAATTTCACAGGCTGTCCTTCCAATATCACATGTTGGTGGACACCCACCACACCACAATGACTTCCAGATTTTTGGACCAGACCACTAGTGGTTCTAGGCATCTAGGCACTGGATAGAAAATTTTTTGGGAGCTATCCGTCTCAGGAAACAGCTACAGAAACGGCTGTTGGCCATGCCATTGCATAAATTTAAGGCAAAGATCAACAAAGAATTTTACAATTTCACGGCAGCAATCCTCAAAGTTCAGCAAATGGTATGACAATGAGGAGCATTTGTAAAAAACAAGCTAAGGCAATATTCATTGCATAGACAGATACTTGATGGGCGCTTGGGGGAGAATTGTTGGAGATTTGAGAAGAATCAACGGCTAGGGGCATACCGTCACTGCTAAGAGCGCATGAGTGAGGGTTGGAACCATCTGTGCCGAGCATCAAAGTTCGCAAAACAGCCGAAACTGTGTGAATGTAGGATGCCCGATTCTTGGCTAGGAGCCATGTGATACCCATAAGCTGGCAATCCCTGTTGTGCATTTTGGTTGTTCTGTCCTCTGATTTGCTTGAATTTAACGGCTTCTTGTTGTTAAGCTGCATCAAATTATTATCAGTCAGAAAACTAAACAAGTCGTTTATAATAGGACTAGTTAAGGTTGGTGCTTGAAAGCTATAAACTAGTACTCGTTTGGTGCAACATCCAAGCACAATCAAGTGTAAGCTGCCGTTTAGGCTTCATTTGTCAGCAAGATCTCAACAATGTGGAAGGACCCATTCATCATAATAACTATTAGAGTTCAATATGTGATCTATTTAAAATTTTATTCAACAGCTTAATTTTTTGTGTTGAATTGTTTTTTAACATGACATCAAAATGTCAAAGAGGATGTTAGAGTTTAATAGTTATATCCCAATTATGAAAGAATGAGTCCATTTAGAAATTTGTCATCATCCATCAATGAAAATCACAAGACTTGTAACTATGAAGAAATCATGGCTCTCCTATTCACAAACTAAATAAATAAATAAAGAAATAAGGAATAACAAATCCCAGAAGTATAATTTGTTATTCAACTGGCAATAAACAACATTATATATTATGATATTACAATCTAGATACATGACGCTTATACTAAAATCCCCTCAGAAATACAAATCGTACCTAATCAATCCACACTTAGTGGGATAAGCACAACTAGCTGAGAACCGACGATTCACATGCTCTTATTACTGATTCAGAGATAGAGCAAAATGCTTATATATGCCAGCAGAAGTGAAGCACAGAGGCCCAAAATCAGCTGCATGTTCTACCCTGTTTTTAGAATTCATACTTTTCAATTTACACAAGAAATGAGAAGCAGAAGCTTTCCCAATTTAACTAGGGTCCACAAGGCATACAGCAGAAGTGACTTCTTCATGAAACCTCATTAAAAGAAGAAAGATCAACAAAAAAAAGAAATCACAAAACGAAACCGAAAATTTGGGGAAGAGAATGATGATTAGAGAGAGAGAGAGAAGAGACTTACAAGATGGAGACTGTTTAAGCACTTGGAGCAGCCACCAAGACTAGGGAAAGCATTCACCTTGGAGGTGCTACTCAAGCAATCTCTTTCTAACCTCTTGACGCTCCTGTCCCCAACAAGCTTTCCATCTTGGGTCAATGAAAATGCCTCGGGGCAGTTCAAGGGGTGCAACCTGATGCCACAATAACAGCACACCAGGTCGCAGGTCTCATTGGGTTTGACCAACTCTATGCCTCTCTCTCTCAGCGATTTGCCGAGGTTGTCAACGCACGTCTCCGAGTCATCAGGCAGCAGTGGCATGTTCATTGACGTTGGAACCAATCTGCCCGCCCTGCTAAGTGCGGTGGCAGAGTAGGCGGAGTACAGCCAGGCTGCCAGGACCGGGCAGCACCGGCTCCTCCGGAGGTTCTCATTGCCGCCACTGCCGCTGCCGCATGCTGACTTCATGCTATGAAAGAGCTCATCAGGGAGGTCTAAAGGACAGCCCGCTGCGTTGGATTGTTCGGGGAATGCAGGGATTGTTACTGAAGGTGACGGGTTTGGCAGAAATGGCTGGACTTTTGCCGGGTCCGGGTCGGGTGAACCCAGAACGAGAAGAATGGGAGAGACGAAAAACAGTAAGGGTGAGAAAAATAAATGCTTTGGAGACATCGGTGGTTTGGGGAATTATGGTGGGCGTTACGGAAGTGGAACGGTGTGGGCTATAGCTTTTAGGTTGTGTAGATGGATGGATGGAGAGAGAGAGGGAGATCTAGAGAGAGAGAATTTAAAAGCAAGCATCGGGTTTGGAGAAAAGGCAAGGGAAAGCAATGGTGGGGTTGAGGAAGGCTCAGGCAGTGGGGTTGGGTGGAATTTGGATGCTTCTTGCTCAGTTTGATGTTTTTGTTTTGGTTAGATCCATCAAAGGTTCATAAATTTTGGCACTTGGTTGGAATTCCTTGTGATCAAGAGCAGTGTATCATGAAGAAATCATTAAAATGTACGGATTTTAAGAGGTCTTAATATGCACTAATTGTGGTGTACTGTACACATGTGCAGTGGTAATTTGTTCACTTCCATGGTTAAGCGATAAAGTTATCTCTACCTGCAGTTGCCGCCTAAATAAGAGCAATCACAGTGACACATTTGCAACTTGCCTTCTTAAAAAATGGCATTTTGAAGGATAGGCTTCACACTTTTGTCGGGAGAGAAGCTTAGGATACCCTTAAAAATTAAAATTAAGGTCCCTAGATATTCATTTCCCAGCTCTAATAAACAATTAAAAATAGTACAATGATCTAGAAAATTGGGTACAATGTTGTTTTACAAAAGTAATGAATAGGATAGTAAATACATCTATAATACATATTTAAAAATGTTGCTTTGCTAGTTTAGTAATTAAAAAATTAATTTATATCATATGAGTTGTGAGTTTAAATTTTCGTTAAAATATTTAATAAAATTAAATGTTTGTCAAATGTGTATAGTTATGGGAGGCTAAATTTTATTACTGAATATTATGAAATTTATTTAATTGTAAGCTCAATAACAAAAATAAGTTTATTATATAGTGTGAATGCGCCTTTTTTTTTTTTTGACAAAATTGTAAAATATCACTTTGTTTTTTCATGTTATGAACTAAAAAAAAATATATGTTTTCTCCCAGCCTTAGTCCCTTTGTTGTGGGCAAAAAAACCCCATTATCTAAAAAGAAATGGCGAAATAAATAGTCAGGAAATCAATCCGACGTGGGGGCATCTAAGATGGCTGGGTAATATTGAAATAAAACAAGCAGTCCGTAATTAGGGATGATCTCAAACTTTTTTTTAGCATCTGTCCACGTTCCAAGAGAGGTATTAATTACTAATATACTGTGTTTCTTAAGCATTTCATTAAGTAAGTGAGAGTAATAATATTAAAAAATTACAATGAAAGGAACTATATTAACACTTTAAGATTTAGTTGAAAGAAAATTTTCATCTTCGTATAAAGTATAGTTTCAAAAAATATTACGTTGCTCCCTAAAATATGAATATAAAAATAAAAACAAAATATTATGGATGTATACTGTTTAACTCTCGTATTTTCGATAAATAAAAAAATTTTAAATTATATAAATATATATATTATATATTTTAATATTTTTTTTTTTTAAAATAATAATTTCATAATAAGTAGTATCATAACCTAACCTGTCTCACCTTAAAATTTTTTATTTAGCATGGGAGAAGAACAAAATTCTTTTATTTAATAAAAAAAGTACTGTGTCTGATTAGCATCTAATGCAATGTTTACTAATTAGTGCTATGGGGATTGTATGCTTCATCATTTGGCTCCTCCGCTACTAACTGTTAATTTTTAGTGAGATTTGGAACTCTGGAAGGACGAAAGTACTCAATAGTGTTGACTAGCACCCACTTACACATTGTTTACTGGAGAGAATTTGACTTCAGACATTCTTTGAGAAGTTAAGAAAACACAATTGTTTTGCATGATACATTATATCATATAGTTGCCCTACAAAAAACGTGACAAAGAAGCATGCTAGCTATCAAGAAATGAATGTGATCTTTTTGGTATGATGACCTCCAGACTATACGAAATCCAATTATTTTGTGGCTGCTCTGGGATTGGCGCAGTTCTCATCATCCCTGCTCTCTGCAACAGAAAATTCAGAAGAAGAAGAAGAGGAAAATTCAACCTTTTTCTTCGGGCCGGTAATTATGCATTTGTTTTTATTTTTTGAAAAAACGAAACACATTGTTTTAATTTGTACGACAAATGATAGCTCCCTCCACCTAGTTCTCATTTATTTAAGTCTAAATCCAATGGCCTATAAGTTGCATGACCCAGTTTCAAACAATTTGACACTTTTCTCAAAGATTGCGTATTCACACAAGGTTATGTGACAAATTATTTTTCTTTTAATTTTAAAAAAAAATCCATGAATAATGACTGTAGATGAAAGCATTTAACATTCAACGCATACATGAATATGTATTTTTCTGATTAACTGGCCCTTTTTTAAAACGTATCATTTGGCTTTCACATATCATGACCATTTTAGTTACTGGTAAACAACCCCTTTATGAAAAATAATAGTGAAATTAAGTACAACGTTGAAATTTTTTTTGTATATATATATATATATATATATTTTCCTTATATCATGACTATATTTATTTTGTTTGTCACATCAAATGTCAAGTGCATTTAATAATTAATTCTGCTATCCATCTTAAGGTGCGGGGCATCTTTCTGGTTCTGGTTGAGGTTGAGGTCGAGGTTGAGGTGCATTGCTTTCTATTTTCTGATGTGCATTAATGGAAGAATACAATATTAAGAGTCAGCAAAGACAGATCCACCATTATTGACCCACTATTTTCTTGTGAATCTACAGTTGCATATACATGCGTGCGCCCGCGTGTGTGTGCACGGCAGTCGATCGGCATATAACTTATATTGGGCACCCCAGAGGATGAGGTACACCCAGTACTATTAAAAGCAATTGCTACAGACATAAATTGCAGTCTGAATCTGCTCACGACAACGGATCCACGAGATGTTCTATGGATCTGGATTCCGGAGTTTACCCGACTCATTTCGGTCGGTCGGGACTTTTCGATGTAAATACAGAAGGAAAAGTCTGGGTACATAACTATAATACAGTTTGTATTGGGTAAACACGAAGATTTTGAACATGCTTAGTTGTGAGAATATGTTGTTATTTTATGAATGAAGGTGAGAAATCATTTTTTTCCCCTCCTTAATTTCAAAAAATTTTAAGGAGATTGATTTCTTAATATTGTATCAAAATGTTTATGATCGAGTGAAAATGAGTTTAAATCTCGTTGTTTTCATATTTGATAGTAAATTAATTGTGAATTTCTGAAAAGGAAGAGATTAGCAGATCCCAGGATGCTGTTCAATAGAATAAAGGTGAGAAATGAAGTTTCTTGGAATACGAGGTGCTTGTTTGAGAAGTGTACGACGCTTTCTTAGGCTATTTCTGTGGTCTTTCTAAATTTAAGGGCTAACCGATGACTCACAAACAAAAATGAGGAAATAGATTTGTAAGCTCGAAACCTTGTAATAGAATTTAAACTTGATGGAAATATTAAAGACTGACGAATGAGGTGAATTCATTGAAGATTCACAGACCAAAAATGGAGAGTCTTGGTGTTACTGTAAGATTACTCTCGATGAAATATAGAGCTCAAAAGAGCCGTAGGTTGCATTGCATATGCCATGATTGCTTATTTTCAATTACTTTTTACAAAAGTGGTCACTGCAATGAGTTGCCTTGTGCAAATCCAAAATGTTTTTAAATGGAACTTTACATTGAATGCTATAAATTACCCCTACATTGTCACCATCTATAAAACCTTGCTTTCCACTTTATACCATCTTATATCATTGAACTTCTATCTCCCTGGTTTCATTTATATATATATATATATATATATATATATATATATTCATGGAAAAGCTTCTTGCACTGCAGAGATAGTGGCATCGTACTAACAAATGGATGGAGTTGGCTGGATGCAGGACGGGAATCTTATTCCTTGGCATCTTTCCTTAGTCAAGAAAATGCAATCCCACCTGCACAAAGCAAATTCAATTCTTCTGTCAGCATCTTTGTTCTCTCTACTGACTACTAAAACTTCTACTGTGAGGTGAGTCTGTCTTATTTGTTTATGTTCATGAAATTGCATAAGCAGTTTCATTTACATTCTCTTTTTCATGCTCCTTTGCCACGTTTATTTTCCTGGTAAGATCGGTTCATCCAATGATTCCCATCATTGTTTGTTGCCTTACTGCTGCCCATACGCCTTGTTTTCATGATTTCATCTGCTTTCATTAGACTATACCTGCTTTTTCATTATTCTCTGAATGAGGGAATTGTAAATCATTCTCTAAGGTTAAAGAAAATAATGATGTTATGGTGTTTCTTGTGCGCCTTAATGTTGTTTGGGTTATCTACCAGCAAATCATGATTAGGCAATTGCTACAATTCACTGATTTTGATGAAAGTAGTAAGTACATGCAAATGCTTGCTAAATATCAGTAAGGTAATCAATTTGTATGTTCATGATGGCATTGCTCGTTTTAATCATCCAGCTTTCGAAACATTCAGACGGGAAAATTTTCAAAGCATGTCTCTATACTGTAAAATGATTTTGGAATGAATCTCAAACCTGCTATACGTAAGCCATCAAGAAAATACCATAATCCAAACCCGGATTCAGGTAATAACTAGGATGTGTATGATATGTTGCTATGTAAAGAATTAACGTAATTGCACGTTGCCCTTTGCTCAAACAACAGAGTGGTTGCTAGCATAGCATCATTGTTATTTTGCTGCAAAGCATGATTATGAGCATATTCTACCTGCTCGTTTATAGGAACAATTTCCGTTTTATAGTCACCTCCTTAAACTTTAAATAAATTCCACAACAAAGCCAGTCATATGTCTAAAATGTAACAAAATTTAAATTTTGGTGACCTTTTCGGCAAAATGCTTGTTTCTTGGCCCACGTTAAGAGGCTTCTTAATGATGCAACAATTCACAATTTGCCTTTCTTTACCATAATCAACTTAAACTTTTACAACACCTGAATACATACAGAAGCAAGCACATTTCCTCCTGCACCATTACTTGCCATGGTACATATTCTACTTAAAGTTTTGTACTCTAAAGGTAAAAACTGTATTATTGATTCTGCCTTACCTCCTTTACTTTCATGCAGTAAATTTTAAGATATGAAGAGTGTGAATTACTTGCATGCAACAACTATTTACTGTGCGTATAACATAAAGAAGGACAGTGTCCCTTATTCTTCAGACCAAAAACTTCTTTTTTTTTTCCTGTTGCATTGCACTCACCAGTGGAACAAACTGAACTCTGTGTTTGTTGATAATTTAAATGGGGCTACATCAAAAGAACTGGAGAATCTGTCTTCTCCAGAATATGCTATCACTCATGCTATTTATGTCAATGAAGTCCTACCGTTGTTAGCAGAACCATGGCTTCTATTAATCTTTGCTACTGTTGATTATGAGGTGAAATCTATCTGATATGGGCGAAGAAGGCACGCCACGAGATAAACTGTATGATTCTCTCTGCAGGATGTTTTATCAGGTATGAAGTGAGGCAACCTTCTGAGTTATGTCATCAACAGTCTCATCACCGACCTCCACAATCATCTCCTCCTGCTAAGAATTAAAAAAACAAAGAAGGTAAGAAAGGGACAAAGCAAACGAGGCTTTGATTGTTGCATTAGAATATAGAGATCTGCCTGCCAGCAAACTTTAACCACTAACACATCTTCGACATTAACCATTTAAGAACATCATCTTTAACTTTATTTTACATGTTTTCACTCTATTGGCAATCGACCATCCCATAGATAAATACAATATCTAATTTAAGTAACATAAATTACCTCTGTATCTTGCTTTTGTTGCACACCGACACACTTGGAGGCACTAATGCTAGCACTCTTCATTAGGCTTCTATTGCTGTAATTTGGCTTGCAAGGCCCATTTTGTCCTTCCAGCTTTGCAATGTCTGAACCATTGGCTTGCCCTGGAGGGCTCTGAAGACTTGATGCAACAGAATCTGCATTTCGCCTCTCCAAGTGATTGTTGTCCTCTTTTTCATCCTTGGGAGCAGGTACTCGCTCCCTGATAAAAAGATCAAAAGTTGTGGCTCTTTAAATGGATGGTGTAATGCACATGATTAAATGGACTGGGATCCATAATTTATTACAATGTTGACCAAGATTCAACAATAGCATCCAAGCAAGAAAAAGAGTGCATACGAAGGCTACATAGATTATTAAATTGACTGTAATCCATAATTTATTACAATGTTGACCAACAATAGCATCCAAGAAGACTTACATTTTTAGGGTGTATTTGATGGTATTTTCTTATCCATGCTTTCAAGAAAAGAAGAAATCACTTCATTAACATGGTTATTACAGTGAAAACCGCTTTCTTAAAAATGGGTCTTCAACTTTTCCAATTATGAATAGGATCTCTGAATTGAAAAATTGGAATGAAAAAGAGGGCTTTGTTGAACTAAACCCTTTAAAAATCACATATTCTATGCCAATACGAACCTTGGCAATGAAGCATGTTGTCTTTTTGGAGTGGGGTACTTCTTTCTCCTTTACCATAATGTTCCTCAAGATGTGCAAATTGTCGCTTGAACCGATCAACACCACTATAGTTGACAAGAAGAAACAACTTGGGTTATCTGCTTATGGCAGAAACTGTGCAATCACAATTCATCTTTTATTTTTTTTTACATCACTTTTTCATGAATGACTTAAAATCTTTTCTACAAACTAGAATGTGTGTGTTGATGAAGAAACTGATTTCTTTATTTTTTTTTTTCATGAACCACCATGCATATACTACCCACCAATTTAAGAACTTCTCAAGTGAACATGTATTGCCAGACAAGGAAGAATAATACATTACAAGGTCATGAAACAAAGATTTGAAAGTTCTTCCATTTTTGCGGCAATCTAACAAATTTGTGCTCAAAGCAGTAAGGTTATGTCTATCAATGAAGCAACAAGACTCTGAGTCTTTGGTAGAACAGTCTGTGCATAGGTTTCTTGGCTTATGGTTACCAGGTCAGGCTTAAAATTTTAAAAAAAAATTAGAAACAAAAGAGGATGACTTAATTACATTTCTAAACCAAAAGACAGATGACAAAAATGAAATTTGATGAAGAAGATATGGACGGAAAATAACTGTCCTCTCTGGTGTATAAATAAGTGTCCTTGGTCCAATATGAAGACTGTTTGTCATTAAGACTAGATCAGTTAACAGTCTAAAAACACCTGATGCCATGTTGAAAAGTATATTGAATATTATGGTCATGGAATAATGTTTCCAGTGCTCGTGTTTCTTGTGTTTTGCTACTTCTTCATCTTCACGCCTCCTATGGCATATCAAAAAACTGTTCAGTATCCTAACAGCCACCAGAAAACCATATTCTGCTCCTATAACTCCTGATCTCTTATCATCAACCAAAAAACCTATATTATCAACTATCTCTCTCTAGGCTCATTCCAAGGCAGATTTGTAAAATCTGTCGATTACAATCAATAATGCCTCAAACTGTTTTCATATAAAAATACAAAAAGAATACTGATTTTAGGACATATATTACAAGCCACCCAAACAAAGCCGCATTTTACCCCTCAGCTCCCATTGCATGGTTAATTGCTGGGTACAGATAATCTAGGTATCTGTTTCAAAAAGAAAATTTTCAGAAAAAAGGCAAACTCTGGTGTTTTACTAGGTCGAATTGACCTAAGTTAATGATAGAAGTCTGTGATTAACTTCTCACAAACTGCAGGACAAATGGAAGCTTTCATGGTTCTGTTAAGGACCAGACCCTAGTTCAAGAGCAGTCAATATTAGGCAAAACTCAGACCACTAAACATTACTGCAGAGCTTCATAGGAAAACCAAGGAGCTCATATGAAAAACAATTCCACTATGATTAAATTAAGATTTCAGCCATGAGATAAGTGCAAAATTAGCTAGTGTTCTCTGACCAATGAATGACTCATATCAGAGGTTCACGTCAAAAATACATGAAGTGCCTACTTTTATCCACATCTTTCTTACCTTGGGTACATAAAACTTGTCTGCTCACCACCACGAAGGTACTCATGCAGCATCTGAGGATGATACTCTAATATCTGCTTATAACAGCAACAAAAATAAATAAATAAAAATAAAACCTTAATCCCAAATTTAATTGGGGTCAGCTATAAATATCTGCTCACAAGCAAGATTTAAATACAGCCACACAGATGTGAGAAACAGAGACGATATGAAAGCAATGTATATGAAACTCATGACCATACCTCTCGGTAGATCAATTCTCTGACATCATCTTTTGTCAATTTCCTCCTCTCAAATTCAAATTCGAGTTTTGAAATAGGTTGAGTGGATGGTTCACGATCAACATTTGCCAAACCACGGAAGTAGGGATCAGCTAATGCCTGCCACCACAGGTATTGGAATCATGATACACAGAAAGCTGAAAAAGAGAGATCTTGCCCAAAACTGATAAAGAGACTTCTTGCCCATCAGTTTTTAGTTATAACTTTGAAAGCATGATTGTTTGAAGCATCGAATCTTGCTTACCACTTCTGCTGTAGGGCGATCTTTAGGATCAAATGCAAGCAGGCGCTCCAGCAGTCGAAGAGCCAAGGGATCTGCATTGGGAAACTTTTGTGAGAATGGAACTGGTTGTTTTCTCCGCATGCTACTAAGGTACCTCCTGGCTTTTTCATTCCGAATCTGCAATCATCATGATACATAGAAAATTATGAAAAGAAGCAGAACTTTTTGGTCTTTTGATAATACAAAAGTGGGGGGTACAATGAAATACTGACCCTTGAAATGGATTCTACAGGAGGAGTGCCAAGCAAATCTGTCATGAGATCCAATTGGTGGACCACATTTTTCCCAGGAAACAATGGCTTTCCTGTAAGCATTTCAGCAAATATGCATCCTATGCTCCAAATATCAATTGCAGGGGTGTACTGCAAAAGACAAGGGAATGTTAACATCAATCCTGTTTTCTCATGCACACTGGCCAGCATGAATCCTACCATAATTGCATTCAAAGTTCATGACAAGAAATGTCACTTTTAAGTGAAGTTCTATAGTTTAATTCAATCATATTCTTTGAATTGGCAGTTATTCCCAAGATACAAATGTCTGCAAACTGTAATCACTGAATCGAGAAATGCAACAGTCACCTCCTCTTATGGAAGCAGGCTTTGCAGCCCAAACAGACAAACATTCTTGGTGTTCTTTCTCTCTCTTTTCATCTCTTTCATGGTGTTTTATTATTCATCTAATTACTGGATTTCCATTGATGAAAAAATAAATCTACAAGGAAAAGAAGACACAACAGAAGCAAAGAAAGAAACCAAAGTGAAAAGGCATGCCTATTAAATTCTTGGTGTTCAGATGAGAAAAAAATTCTGTATCTTATGCATACTTAAAGCCACCTTAGCAACTGGAAAAGGATAGGAAAGCTTAAAAAAAATGTTGAGATCAGAACGATATTGGGCAGCATACCTTGGAGAAGAAAGAGCCACAGAGTTCAGGAGCTCGGTACCATCTGGTCGCCACATAATCCTTCACAAAATTTGAAAAAAAAAAATTAGAAATGCAGTACTCTTGATGATTTCTCGGCACAAAGTTTCTTGGGAGGGGGAAACCAAGCATAATAGAAGGGAAGGGCAACTAAATTTCATGACTTTCACAGTAGAGTGACATACAGTCCAAAATATAGCTGATGGTGCATCATTAAAAGATACTCGAGCAAGACCAAAATCACATATCTTCAATTTGCAGTCAGCATTAGCAAGAATGTTTTTTGGCTTTAAATCTCGATGAAATACATTTGCTGCAAAAGATCCAGAACTTTGAATCAACCATCAATACAGCCATAGAAAGCCAAGAGACACAGAAATGCACTGACCTGTATGGATATATTTCAGACCACGAAAAAGCTGGTACAAGAAAATTGATAATGCTCAGGGGTCAGATCATCATTTGCCTTAATTACTTGATGAAGATCAGATTCCATCAACTCAAACACAACATATATATCTCTGAATTCCCTCCGTGAAGGTGGTAGCATAATATGCTTTATTTCCACAACATCAGGATGGCGTAGCAATCGAAGAAGCTTAATTTCCCTGAGAATACGTGTTGCATCAGACACATGCTCAAAAACATCATTAATCTTCTTTATTGCAACCTGTTCTCCAGTATGAGTATCAATGGCAGAGCCAACAACACCATAACTCCCTTTACCAATGACTTCCTGTATTTGATATCGAGTTCCCTCTCCATATTCAGTGAAGAATTCTGCTTCTGCTGAGCCCTGTACAATGATTGGAAATCAGTATTACCAATCTAAGACTAATTTGATATGGAGAAAGACAAGAAGAAAGTGTGTGTAAAAGTAGGGATCTAGACATTTTATCATATCACTGAAACACAACCGAAAAAAAGAAAAAAGGGCAGAAAGAGACAACAGAGGAACCATATCCTTCAAAGCCTGGTAAGCACTAAGAAGAAACATCTCCTGAAATTTGTCTTAAAGACATTTGAATAAACTTGGAGGTCATGAGATACAAAGGAAGTCATGAGATACCTATAATCTTTCCATGTACAACATTATATAAGCTCCATATGGAGCTCAAGGGACAACATGACAAGCATGAATACCACAATACACTGAACGCGATCAGAAACTACTCATTTTTTGATCGTTGATACTCACTAAAATTCAAAAATGACTGACAGAATATATTTCATGAATGAATAGCATATCTGAAGATTACTTCAACTTGTTTCTTTTTCTTATTTTTCCTTTCGGATTGAGGCAACACAATATATTGATCCATTCAAGATTAAAGAGCTAGAAACAAAATTATCAATCACCATCAAAAATAAGAAGCCACGTCTGGAATGAACTTACATGCATCCTAGAAACAAACTCTTCGAAAAAGTTACGACAACACGCTACAAAAAAGAACGTTAGACTCTCAATAACTCGACACGGTTGGAACCGTGGAAGAGAGCATTTAAAACACAAGCCTTCAAGATCTAAGGTGATATAAATTCAACTGTTGGCGTTCAACAATTACATGACAATCCTCCAATTAGAAAAAAAAAAAAAACAAGCTATTAAAATCTTTTGGCCACCACTACAACCCATGAAAAGCAAGAAGTACTTCGATCCTCCTTAAAAAGAAGGAAAAAAGAACATAAATTTACCACAGAATGCAATCTTCAGAGAACCAGAGAAACAAATTTACCAACAAAAAAAAAAAAACCCCAAAAAAACAAAGAGAGATATGTAAATGAAAAGAACCCAGAAACACCCAGATCGGCATATTGGCATTAGAGAAGAAAAAGATCAAAAACCTTCTTGTGAGGATCCATGACGGGGCCAAAAGCGCAACGGGTGGTGCGTTTGGGAATTCTAATGAGCTTTAATCCAGAAATATCAAAATCCACAATTACCGCTACCTCCTCCACCACTCCTCCTTCCTTTCGTGCCTTCTTGGCAACAACAGCACCCGATGATTGTGGCTGGCCACTACTATTACTATGGTAACTATAATTTTGGACACGACCCACAGCGTTGTTCAGCTCAGTTCTATTATTGGTGGTAGCATAGCTATTATCATTGTTACTAGCACAAATAGTCGAAGAGGTGAAGTTGCGGCGTTGAAACCAGCGTCGAACACGGTCCGCCAGACTTCCATTCCCCATTTAATCGGTTCCCAAATTCGTCGGCATTGCTCGCCAATCCTCCGACTCCTCTGCCCTTTTATATGCTATTTTTTATCTCCCTATACGCCCATCTTTTTCTTGTCGTTTCACACGGCACAACGCGTTGTACTTACAATTCTTCAAATGGGGTTGGATTTAATAATATAGGTTTTGTCCTTTTTCTCGTCTCGTTGTCTCGTTGTTGTCTGGGGCCAGGTCGTCACGCGAGAGAGGAGACTGGTAAGAAGCGCTGTTGCTGAGTTTGATGTTATAAAGTGGTGGTTAAACTTAAGTTCACATGAAGTCAAATCAGATATACGGACATCATGATTAAGTCTTATGTCGCTGTTCTGTTATGTTTTCTAGCCTCAATTATCTCTTGCTTAACGGCCGCTTATGCGCATTGCACACTCCATCGCCAAATTGCCACCAAAATACGGAGTGTTAAAAGTGAAACATTTATCGTCACCTCAAAATTTAAAGGTATTTGGTGAAGGGAAAATTTACATGAAATCATACACCAATGGTGTAATTTAATGATAAAGTAGTTAAATTTTTAATTTTAATAATCATGATTCAAATCTTATCACAATGGACAAAAAAAAAAGAAAAAAAAACTTACCTTAAATTCTGAGCTCCAGATTGACTTATTATAAAAGTCATGAATAAGTTATTAGTCACGTCAAATATAAAGAAAAACAATAAAAATGGGTGGCGGTTGGCTACCAACCAAAAAGAGCCCATTTTTGTGAAGGAAAATAAAAGAAGGGGATTTCTCCCCCTTTGATGCATGGCGTTTAACTATGTGCTAGCGTCCAAAAGCAAGGTTTTTTGTTTTTTTGTTTTTTTTGACCTATTTAACCAGCACACGGTGACAGTCAGGGCAAGTGTTGAAGACAAGAGTAATACAATTAGGCAACACTAACATAACCAATAATAAAGAGAACAAAATTAACCCAAAAAAAAATCTAAAAGAACAATATCATTCCGAAAGAAACTAATGAACAATATTGTCCAATTATATGTTAGCAAACATTTGAAGCCATGAAAGAACAAATTAAGCTTTTAAATGTTGCGAGGGACTATTTGACTTACTATTTATCATTAATGTCAGTCACCATGTAATGGTAATCATAAACCGTACTCAGTAGTTTGCTAGAAAAACAAACTATATTGTTGAGGTTGGGCTGAATCCTTAGACCGATTACCATTGCCATTACCATTATATGGGTTATGGGACAAGATCTTTGTGATGTTTGAAGAAATTAAAGCCTTGGCATTTAAGCCAGGTAAAATTTGCAAAAGAAGAAAAATAGAACGGAAAAGAAAGGGAGACATGGGGAACTAAACGTGAAAGCAAGTTGCTTTCTTTCATTATGGTTGAGATATGGATCCCATGACTGCTAAAATAACTCGTATTTGTTTAACATTAAAGGTGATCCACGAATGACAAAGGCAGGTTCTGTGCTAGAACTAAGGCGTCCGAACTCTGAAAGCGTGTGCCCTGGAAGCCCAGCTGTAAGCGAAGCTGCTTTTCAGTCCAAGTCTTTGTCTTGATGAGCGGCTTTTGTCATAGTTTGTAGCTTGTTAGCCCGTGAATTTGGTTTATTGCAGAATTGAGAGAGTTTTGTCCTTTTTGACTATGGAGCCTGTCGGAACACATGATCACAAAAACTAAAGAAAGGGGAAATAAGAAAAAATGAAACATTTCCCGGTCCATGACAGCAAAACTTCTTTAAAGTAATACTACTCAACTCTTCTGTACGTTGATACTACGCATCTCGTTAAGTTAACTTTTATAAAAAAATTAACGATTCCGTAAGAAAGTAGTATTAAAATTTATCTTTATTTATTGTAAGATTCTCATCTTCACACGCATATCCAAAATTTTTGACGAAGATACGAAAGAATTCAGAATAAAAAAATATAACAGTTATAAATTACATAACTCTTGTTTTATCAAAAAAAATAAAAAAATATTAAGTCATATAAATATAAATATTATACACTCAATATATTAATTTTTGAAAAAATATAATGAACTTATGACATGTAATAATCAGGGCTAATGTGTCAAACGGAAAGCACCCCTTTTACTATTGCCAAAGTAGAAACTCGCGTATTTTGATCACAGAGAAAAAAAAAAAGAAGAACTTGCATGGTAACCAGGGGAAGTGATTAACCGTCCTAATATTATTGAGTTTACACAAAATAAAATTTTATTTATTTAAAAATTAGCTGAGTCTATATATATATATATATATATATATATATATATATATATATGAAATTATTAATCAGGCTATTACTTGGATGATAGAAAAAAATTTGGCTCACAATAGATCCTTCCACGGAAATACGAATTTTAGCAAATCGACGTGATGGGATCTCTTAGAGTAAGAACCACCGCCACCGTCGAGCTATAAGAGGGAACCGACTTCACAGTTTATGGGGCTATAGGGTATACGCTAATTCGATAGTCATACACGCTCGCTTTCAAATGTGAACAAGTACAAGTGCATTTGTATTAGTTAATTAATAAAAAAAATTAATAAACAAATAAATCCTTAAATATCCTTTTATATAAATCCTTAAATATCCTTTTATTGAGCTAGAACCCATTAAATCTCTTTGCTGGCCCTCGAATTCCGAGCCCATAACTTTTTGCTGGTGTAGGCATGTCCGTGGGTTGGAATCCACTTCCACTTCTTGCGCCAGTTGTGTTTTTTTTTTTCCTATTTACTCCCAGGCCAACTCGGCCAGTTTTAATAAGATCACATAAAATATTTGGACTCGAAGGATTTATTGTCACGTCACATAAAAAGAGAACGCTGTTGTGAAGATTATACATTTTAATAACCTGCTTTTGACAAAAAGGTGATCATTCCGTGAAAATTAATATCAAAATCAATTTAATCCGACGTATAATTTGGTGAGAAAAAATGTGATATAATTTTAAGTTAAATAAAAAAATAAATTGAACGTGAGATCAGTATATCCTAACAAATTATACTCAAAATTAAGCTCGAGTTAGCTCAATAAACAATGTGAATGGGTCTAGCTGTGTTATGCTTATGTTGCCTGAAAATGTGAATCAAAGAAATAATCTGAAAACATGCATGTAAAATAATTTCATGACATCTTAATCCTTTCATTCCAAATTTGGATTAATCATTGATGTGTCGAATCTGCTACAATGCCGCACAAAGCAAAACATTATCGTGGGACAAAATAGGAGTGAATTGAATTAGGCATAATAGATCAATAAAGTTTAGAGGATCATTCGAATGGGATAAAAATTTGATGCTCAAGTAAACGTTTTCTTTAGTTTGACAATTTGCGAGACAAATCTGCTCTTTGAAGGGCACAAAAGCTCTCTTGATGTACCCCCCCCCAAAAAAAAAAAAAAACCAACAACAAAGGGGATACAGTCATCCAAATAACATTGTGCTCACATGTTGTCCCGACTTCCTCACGCCTACTCTGCTCCTCTCTTCGCCTGAATCTACAGCCGCCACCTCTGCGATGATCACTGTTTGTGGGGTCTGATTGGTATTATCTTCCTAGAGTTTATCTTTCAGTGGCCGGCCTCTGCGCTTCTTTCGCCCGTAAAACGCCATCTTCTCCTTGACCACCACCTCCTTTTCTTGATCATCATCTCCCAGTTTCCTGCCAAGTTTCTCCGTCTTCTTTGCCTCCATTTTCTTTGACTTTGTCAGTCTCCAGCTTGGCTTCTTCGCCTCCTTTTGCTCTTTCTCCCAACCCATCTTCACTCCAATTGTTGCTGCAGATTTTCGAGGTCTTCCCCTGCGCTTCATGGGCTTGCCTTGCGGTCCTTGTAATGTTGGTAGTCCTTTTTCAGTTACAGTCTTCGGGGGCTTAACGGACAGAATTGTCTGAGCTCGAACAGAAGCCTCCGGTGCTAATGGCATCTTGTGTTGCTTCTGCTTCTTTCTCCGTTTCTCGGGATTGGATGTTGGTGTGCAGAACTTGTAACAGCCGTTAGCAGTGATGGTGATCATGCATTTGTCAATCTGCTTGGCAAGATGGTGAGAAAGAAAGCTTTCGTGAGCCCACGGCAGGTCATGGTAGTGTGACTTTATGTAAGGAGATATAGATGCTTGGGTAGTAGAGCCTCCTCCTCCTTTCAATGCGTGCATAGCCCTGTATATCATCTTAAAAAAAAAAAAAAAATTTGCATTTTTCATGTCATTCAGTTCATGATCCGAATGGCATGTCAACAAGGAGAACTCGAACAAACAAAATAAAAGGAAAAGCTTGATTTTGAGGAGCTTGCCAAATTGAGTACTAATATTTACTCTTACCTGTGAGTAAGGTGGATGATCAGGTACAGGTAACATTCTATATTGGAATTGAGCCTCACGGTGCACAGATGCTTGCACTATTGATGACCGTGGCAGTGTGAATCTGGCAAAATCAAATGCAGCATTCTTTCCCTTGAATCCTTTGAATAAGGCCAGGCCACTGCAAGGATTTGAGTCATTCCAGTTGCTGCATCCTTCTCCTGCGGTGACTTGATGAGCTGGTTTTCTGATCATAGTTCTCCGGATTAATGGAGTTTGTGGCTTGATTGAGGTAATTGATTTGATGGTAATTTGATTTCAAACAGCTTGATTTGGTTCGTGGTTACAAAGGCAAGAGAAAACTGGCCCCCATCATGGAACTAACATGATAACCAAAAGGAGTGCTTTAAGAATGAGAAAGATGGGGGAGCTATATAAAGAAAATCTATCTGGAATAATCCTGGCCTTCAGGTTGAGTTTCCTAGCACCTGATCTCCAAGACTAAAATGCTGTAATATTATACATACATGTAAGATTGTTTTGTATATTTATTTATATCGAACAAAAATAAATCAATGCAAATGAAATGCCAGTAGGAAAATTTAATGACAACCGTGGAATGAGATGTGGCCATGTGGGTCGCTGGAAAGTTACATGTTTTTGTCACAGTTGCAAAATTAAAAGGGGATTGTTATTATTAAAAAAACACAAAAATGGACAATAGCTATAAATGCGAAGCACGCTCGTACGATCAAGAAAAGGTTAAATAGAAGTAGCTAAAAAAAAAAATGAAAAGGTTTGAGGTTGGGTGAAGTGATGAGTGTGAAGTCTCTCTCTGTGGATAGATAGATGTTTTTCTGTTCCCAAAACACCGGAGAAAAAACTAGAATTTTGAGCAGCTCATCCCTCTACCTAATGTCACGGCCATTACTCTCTTTTTTAAAAGGTTAATATGTTAGTTAACACGTTAGGTTGGGTGTGTGCAGCGCACACGTATCTTGACCTTAGAAGCCACACTCCAGCTATTTGATACAGCAAAATGTACCATAATACCCAAACTAAACTAGATGTTTTCCGAACTCGACAAGTTCATTCCTAAACCCATTTAAAGGAAGATCACGTGTATGGGTATGCGCGCCCGCATATAAAATAAAATGTGGTACATATTTTCCAACTTAGGATTATTACTACATTAGTCTATATTGGCAAACTTAGGAAAGTGGAAAGTAAGATAAAATCCCTTCCTTATAATTAGGGATGAAGAATTCAAATGAAAAACTACGTTCTTCGTCAACCTTGCACCGTGAATGGAATGATTGAAAGACGTACACTTCCTTGAACACTCGGAAGCCTCCCATTAAGTGCTTTTTTGTAGTCAGCATTCATTTATGATCTTCATGTGAGCCACTAAAAGAAGCGACGGAAAAAGAACTGTTGGAACCCAACACGTATATCTCACAATAAAGAAACATGAAATTCTAAATAACGTAAAGAAGGACATAAGTACAAGCACACACCCCCATCACCCAGATTTTCCCTTTTGAGATTTTAGTCGGCAAATTTTTTATTTTTCAAATGTCAGTTAATAATTTTTTTTTAAAAAATCCAAATCAAATCATCATTATTTCAAAAAGTTTAAAAGTGTGTATCTCTACCATTCTTGTTTGTTTGTTTTTTCCTGAAAAATAAACGTTAAGCGATTATATGATGATTGAAGCGAGAAAATGGAAGCTCACCTAATCCAATCAGTTTGGCTAACTCGAACACTAAAGCATATTTGGCTTTTACTTTAAATTATTGTTCAAGTTGGAGAGTGGGGGAGTATATATTACATAATCCAATGGAGAGATGGAGACCATTCACAACGGTCGGATGACTCACCCCGGATTTATTAAATCTCATCCTCTCTCTTTTATGTTTTCAACACCCATCGTAAAAAGACTTCCTTACCCCCCGCTCCTTCCCATTTACGACTCCACCTTCCCTGCCCCCCCCCCCTCTCTCTCTCTCTCTCGCTTCTCCTGAAAAAAAAAAAACGTCTCTTTCTTTTTTTTTTTAAATTAATCTTCCTCCTTTGAAAAAAAAAAGGAAAGAAACAAAAGGAAATATCGACTGTTCCGTCTCCAAGCGGGACAAATGGACCCTCTGCTACCTCCACCAACTGTTCCTCCACCTTTCATGCCCGCCACCGTCAACCCTATCACGGCGGCCAACTTCCCCATCGCGGCAGCAACCGCCACAGAAGCACCTGTCATCAACCACGTAGCTCAAGGGGCCAACGCTACTCCAGCGGTGACCCAACCTCCGGCGTCTCACCCTCCTTACGCAGAGGTAAAATAAAAGGCAAAGGGCTTTTACTCGGTTCTTTATTTTTGTTGGGTTTCTTTTTTTAGGGATTTTTGAGCGAGAATTGCAAAAAGGTCTGATCTTTATGCGTTTCTTTTTTTTGTGAATCGCTTTCCTTTCTTTTGAAAAAAATAATGAAATGAAAAAAAAAAAAGATGATATACGCAGCAATTGGAGCGTTGAAAGAACGAGACGGGTCGAGCAAGAGGGCAATAGCGAAGTACATAGAGAAAGCCTACACGGGTCTGCCTTCAACTCACTCGGCCCTGTTGACCCACCACTTGAAGCGCTTGAAGAACAACGGCCTCCTCGTTTTGGTCAAGAAATCTTACAAGCTCCCCGGATCTGATTTCCCTGCCTCCGCAAACGACGTCAACAGCCATGCGCAACCTCCTCTCGCCGCCGCCGGTGCTCAGTTTCAGCCTCTAGCGGCTGCCGGCGCCGACTCAGTTCCTTCGGCCAAGAGGGGCCGTGGCAGGCCCCCCAAGGCCAAGCCCAACGGCGAGGCGGTCCCTGCTGCTGCTGCCGAGCAGCCCCTTTCGGCTCCTTTCCTTCATTCAGTTGCGGAGGTCAACTCTGCTGCTCAGCCGCTTTTTGTTCCTTCCACTCAGGCCGCTATGCAGTCGATGCCTGGTGCTCAGCTGCAGCCTCAGCCAGTTGCTCAGGCCAATTGCAGTGCGCAGCCAGTTTGGGTAGCTCTTGGGCTTGCTGATGAGCAGCCCAATGTCACCAAGAGGGGCCCAGGTCGTCCGAAAAAGCTGGTGACCCAAGGTGCTTTAGGGGTGGGCAGAGGTAGGCCGCCGAAGAGTGGGCTGACGGGGACCAAGAAGAATACAGGAAGGCCCAGAAAGCCTAAGTCTGTGTCTTCTCATAATGGGATCAAGAGTGGCCCTGGACGCCCTCCCAAAGCACAACCCCTCTCCGTGGCCGTCACTTATGCTACCGGTGGAACTGTTATCGGGGTACCTAGGCCCAGAGGCCGGCCCAGGAAAACTGCGGGCGCTGCTTCTGGTGTTGGTGGTATGCTGTTGCCGGCTAAGCGATCAGGCCGGCCGCCGAAGTTTGGTGGAATCAAGAAGCCCAAGAAGAGTACTGGAAGGCCTGTGGGCCGACCCAAGAAGGTAAATGCCCTCATTTGTAAATTTTTTGAGACATTTATAGTTGTTTGGATTTCTAGTGTTCGTTGAGTTTGGTGAAGTGTTAAAGAAGACACGGCTAAGCTTTTTAACCGGAGTATCAGAATTAATCGGAAAGCTGTCTGAAATCCAAAGGATTCAACTCGACCTGACCGAAACAGCCCGACACAAACCCTGACTTGACCCGTCTGTTTCCTACTTCTAAACATGCGAATTATTCTCCTTTTCGGCCTTTTAATAAATGTGGGACTTTATTGAGTCTGTCTATTATTTCGAGTGATTTGGTAAAGCTGGGTGTCTTATGGATTGTGAGTTATTTTAGTTAATTAATGGACACTGGAAGATGTTTCTTTCGGCTACGGATAAAGTGTAGTTGAAGTCATGACATAGACATATAACATAAGGAGAGCTCTCAGGCATACGTGGAAGGATGAATATGTGTAGTCAAATGGCGGCAATGAAGTCATAAATGAGGGGACTGACGGAAATACGTGACAATCGCGAATGTTTCCATTTGAGGTCATTCGTGGCATCAGAAATTTGGAGAATGTAGTTGACTAGTTATTCGAAAAGGAGATTGTGTTCTAATTCTATTATTATTATTTTGTCTCCTCTGAATGGTCTGGACCCCAATTCATTTCTGGTAATTTCTGCTTTCATCCCATGATGTTCCAATGTTGTTATTAAAATCATGCATGTTGAAAATTTGAAGTTTTCTGTCATTTACTTCATTGATTCTCATCCAAAATTTCCATTTTGGACACAAGAATGCTAAATCATCATGGGGAGCATCCGAAGTGCCTCAACCTCAATCACTAGCACTAACAGAAGCAAATGCAGATCTTAAGGGGAAATTAGAGTTTTTCGTAAGTCCCATGACCTTTCAGAAACCAAATTATGCACGACTTGATGGACTTTCTTTTGATTCTATGATTATCTACTTACAGCAATCCAGAGTGGGGCAGGCCATTGGCTCACTAAAACCTCTGTTAACTAGTGAAAGTGCAACCAGTGCAATTGCAGTGATTCAGGAGTTAGAAGGGCTTGCAGCTATGGACATTAATGCACCGTTCACATTCAGAGAAGAACCTACACCGCTGCAGAACCAAAGCTGAGTCGAAAGGTTTAAGGACCATGAATTTGTTTCACATGAAAATTGATTTCACTGTTTGTACCACAGAGTTGTAAGAAGCTATCTAACCAGGATAGAATGACATGGAAAGTCTGTAAATTTGCTTTAGGGAGAGGTCTAATTGTTGTTGATGTGAAGATGAGGATGTAGTATAGTTGTTCATGCAACTTAAGATTATGTATCGTTTTTACCGAATTGTAATTTTCATTGAATTTGAGTACATTCGAAGGTGAAATGAATTGCATAAAACATTAGCAAGTGAAGGGGAAAGCACTGGCCCATTTTTGGCATGGTCACTATGTTGACGCTTGGGAGCTGTGGCAAAAGGCTTGGACCATGTGTTGCATGATGGGGTAAAAAACTCTTGAATTACAACGTCGTGGCTGAAGGATTGTAACCCTTTATTCTCTGCCCATTCCTTTTGATCCGGAAAGCTTAAAATTGACCAAACATTGACATATGCATGTTCTAAATTTTTAGTAACCTTGAGAATCGTGATCCTTTTGTTTCGTCCTTGTAATTCCTCCACTTGGAGCAAGGCCTTCCAGGCATCTAAGCGACCGAAGGGATCAACCAGGTCAAAAGTTTCCATGACTAAGTCCAGTGATTCATTAGCTGAGCCAATGATTTCATTGATAGGTAAATAGTGTTGGTATAAGGAATAATACAAATAATATTTTAGGTTCTGTTTGTATTTTTCTTTTTGGTTTTACAAAAAAGAAAAAAGTTCGTGTGAAGTCGAAATAAATGAAAAAAAAAAAAAAAAGAAGTTGAAACTAGCGGGCGTGATCAGATTAATTGAAAGAGAAATAAAGAATTGGAAAATTTTGGTGTGTGGGGTGTGTCCTTACGATATTCACAACAAACACATAGAAAGAAGGAAAATGAAATAGCCATAATGGTGACGAACGTCATTGTGAATGCAAACGAAGGAAGATGAAAAATAGTATCTGAAGGGCACTGATTGAAATGGGCAAAAATTGGAATTAATGGACTTGAAGATTTATCAAAAGAAATAAATACAGAATTGCAGAATATTAGAGTGCCCTTAGGGCAGACATGCGGCGAAAACATAATGAAGAAGAAAACGAAAAGCCAAAGGACGATGAACGTGATGGGGTTGAGAGTGAAAGATGTTAATGTTTAACATATGATGAATATTTCTTTCACGTTAAAAAATACATACACAAATATATATATATTATACATCCCTTTTTCGTTGCGAAAGTTATGCCATAACAAATCAATCACAATTATTCATTCTTCTTCTGTCCTTGAGAAGCAATTGCATACCCTTATCAACGGGTTGGGATGATCTGAAAACTATGCATAACTGTTGCTGGAAGAGTTGTAATAGAGGAAGATCGACACAACAAAGAAGAAAACAAAAGCAGGAAGATTTGGTTATAGCAGCCCTTCTTTTTTTTTTTTTTTTTTTTCCCCTCATATTTGCTCACATTATACGGTATCTTGACCAAAGGTACCCTCCCGCTTTTCTGGGACAAAAGGTAGATTTAGAGTTGACATTTTGACTCGTCGCAGTTGTTCACTTCTCTCTTCAAATATGCTTCAAACTAATTGGAGGACCTAAAGGATCAAATTTTCTAAGTTCCTGTCTTGACCACACATAGCTCATGGCCAATAGCACCAGATGAAACTCATTGGAAAACAGAATTTCTGTCTTCTGGTTTCTGGTAAGGTAAAGTTTTAGGATTATAACCATGTCCAAGCTTTCCTGGGACAATTGTCTTCTGTTGAACCTTGAGTCCGAAATATTTGTCCATATCCAAAAGCATCAACAAACAAAAAACCCATAGTTAGCCGATCATATAACCCTTGTAATCGGATACACATTTATATTTCCATCCCAAAGTTACACTAAGTTCTATCTCTCCCCCTAGTTTAGAACTTATAAATATGCTCCAATATTGGCCTAATTAATTTCACAAAGATACTCTTTTTTTTTTTTTTTTTTTGGTTTTGTTTTAAAATCTGTCATTATTATGTTACAATAAATTAAATTTATCGTAACTCTAATAGTTAAAAAATATATATAGTTATATACATATCAGTGTAACGTGTTATTTTTTCTTGCTCTAATTGAAACTTCAAATCCATCGGAAAATTACATTTGTCCGATGCAGGATGCCCTGTGGAATATGGCAATTTATTATTTTGCAGTTCTGGAAATTGCCATTTTTTAAAGCATTTATGGAACTTGTCGATCTAATTTGTTCTGTTTGGTGTTTTTTTTTTTTTTTTTTGACAATTTACACTGTACAAATTGGTTTTTTAGAATCTCAACACCAAAATGCCATAGAAAAATTTGTTTCTATTTATTCAGAAATTTTTTTTGGATAGAAATTTAATTCTATATAAATAATTAATTTTATTTTAGTGGCGTTTATTCTTGAGATATTTTATTTGAGTTCTTTAAATGATTTTTTTTTTTTCGGTTGCTCCCGATTATTTTTTTGTATTACATAAACATATTATTTTTCATATTACATTTAATATTGTTTATATTAGAAAAATATTATTTTTTCATTTATGAGCCACTTCATACGTGGCTTTCAGGGAGCCGTGCAGGAAGTGAAACGGTGTTCAAGTGACAGCCCCGCGCACGCTCTTCCAAAAGTCCGCGTTGGCAAGTGAAGGAGACATTGGCATGGGGGCAATAGCAATCATACATCAGCGCATGTATAATTAATATATATTTTAATAAAATATTTGACAGATATAAATAATAGAAATTGCTCCAAAAAATAAAAAAAATATAACAGCCCTAAGTAAAAAAATTTAATTTAATATACTGGCCTATAATTCTCTGTCTATTATTTTTTTATATGTTTAAATTTATTTTTTTACTTATTAAAAATACACGATAAAATATTTTTTTATTTTTATAAATTTTATTATACTCTCATCAAGATTAAAATTTAAAATTTCTAAAATAAAAGTCAAAACCAAAATGTTTATCAAAAAGGCCCAGTAAACAAACAGAAAATTTGACACAGGACACATTGATACATCTTATATAATGGTAGCGGTTGGTTGAACGTTTACGCTCGCAATTATTAATTATAATTATGTATTAAAATAATTTAAAATATACAATTAATTTTTACAATAATAAATTAAAATTAAGCATCAGGTGTCTCCTCCACGTTGTCTTTAAGACCATAAATAAATAAATAAATAAATAAAATAAAAGAGAGATGATAAAAAGGGATCGCAAGTCTTCCCATGATAAAACACATCCGCATGAATCAATACGCCACAGGTTGGGTTCGACTGCGCCATGCCTATTCCTTAAACACCCGCAAATCTAAAGAACGACGCTTATGAAAACAGCGCCAAGCGTACAACCGTAAAAACTGCAACGACCCACAAACCAGAATCTACGAAGTTGACTTGGCAATATCATTAAAATATTCAGGTCCAACGATGAAAGTTATGGACTCCCATTTTCTTGCTCTGACGGCCATCGTCACTGTAACTAACTCTTTATGCCTCTCTCTGTCTTGCTATCTATCTGGGTTTTAAAGAGTTTGAAGGGTTGTTCTTCTTGTTATTGGTGGTATTATCTTTTTTTTTTTCGTTTGGTTTTGTGTGATTGTTTGTTTCTTGTTCTTGTTGCAGGCGGGTTATCAGTTTCTGTTCTTTATTGTCACTGCTCTTCTTAAGTTTGATAAAGTCACTGACTTTGCTGGTATCTGACTCCTACTTGATTCCTCCTTTCAAAAGTTGTTACCTTTTATTTTATTTTATTTTTTATTTGCAAATGCTGTTCTAGGCCTCAATTCCCCTTTCCCTTTGAGAGTTCTGGTGATTGGTGGCCCAAAAATCAATATTTATTTAATTTTTTTATGTTCAGTTTTCTCGACATCTTAAAGTGACTGGGCTGTTGGAGGAGTGGCAGGAAGTAGATGAGGTGTAGGTGGATAATTGGCAATTATGCAGTAATATTTTTAGAATAAAAATTGTGGTCTTTTCTTTGTTTATTATATCAGGAAGCACGAATTTCATTATACTTGCTGTCTTGACGCTGATTGTGAAAGGGTCGTGGCATTTTAGACAGGTAAATCATGAACGTCTCCCCTTGTATTTCATTTTATCTTTTGGCATCGCTTTCTCATGTTTCTTTGATTTCTGAAGACTATTATTACCCGACGAATCTCCTCTCTGATTAGCAAGGAACATTGTTTAATGATGAGGCCTGGTATGCGACTCACATATTTTTATCAAAATTTTTTTCCAATGAATGGACATATGAGAAAATTAAGAGCATTCTATATTCCATCACATTCTACCAATTTCTTATTGAGAAGTTCAATCGACTACTTTCCATTATGCTCCATCACATCCTAAAAAGCACACCTGTACTACTGGTCTTTTTCATTTCAAACTTGGCAACAATCTCTCTGGCTTAGATTGTTTGTTGCGATAATGTTAACCAGCCTTCTAGAGATAAGAGTTCTGTCGAGAAGACATATTCTGTTGAGCATGTTGCTCGTGATATGATGTCAGCATTCTACAGACAAATTGGTTGGGACGAATGATCTGCGAGGGCCATGAGGAAATTTCACATAAATTCTTGAATCAAGCTAAAATGATGCTTTAAGTGGACTGGAGTGCTAACTTTCCCATTATATGCAATGCAAATGTTGTGATGATGCGTTGGTGTCGATCGATTGTTTGCGCTTCAGTTTTGTTTAGTCATGACACAATCTTCATTACCCGAACCTTTAGTCCTCTGCAGGGATGCATATAGTTAGCAAAGCTTTAGAGGCTGATATGAATATCTGCATTTTGAAGCAACAAAAACCAAGGTCATCTAAAACCAACAAAATGATGGCATTTCAGTCAAATCAAGAAACGATGGAGAGATATAAACAAAGGAAGGTGGTGGTCAGAAATGATTACTGCAAATCCTGCCTTACATTACCACGTGCTTAGAAATAATCCATGGCGTAGCAAGTGCAGAATTCCTTTTGTTAAGCCTTGCACCTATTGTTGTCATTCTGTTTTGCTAGGATTGTACTTGCTAAGTTACTACTTACTAGTATGAATAGGATGGAGTTTCTTCATTTTGTTTTAAAGCTTCATTTGACCTTATTTTATTGCATGTGCTTCGCCAATGTTATGATTTCACTGTTTTTTTCCCAGGTGGTCTTAAGTTTTCTTGTGGTAGCATGGGGTCTTCGCCTGGGATTGTTCCTGCTGATGAGGTACTAATGATAATGGCATTCTGCATTAGATATTTTCTTGTACATATGCTGTGCTATTGGAGAAGGGCGAGCTCCCCTTTTGGGAAAAGTAGGTGTAAGATTGTGTGCATTTGTCCCTTTCCTAGACCCAGAGCACAGGAGCTTCATGGACTAGGACACCATTATATGCTGTGTTACTAGCATTAAACTTTAATTATTAGATTTTCCTGATTTCTTTTTCTATGCATTGATGAAGTCTGGTTGGTTAGAAACCAGCAGAAATATGTTAATTTATTGTTTGACATTGAACATAGCCAATCAATTATGCAAGAGTCATAACCGAGCTCTACAAAAGTAATGTTACAACTTCATCACAATGTTTTATGAGATTCTTAACTTTCATGTGGCCCCATGTCCTCTTTTTTGCCATTTTTCTTTCTTAGTTGGGGAAGGCTTGTCTTTCTCAAGGTATTGTTAGAGCAGTTTGGCAATTTAAACAACTTTGGAAGTTGTCTATTCACATATGGGAATTTTGGTTTCCTCACCAATTTAATTCTGGAAATGTTCGAACAGGATCCTACAATGGGGGGAGGATAGGCGTTTAGATGAGATGCGTAATAATCTGGGTAAGCTAGCAGTTTTTTGGATATTCCAGGTATTTAATTCTCTATTTTCTCTAAATCCATGTACAGCTGGGCCTCAAAAAGTTTGATGTTTCAGATGCAACCCAACTTATTCTTCCCTGCAGACCATATGGGTTTGGACTGTGAGTTTACCTGTAACAGTGGTCAATGCAAGTGACAGGAATCCATCTCTTCAGGCCGAGGACATAATTGGTTGGATTATGTGGTCCATCGGTGTTTCAGTTGAAGCAACAGCCGATCAGCAAAAACTGACATTTAAAAACTCTCCAGAAAATAGAGGAAAATGGTGCAATGTTGGACTGTGGAAGTACTCCCGGCACCCAAACTATTTTGGCGAGGTTTTCCTTCTCTCTTTATTTCATTGCCACTTTATCAGTGTTGCACGTAGCTCTTTCTAATGTTAGTTGAAGGGACAAAGCTTGATGGACACAGGAAATAAGGCTTAATACATGCCCCATAAGCACCCAAATAGACAAGGCCAATTCAAATTTTAGTGTGTAGTTGTCTACTTCTTTTCGCTATATCTAAACAAGGGGGTATCTAAACAAAGGGATATGTGTGCTGGATCTTTAATTTGGATAAGCTGTAATGCATCTATAATCTGAACTTTGGTTGTTACTATTATTGTCAGAAAACATAAAATGGAAAGGGGGAAAAAAGGAAAAAAAAAAAAAAAGAACAAAGACTACCAATGTATCTTTTAAGTTTTTTCTTGTCTTCCACAAACTCTAAAGCTCTGTGTGGTTGACAAATGTTGTGCTCAGATATTCCTTTGGTGGGGAATTTTTGTGGCTTCTGCGCCTGTGCTTGAAGGTGCGGAGTGGCTTGTAATTCTTGGACCCATCTTTCTCACATTGCTGATTCTTTTCCTCAGTGGCATACCATTGCTTGAGGTTAGCTTTCCCTTCCTCAAACATTATTCTAGCCATTGTTGTCATCTCTCTGAATGCTTAATATGTGCAACATAAATGGGAACAGGAATCTGCTGACAAAAAATTTGGCAATAGTTCTGCATACAGGATGTATAAAAGGACAACCAGGTTAACTTCAACTTCTCTGCTGTTGTGTGTGCTGGCATGCGTGTATGTGACTCTACTTGAGTTCAATCTAGCTGAATTTAACCTATTCTTTTTCAGCCCTCTTATTCCGCTGCGCACGGTAGTTTATGGGAACTTGCCTTCATGGTTCAAAAAGATTTTTCTCTTCGAATTTCCCATCTACAGTCGTAACCTTCCACAAGAGGGGTCAACTTGGTGAGACTATTACTTCAGCTTTCTGCCCATTTTAAGCTCACATATAAATTAATCAATTTTCATTTCTGGTTTTTTGTTTTTTTTTTGGTCACTACAATGCCTGTCTTTTCATATACCCTTATTTGTCCCCATTGCCAAGTTCTGTGTCTGTTAATTGTGCTTGCGTGCGTATCATTGGTGTTTGGTCTAAATTAAGCAAACTTGAAGATTGTTTCTAGTTCTGTAATTTTGTGTGGAACTTTCAATAGACACCATTGCATCTCCTCTTGGGATTTGAACTTTAAACATTATTTATTGCTGGAATCCCTTTTGCAATGCTTCTTTCTAAGAAATTCACCATTCGTGCAAGGTATAGAACAAGCCGTGAAGCTGAACGTGATGGGTTGAAGATGAGCTGAACTTGAACTTTTTTGGATTTCATCCGTGCCTTATAACCAGGATTCGTAAGTTACAAAGTTCTTTAAACTGAAAATTGCCGTGGGGGAGCAGATTTCCTAGTATTCTTCTGCCATTGTTGGTTTGCTTTTCATTTGCTGCCTTCAGTTGTCATCTCTCTTTTCTTGTGATGCGCTGCTGCTCCTTCTTTGTAGTCTTGGACATTTAAGCATTGTAAATCACACAGCAGTATCTTCCTTGTTTTGAAAAGTCAAAATTGGTAGATTTATGTTGGCAGTGTAATTGATGGTCTCCAAGTGATGAACTACACAGCACGGGGTTTTTACGTCGTCTGATGCTCGTGCGCGGGTGTGAAGGCCGAGTCTTGGTATAACGAAAATGTTGATTTTAACTCTCAAGGCCTTGCTGCGAGCAAATATGTGACAAACTGGAATTTCTCCTCCTGGCTCCGATCGCGGCCGCTCGTCCTTCGTCAAAGGCTCCGCCCCTTGCTGATCGATCTTTACCGTCAATCAACATCAAGTTCAAATCCCCAAACAAGTTATTATCAAACCAAAAATTTTTTGGTCTTGGAAAGAAAAACACAAATATATAAAAGATAAATTGGTGAACCAAAATAATATATATATGTTTGTTTGCTGAGGAAAATTTTGACACAAAGATGGGGGAAAACGAAAATAATCACAAGAGGAATTGCCGGGTCAAAGGAAAGACTAAGCATCCTTGATCTCCTAGGATATCCAATTTGTAATTATTGCTCTCTTTTTTGTTTTTTCTGTTTATTTGGATTTGAGTTGCATTGCTTCGGGATGAAACTATTATTTTGGTTCACAATGGAGATTAAAAAAAAACAGAGAGAGAGAGAGAGAATTGAGAGAAATTAAAACGATGATGACACATCAACAAACCCCCCCCCCCCAAAAAAAAAAAAACTTTGCTTAGAGTATAAATCAATGTGAATATGAACATTGCTTAGAGTATAAATCAATGTGAACAACAGCCTCGTTGTTTCGTAGCAGTCACTTCATCCAGAGTGACCACTTTTCCAACCGGAACAGTCATTGTGGGGGTAGCCGCGTCATTCATTTTAGCTTCTAAAATCTTCTGGCTTGTAATTTCATGTATTTTAGTTATCATCCCTATGAATGCTTCCTCAACATTCAAATTCTCCAAAGCTGATGTCTCCATAAAAAATAGACCTTCCTTCACTGCAAAGTTCTTGCCTTCCTCTTCCCCAACTTCTCTAGACTGGCCCAAGTCACATTTATTGCCAACGAGAACCACCACCATATCTGAACTGCCAAATTCTTTGAGCTCCGTCAACCATTTCTTCGCATTATCAAATGTGGGTCTTCTTGTTATGTCATACACTAGTAATGCTCCCAGTGCCCCGCGATAATACGAACTAGTTATGGCCCGGAACCTACAGCACAGTCGTACCAGCAATTATTTTTATTTTTTTTTAAAAAGGAAAAAAGAAAGCTGTTTTCGTATAATAAAATTAATTTCTAACAAATGAGACATTTGAACGGAATCAGTATCAAATCTCTTATCATCATATGTCTACAATGCTATACAATTTTTCAATTATATAATTGTTAAATTTAATTAAAACTAGCATTTTACTAATACATCCTCAATGTAAAGCGTCTCGTTTTCAGAATTATCATTTTCGGCTTGCCAAATAAGCTTGCATTTGCAGCTGACATGACAAAAAGATTAACAACATTTAGAAATGTGAATGGAAATTTGTCAAATTCCGTAGCTATTGTCCACCCCCATAAGTGAATTACACGTGTTTCATGGGTCAAAAATAAATAGACCATTAGATGTGATAGGAATCGATGTTTGGCATTCTAGAAAATCCATGTCCCTTTAGTCGACATAGTTTGATTCTCACACGTCGTTAATTCCAGTTACGGAAATAAAATGATAGGGGAATTGAGTTATATATATACTTCAATTTATAATTTTTTTTATAAAATAATAATGTTCTTGAGTACCCATAAAATGTACAAATAGGTTAAATAAAATGTATACAAATACTGATAAAAAGTATACAACTCTAAAATATTATCTTTATTGTACTTTGTGCTAATCCTCATATTCATCCTATTTGAGGCACTTGCATATTTGATTGATTTTGATACGCATCTAATGATTTTATTAATATATATATATATATTATTTTAATATAATTATTTCATTTTACACCTACTCGTATCATGTCCGCGTCAATTTTATAAATTCCAATAAGGGAACTCTTTCAGTTATTGCCTTCTTCACGAAACCTATCCCAAGACGGCATGCCTAAGGTGGGAAAGAGGGCTGAGAGGAAGAAAAAGGCATGCCCCGTGCAGGTAACTGGCAGCTGGCTAGTTTTTGTAGCATTATTTTTCATTTATTTTTTTAATCGTTAGTAGATATCGTCTTCATCACACTACTATTATTATATTCTAGGCCCGATATAGATCAAGCAGGCAGTTTTCTAAATTTATTTCTGGGTCCTACATGATTGTAGCATTCATATTGCCCCCCCCCCCCGGCCCAAGAAAATGATAGCTGAGCTTTTAGACCGAATCCTTTGAAATTGCCCCTATGTTAGCTGAAACACCAAGTAACTTCATCTTCATCGATCAAAGCATCTCAATGAAAAGGGTTAGGGGGTTCAATTATGAACAAAATTTACACACATACACAAGTCTCTACAGAAACCCTCTGAACTAATCTTTGTCTTGCACACTTATATTTCAATCTTAAATTGGCCTACTTGACAATTTTGCGAAGTTTAATATTCGTGATCAACTAAAGGATCATGATCAACATAATTCAGAAGTCAAAGGGACACAGAAAGTTCATAAAAGGAAGATCGCATGTGTAGCATAAAAAGCGTACCTTTCTTGGCCGGCAGTGTCCCATATTTGAGCCTTGATGAGCTTGTCACCAATTCTTACATTCCGGTAAGCAAATTCCACCCCAATAGTTGGCTTAGAATCTAAACGAAACTGGTTCCGCGAAAATCTTGATAGAAGATTAGATTTGCCTACCGCAGAGTCCCCTATTAGAACTGCTTTGAAGAGATAATCACACTCTTCATCATATGCATCAGCCATGGCTCTTAATCTCTCTCTCTCTCTCTTCCCTTCAAAAAAGACCAAGACCAAGGACAAGGACAAAGACAAAGATGAAATAGATATGCTCTAGAACAAATTCAGAAGATTCAGGCACCAGCAAATGAGAAAAACAGACGCCGGGTATAAATTCATGTTTGCTGTTGATCTTTTCTAGGATTGGCCTTGGAGGGTAGTGATTATTAACATGTGAAGACTTGGAAAGAGACATGATGGCTGCTCCCATGATGATGTTGTCAAGCGCAAATAAGGAAAAAAATCCCATCTTTAATTCTTAAAGTCCTTCTAAGCAGTCACTGCACTTGCAAAAGAATATTAGTAAAGCTCATCCACGGAGGCCCATGTGTAGGCCCAGAATTGCAGTGCATGAGCGGAAATTTTGTAATTGGGTTGTTCTCAGTTAATTCCTGACCGTCGAGTTACTTTTTCAGGGATCGATTGTTTTTTATTCAAAAATCAAAATATTTTGCTGATTGCTTAAGAGTATTGTGTTAAGGTATACTTACGGTTAATCATTTTTTGTTTGCTTTATGTTGCAAACAGTAGTGCATAAATTCGACCATCTTTAGGTTGTTGATATGTCTCTTTTCTTCAACCAATAAAAGCCTAATATTAGAGTGTTTAATTCTGGTGGCATATTTAAATTACCCGTTTTTCTCTCACTGGTTTTATGGTTCGTTTTTTCACAATATTAAAGGACATGAAGCTTACCGCAACTATTGCTACTTACAAACCACAAACCAAAAAAAAAAAAAAAGGAATTTACGCAAGAAAATTATCTTAAGCCAGTGAAGTTTGAACACCTCGCCATATTTTAATTTGAAAGGAGCTTTTCAAAAGCTTAATTGTGCTCCAGAGTAAGAAGTCAAAGAAGCCTAATTAGAGACTTTCGGCTTTTGGCGTATTGCCTGAGGTGGTTGGATCAGCGTCTTTGTCACAAGAAAGCAATTAGCATGTTGAAATAGCACCATGTGATTCTATGATGGTTTTCTAAAATGGTGACCAATATAGGCCCACTTCTGCCGACTCTAATTGCATTTGAAAGGAAATCTCCGAGGAAAGAAAAAAAAAAAGAAAAAAGAAAGAAAAAGTGAAGAAAATCAAAATGTGACATTGCTATCATTAAGGCTGCATTTGCAAAAATATTTGACCAAAAAAAAAAACATTGCTACTCCTTTGAGACACAATATACGAATACCATTTTGGCTTAGTTCCCCCGGACAGATCCTATTGGTAAATATATAACGATAAGTGAACATAAATTCAATGTCAGGGATCGCTACAATTATAAACACAATGTCTCAATTACGATGCTAAGATTCCCCAATCAACTCCATATTTTAAAATGAAGATTTGGACCAATGTTTTCGAGAAACATTTGCCTTGACAAAAAGAAAATTTAATACAAGTTCGGTTAAATGGTCCCCCACCCACATCCACTATTTAACCATACATAAGATACACTAATGTATTAAAGTCAATTGGGTAGAGTTCCAAGAGATCCTTTGTAGCACTATATTAGACTATGCTTTGGCGGTCTGTCCCCTCTTTATATGTGATCAACCTCCTCCTCCCCCCCCCCCCCCCCCCCAAAAAAAAAAAAAAACAACGAATACAAAGATTAGTTAAAAACTTATTCAATGGAAGTGAAAGGAATGAAAAGGGATTGTTAAATAACAAACAAATAAAGGCGGGCAGGCAGGACAACTGACAAATCAAGAATTTATTTCTACCAGTTTATTGTCATGTTCCGGAATATATTGATACCAAAAGGTTCAACATTTTCCCAAGATGATATGTGTGTGAGAGAGAGAGAGAGAGAAACGGAGGGAGATTTTGGTTATTCGGTGGCCAATTCACAGTAATCCGCAAAGACATCTCCGTGGGCTCCCGTAGTTCGGCTGTGTTCTTGAGCCAGAAGGTTATAAAAGCAGAAACAAAGGCAATGGATTGGGCCAAGACATATTAGTCTAATATAATAGAATCTATTAGATTAGAAGGGTGTCCTCCTAAATTCAGGCACAATTTATAACGACGTCGGTTCATTTTTAACGGTATCACAGTAACGCATAAGAATTGCCGTAAGATGAGCCTACATCACAAAGATCACATTTTCAATCCCTTCTTTTTGAAAATCGGCTTGGAAAATACGATTGGCAGCTTCAATTTTGGAATCAAAACGCGATCCGACGAAATTGTTGCCACTTGTACAAAGCATTTGGCAAAAAGCCAACAATCTTGTGATCGAAGCAAGAAGACCTCCTAACGAACAATGGCAACGAAAAGCAGAACACGCTGGGCTTCCAATTATGACCGTACAAGTGAGGCACAGAAGATCATTTGTTAAAGCCACACCATAAAAGTTGCACATAAAAACACCTTAAATCAATTGTTGAACGCGCTATGCTTATTTGTTATTTACAATTAACTTTGATCCCATGTAATTTAAAAACAGGTAGCACGTGAATTCTTCATCTATTTTTGCTAATGATTCATTTTAAATGAAGTGTTAGAGCCTTACAAAATCTTATTAGAATTCTGTAAATTTCAATATAACATTATATTAAAATCTATAAGATTATAACAAAAGTTTACAGTATTCTAACAAGAAAAAAGCATCACCTTTGCCATTCTCTCTCTCATTTGTTTTTTCATTTTTCCACGGAGCAAAGCACGCAAAAGGTAATCCATTAACACAGAGACCCCTAAATGGCATCCAAGGGAGGGAATAACGGCTTACAACCGGCTCAAGAAACCTACGGATACTTGGGAGAAACAGGCAAAACCTGACGCCAAAATCAAATGAGACGTAAAACGTCCACATTGGATCCTCGCATTTTTCCTCTGAACGGAGTGCCAAGTTCCATTTGACTCAAGACAGAAGTCTACTGGGCGAATTGATTGCATGTGATAATCAAGCTTAGAAATAGACTCGCACTAACCTATCAAAATGTTAAAAATGTGCGAACCACTCGCGCGTTTAGAATGCATAATTTTTGGCCTGTCAGCATTCCATGTCGACACAATACCATAAATTTCAATCAATAATTCCTCCGCAAGGCAAAGGCACAGGGTCCACCGAGCGGCCACACACGGCTTTGTCATTTTGTTAGTACAGTTAGTTTTAATTTTCTACTCTTGGCAAGTGGGGGGGGGGGGGGGGCGTTTCCCAATTCCTCAAATCCCAAACCCAGCAGAGCCAGAGAAAGAGATTCCCGAATAATGTTCCAATTTTTGACCCCAACGCAATAAAAAAATCATTTCAGTGGTAGCCCAACGCAGCAGGTAAGATACGGCGAAGAATTGCATGCATTTCCAAGTAACTCACACTGCACCGATTAGTCTAAGGAGTAGTCAAAATACCAAATCTAATATCCCCAAAAATTTGCTCTGCATTGAGCAGGACAAAAGCACGGCACATGTCCACAGATAATAAAAACAGTCGCTCGCTCATCCAGACGATTGAATCACATTCGCATAAAGAAAAGGCATGCAATAAAATTAACGTGGCTAACGCTTAAAGACCATGGAAAATAAAGCAACGAGAAACTTCAATCATATTTTCATTTTACTCGTATACTTAGCAATATGTAGGAAAGCCTGCTTGCTGAGCTCTCAAGTTTGAAATTTGATTCCAGACTTGACATCGCGCGTTATAAACCTTCTAGAGGACTTAATTTTTTTCTTTTACATAAAAAAAAGGGTAATTCGTCAAGGACTGCCACTTCAAAAGGAGAAATCTACGCGCCTACGCTGGCCCCGTTGCTGTTGTTAGAAGACATCATCTTCTTGAACTCCTCGAAATTGACAGACCCGTCGCCGTCCGAATCCACGCATTGGATCATCCTCACGCACTCCTCAACCGAGCATTTCATTCCGAGGCGGTTGAGGACCTGGTGCAGCTCCTTGGACGAGATGAGGCCGTCCCTGTTCTCGTCGTACAGATCAAAGGCGTCGCGGAGCTCGGAGGCGTTGGAGGAGGAAGAGCGGCAAAGGCAGGCGAACTCTTCAAGGTTGATGAAACCGTCCCTGTCGGTGTCGATATCGTCCATGACGAGCCGGAGGTCCTCGTTGGTGTAGGTGGAGCCCATGGACTTGAGGACGTCTCCGAGCTCGCTGACGGAGATCCTGCCGTCGCTGTTGGAGTCGAACTGGTTGAAAACATTCCGGAGCTCCTCCATGTTCCGCAGGGAGAAGGACGATGAAGATTCTGTGGAAGCGCTTTCAATGCTGGGATTCTTGGCTGGAGCAGCGGCCATATTGTTGATTTTCTAGGAGAAGAAAGCGATTTTCTAGAAAGTTGAGGGCGAGGGAAAATGGGAAGTTTGTTTCCTCAATTTATAAGGAAGAGGCGGAGGGCGAGAGCATCCTGGCAGGAATTCCGTGTGAGCGACGGTACCCACGTCGTTCCTCCGTGCCCGCTGCAAGAATCACTAAAGGGTCCCAAAGCAAATACGTGCCATTTTTGTGGAGTCCAAAATTCACTGCTTTCAAGGAAATAAAGTAACCATCTAGTCTTATCTATTGTTATTTTTTCAATTATTAATTAATTAATAATAATAATTTAGATTAATTGTTTATATCTTATAATAAAATATTAATTTTAAAATTTAATGATAAATTAATCTCAATTTCATTTAAAATTTTAAAAAAGGTTGCTAATAAAGAGATTCTAATTTTTGGACAAATAAGGAAAAAAAAAGTTAAATTACTAAAATTTTCTTTTCTTTGTCGCGTAGGGATGCGGAAAAGAATGGACCATGCTACTTTCTGAAAAGTAAAAGGCCCCCGTGTTGGGTGCTGGGACGCGCTTTTCACACGGTGAACATTAAAAGAATGCCGAAATCGGCGGCGTACCTTTGCGTGTACGAAAAATATAATATTAGACTTTTTATCAACGAGATGCACAAATAAATATATATCCTTTTGTATATAACATTAAATTATAATAATTTTAGTTGCTAATCTTTTCACTAACGATCATGGTCAAATTTTTACAGGATACATAAATTATTTGTTTACGATTCATGAAAATCGTTACCAAAATAATTTAAAATAATAATATGTCAAAAAAAAAAAAAAAACACGCTCTCTCTCTGGGTCTGTCGATTGCTCTCTGCAGCAGCCCACCGCCGGCGGGTTCAATGCCAGCAATGCCTCCATCTCCTCCGCCAAAAACACGGATGGGACTTGCGAGACCCCCTTGTCCGCCGTTCGTTCTCCTACTCGTCACCATTCTCTCCTTCTAGCGTCATGCTCATCATCGTCTTATTGTTCTTCTTTGTTATATCTTCTCTGCCTCTTTTCCCCCCAACCAAACGGACCCCAATGTTTATTTAGCATAACAATCAACGTCCCATCCACTAATGAGTACTAGGCACCAAAGCTTACAGTGTAAAAATACCCAGCAAGGAAAGCGCTGTCGTTGTTTCCTCATAATGCATATAACAGTTGAATCAAATGGCAGATGCCTTAAAAATATGAAAATTGAATGAACAGATTCAATTAGAATTGTATCAATAAGAATTGTTTTTTGCATGAATATCAAAAGGACCAAATGACATGGAGTGAATCTTTATATTCTCACCATTGTATGATCCCTCCCTCCCTATACATTTTATTTTTTTTTTTTTCAGTGAAAGCTAATTATTTCCCTTTACAAAACTCTCCCTGCCTTGCATGAAAATGGAAAAATCACTGCAAGAATGGTCTTTACCTGCAACATATTCAAAAGTAGCATCATCAGTATGAATTCGAAAAATGCATTAATATTTCCAACCTCATAGTCTCAGGCTAAGGTAGCAGCATGCCATAATAGCACATACCCGCAATCACATGGTTGCCTCCAGAGTGTTCTGTATGTTATGTCAGATATAACGGCGATTCCTTTGCCTGAAGATATTTATGCTCACAGAATATAAAACTACAAAAAAATCTAAATTAAGTAAATATCAAATGAGAAAGCATTTAAGCTAAGTCACAATGAATCAAATTGGAGATAATTTCATTCTAAAGCCATTGGCAAGATTAGGAACAAGTTCACTACTTTCCCCAAATTTAATAGGCAACCACATGGCATTTATTTGAAATGAAAGGACCGACAAGTAATTAAATCATACCAACTGCATCTCCTTGTGGATTTGAAATCCTTGATAGAAACAGCAACCTTAACAATGGGCGATCACTGTTACTGTGTTCCAGAACTCCGGCAACAACTCCTTTAAACCCGGATTAAACCTAATTATGGCAAAAGATCACAAGTATATCAAGCTATGGATCTATCTCATCTACTTCCATCTTTCTCCCTCTACATTCTACATGTGTGCACTTTCTACTTGATCTTCTAATTGTTTATTCCCATTTCTATGCAATTTGTCGAGTATCCGCCATGTTATGGCATCAGGAGCCAAGCCGTTCTTTTTCATTTCTCCCACAACTTGGTATGCTTCACTTTTCATACCCAACTTGCACGCACTGTCAATCACAATATTATAGCTTACTATATTGGGAGTAATTCCACAATCTAGCAGTTCATAGAGGAAATGGCAGGCCTCATTCACATTGCCAGAGTGGCAAAGCCCTTTGACAATGGCTGCATAAACAAAATCATCGTGAATTTTTGAGGGCCAAATAATATCATCCCAGAACTTCTTTGCTTCATCTACTTTGTCAGACTCAAATAATCCATCAATAATTATTGTATATGTAAAATAATCGGCAGCAGTACCATCAATTATCATTCTATTAAAAACACCTAGTGCCTCATCTACTAACTTGAGTTTAAACAGACCGCGCAGCACTGCATTATATGTTACAACCCCAGGGCAAATACCCTTTTCAGGCATGACTTGATACAATGTATTCAAACCTTCTTCACTTCTTCCAACATTTAATAAACCACTTATAATGGTTGTGAAAGTCACACTATCAGGTCCACAGAATTTTCCCATCATCATGTCATTTAATACCTTTAAAGCTTCATCAACCCTCCCCACCTTGCAAAACCCATTAATAACAGTATTGAGAGTGATCACATCAGGCTGACAGTTATCTTGAAGCATGGTAACAAGAATGTTTAAAAGCTCAGTTGGATTATTCATGAGACAAAGAGCCCTTAAGTATATATTGTAAACTCTAGTTTTGTTCACCCCCACCCTGTTCAACATGAGTTGTAGAACCTGTCGCGCCTTGTAAAGGTCTATTTGTTGGCAAAGAGCCTCAACAAGAAGTTTGTACGTATACTCTGATGGCAAGTAACCAAATTCGACTCCTTCCTGTAACAACTGGTAGGCCCTCATGCAACCTCCTACCTTGCAAAGCCCGTGTATAATGGAATTATATGAGAGAAAACCAGGAGCAAACTTTCTCTTCCTCATTATATAAACAATCCTCGAAGCAGCATGGTGTCTACCAACTCTACAAAGAGAATCAATCATTGTACCATAGGCAAACTCCTCATTCACACTCTTCCCTTGTGGCATATCTTCCGCAATCTTGAAAATACCATTAAAAAATCCTTCCATGCACAAAGAATCAACGAGATTTACAAAAGCGGCACTGTTCACAGACAAGTCCTCTTCAACCTCCATTGCCTCCCAAAGCTTGCCCATTAACTCCGTCCCACGTTCAACCTCTCGCTTCCTAAAAGCCCCACGAATCAACACGCTATAAGTGAGCGAATTGGGTGCAAGCCCACACTCACCCATTTCATCGAACACCTTGTACGCATCATCGACTTCACCTAGTTTACAATACCCACTCATCAACGTAGTATAAGAAACAACACTTGGACGATGCCCTCTATTTATCATATCAAAAAACAACCTATGGCCTACACTTGGCTGTGAATATACGCAAAACTTATCTATCAAGCGATTGTAATTAATCAAAGAGGGCACAAACTCGGGCTTAACATCAAACAAACTGCGAATAACACGCATGGTGGCAACTGGCGATTTAGCATCAAGCAAGCGAGCAACGAGAACGTTACAGGTGCGCTCATCGGGGACGCAACCGGAAGCGATGAAGTGGAGAAACCGGTGGTGGGCTTCACCGAAGCGATCGGCATCACAGAGCGCGTGGATGATGCTGCTTATGTTGAGGGAGTCCGGGGAGTAGCCGCGAAGGCGGAGGTTGTAGAGGAGGCGGAGGGCGGCGTCGACGTTGCGGTCTTTGGCGCAGAGGGTGTGGACCTTCCTGGTCCAGTAGGTCGTATTGGCTACGGAAATGGTTGGCAGTTCTTCCGGGTCCCGGGTTGGGTCTAATTGGTGTGATGATGGGTCGGGTATCGGCTGCTCGCAAGTAGAGAGAGTGGCGAGAAATGCGCGAGGTACGGGCGTGGGCTTGACACGGATTGGCCTCCGGCGTTGCAAGAGATTGGGGAGGAGCATTGTTTTAGTACTTTTGTCAATGCGCACTTCATTTGAGAGCGCAGTGCGTTCAAGGAGCGGTTTAAAATGTAAACTTAAAAAATATCCAATTTTAATTGCATTAAAAAGAGTATAAAATTTATAAAAATAATAAAATGATTATTTTAGCATTTTTGAAATTCTGCTAACAATTCTTCGACGCAAAGTGTGAAGGAATCACCTTATAACCTACACTGTCTTTTTTTTTGGATAGAATAATGAACTTACGATAAGTTGTATCAAAATTAATACACGTATACCACCAAATCCTCTGCATCGCATCGTCGTAGAAATCGCGAAAAGTGGATGGATGGTCAATCCCTCCTTTGCGTCTCTCTTGGAAATTAGTCTGGATTATCCGTTGGGAGAGGCCGATTCACAAGAAAACGAAGGGCTCGAGCCATGGACGTTGAGATCATACAGCAAGAGACATCTTGCGGGTGCTGAGCTACGAGAAATCTTTGCGAGCAGGCGCAGAGCCGCGCGGACACGCAAGAGAGTTTAGCACATATATTCCAAAGTCCAAGGCCCGCAATCGAAGATACCTTACGTTCCTTTACTAGAGCCCGAAGACATTGCATATTTCCTACAACAGAAAAAGGGTGCGTATGACGAGAAAATCTCACGACCAACATAAGGAGAAGAATTTTAAAATTTATATATATGAATATTATAGACTAATAAATTACTTTTTGAAAAAAGAAAATAATGATACCGTCATAATTAATATCGCAATTGATCCGATGCCAATATTTGTCACGAAACACTCTTAGCTGGAAGAGTAGTTAGAGAGGTCCGATTAGTGACAAAAACATGTCAGATTTAGTGAGAGAAAAAATGTAACAGAATCCTACCTTACGTCAAATAGTAAAAGAAATCACTTGACAGTACGACCACTTGGGCTTAATGGTGACCAAACTTTAAATTTGAAGCGAAATTTGAACTTGAAACTTCATTTATAGTTAAAATCTTTCATTCCTATTCTAACTAGATTTTTAAGAAGAAATCGAAAAAGTGGTTGGAAAAAGAAACGTACGAAGCCCCTTCTAATTGTAGTGGAACATTAAATCGAAGGCCTCTTAACAGGTTCTGCTTAACGTATTTGAAGTCCTCACTAGTTGTCATCCATTATTAGCTAACTCGCGCTATTTATTAGTCGTCATCATTATTAGTTATCATACACAATACAAAACAGCTGTCTTATGTCAGGCCAGGCAAGAGGCAGCTAGGACAACAGTTTCGAGCATATGGAGCAGACACCGTCAACTTAGCGATTCCCGATTATCCATTTTCCAATGAGCTCAAGCAAGAAGATAAGATTTAACATAATAATTCCACTCCACAAGATAGTACCACCACTGGCACTTTAGACAACATAAGTTCCTATTTAGAGCAACTTCACTACAGACCCCGACGACTGCACTATTAGTCTATTAAATACCACATTTAAAGCACAAAAAACAGTAATTAATTATCCAGACAGAGGCATCAAAATCACTCAACGGTGATGTGGGCAGAAGGTGACCAGATATCTACTACCGCCACTGCAAGTCGCAATGCTCGTAGGATCGTCGTACGCATAAGAATAAGCCTTGGGACAAGCCGCCTTGAAAATCTTTGAATAAGCCGTGGGCTTGCAAGACTGAGGACTCGCAAAGCTGCCAGTGCAGCAATACCTTGGCGAGAATGCAAAACAAGCGCTCTTGCAAGCCACAACCCTCCTGTTATCCTTGGATCTGACCTGTAATCCAGTAGGACACATCATGTTCAGGTCGCTAACGCACCCTGCATAGCTGCATTGTCCCGACCCCTTAAATGGGGTGATTGAGATTGCAAGATTGTAGCCGTCTACAAGGCTGACATCGTAGAAATCTTCGTTACTCCCCAGGGTGATCTCTGCCAGGGTGGCCGGTGGGGTGCCGCCTATGCCATTGCAGAAAAGGGAGCCACCACAGTCACCAGTGGCGCAGCGGCCGCGGCCAGAGGCGTCGAATGAGCAACCGTGACGGCCCCAGAAGCGGCCGGACCAGAGGGGTGGGAGCTTCAAGGAATAGGCCTTGTTGGGTTGTAGCTTCAAGCCTCCACGGGCCATCACAGGCTTTCCAGCACTTGGTTGGATGCCTGGCCACACTGGGTGGCTACATTTGTTGTATAAAGTGATTGTTGTCGATGAGACCTCTAATGTGACAGAAAAAGTAAAGTTCCATTAGTAAAGAAAGTGTAGCATTGTTTTGATCTATTTATGTCAGGAACAACTTTGCGAGATATAGGCAGTTTAGAACGAGTTGCTTTTGATTAAGTGGGAGCTGGAAAATAGATTAAAGATCTAGTCTTGATTCTTGAGCGAAGAGGGGGAGTGGGTACAATGTCAAAGGTGGGTACTTTCTTAATCAGATCTAAAGACGCACAAAAAAGAACAGTAGGTATTTGATGTGTCTTATATGTAGCATATTTGTCATCTTCGCACTTGAAAGGGCTACTGCTCCAGGAAAAGGGAATCGCGCAAAAGAGGCACAGCTTCTTCTGGTTAAGCATATTAGACACCATAATACGCAGGATTGGTACGGTGTTTTAAGTTGAAAGTCAAGGCAACGCGAGAAAAAAAAGTCCCCAACATAACACAACTCAGTTAAGGAAATTAATCAGGCATTCTTACATGTACACTCCTAGTAAATGATAATAGAAAAAAAACAAATAAATGATACATGCAATGTGCTGCATGGAAATTTAAGTATGTGAGTCACTGTAGACCACTTGTTAAAACTTGAACACGGAGAGTGACTCAAAAATTGTGCCAATGAGCTAGCCACACATCATGCAGGGAGATCAGGCACAAACGTTACAAGGTGAAAATGAGAAGAGGGAATACCTGGAATGTGAGAGAACAAGAGCGTTAAGAAAACAAGAGCGAGCAAAGCTCTCAGCATTTTAGCCATGACCGCAACACAGAGAGAGAGAGAGAGAGAGAGAGAGAGAGAGAGCAGTTGAACCCCACAAAATGCCTAGGAGCCTGAGGATAACAAAGAAGATGGAATCTCCTCTCTTCTTGACTTACCTCAGCAACGCCCCTAATAAGATAGCACTTATATTTTATAGGACAAAAGTTTTTGTTGGGGGAGGGGGGAGAATGAAATTTTTCGCAAGGGTAAGAATACCAATTTTACTTTTACGGTCTCACTGTGATTTTTTTGCTACACAAGTGAATAAAGTAGCTTGAAATGTGGGGACACGAGATTGACCGAGGTGAGACTTTTTCCCGCATTGTGAGTCTCACAATAATTCAATCCTTCCTGTCAAATATGCCTAGGCCTCGTTTTTCAACCAACGCAGCATTGCCCTGAATTACGTTAAGTGTGTACCTGTGAGGGAGAGGTGGGAGATTGATGCATTTGGGAAAGTTACGAAGGACAATCGTTCATTTCTCAAGGAAGTCAGAAATGTGGTCAGTGGGGAAAAGTTTGTCTGCGTCACAGAAAAAAGAAACTCACAATCACATGTCTAAAGTGGTATCCGTCCATCACTTTTTGCTAAAATTGCTGCTATGCCCTGTGTGCTACTAATTACTAATTCATGCAAAGATTGAATTTTTTTTTTTTACATGAACAGTGTTCAGCAAGACTGCTTCAGGAGAGTAAGATCCACGCTCCTTCAGGTGTGACTTGTGGATGTTTTTTTCAGGGAGTTGGTCAGCAAAACCCGTGACTTCCCAAAATTTGCCGGGTTTCCATTCTTGGAGTCTGACAGCCCACTCGCTTCTTGGGGACGTGCCTTGACAGAAATATGCCTAATGTCGTCGATCAGCCATCTTAGACCATTGATCATCAAGGTCATCAAGATCAGCGGTTCATGTACGTGATGTGTGTTTTCAAATCGATCCCAAGCGAACATTTAATTGATTACAAATAGACATAAATGTCATGTCCCCAAGAGAATCTATTGGAATAGTAGTCGTCAGGTGGGACCTACTGTAGCACAGATCTCTAAGCCACCATCTGCCATTAAAAATTTTGTTTCGAATTAGTTTAATACAAAATTAAATAACAATACTACATGAATATGGTAAAAAATATTTTATATAATACTATCTTTAATTATGGTATTATTAATAATAAAAACATTAATTATATATGTATTATTATTACATAAATTAATTAATTAAAATTTAAATAATTATATATGTAGATTATATATATTCTTTTGGTATTGCAATGTAATAATACTATTAAATTAAAGCATTTATTTTTTAATTCATTGAAATATTCATCAAAAAATGAGTTGATAATAAAAGATAGTATTCTTATTTTTATAAGTTTTAAGATTTTTAAAATTAAAATTTAAAATTTTTAAAATAAAGATATAAATTTTAATTGGTGGGTTCCATTTGCTACAAAAACGGAATAAAGCATTTAAAAAGGTACGGATTTTGGGTAACGGACAGAAACACGCGTTACGGAGGAAAAAGGTCGAAAGAGCACCCTATTCTGGGACCCTCGATTCATCTTCGACGAAAGCTGTGAAGAGCATCCTAGAAACGACAATTTTTTTTTTTTTTTTTTGAAACGAGTGGAGATTGGGGTTCCGGAGAAAATTAATGTCCGGTTTGATTTGGGTTGTGGGATGCTTATCCATGTGGTTTGAATTGATTTCGCTTTTGATTAATTTTTTTCAGACTAGACATGTTCAAATGAATGAACCAAAATTGTAATGAATAGTCCCCAAAATTTCCTTTTGGGGAATTTTTTTTATTCCCTTGTCAATGTACAATTAAACGTCAGATTACAAAAATTACCCTAAATAGCATTGCCACTCTTCTTATGCCTTTCAGGAATATTATGCAGTTCGCCCCCACCGGTGGACCAAGCCCACGTATATATTTTATTATTTATTTTTTTTTTTTTTTCAAAAGAAAAGGGTATCCCAAGTTAGCCAGCCGACGTGCCTGCTGAAGTGGATACCTTTTGTTTTTAAATGAATATTCGGGCTAAGTCTGCGGGTCCTAATTAATATAGAAAGATTAAAAGGATAAACCGGCCCAACAAAAACAAACCGGCACAAACTCGTCTATTTACATGCTGAATCGAGCCAGCCCACAAGCTCACTGACAGATCTACACAAGAAGCTCCTTTTTGATGTAAAGTTTTCGGAAAAACACTTGTCTTTGTAATGAAATTCTGTGCTCACCGGAGTACTTGCGCAAATAACGTTAGGGGTGAAGTTATATTTTGAGATAAAAGTATGCAAAGACAGATAGACATATCAATGGAGTTCATTCCACTTTGGTCCTTTCTATCTATTAAAGAGATAATAATAATAATAATAATGATAACAACTGTTGCTTGAGTGGAGCATGTGAGACATCGAATCACAAGAAAATGAATTTGAAACTTTGGCCAAAATTTTGTCCAAAAAGTTCTCAATCTCGGCGTTCAAATCTTGGTTCAAACCCCACCACTTCCCCCCCCCCCGGGCCCCCCCACAGCCAAAAAAAAGGAGGGAGGGGGGGTGGTCGTTGAGAAGTTCCATCCCTTCACGCCAGAAAAAAACGATTCCAACATTTTGGTTACGAGCCTAACAACTAACCCCAGGGCTTACGTGCGGCTTATCAATTAAATTCATTCATTTTCCGCCCCTTTCTCCCTGCTCATACTTCTGTTTTTAGGAAACGTTTGTTCTTCTCTGAATGTGTTCCTTCGTGCTTTCGGTTACGCATACGAGACACGACATAGAGAGATCAGACTAATTTATACTATTTTATCATATCGTGTGTTATGTACCAAACATTATGCAATATGCATGCTGCAGAGTGGGAAGTCGTGGGAATGCGCTGTTTTCATGGTAATAACACGCTCAGGATCAGCCCAAATATACTGACAATCGTTAGGAAATTAGGACCAGCCCATTCTGCCAGCCGATGAATAATCAATTGGGGCAAGTTCCAAAAGTCCAAACTATTTGAGCCCAAATAAATCCAAGCCCATATGAGAGATATCTTATCGGCCCAAGTTTTTTCTCACTCGCGGCAATTTACTCTTAGACCCGCTATGAACGTGCTTGATCCTCGACTTTAGTCGTTAATCTAAAACAAAAGTCAAATCCCATTCTTTTAGGATCAATTAATAAAATATCAGATCACTTATGAGTAGGCTAACGGATGATAAATGCTAATGTATTTAACTTAGACTATCTTCAGCTTTATCTCGAAAAAAGAAGGAAATTTTTTTCTTTAAAAAAAAGGCCATCTTCAAATTTTTAGTAGATAAAGCAATGATAAAGGAGTATGAAAATGAGAATACATCAATTTTTAGAAAATTAAGACATCCGTGAAATATAGGTTGGATGCATTGGTCATGGTGAATTCCAAAAAATTATTTGATTTTACCTCTTGAATATGCCTGGCAGACAATTTTTTAGGCTTATAAATTGATGAAGTTCCATGGGCTTATACAAATTGATGAGACAAATAGGAAACGACAACATCAACTAGTTAAGATATATTGAAGGTGCTGGGATTGCAAAGAAGAGGCATGAGAGATAGACATGACGACCTCAATGATAATAATTTGTGGAATACGGTCACATGGTAGAGAGCTCAAAATGAAAGGAGAATGGTAAGGCTGTGGATAGATCACATGATGGCTTTAACCATATGTAGGAAAGCTTCTGGTCCACCTGCCAGTCTCTACATCTACATATGTGTCTGTCTAGCAGTCCTAGGTGTTGTCAATTTTCATGGCAGACTGTGCGGCCTTTGGGGCCCTTTTGGCTCAGTCAATTCACTCCCTGTCATTTCCACATTCCTCATCCCGTTGTTTCTATGCACAAATATTGAATCCCAAGCACCTGTCCACCTGCTCCTTATGCCAGAGATAAATCCAACATCACCGCCTTGCAATTTATTCAAGTTTTCTTGCTTACCGTGCTTCATTAAAGATCTCTAAACCATGTTACGTTGATAGAGACTAATCCTTTTGCTCTTTAAATTGAAGGGATGTAATTTTATTGAAAAATATCAGCTACAATACCAAAAAGGCAACCCAATTTATAGTAGTAAGAGTAGACAAGACTCAGGAAAAGGAAATACCAGATCCAAGCTATGAAATAAATCCTCAAAAACGGCTTGCTCATGAATTATACTGCCAGCTTTCATGGTGACAGGTTGATTATAAATCGATCGGATATGCTAGTTGAAATTAATTAAGGGTCATAACGTAGGTTGATGAAGGATGAATGTGTGCAACTTTGAACTTGCAAATTATAATGCTTGTAATTGACTATTTAGCAGCACAACCAAGAAGCCTGCACATTCTCAATTATCACCCATGTTACAGTGTATGGCCGGTCAGGTAAAAATTCTTGTTGAGTTAAACAGTCAACTTTTTCCTGTGTTATGTTCTGCGTTTATAGTAGATAGTAAAATCACCCTACTCCTATTAATTTCAAGTTTGAGTTACCGTAAATGTTTGTATTTAGCTTTATATTGTACCAAAACAAACACAAGTGCCTACGTTATTAAGAAGGCAATCTGCTGCAGTTGCACTAGCGATGAATTAGTGCACCACATTAAGAAGCAGCCTTACAGTAGAGACTGAGTGACTGCATGACAGTAAGTCTAGTGGTTTTTAATTCCTCGTTCCTGCTCTTTGTTTTCTTCAAATATACAATTGCTGCATGAGTAATATTGCTAATGTTAATTTTCTCTTTTCACCCGTCATGTTAAAAGCTTCACTTACCAACTTTGGTAAGCATGACTTGGATAATTAATAGAAAGCTATTAGTCCACAACAAGTTTCACTTTATATGATAAAGAGAAAATTACAACAGAATTCTTCAATATTGCCATAAAATTACTCTTGCTCGGTATGGGAATGTACACTCTTAATGCCTACAAAATTTTACGATGAAACTTTTCAGGTTTCATTTGTTTTCTCTTCATCAACACTTCTTAGTCATTGAGGTGGGTCCCTTTTTTATAGTTTTTTTAAAGTGGTCATTGAGAGGGCAGCGCTTCAAACATATAACTGTAGCTGTACCATGAAGCGAAACAACACAAAAGTTTATGCATCAATTGTTATAAGGTAAACAAAGTCAATAGATACGATTCTTGTGTGAGGTGCAATGGTGCAGATATATACATACATACATGCATGCATACACACACACACACACACGTACACTTATAAATACATACAAACATATATAATTAGAGATTATAAGTGCAGACTTTTTGACCCAATTTCAGAATCTGTTACGCTTGCATGTAGACTTCCCTTTTGAATATTTTAGCAGCCCTAGTTTCAAGGTGCGAATGAAAAGTAGCATGCATGAAAGAGAGAAAGAAAGAAGCAAAGAAAAAAGAGAAAAAAAAAAAAAGTAAGAAAGCTCTCTCTCTCTCTCTCTCTCTCTCTCTGTGGTTTGTTTTCCAAGTCTGTTTGAACAGAGATAGAAGAGGTTTTGCTGCTGCCTCCTCCTGCTGCTGCTGCTGGGTACATAAAAACACAAAAACAATACATACAGAGGGGGGGGGGGGGGGGAGAGAGAGAGTGTTTGTGTGTATGTGCATAGATGATTCAGAATGTGAAGCGAAGCAGAGAAAAAAGGCAGGCTGAGTGAGAAGACAATGCGTATTGCCGAGGAACCTACCATGATCTTTCGAAGAGATATGGCTTTGCTGTCCCTTCTCAGTGTTAAGCATTCATTGCAATGCAAGCCATTCCACGTATAACCTCACTCACTCTCTCTCTCTCTCTCTCTCTCACACACACACACACACACACACATTTGTCCTTGTGCAGACAACATTAGTATATCTCAGATTTCAGGGTCAAACAGCATCTAACCCTCCATTATGCTTTTCATAAAAAATACTTGTTTTTTGCTATGATAATATGAATAATTCAAATTCTGGAATGTTAAAACAGTATAAATCGTTGTAGTTTGCAGTTGTTTCATGGAATGCACGTGGAGGAATTTGAATCTTAAATTCGCCCTTGATTCAAATTATGATATTCGATGCACTCGTGGGGAGTATGTATGTTAGTTATTGACCTCCGGTCTTAGAACTTGGAATTTCATGCCTCCCTTGAATGTGTTGTATTTCTTACCATTTGGGTTTAAAGACTTCTCTTTCATAGTGTGCCATTGAGCGCGCAACCCAGAGTGTTCACCAACAAGACTGCAAAAGTAGAGCAGCTACGTCTAACCCATTATCACATGCATCTTTTATTTTATTTTTTATTTTTAGCCATATAGTACATAATCTTATTCCACACACATTTACTTTATTATTATTTTATTTTTACTGGGCCTTACTTAATTGTTTTTTTTTTTCACTTACATTTAAAATTTAAATTAATTGACAAATATCTTTAAGTGAGTCAAATTAGAAATCTCCATTAATTAGATAATGCTTGGATCTTAATTGAGCTTTGATCTTAGTACCTGCTCACTTAAGTACACTCACTAAACATGGGTAATCAATGACTAGGAAAAGGTTTTTTGTGGGCTGTGGCGCAATGGACGAAACTATCTTAGAAATTTGTGATTAGTTCCAGGTTTGACTATTAAATGGTTGCCTATTATAATATTGACCTTTGACTTCCATTATAAAAAAAAAAAAAAAAAAAAAAAGAATATTTTTTTTTTGTCTGGTTAAAAATTGAATTGGAAAGAAGATTTAACTATGAGATTTGAACTATAAATTTTATCTCCAAATTTTATAATTGTTGACCACTAAGTTATAACCAGTGATAAGAAAGAGTTGCCCCTGCACATGGTCACTCGGGACAAATCCAAAGCTCGATAAGAGAGATTTCATTGTACTGATGATATTGCAGTTTGACTCATAGAGAAATTTTAAAATGAAAATAAGTGAGAAATTGTTACGAAAAAGTTTTCCAGCTTAATAAAATTAGGGAATATATAGGTTATCTCAATTCAAATTTCAGACACGTCTAATTCTATATATAATAATTTTACCATAACAAAGTCAGATCAGTTTAAGAGTGGCATGGATTTTTTATTTTTTATTTTTAATTTTTTGATAAATTTTATTAAGAGAAATATGATTAATAATAAAGAACGCAAAATCAGGCAATACGACGATGAGTGGCATGGATTTATTATGAATAGGACAAGTTAAAATTTTTATCTAAACATTCTGGGTTCCAATATATTTTAAAAAAAAAAAAAAAGAGAGAGAGAGAGAGAGGTGATGAACTTATAATAAGAAAGAGAATCATTTTTATCATATAATCGGTAATTCAATAAATTTCTTAATAAAAAGTAAAAAGAAAAATGACGAGTGGCATGTATTTACATCTCACTTCGACAAAATAAATTCTTTAGGGGCTCCTAAATTGATCATAAATCCTTTTATTTGCCCCTAAAAGATTTAGAGACTATAAGAACAGATCTTTTTGTTGCCCCTACAACGGTCAAAATTATTTATGTTGAATGCAACTTCATCTCAACTTGATGACTTTTCATAATAAAAAGACAATCACTGTCACAAACTGATCGTACGATGAACTCATTTTTAAAATAAATGATGGCTCTCTCTCTCAAGAAAACCAATCAAGATGAAGTGCCCATGCCCTAATCAAGTACACGATAAGGTCGTCAGTCAAGTTGTTTTCTGAATGACTGTTTTATGATAAAAGTGGAAACATTATGGATGACTAATCATGCGATGACTTGGTTTTTCAATCAATACACGCCTGTGCTTCTCTTGAATTTCTGGAAGACTTCATATTAATATTCTTTTTGGTACATAAGGCCAATTGTGAGTTAAACTAAAGAGAAAAAGAAAAATACAGTTATCTTAAGAGATGAGTTGATAATAACGTAGTGATTATATAATCCTTTGAAGAAATGGGACTCTAACTTTCCGATATGCCATAGAAAAAAAAAAAAAAGGTGGGATTCTGGCAATAATTCCAATCTTTAATCTAATGACATTTCCATCCTCGTACATATTTTCCGAGTTTACTTGTGTAGCATGCTTAGCACCCACGCCCTTCGAAAGGACATCAGGCTGTGCCAAGAAGGTACATCCCACATAGATTATGTTTAACCTTGCACTCGATTTTTAGACAAAAACTGACGGTTTCTTCTAAGATGAGAATGATATGAGTTCTGGTTTAGGCTGCAACTAATTGGTTTTAATTAATATGGGCCTGCGCTTTCATTCGGAGGACTCTCTTGATCTTCCATCCCCATCATTATAGTGTGATTAAGTTGGTCTCTGAGATATCAGCTAATAGCGAGAATGGAATGTACCTCATTTATATACCAACATGTTATATATGCTAAATGTGCAAACAAAAGAGCAAAATCACTCTAAACAAACTATGCCCGTTGTCACTTCAACATCATATTTTGTCTTTCGCACAGAATTCCCATTTTAGATCTTTGTTTCAACATCAAACTTCCGAATCTCATTCCATTTTGTATTTCCCTCATTGGAGGACACGACTTACTCTCTCTTTTACTCACAAACAAAAGCACACACTTGCACATTCAGTTACCAAAACAAGGCCAATATCCTGTTAACATTAGCCCCTATGATATTCTCTTAAATGTAGTTTTTTTTTTTTCCAACCAACTTGGTCCAAATTCATTATATGGAAAATCCCATTCATTCACATCCGCCATAAAGAACAAAAACAGTTACCAATTTCCAAGAAAAATACAACATCCAAGCCCAACCAATCATATCACATATAGAGCACTCGTAAAGAGAAAACTCCTTGATTTGCTTGGTTGGCAACTTGTGGTAAATTAATTAGTTCTTCAACGGAAGGAACTCAAAAAACTGGTAAGGAGTGAAGTTGGCATTCATGGACGCAGTAGCAGATTGCTCAGTCTCTTTTTCGTTAATGTTTTCATTGCCATCAGCATTGATATTGCGAAGAGGGAACAGTTGAAGGGTTTGAGACACCCCACACCCATCATCTTCCTCATTGATGACACTACTGCCGTTGAGGTGCATAAGGCTATTCCCATGTTCTCTGTAGGGTGTTATAAAGATGTTAAAGTCAGGAGCTTTAATAAGCTTTGGGTCCATTGTTCTAATTGTTGCTCCTTGTGTTGCAGCTCTTCTTGTTCCTATGGCTGCGGCAGCAGTGCTACTAGTAATATTAGTTGTAGCAGTAGTACTGTCGATAGTGTTTATGAGGTGGGTGCCAGATGGACAAGAAAAGTCCATCATCTGCCACGTGGAATTCCTTTCGATAAAGCTCTTTCTATGCTGTAGTAATTCTCCCTCGTCGAATTGGATCCAACCATCTGGTTTACAATTTGCCACTCCTGCTTTTGCTGCCCCTTGTATTGAAGCAGACTCCTGAAAGTCAATAATCAATAGAGAACAGTCCTGATTGATCTCCTTTGAAAATTTTGTATAGTGTCAGTCAGTATAGGGCACTCCTTCCTTTGTCATGAATCTATAACAACAAACTAATGCACGACTCACGTTGTGGTTTAGTGATTTAGTGATAAAGAAGTACTTAGTTGTCATGCTAGGTTAGATTATTTGTCAAGATATTTAATAGAAATTAAATTTAAATTCACAGATTTTTTGTCCTTTCTGTGAATGCTTTATTTTTTGTTTTGTTTTTTTGACAGAATCGCAGATACTACCGTTACTTTCTCATCTCAGCTAAGAAAGCAACAAATTACTGCTGTTTCCAAGGGGTCAATAAGGTCTGTGACAGGCCAGAAACTGTACTAGGGTTAGCCTTGCCTTTTCACTATCCAAGGGTTGCCCCTAATAACACATGCATCTAGAATTAGAAGGTAAATGGGTGCCCATATCTCTGACTTAAATTCCATGAGGGCATAATATTAAAGCACAAGACCCAAAAACCAAGCGAGTTTCATAACAGCTGCCCCGACAGAAAGGAGGGATTGCAGCTTTTAAACCCTTTTCATTTCCCGATAAAAAATAAAGCTTTTGTTGCTTCTCCTTACCCTGCACATCTCCGCTCCCCTACCCTTCCAACACAATTAGAGACTTTCTACGTTCCAAACCTTAAAAAAAAATATATATATGAACTTCCTAATCATAAGCACATTATCCAAGATTAATTGCTGTGTAATATGCAGCTTCATAGGAATTTTGAAGGGATCTTCAGCTTCGAAAAGACAAAGGCGAAAATAAAATTTAAAGAAGGGACCTCTGATAGTGTACTGTAGTTTGTCGGGGGTGCCCAGTTCTTGGTATGTTCACCTTCATAACCTGTCCTACTGGCCCCTGTAGTAGACAAAAAGAAAAACAAAAAGAATGCAACTTTACATGTCTGAAAAAACAAAATAGAATGCTAAAACGCAACACGTCAAGCATTTTTAACGAACAACAAAGTGGAATAATTGGAAAAGGCCAAACATAACAGAATAAGGCTTGTTATTCATCACTTAATTACCTGATTCTTTCGTTTCAAGGATTTCAACGTCGCCGCCGCTGTGCTGTTGCAGCTCATCGGGAGCAGATTCCATCTGACGGCGGCGCTTTTGCCTCTCTCTTGCCTTGTGATTTTGGAACCAGTAAAATACATTCTTCCCTTCAATCTTTCCGTATCTTCGAAGCTGTGCAGTGATGTGTTGAATTTCATCGGCTGTTGGTGTTCTAGTCCCTCGTCTGTATAATTCTTCGAGAGTCCTTAGCTGCTCGGGAGTAGGATTCCATCTTGAGCTCATTACAACTGGTTGTGGATTAAACTCTTGTTTGCCATTAGCCATGGCTGCTGCAAAAGCAAAAATGTCGTGCAGACCCCATAATAAATTTATAAAGGATTGAGATCAGGCACACGGCGAGGAATATAAAAAAGGAAGACGCCTACCCAGATGGTGATTTAATGCAGATAAGTCAGTGCCATGGAGATGGCCAATACGAGAAGGACTAGTGGATGTAGTAGTGTTATTGTCTGAAGACGACGACGGCCTTGGCATGAGAGGTCTAAGCTTCCGACCATTGAAGGAATCTGGTATGTTGAACTCACCACCATCATTGTATCCCATCATCCACATTTTTGTTAACTATGACATATCGAAACTTGGGGACATCAATGGAAAGAAAAGAGCAGAATAGATAGACTGTTTATGAGCAGCAATGTAAAAGAGACTTCTTTGATAGGTCTTCCCAAGGTGTCTTTTTGTGATCTTTGCCTTAGAGGGAATTGCGAACTATCAGAAGATGGATGATGGGACTGAAAAACTTGGTGCGTAGGTGTCTGGAGGAAGAGGAATAATATTGGAGGGAGAAGGCAAACAAGAGAAAGTATGGAGGGTGATTATTCAAAAAATAGGGGGCAAAGGCCCTGCCCTTTTATAACACAGGTGATACATGTTGCTTATAGATATAGTATACATTGACGCTAATTGAGGGGTTCCTATAGCTGAAATGGGGTAGCTAAGGTGAAACAGTGAAGTTAGGCATTTGAGAGTTTCAGGACATTGAAAGAGACGGGGATTGATCATCATCATCACTCAACTAGCCCCTACACAACCCTACAACCATTTACAACAAACAAATTAACATATAAAGAGAGATAGATAGAGAAACAATGTTGGCCTATTATGAAACAAGAAAAGTGGGAGACCAAGACATGAGGTTGACTAAGCCATTTCAAACTTTGACACTTTGAGAGAGAGGGAGAGAGAGAAAGAGAGAGAGAGAGTGAGAGTGTAGGACCATTTGCTACTTTACTAGTTACAAATGACTAGCTAGCTAGGTAGAGGTAGTAGAGAAGGCGAGGACAAGAGCCAAAAAGAAAGGAAAAAGAAAGGGAAGGGGGAGAAGGATAGGAGAAGGGAGGAGAAGGGCGTGGATTCTTGGAGGGGATATCGGGAGTAGCAAATGAAAAACGACGTGACGATGATGAGGTTTATCATAAGCCTTACCAGTCATCACTCCCATCTTCTTTACCCCCTAATTCCCTCCTCTCATTAAATTTTCCTTCCCACGTCTCGTGCCTTTCACACTTATTCTCAATCCGAACTGCCCCTCTTTTCACCCTCTGCCTCTCTTCCCACCTTCTCTTTTTGTGTACACTCCCTCCCTATTAGTCCCCCCTCTCTCTCTCTCTCTCTCTCTCTCTCTCTCTCTCTCTATATATATATATATATATATATATATATATATATATTATTAATAGAGATATTGCAGTCCCATGAAATCAATTTGAAATATTTTACATACCAATTTACGTTATATTTTAATAAATATTAGATATATATTTATAATTCTTACGATTAACTTTAATTATAAATTGAAAGATAAATAATATGCAAATTTGCATTTAGCACCCATTATCTAACTTATATATATATATATATGATAATTACTTAGTCGGATTATTCCATCAATTTTACTGATGATTTTTTTACACTAATTATTAACTGATATAGATGCCTTGAAAGATACGAGCATAGTTCGAATTTTGAGCTTTAATTTGCTCGTAGAAGTTGTTGTATAGCTTGTTTTGTTTTGTGAATTCAGCAATCGAGTCCTAAATTCAATCCTTTAGATCCATTTGTACATTGGCCACATTCCATCTCCGTGCATTTCACCATATTTTGAAATAGCTGTTCCTTTGTCTCTTTCTTTTAGGTGACCACGTTCGTGTTGTGTGTTATCGTTGTCTTGTCCTGTTTTGCATTAAGGGTTTGTCTCTCTAGCCTATGTGCGTGGACGTGTGGTGGTAGAATAATGTTACACTTTTACGTGCTATCACAGTTACTGTGTCTCAATCTTGGAGTCTTCCCTCCTCTTTCTTTTGCCCTATCTGTCCTATTCTTTAAGCTCATTAATTTCCTTGGGACGTGTCCACATCCCCGGGTCCAGCTGATTGCACGTACACTTATAGCCTCACGATATGTACATATATGTAGTCATCATGATGGAATGATTCAAATTCTCAAGTTGGTCGTGATCCCATGAGTCCTTGCAGATTGGACTTGGCCATCCAATTATTGCTTAATTATTACTACAAATTTGATCCCACGCAATATTGATCGTATGGTCCAATTTTTTACCTTATTGTAGACACATTGGTCCATTCCCATTTTTCTCCATGGGCTTGTCCTTTGTTCTTTGTGTAAAAGGTGAAGTTCTCAAGCATCAAGCGCATTATCTTGGTGATAAGAGTGGGGTTCACCATAAAATTCTTATATATGCTGTGGCCAGTGTGCATAAAGGAAATACAATGACTTATAAAGAGGCTAATTAGCCAAGAAATGCCTAAACAACAAACATTTTCTTAATTTGCTTCTGGGTTGATATTACTGGTTATTTTGTCTCTTTCGTTAAATTAGTCAGGCTTATATTGCTTTCCAGTTATAATGTCATGTCCCTATCACGTTTCTTCGGCGTCGGTTCATTATTGTCGATCAAAATGTTGTTCTTGGCAATCGGATTTGCTAATTGAAAGCCCTCAAGTCTTTGCTTTTACTTCTAAATACTTGTAATGATCATTGCTTATTGATACTACTGCTCTTCCTAGCAAAACTCGCAAGAGAAACTTGCTTTACCATAATCCATAAAACAAATCACTTTACTGTAAAGTACTAATTAGTGATTTTTTTTTTTTTAATATAATACGGAGACCAAAGACTCTGATAATTTGAATTCAACTTAAAATCAGTAGCTTCTAACCGGATGTCCCTTCCATTGCATTATGAAGACAAAATCATCATTATTTGTTATTGCACCATTATTATGCCAAAGTATCATCATTTGCAATTAGAGAACATGGTTTTTGGAGATCCAATTTCCAAATAAGCTATCTTAAAATGGAAAAAATGTGGATATCTCTCTCTCTCTCTCTCTCTCTCTCTCTCTCTCTCTCTCTCTCTCTCGTTCTTGTTAATTAAGAGATTCATTGGATTATAAATTATACAATGAGAATAATTTATTATTATTGTTGTTGTTGTATAGTTTATATTTTTTAAAATTAAAATTAAAATTTAAGATATAAAAAATATAAACATAATGAACGTTTAACGATTAAAATATTTGATGAAAATCTCACATGTGATTCATTGATTATTGATTCTTTTGCCCCGTAAATTAGGCTGTGCAGAGTAACTTTCCCGTAGCATCCCGGATCAATTGCACGGCCTATAATAGTGTACAGCCCACGGTGCCTCCTAGCCCACAAGTATTGCGGCCCATGTCAAATGTGGACCCTTTTTTTTTTTTTTTTTTGAATTTTCGGTTTTCAATAAAATCTAATGCTTCGACGAGCCACAAGTAAGCTAAAATTCAACTTGAATTTAAAGGAAATTTACTTTTTCAGTCCACGTGTCTTCTGTTCCCTTGTCTCTTTACTGGAGAAAAACATAAGATTGGTTTTGCAAGTAACTGTGAGCTTGGCACGTTGAAACTCCGTATTATAATTTTCATCTAATGCTCCCATTGGTTCTAATCAGCATATACGTTTTTTTTTTTTTTTTAATGTATAAGCCAATTAATAAGTAATTCATAAAATAAAGCAAGTTATCAATGCCCACAATGATGTGACATTTGATGAGATACATGTTATCGGCCCGAACTCTCCCTAAGCAGCGGTGGCAATTACGAGGCAGGTCCGAACATTACCCACGTTTTTCTTTTTTAACCCAACAAAACAAAAGTTCAGGCAAGATTCTAACTTGCACTTGTCCCTGTCTTCATTCCGTATAAATCTCTCTCTCTCTCTCTCTCTCTCTCTCTCTCTTTTATTTTATTTTAATTTGAAATAATAGACTAAATTAATAAAAAAATATTTACAAAATTATTTAATAGAATCTTTAAAAATTATGAAGAACAATGGCACCTCAGGAAATTTTATTATATATATATATATATTCACAAAAAATGGAAAGAGCTAACAAATCTTAACAAAGCCGGCGATTCTCGAGCCGACACCTACAAATGGCAGATTAATCACACCTCACATCTTTCCACTAGCAGACGAATTAGTCATCTCTCAATGGACGGACAATCGTCGACCGTCCGATCAAAATCTCTAAATAATCCTCACCCTTCATCCCAAAACAGGCAAGGAGGAGACCATTCCCATCTCCAAGTATAAATAGCCACCCCATAAACGTAGCAATTGTAAAATTGGCGATACACCGAAATTGGCGCCTCCCCCCTCCAACACTTTTTTTTGGGTGCCCCCCATACAACTTGTAAGGCCAAAATGCGCGAAATTCTGCACATTCAAGGAGGGCAATGTGGGAATCAAATTGGATCCAAATTCTGGGAAGTGGTTTGCGATGAGCATGGAATCGATCCCACCGGCAGCTACACTGGGAATTCCGATCTGCAGCTAGAGAGGGTTAATGTGTATTACAATGAGGCTAGCAACGGCCGTTACGTGCCACGGGCAGTGCTCATGGACCTTGAGCCTGGCACCATGGACAGCGTTAGGACCGGCCCTTATGGTCAGATCTTCCGGCCCGATAACTTTGTTTTCGGCCAGACCGGGGCAGGAAACAATTGGGCCAAGGGCCATTACACCGAGGGCGCCGAGCTTATTGATACAGTCCTTGATGTTGTTAGGAAGGAGGCTGAGAATTGCGACTGCTTGCAAGGTTAGTGACATTAATATACGTGAAATTTTGATTCATTTATTTATTTATTTATTATTTTTTATCTTTTTGGTTTCTTGATCCAATGTTTTTTTTAATACTAATCGTATGTTGATTAAATGTTGGCAACATAATTTATTATGGATGCTTAAAAAGAGATTCGACTGTATTGGTAAGAAACATGCATAAAGACTATGATCGTGTATATGGTGTAATCAATTTGAAACTTTTTTTTTTTTGGGTTTTTGCTCTTCAATTTTAGTTTGAATTGTGATCATATATCAAATTACTTATCTCGTCATACTCTCTGCGGGTATGTGTTTGATTTGTAATCGTGTCAAATCTCAACAAAAAAAAAAAAAACCTTTGTTGCATACTGTTTTAACGCAAAAAACAGATGCAGTCCTAGAAAAAGAATTATGTTGTACTTACGTAACCGTTGGTTGGTTGTATATTTGTAAGAGTTGGGTACATGATCTCGCTATCATTACCTGCATACACGTCAGAAATAATGCACTTTGGCTCATCATTACGATGATAAGCTAAGTGTCTCAAGTTCAGAGTCCAATTGAATTCAATTGACTGGAAAAAATATAGATGTGTGAGAAATAGAAATTTCTCGGCATCAGACATGTTTAATATCTGTTTTTAATCGCTCCTTACTCTTAAACTTGGACTAATGAACATGGAATTATTGAAAATTTTTCTTTTCGTGCGAAAGAACAGCTAAGCAGCTAGAAAATTCAATTCTTCCTTTGATCAGAACATTAACTATCCTGCGCAGGATTTCAAGTATGTCATTCCCTTGGTGGTGGAACTGGTTCGGGAATGGGAACTCTTCTCATATCAAAGATCAGGGAGGAATACCCAGATCGGATGATGCTCACATTCTCTGTTTTCCCATCGCCAAAGGTGTCAGACACGGTTGTGGAGCCTTACAATGCTACCCTTTCTGTTCATCAGCTTGTGGAGAATGCTGATGAGTGTATGGTGCTTGACAATGAAGCACTCTATGATATCTGCTTCAGGACTCTCAGGCTCACTACCCCCAGCTGTAAGTCATAATCTTTTACAACTTAATATTGCTTCTTGGTTTCCAGCATTATTTGTATTATGGCTATATTTTTAGCTTTATTCTTCCTGAACAATATAATCATATTTCTCTACGAATACTTTGTTGGATGAGTGGCTAACTTCCACCCCCCCCCCCCCCGCCCTTTTTTTCTTCTCTAGTTGGAGACTTGAATCATCTGATTTCAGGAACAATGAGTGGCGTGACTTGTTGCTTGCGATTCCCGGGTCAGCTTAATTCAGACCTGCGAAAACTAGCCGTGAACTTAATCCCATTTCCAAGGCTTCACTTCTTCATGGTGGGGTTCGCGCCTCTGACGTCTAGAGGATCACAGCAGTACCGTGCGCTCACTGTCCCCGAACTGACGCAACAAATGTGGGATGCCAAGAACATGATGTGTGCAGCTGATCCTCGCCATGGTCGTTACCTCACAGCATCAGCAATGTTTAGAGGCAAAATGAGCACGAAAGAAGTGGATGAGCAGATGATGAATGTGCAGAACAAGAACTCTTCCTATTTTGTGGAGTGGATACCCAACAATGTCAAATCCAGTGTTTGTGACATCCCACCAAAAGGGCTTTCCATGGCTTCAACATTCGTTGGCAATTCAACTTCCATACAAGAAATGTTTAGGAGGGTGAGTGAGCAGTTCACAGCCATGTTTAGGCGAAAGGCCTTCTTGCATTGGTACACCGGCGAAGGAATGGATGAAATGGAGTTCACTGAAGCTGAGAGCAACATGAACGATCTTGTTGCTGAGTATCAGCAATACCAGGATGCCACAGCTGATGATGATGGTGAGTATGAGGACGAAGATGGAGGTGCAGAAAACTAAAGGTGGTCGTCCAGTTTGCTGCTTTGCATGCTTGTTTGCAGCAATAAATCTATATTGTTTTGCCTATTTTTATGTTGATTGCGATGGAGGCTCAATGATTTTGGGCAGTTTCCTTTTGGCTTTCTTCATTAATGAAATGTCATTATGCTAAGTGTTTCTCTGCTTCAGTTTCTCTAGCACTTTAAACGTGAAGAGATGGAAATGCTTGAGCTGGACTACACTTTTTCTGGCTATTCATATTTGTATGATTTGGACGAAGCGCTTCCAGTGGTTTGCGTTGGTGGTGATTACCGTACCCTGGCAGTGAACTTGAACCCAGGGTATTAAAAAGTGGTAATTAAACTTGGGACATGCGAATATTAGATCTGATGAACAGTCTTTTGCCTTATCAACCATAGACCATATCTCAAATTCCCTCAAAAGAGACGAGCGTCTCTCAGAGAAAGCAAACAATTACGAGGGTTCAGTTGATTGAAGGCTGATTATTAGCATGTTGACTCAAGAAGAGAAAGAACTAAATTTTTACTATTCTAGAGCTTATTATTTCAAAATTTTGTGCTTCACAGCATCAGGCATTTGCGATATAGTTTGCAGACAAGGGCTGTAACCTGAAATCCATCAAAAATCAACCCAGAAGTTGACCATTAGAGGCTAGAAAAATTAGATGCCAAAAAAAAAAAAAAGTCAACAAAGCTATCCTTTCTTAGCCCAAATATTCATCTGTCCTTTAACTTGCTGCTGCCTGCGAACTTACCGGGAGAATAATCGATTAAAGCTATTAATTTTGAAGCAGACAATTTTGATGAGCCCAAGCTTTTAAATTCAAACCTACAAAATGTATTCCACTGCATACAACATACAATATATTTCTTTTCATCTTATTATGGTCAAATGGTTTTAAGTTTATGTTGGTCAAGCCATCCTCTCTTTCACGTTTTTCTAGACCTCGATATTGTCACGTGTGATGTGATAGGACCTCGGCAAGAAAGGTAGGTCCCTTAACTGTTAGCCTTCATCCCACCCCTCCCCAATTTTTTTTTCACTTCGAACCTTTCTTCGTAGCACATGATTAATTGAGAATTTCACATTGAGATGATTGCAGACACCTTGTATACTCTCGCTGATTCAACGTGAGCACATACATGTTCTCTCAACATTAAAATTTGCAGCAAAAATGATCTCTATAAGTTCATTACCTCAATTCCATTGACCATTGGAAAGTTCAGCTCTGGTACACATCAACAACACCACCAACAAAAGCAGCTACAACAAGCCTTATGACATGAATCTGGTACACATGTTATTGCAAAAATATGGGATATTTCGTAAAATGACAAAAGAGCTTGGATAATCTAAGTTCAGACAACAGAGATCAGCAACAAGCTGCAATTATTCTCTTACAGGTAGAAATTTGTTTATTTATTAGATAATGGAGCGACAGTCTAATTAATCACTTCCTTTTGGCAATAAAAAGACCCCACCGCTGTTCACCCGATGAACTTCTGATCAGCTTTGCCTTCCATCCATCAACCATGTCATTATAATCTTCCTGGAAGTGGATGACAAACAAGAAAATTTTGAATAATGTGAGCTCAAATATCGAAGAGAAAACAGGATAACAAGGTTAACACACAGGAAATAAGGGAAACATACTTCAGAAAAGTCACGGATGAATGCACTCTTGTCCTTCTCAACAGCATTTAGTTCCCGCTGCAGGATTTGAGTAAACTAAAACCAAAGTAACAAGTTGTTCAGAAGACAAAACCCAACAAAGTGTGTACATAAAACAAATACAAGGCAACCATGGGATCAGGTGAACCTGAACAGTTCGGTCCTCCTCAATGACCTCATCAAACCCAGCATCTCTGAGCATCTGCAACCATTAACCGTAGAATTAGGAGTTTGGTACTTCAGGAACGGTGAACCAAAACCATAAAATCAGTGAATGGCAGCAACAAATTATTACAATAATACCTGGCCATATGCTTTAACATCATGAAGATCATATCCTCTCTGTGTAATGTACTCTGCGAATTCTGGTGATGGAGTTCCAGAACTCTTGCAGTAATCACTGATAAGAACTTTTCCTCCAGGCTTCAACCACCTGAAAAAGCACCTAAACAGTGCAGGTTTGTCCTGAAACACAGCAAAAAAGAAGGCATTCATTTGTTAACATGAGAAATCAATTAGTAGAATAGACATTGGAAAATACCTGCCCATGCTCTAAAAAAGTTAAAAGAGTCTCACACGAATGTGCAGAATGGTGTCGCGGCTGTAGATAACATCAAATGTACTGTCAGGGTACATCTTTTTAGTGCAATCAGCAACTTCAAACTCAACTGAAAACTTGAGTCCAATAGCACGTTCAAGAGCAAATGAAATCATATTTATGGAAAGGTCAATTCCAACAACCTCCACGTCAAAATTCTCAGCCATGTAAAAGTCACCTCCACCAATACCACAACCAACATCTAAAACTTTCTGGCCAGGCTTAAGACCCAGTTTTGCCACAAATTCTTTTGTACTATCTGCTCAAAAACAAATAAAAATTTTGCAAACAGAAGCCATATTTATCTGAATTATTCATGATGGTACAAGAAAGTCTAAATTTGCATGGCATTATGTACTGCAACTCTTACTTCAATGAATGCTATTTGCATTTATCTTTCAAGGGCAAATAAGCAATATCAGCAATACAGAGATAGGGCTCAGTATCCATAAGAATCTAAGAAAATATTCATTCCTTCAAAAAAAAAAAAAAAAAAACCTAAGAATAAAATGACACAATTCTACCAGTCATTGCCACATAATGTGTACTCTAAGAAAAGATTCTGCAATTTAACAAGACTAGTCAAATTCCATATAACCCACTTAATAATGAAAAATATAAAACTACTAAAAGCTAAAATACAAGATGCATATTTTTATTTTAATTTACAATTTGCAAATCAAAGATTAGTTCTGGTGAAATGATAAAAACCTAATAGCAATGGTGTGGAACAGGGTGCTGACTTTTTCTCCAACAGGATGGACAACAAAAAAGAAACAATGCCATGAAAAATGATGCATACCAATTCCTCCTGTGCTCACAAAACCTTGTCCAAAGACACGCTCATAGCGTAGTATGCTACTGCACTTATATTGAGAATTATCCAAGAACCGCTGGAACCCTTTGTCCTCCTGTGAACTAATTTTCTGCCATATCCAACAAATCTGCATTGCAGAAAGATAGTTTCTTATTTTGGTTGACCCACATGACTGACGCTCAAGAAAAACAATGCACACTGGTCCATTTGTGTTACCTGATTTTGGTTTTTTTTGTTTCTCACATAAGCTCCAATGCACTTACAGCAGATGAGAGAAAGCTCAAAAGAGTTTCCAGAACCATCACCCATATGGCATTCTTTAAAGACCTGCCATATAATATAAATAATTTAGATTCTTTGATTTTAAATTTTATTCAATACAAATTACAGACTTGCACCAATTATTATTATTATTATTATTATTTTTAGCTTCAGATACCATAATCTAATGATTGAACAAAATTTCAATGTATGTAAACTGATAGTTTGTCTTTGGAAAAATTATTGATAATTTCCAGATATTATTTAACATCAGAAAAATTAACAGAAAAGGTGTCGCTAATAAAACAGAAACAGGGGAAATGCTGCTAAGGAAACATTTCACCATTTGTCCCTTTCCTGCTTCTGGTCTATTGACATAAATAACATGCACACTACTTTATGGATTGCTTCACGTCATACATAACAATCCAAATAAAAATTTCCACCATGAATGACATGTGCAAGTGTTTTAAGTTCTATTCATCAATTTAATCCAGTCTTATCAACATACATGCTTGACTACTTTGTGGTCACCACACCACAGATAGCAACATAAATTTCATGTTTTATCAGTTGTACCATTCTTATGAACATGCAGGGTTATTAGCAGCTATCAAAGTTTCCAGAAGCAGATACCAATAACAATCATACCACTTGTATGTAATCAGAATATCAAGAATTTTCTGAGAACTCATCAACAAAAGGCAAACCTTTGTGTAAAATCTGGGTTCTCGGTAGTGAGTTGGGTTGTATTTTCGCTTTGAATCTCCTGATTGATGGAAACAAGACTCTCTGAAGAATATATAACCACCAACCTTCAACCATTTAACCATCTTTTCTGCCAAATCCTCCACCTGCCACCAATGTTGAGAATAAACATGAAGTCAGCCGACCATAAGACTTCCAGTAATTGAAGGTCATCAGATTGTGATCCAATCCAGAAAAGGGTAAAGAAACAGGGTAACGATATTAAGCAACTATAAATATAAGCGTAGTAAAATATGTTATAAATGAACCATACCATTAAAGTATACGCTGACAAAACAAGTCCATCAGTTCATTACAACTATAAAGTATGTATGGAAAAGAGCACATAAGCATATAAATTTACTCAGGAATCTTTGATTAGAAAGGATTTAAAAGAATTACATCTCATACCAAAGTTAGTTCATAATTTGAACAGGACAGCAAGAAAGGATTTATGTAACTAATCCCAATTAAATTTGAGATTAAAGCTTGGTTGTTGCTATTGTAGGCCACCACAACTCCAAAGAACCAAAAATTCACATGTGATCCTTAAAGCCACTTGCATGGCATACATTTAATGAACAAAGGGTAGGAAATAAGCACATTCACCTCTTTATCTGATAGATACATAAGAAGCCAATTGGAGAATATCAAATCCATTGATCCCTCTGAAAATGTCAAGCCTGGGGATGTCACATCGGCACACATGAACTTGACATTGTTATAGTGCCCATTAATGCTTTCATTCTGCAGGTAGGACATATAGGAGATAAGAAAAGGCAAACATTATTGAGAAGAGGGAACCCCAGGAGATATAACATTCTACTTCTGGTTTGATAAAGCATACAACTATAAATATCTTGATCAAAGTGGTGATCCATATTCACCTTCCTTATAGCACCCTCAATGAAGTCCAAAGCTACGACCTGTCCGGCCTTCTTTGCTAATTCTCCAGTGAAACGACCAATGCCAGCTCCGAGTTCCAAGATTGCCTTTCCTTCATATGGTGGAAGAAGAGAAAGTACCTGCAAATATACCCAACTACTTTCAATTTGTAAAACAACATTAACTTAGACAGCTAATATCTTCACAATTTGGATAAGCATGAGAACTTAAGAATTTTAATTTACACAAGTCAGAATGCTACTTTCAGTATCAGAATTACAAATTTCTCAAATAATTTGCATGGGCATAAATAATAATAATAATAATAATAATAATAATAATAATAATAATAATAATAATAATAATAATAATAATAATAATAATAAAGATTTAAATGACTGGATACATGAAATTAGTTACGACACAATCTGCAAAACAGCCATAAAAAATTAATCATACCTTAGAATTCAATGCTCATTCGAAAGAAAATGGACATTTAGATTACATTTGTTTGTAATTTAACGAAAATTTGCTGAAGAGAGCTACATACACATACTAAAGAGCTTAAACCTTCATCTGGCCTGGCATCTGAATTTATTTTATCATTATTTTTATTGCTATTTGGCATCAAATGCAGATGGAATCGTTCCACTTTGAGAGAAAGGGAGAGACAGAGAGAGAGAGAGAGAGAGAGAGAGAGAGAGAGAGAGAGAATTAAGATCTAGATTTCACTACCTTAAGTTTCTTTGCATATATACTTATTCAAAAAATAATAATAATAATTTCTTTTAGCTTATATACAAATCAAAATATCAGCACTGTTTTGGAACAAAATGAAAAAAAAAAAAAAACACTTTGGGAATGTGGAATGGACATGAAATGGCTACCTACACATCAGAACTATTAGTTACAGTTGATTATCATACATACACTAAAATGATGGATAATGACATTCGTATTTTGTCGTGAATAGAGACAGATTATAAGTGGGTAACCTCAGGACGCTCTTCTTTGTCAAGATCAGAAGCCTTGGAATCAAGCATCATCGCCTCCACTGTCAAATCAGCCGAGTTCTCCGTCCAATAGTTCCTTTGAATCTCACGCTCTTTCACTATCACCCCCCCCAAAAAAAAGCATGAGAGACCTTTAAAAAATAAAAGACTCTTAAAATGGCAAAATAAAAAAGCAACAAAGAAAGAAAAGACAAGACACAGAAATGCCAAAAAACCAGAGCACGTGTACCAGGTGTAGCCATTGCTCGAAAAGACACCGGAAAACAGATAAATCCTCTCGAAGAAAGGGAATACGGACGGGACAGCAAAGCGCAGAGATAGATCGACGTAGTTTTGTCTTGTTTTTGCTGGAAGAGCGAGAGTGAGCCGGAAAAAGTGTCTGGCTGCCGGGATGCTAACAGCCCTCGATGGCAACGCGAGATCGAGAAAAGCTCCTTGATCTGCGGTTACAGTCTCTCCCTTTCTGCTGCATTAGCCACTCCCTAGATCTCTCTCGCGCCGCTCTCCGCGCGTTCCGTTTCAGTTTTGAGCCTTTCCGCTTGTAATGCGTAGGTTTCTTGACCTTCGGCAAACGCGTGGCCTTTATAGTCGAGGAATTCTATGCAAAAATTCTTTTAATCAATTGAATTGACCTTTTAAAATAAATAAAAAATGTTAAAGTAACGTTTGTTGGCCGATGCTCGACTAATAAAAATATTTGTCGACCCATGCATGTTGTATTATATTTTTTTTAGGTAAAAAAATTAATTTTACTCATAAAATTTTGTAATTATTTTATTTATTTAACATATTAATTAAATTAAATTCACATTAAATATTTTTTATTAAGTACCATCACATGACATAATAATAACTCACTTGATAAATATATATTTTTTGACTATCATATTATTAAATTTATTAAGGTTACATAAGTTTTATTTTTAAAATAAATAAATAAATATATGTATATTAAAATTAATAAAAAATATTTTTAAATATTATAAAAATAGAAAAAATTATAATATTTAAATATATATTTATTTTTAAAAAATGATTAAAATTTATACTACATTAGCAAATTTAATGATGTAAAAATATATTTGTCAGATAACACATAAATGAATTATAACATGATTGTATTTAATAAAAATTATTTTATATAGATTTAATTTAATTAATATAATTAAGTATTGGATTGATTTTAAAAAATAAACATAATTACAAAAAAATTTAACATATTGAGTTAAATTAGTTTTTTTTTATATAAAAATTTTGAAAGGTAAAATTACATCAATTATTGATTTAAATTATATATTAAAAATTTTGGGTATCTCAGAGATTACACTTTGTTCCTCCTCCTTTTTTCTTTCGAATGCTTTGGTCTGACATTCAATGGTCCTTAACTCAATAGCGTATCAAATGTTAGCGTTCCAAAATATGATTTTTAGATCCCAAAATGCGCTTCTTTTCTTCAGGAAAATATAAAAATCTAAACTTTTCAAAATGCAACCATTTTTTTGTATAGTGTCGTCGAAACGTTGTATGGATGTAGAATTTTTTTTTTTTTTTCATACATAGATGTGAAACAGTAGATTTGTCTTTAACCTTTTAAGTTCTTTCAATGCAGATCAATATGGAGACTATCTCCTCTCTCTCTCCCTATCTCTCTCTCTCTCTTATTTTTTCCGATTTTCCTTACTTAGAGGGAACATAGAACAAGATGCTATCATTGAACTAGAAATACAAATTACTTGTGGTTGATCGTAATGTATGCTCAAGGGCGTAGAAAGCGAATTCTAGAAAATTTGACAATGTTTATGGGTTTTTTGAACTCTGGGAAATGTACCGTCTTCACACCATTGACCAAGGTTTGACTCCAAAATCAGGTAACAAGGAAGTAATTCTGGTTACATTTCTTAATCATGGTGTAGATGACACATCCTCAATCAAATCACAACGGCCAGTTTAGTATGCCATGCTTAAGCCAGAATACCACCATCTTGCAACAACTTTTTCTCTCCTTTTTTTCCCAAAAAGGAAGAAAGAAATGCAGCGCTCACCAAAGAGTGAGCTTGCAGGCTGCCAACGGTAGGATAAATATGAGAAATGTTTGGCTTCAACCTAAGAACACTTGCTTGACTCAGGAACCAATAAGATACTGTCCCATCCCATCTCCATGGTGAGACAAACTAAATCTGGCAATAATGCCATTTGGGTCTCTAAATGTATAACAACATTGGGGTGCATTAACAAGGAACATGATCAGATATAAAGGATTGCAGGGGATATCAGCGCACTAGCAGCAACTATTACTAACCCACGTCCAAAACTATGTATAATGCGGCTGGAAGCACTCTTCTATATTGGGCAAGTGCTTTCACAACATTTCATTCTGTTGCCATATGTGTACGAACTCAAGCACCCAACTGGTAAACTGAGATTTATGATGCAAAATATACACACCCCAATTAAATGCTCAAAAGTTCAGGAATTTTCAGCTAATGATGTATAACGGCAAACTTAAATCTAGATCCTTGACAGCAAACAAGACACAAAATTTGTTCAATGCTACTTGGTGAGCTAGTAAACTGATACATGCAGTGAACACAAAATACATGCAGCGATAGTTTGTGATATGCAGCTACGGAAAATCTAACTCCATCTCAAATCTCACAGGATGGCAAGTCATGGAAGCTTGAAATGGCCCCTTTCAATGTGTGATTATTCATGAGCTTCATAAACCCTTTGAACCAGGAAGATCAATCCATTGCAATTGGATTTCCACCTCACCACATTCCACATTTCTTAATCTGAGGCAAAGATCTTGAACAATCTTGCCGTCTCTATAAATGACACAGCTCTCTTCGGACAAGCAGTTTGTCCTGCATGGTTGTACTTTCGTGATTATAGTGCCACTTGGGAGGTCTCTCAGGTTCATCTTTAAGGCCTCTACAAATGCTTGTATATCAAATTCTGCTTCTCCCATTTTGTCATCTTTGCTAAATGTGTCATGATCATACACAGTCTGGAATCACCAATAAGAGAGAAGAAAAATCCAATGAGAAATAATGAAATGAAGCAAAGTTTCAGAATATTGTCTTTTTTGAGTGGAAATATTGAAGGCTTGTGTAGACGTATTTGCTGCAGAGTTTTTTCTGTTTGGCAAAACACAGTAGAAGATTAGAGGTCCACTCTACTCTTGAAGTAGTGAAGTTCTCCAAATGTTTGGCTTCATTATATAATGGTATGCCAGAACTCTTTCTCTTAGGGTTCATAATGAACTAAAGTTGGGGCCTGTTGATGGAACTAGTTCCCTGTCAGCTTTCCTTATTCATTGCAAACTGCATATGCAGATACAGCATTGGATTCAACACATGAAGAAGCACATATTACCCATATGCCATCCCATGATTGTTTCAGACCCAACAACTCAGTTGTGGTCCCATGAAATGGTTTTTCACATACCAAACAGCAGAAACCTAAAAGTCCTAATATAATGAATCATTTAATCTTCTAGGGATGTGATTATTGCCTGCTAGGAAGAACTGTGCACAAATGTGTAATTTAAAGTCAGTGTTATCTGCAAACTCTTACAAGTTCAAAGGCAAGCTGACAAACCAAAAGAAAATGACATGCAAAATGGTTACGTGGATGAATTGACTCTTCCTTGCATGATAATTATATTGAGTGAACGCAACTCCTGACCCAAGAACCCGAAAATATCTCTATCAGTGCATCAAAATCAAACGCTTGGAATATACCTATTAGGTGTTGAGGCTGATGCAAACACTTATGCCAAACTCTAGAATTCATGACTTAGTAGCCCTCTTCGTACACTTAACAGAACCCCCACATAGCAGTTTCATGATAGCTACATAACAACAAGCATAAACAGATGTTTTGCCCCAATTTCTGTATGACAATCTAGCTGACTTTAACAAGTGAAACTTCGCCTTGGAGACCATAATTCATGCATGAAAGAGGTTTTTTTTTTATTTTAAATATAATATCTTTCTTAATTTGGAGAATAAAAAAAAGGAAAAAAAACCTCAAATAAAAATACATAACACAGGATTCAATGAACAATTAATTGCATCTAAGATGCATAATGCAACATCAGTTTCCTGGTGTTTGGCTCTTGGCCTTTCTCTTGTTTCCCTAAGGAGGTGTTTTAGCTTATGGCAGAGTGTTTAGTAAAGTAGAAGTCTTCAAGTTATGAACAAACGACAACAAACTACCAGTTGCTCCAAATAAATACGTAAAAACACAGGTTACAAATAAGGCTCTCTAGCTGATTGAAGGTTGTTGTCATGATTGTTTTCCCAAAAAAAAAAAAAATTGTCCTTATTATAGGCAGAATGAACAGCATTAGCAACCATAGAAGCAGTTCTTTTTTCACAGCGTAAAATGGCATACAATAAATGTTTCTGACGTGGGAGATAAACAAAAAAGGAAAAACCTTTACCAGCTTGATTGGAAGGTTAGGATCCATAACAGAAAGAGTTAAATCTTCGTTCCACTCAGGATTAACGTCCTTTTTGATTACACGGGTCTTTAGTTTCTGCATCAGGTGGTTAAATATATAATTAGAATCATAAATATATGGAAAATGATAAAGGGAAAATGATGAGAGACCCCTCCATCTGATTCTGCTTAAATGGCTTTTTTAATCCTTTTGGGCCAGACTACCCAAACTCTAAACAAGTATAGTTCAACTGAACTACAAAAAGAGAGTGTATAACTGAAAAAAAAAAAAAACAGAGAGAGAGAGAGAGAGAGAGAGATAAGGACTATGATACTAACCCGATACATTACAATCAATTAAATCTTATCTACAAGTTTAATACGCTTCATTCATTGCTCTCCCACAAGAGGGCTGGAGTTTAATTAAGTTTGGCTGATACTCATGTGGATCTTTATTAGTTTCTAGTCTGATTTTTGCTCCCAATAAAGAGAAGAAACAGCAAACAAAAGAAAAAATGACAAACATGGTCTCACCCCTTCAGTTTCACTTCTTGATGAAAGCAAACAAAAAGAATATACAGGTCAGACAACCCAACACATGTGGATGGCAAAAAGAGTAGCTTTCATGGAAAATTAGAGCGTTGCCACCACTTCACCACCACACCTTCATCACCATCACAATGATGAGGATTAGCAAAGTTGCTTAGGCCGAGCGGTAAAAGTAGCCACAGTGGTCTTTAACATTAAAAAAACACCTTTTTTTTTTCTTGGAAAAATCCAAGAGCTATTCTTGGAATTTCACTTACTATATCCAAGAACCGGATTAAATTAAAATTTAGCCTTTTTTTTTTGATAGACAAATAGAACCACTATTGTCTAGCGTTTTAAATATCTTAAAATCATTTTTTTTAAGAAAAGAAAAATAGCTAAAAAAATGCTAAGAATACAAGTATTCAAGCCAAGAACACGAACCTGCAGAGAGAAAATTTAAAACATTGTTAAAAGAAAAAAAAAAAAAGATAGGGAAAGAAAAGGAGCGGCCAGGGAGGGAAGCATTGAGAGATATAGATTGAAGTTACTTAAAAATACCTGTCGGCCCATCTTGACGATGACGTAAGGGTCGCTGCTGCGAACGTCGCGGACGGCGAGGTTAACGCCGCGTTTGACTCGAATCCTTAGCAGGCCCATAAGTTGCTCCATCAGCGACGCCGATCGGCCTCCTCCGCCTTCTTCTGGTGATTTCGGTGAATGCGTCATGCTTCTCTCCTCCTTCCACTTTATACCCAAAAAAAAAATCCAAATAAAATACATAATACTAATAATAATTAAAAAAACCGGTAGCCGGTAAGAATCCAGAAAAATTCTGTGCCCCACCTGAATCCAGAATCCAGAGATGTGAACCTCTCTGTTGTTTTTTACCCTTTTTTTCTTCAAAAAAAATTAAAAAACCTCTTTGATGGTTAATTATTTGACGTTTGGAAGCAACAAACAGATATAAGATATTAATTTACATTCAGTTTTCCTTTTTTAAAATAGTTTTTCCCTCTTCTTTCCAGTTGTTTGAGACGAAAAAGAATGAGAAAAGAGTGCAGTGGGGGGATTTTTTTTGCTTTTGGGGGGGGGGGGGGAGGTGGTGACCGGAAAATTCGGTGGCCGGTAGGGTAATCATTTGATTGGAATATAATAATTTACGGGTATATAATAATAATAAGAAGAAATATGGCTTTTTATTTATTTTAATGCGTTGATGTTGACTTCGTACTAGCACCCGTGAAAGGCTCTACTCGGTGTTAGGGTGACGCGGGAGAGGGCATGCCCCTTCCCGCCCGGCGACGACTGCGAGTCGTTGGTCGTGTAACAGCCGCAGAAAGCAGTCTGTAGCTGTTCTGTCGGAAAGGAAGCTCACTGTCGCTGATAATTATCATACAGCGAAATGCTGTCCATTACGAATAAGCCCTCATTGAAAATCTTGTCGTCTTGAAATCTTGTATTTGATAAAGTTACTATTATATTATCAAATTTGTTCAAGTTATTAAATTGTCGATTGTGTCTTCATGCGCGTAGCACCGCAGTAATCAAATTAAATTTAAGGAACCAATTTATGAATTACAATGCGTAGGAGGATAAATTATTTATAAAAAAATTGTTTATAGAGCTTTTTTTTTTTTTTGGAAGACATTGTAATAATTAAAATTTTAAATTTTTACTTGCAAGACTTTGAATTTAAAATTTGGTAAGGGAATATATAGTTTTAAAATTTTTTTAAAAACCCTTTTATTCTATGATTTATAAATCAACAAGCCTTCTAATTAAAAATAAAAAATCAATTTATGGGAATGGCTGGGTGTGAATTTGGGAAGCAAAGGATAAATATCTCCACATGTAGATTTCGCGTGGATCTGCTTTTACGCGTAGGAAGTGGGGAAGAGAGGTCCATCGGCTTTAAGAGGTCAAATCGGACGGCTGCCCGCGTCTGACAATTTGGGACTCAATTGTTTAGTTGGGAAAGGAATAAGGAATCGACAGAGCGGTAGCATTTTCAAATTAGAGTTATATGACAGTTCTGACATGTTTTTTTGGTTAGGCCACGTGTCTAGAGGACAATAAGTTGATGCATCCGAACGCCTTCTAAACTCAGCAGGAAAGAAAAAGTAGACACACCCCCACCCCCCCAACGTAGATTTTCCGCCTGCCTGTCCTTGACTTATACTACATGAAGAAAGAAACAAAGAGATTTAAAAAAAAAAAAATGTGTTTGTCTCTGAGTTGACCGGGAAACAGGATGGTTGCCCTATTCAGGCTCGATTGATTGGGGGAAATGGTTTGAATTAAGGTAAGACCACGAAGATAAAGCCCCATCTCATAGCGAAAATTACAATGCCGATGTGAAATGATACACAGCAAACAAAATTGTATTTACTTTGTAAATATGACAAGGAAACTTTTGCTACCGCTACTGGGTTGGATACCACATCGAAGCAGAAAATTATCCGGATTTCGGTGCCTGGACAAGAAGGAAACTCTTCTAAATATCAACTCACAAAGCCTAACCCAAGAAATTCCCATGCATGAGATAATTGAAAGGTATCGCTATTCGCATTGGCAGAGAAATCAATGAATGTTTGCTGCAGGCCCGACTCAACGAAAAATGGACGTTCCCAAGGACTTGCGTTCACTACAATTGTCTATTGAAACAACTTCCTTAATCTTTCTGCAGAACTGGCGGCTCTTTTATTGGTTGGCTCAAGCACCAGAGCATAATTAAAATCTGCAGGGCCAGAAACATCCTTGCTGATAAGTATTTCACACTTTGGCTCGGTCTAGAAAACAGTATCAATCAAATACAAAGCACAGAACAAGAAGGAACCTACGCCACTACTACCAAAAATTAATTAAATAAATAAATTTGCAAAACAGAATGTCAAGTACCACTCACCTTCGACTGCCTCCTTATAATAGCCAAGCATCTCTCTCGCCGTGCCTCTCCGAAAGTATGCTTTTACATTCTACAAGAAGCAGCCAACAACATAGTATGTCAAACATAGCTTCTGAATAAGACTTAAAATTCTGACAGAATAAATGGGACAACATTACTGGCCCAACATGCCGGAGGTGTAACTCACCATGAAATATTCCACGTCAAGCCACAAGTCACAGAGCATATGAAGATACTTATAGTTAATTCATAAACATCTCATCTGCAGTGTGCACTAGGTCTATTTTATGAGCCTCCTCTTCCACTCAACAGAGTGGACCAAATGAAGGTTGATAGTTGCCTTGTTTTGTTTTCATGCAATTGGGGCAAAATAGATGCACTGAGTCATTACACCAGAGTTCTTTCCTTTTTATTGTGTTTGAGCTAATTACAGTTAAGAGTAGTACCAGAACCAATTGTAAACAGTTCATTGATTGACTTTTGAGATATGTTATCACATGAAATGCTGTTACATGAATTGTTTGAAAGATACTGTGTCAAACCAATGACAATTTTGAATATTTTAGAAATATTTAAACAAATGCTCATTGGCTAAAAACCAAGCAATTACTCCTAGCAAGATGTTGAGAATTAGTATTGATCAACTAAATATTAATCAGCACATCCTTTTCAAGAGGCATATAATCAGCACAATAACAAAATACTAAGATTTCTCAATTGCACTTCCAAGCAGACTGTCGATCCAAATGAGAATTCACCTTTCTATCAAGGTTGATAGCCTTGGTGCAGTCAGCCTCAGCTTGAAGGAAACTGAAAGAAAGTGGGAAAAAGCTGTAAATAATGTATGAAAAGGTATTGATTGGTCAAATAACCATCAGACTATAAATGTACCTTCCAACTTCAAGATATGCAGCAGCTCTGTTACTATAATAAGTTGCATTCTTGCCATTAAGTTTGATAGCTTCTGTATAAAAGCCAATAGCCTTCTGCCACTGCTTATCTTTGAACGCTTGGTTGCCCTTCATTGAAAGCAAATTATTAAACAACGGAGTTGTATCAGCTTGGCCAAAAATTTGTTATCCCACAAAACAGGTCACACGTATAAGCATTGGTATAGCATCAGAATAATTGGTGTTCTGAATAAACAAAACAGATGTAAAAGTCTTGGAAAGGCAGCACACTCAAAGATCAAATACCCATTTGCACCTGATGAATACATGCACGCAGAAAAGTTTCTCAACTAATTTGGGAATCTCATGAACAAATTGGATCTGTGAGCCCTCTCGGTTGACACGGTATCTCATAACCACTTTTCATTGTCACCATAAATGCAGTAAACTCAACATGCAAAACCCTAAGTCAGTATGGTAATCTCACAACAAACTTTTCACAGTAAAGTCAACTTCGCATTGTAGACATCCACAAAACTGGCTTAAAACATGTACTTAAATCAGCCATCAGGGGTAACCAAAAAGGGAAGAATGGAAGGAGGGATATGCTTAATGAAACCAATTGTAATGCAAGTAATGTTCAACATGATGTGCAGCAGTTCAGCAAATAAAAGGGGGTATCCTCAGTGAATAAAGTTCCCTGGTTGCAGGCAGTTTGGCAACTGAAGCCCACAAAAAATGAAGTGTACCTTTTCTTTAGCCATCTCGGCATATATTTCTGGGTTGTCCCTGTTACGCAACAACTTAGACTTCCCAAGCATTTCAACCTGTTCTTGTAGACAAGCATATATGCTCTGAACTGTATCCAGCAAAAAGCGATCACCTCCATGCCTGGCTATTAAGGACACTGAAACAGGGCATTTGTCATAATGTCCAAGTGGTATCGTTGCCTGAAAATCAGGAAAAAGGCTCAGTTTATCATTCAGGGTAGAAACATTGTGTTTTGTTTCCAACACTTGACATCCAAGATGTAGAAAATTAATATCTAGTGCAATATTTTCAGCTGTCTGCATGCAAGAGTGCAGATGCGTCTGCATGCAAGAGTGCAGATGCATCTGCATGCACAATGTGAGTGTATGGGTAGGCTGCTAGGGGTGGATGCCTGTGGGTGGGTGTGGGAGTCTGTGTGGAGAGACATAGAGAGTGTCACCTGACAGCATCCTGATAGGCTCGCAATACTCAACAGACTAAATGAGCGAATCTGGTAGTCCTCAGATGACATCTCCTTTCCACCAAGTTTTGGTGGCAGGTAAGCAGATGTAGGTATCACCAGAATACCATCATCCTGCACAAGTAAGAAATCTTCAATAAACATAAAGAAATCACTACAAATGAGCCTGGGCCGTTTCAGCAACTCAACAACCAATAAATAATTCCCTTAGGGAAAGATGAGGATAGTTCCATGCATAACGTAACAAGCAATTATGCATAGAACGAAATAAAAGTTGAATAAACTTCATTAAGTCTCAGCCACCTCAAAGAACACATATCTGAATTCACTTCAGCTCAAGCTCAATAAAATCCCAGTTCCAACTGATTCTAGTAGTAGCATGAATCCATAACTGATTGTTATGTTATTCTCTAGCATGAAATCTAAACCCACATTCCTTTTTCTTGCAAGAGGACACCTTCAACTGTAAAAAATTATAAATTAGTGCCTTTTGTCTCACTGTTGTCATTTACAGTTGGTCCATGGGCTCAAAATTTCAAATTACCATTTCCCGTATAGCAAATAAAAGGTGTCCTGATGCATGAGGCTCCCATACTGTGGGATTTAGAGAAGAGTTAAATGTAAAGAGCTTTACTCTTATTTTCACAAAGAGACCATTTATGTAACTCAAATCTGCAACCTCCAAGCTCTAGGTCACAATGTAGTAATCTTGACATTATACCAAAGTTCACTTTTGTGCCAAGAAATACACATAAATTCATGAATAATATAACAGAAACTTCAGCCTGTCTGTACACAAAAGCTCATTACTTGCTAAAAGTATTACCTTCAAAAGAGAATTGATTGCTGTGCGCATTTCATTTCTGATGGATCTGCATATTTCAATTTCTGTTTCTGATGTCTTAAGTATTTCATTTATTTGTGTAGAGATAGCAGGATCAAGAACAGGCTTTTCCTCATCAATCCATTCCTCATGAATAGACTTGAATTCATACCTGTTAAAAGGTTGAACACATTCATATAGATACAATTCAATAACAAGTATGTAACCCATTGCATGGCATACATAAAATCATGTATGGTAAAAATTGCATTCCATATGAGACTAATTCAGGAGAACCAAATAAATGGTGGCTTATGATAATTAGTAAACTTCTTATAACAAATGACAAGAAACAAGCAGTCGGAAAAGTGATCCATTGCCATTCCCAGCATACTCCAAATCTTACCAGTGCATGGTTTCCACAGCATTATCTCCCATTTGACAATCAACGGAAGCAAAGCTTACACAGTTTGAAAGATAAGTCAGCAAAATTGTAAACAAAACCAACTCTTTCTTGGGCTCACATCTAACCTCACCAATTACATGGCATAACTCTCAGGCCTCATTATATAAGGCAGTTAGCAGCTATCTAATGGTAAAATAAGTGGTAGGACAGGTTTGAAACTATCCCCATGGGACCCAGGAACCCATTGTTGCCAGGCCACAACAATGAAATAGCCTCATTCAATGATTTCCCTGAGTGGGAAATCATTGTTTCTGAGTCTAAGGACAGAGGAATCTTCTAATCCAGTTTTTGGTCTGAGTACAGACCTTAAAGAAATCTAACCATGGTCTCCTGATAGAGCCAAGTTGGTCTTCTAGGAAGACTGGTTCTAATATAATTAGACAGAACTAGTAGGCCTGTAAGTTCCTTAGCAGAAAAAAAGGGAGAGAGAGAGAGAGGGGAAGAGGCATTTATATCCACTGCAAATTTTCCTCTTTCTAAAGGCCATAACACATGTAGAGGAGAAAAAAGAAAAACTAATGGGTTCTCATTAGCCTTAATGCATTAATTTAATCCATAGAAGTTTCAACAATCAGCACTCAAAATCCTTCTTTTCCAGGTCATACATATCAAATAAACTGTTATTCACAACTGTAACTCCCAGAAGAAATCAGTTACCCAACAATGTCAAACAAAAATTTAAAAAATATATGTACATTCTGCTATCAGACTAAAAGGAAAAGCATAACTAAGTTAAACTTTTCTAATCTTCCCTTGATATTATACAACAAAAACTTCACACGCGAAGGAAGAAAGTTCACCTGTGAAGAATCTGCATGACATTTGCAAGCAATCTTATTGACAAAGTTTTAGTCTCGCCATTTGCCTTCTTGTCCTGAAATTGTTTCAAGCTTGGAACTTTTGAACAAAGAAACTTCTCGAGAATCTCATGCTTCAACACTTGTCCTAGGGAAAATGCATTAAGAATGTTCAAAGAAGCAAAAACCATCAAATATCAACAGGAATGTCAACATAATGATTTACAGAAGAACTTGAGGACAGAATACACACAGAAGCAGAACGTACTTCCAAAAACTTTCTCAGCAGATTTTGAAACCACCTGCGAAACCCTTTCTAAAGGTATCTTGATTAGTTGAAAACAATCATCAGCTATTATAATCTGCCTAGGATTACGTTGGACTCCAAATGGAAGTTGCAACAGCATGTGGCCAACACGACGCAGAATGTTTGGATCCTTAGCAAACCACCCTGCAACAGTTATTCCAGAGCATCATTATGAAGTACCAACAACAAGAATCAGATAGTAAATAAAGCATTCAAGTCATCCACAACAGAAGTTGAAAAATGGTCTGAACTAGAAAATGACAAAACATAAGCAATTGTATAACCAGTGACAAAGACACGGTGCTGATTTACTTAGCTTAACAAACATAGTTATATGTATACTTTGCACAACATAAAGAAGCTGGAGCAAAAACCTAGTAAATATATCTCATTTTGGAGAAGACTAGCACATCCACAGAAAAAGTAATTTCTCTTACAAATCAATCAGACAAAGAAAAAGGAGAAAAAAAAAAACAGGCTTAACCTTAACTTCTGATCCAGATGGAAGTACATCAATTCTAATCAACTACTAACAACAACAAACTCAGGAAGATACTTCAGCCTAGTCAAGTTTGGCAGCAATTCATAGTATGTGGTAATTAGCACAAGCATTCCCCATGTGTGAAGTTTAGTCTGCAGAAGAGAAGGACAACAGAAAACTGAAACTGTACCCTAAATACAGTCAGGTTTGAGGAAAAAACACTCAGGCATCATCATGGGAACAACCCAATTCATTTTCTTGTCTTATAAGGAATCTTATTCCATTTAACTTAAACTGGGGAATGGCATTCCTTAACAAATAGACCACAATCAAATAAAATTCGGGAACATACAAGTAGCAATGAGAATCACCTTAAACTATGACATAAAATGCCTTGAGGATCAATAGTATGGTTCCTTTAAACCTCAACATAGACAAACAAATGAAGCACCAAACATTGACAATCATTTAGACAGTCATATAGTAGCACAAACATAGTTATAACATTGCGGCATACATACCAACAGTGTCAAGACTTGCTGAAACAGGTATAAGTCCTATGTGAGGAATGGCTCCATATGAGGGTCGAAATCCCATGATGCCACAATAACCAGCAGGTAATCTCACACCACCTATAGTGTCAACACCTGCAAGAACGAAGATTAAGGAAAAGCAAAGAATATGCCAATAACATCTGAAACAGACATGATATCGACAATTTCAAACCAATACATGATAAAATGTTGGACACCATGGACATAAATAAGCTTTCCTTTCATACAATGTTATCCAAGGATATCACTCAGTACAATGAAAATTGGAGGAACTGCAATCACATTTGACATATAAAATTATTGACTAGAGATAGAGCATACTTGTCCTAGCATCCACACACAAACTAAAATGCACCTAAGATGTGGTGGAACATATTCTCTTAGGATTTGTGTACTAATAGGACTGTCTAGCATGTGAACCACATAGAGCCAGACATAGAACTAGGTTTTTCTAAACAGTACGATTTTGTCACATAAAGAAGACAACCTGGAGATAATAAAGGCTTTATGGTCTCCCAAATAGAAGGTTTGCATATTCAACTCAATGAATTTACATGGAAATCTAAAGAAATGAAGCTAACGAAAAGTAAACTATATTTCAACTTTAAAGCTGTCAAAAAACTGAAAAAGAAACTCACCTAAAGAAAAGTCAACAAGATCAGCAGCTACAGCCACAGCAGCCCCACTGGAAGATCCACCAGGCACACAGCCAGGTGCCGCAGGATTTGTGGGCGTACCATAATACTTATTTTCTCCATTGATACTGAAAATAAAGCACAGCAAAACAACCAACAATATGACTTCTCATACTCATCTTTGGCATTAATGAACCTATTACTACATCAACAAAAGAAAGAAATAGACAAAATTAAAATGTTAAATAACTCAAGGCAATCTACAAAACACCATTAAAGAAGTAAAAAGTTAGTTAGGAAATCACAGATGCATATTCTCATCTTCATTCAGTTTAGTGCATGCCTTTGACTCAGACTCCATGTTGAACTACAGAGGAACAACATACCTAAAAGCCAGTTCGTCCACAACAGTTTTCCCAATGCAAGTGGCTCCTCCTTCAACAAGAGATAAAATAACAGCACATGTTCGGGAAGCTGTCTCATGATTCCTCACCCAGTCTGGATGACCGAACCCAGTCACATACCCTTCAATGTCAAATCTGATGATTATAATATGAGTTTTTCCACTTTAGAGAGCAAATAAAGAGAAAACATATAAACAGAACAGGTTAAGAAGATTGTCAAGCAGAAGGCAGAATTTGAAGCAGAATCTAAGAAAAAAAGAAAAGGCAAAGAAACAAAGTATCATAAACTATTTCGGGAAAAAGTTCCATTTTTGTTCCAACTTCACTCTATTACAGTGCCTTCATCAAATGGATTTGGGTCCTAAAGCTTTCGAATTTTGCAAAATTTGAGATAGTTACCAACCTACATACAAGTATTGGAAGACAAAAATTCGAACAGCATGCAGTGAAATGCAAGTAAGCTAAAATAATGAAACCAGAGATTATTCAAGAAACAAGATTCCAGGAGTCGTTTGTTCGGCTTCACTCCTCTTGCCTCTCGTTTGTTGAATTGGATAATTACAATTTCAACTGTCTGGTGTTCAACAAAAAGATAAAAATTCCATTTCACTCATTTTAAATTTCTTTGCAACCAAAAGACGTTTTCAAAAGCAACCCAAAACAAGAGCAAGAGTTATCTTTTCTTTTTCGATAGAGAAGCAAAAAAAAAAAAAAAAACCAACAAAAAGAGTTATGTTCGAAACCGACAAAACATTGAACTTGAGTTTGCCTTAAAAAAAGAAATCCTTATCCAAAACTAAACCCTAAACCAAAACAAAACACAAGGGCAAACATGGGGTAGAGGTGTGATAGAGAAACAACAACATACAAATCGGAGACGGCGAAGTTGAGGCCGGTGAGAGGGTGGGGGGCCTTGGGAGGGGCGGGCTGCGGTGGAGGAAGCAGCTGAAGCTTGTGGACAAAGGCGCCAAAGTCTTCTCTGACGGCCTTCTTAAACCTTCTAGTAAACAGTAGAATCCCGGCCAGTCCCAGCCCAAGCAGCACCCATAGATTAGCTGGACTAGGAGATGCCATATGATCTTTATTATCTTCTCCTTTCTTTTGAGTTCCGCTGCTCAGATAATTAAGACTATAACGATTATCAAGCACCAAGAAAAGCCCTAGAATCCCAGCCTTACCATTATTATTGTCATTATTAATAAGAATAGGCGGGTGAGTCTGCAACTGTGGAGGAGGAGGAACGGCAACTGTTGGTTCAGGAGCAGCGGATGGCGGAGGAGGTTGCTTTGGTGGATATATATATATATATATATATATAGGTATACGTACGTATATAATTAAAATGCATTATTATAAATTTTTACGCTCTAAGAAAAGCATGTTTTATACATTCGTTAACCCTAAACATGTGTTTTTTTTTTTTTTTTTTTGTTTTGGGGACTACGTTAATAACGAAAGTTTTTTAACTTTTCATAATTGATTGGGAGTCTTACTTACCTTTCATAAAAAATTGTTAATGATCTGAATTATAAAAAATAACACGTAATATAATCTGAATTAAAATTTAACACATCATTGAATTCAAATAATTTAAATGTTTATTTATAATGAACCGAAGAAAATGATAATAATAACAAACGAGTATGACTTTATTATCTACGCTCTTTGACGTCCGACATTTTGTAGTGTGCGCACTATCGTTCTGATTTCACGGAAAAGACGAATTAATCTCTAAATTCTATTTGATTGTCAATAAATTCTGGTCGTTTCCCGTTAGAGTTTTGGTTGATTAGTAAAAAATTTCAGCTCTAGTTCGGTTGCAGGCAGTATAGGTAAACGATTATTGCATGCTCGGGGAGATTAGATGCACGACTTAAGCAATCAAATACCCAATATTTATAAATATAATTAATTTCTATTGACCAAAATTAAAAATGCATCTGTCACCTAGATTATACATACATACAATTGCCTCAAACATGTATTGATTGCTTTTACTTCCATACATATATCTATTCACACACAGATAAATCACTGGTAGCCTAACAATCTTAAATCAATGTTGTCCGAGAACAAGCAGCAAGTAAGTCTCACGCCTATTCCCATGTTATAGCCAAATGTGCAGTCGACAAAGAAGATTTCAAATACATATTTTGAGTTGTTAGATCGAAAAATGTGGCCAAAATAGAAGTTCTGCCTTATTGGAGATCTAAGCAACTGTAAACACCTCGTGTGGGTAACCATACCTTTTTTAAGGGATAGAGCACAAAACAGACATCCTAGCTTCATCGTCTATCACCAATGCCGCCAATTACCGCGCTGCATGAATATCACCAAGGGTTAGGCTGATGTGGCACAGCAACATCGCCAGCAGCTAAAACAGCATGTCTGTTTTGCGAAGACGGAGAACCGTGAGGAGATGGACAACACGTGTCAGAATAGTTGCATTCCCTTCTTCCATTATTCATCTCCAGGGCCTGATCATAGTAAAGTTTGGCAAAATGAAGGTCCAATGGAAGTCCTTGACCATTCTCATACGTGTATGCAAGGTTGAACGTGGCTTGTGCATTAGATTGAAATTTGGCAAGCATGTAAGCCTTCACAGCACGTTCATAATCCCTCTCAATACCCTAATAAAATACAGAGTGCGAAGTGTTAGATACAAGGACCTAAATCTGAAGGAACCAAAGGTATCTTATTCCGTTGAATACAAGGGATGCATACTCAACCATAGTAATAAGCATCACCAATTGACAAAGCAGCATGATCGTTGCCCTGCCCAGAAGCTTGCCACCACAAAGAATGTGCACGCTGATGCCGTTCTGCATCTGTACAAAATCCAGATTCTCCCATGCACATGCTATGCTCCCCGTATTTGTCTAGAATCCACGCGGCATTACTCTGTGAAATCTCATACCCCATTTCAGCCATTCTTGAATACAATAGGAATGCCTTACCCAAATCACCTTTTAAATATGATTCTAGAGCCCATCTCGACAAGGAACTCCATGGTCCTCGTTCTGCGACCAGTTTAAACAATGCAGTAGCCTGAAATCATTGAAGATCAATTTTGGATGACAAGAAGTGATCATGAAAATTAATATCACTTGATGTATGCATTACAAGCAGCAGTGGCATTTTAAAATACTGGCAACTTCAGTTAATTAAATGAACAAAATTTAGAGGAAAATGAGAAAGTTAGAGAGAGATAAATAAATAAATATCTAATATCTTGTAAGGATCCAAGCATTCCCAAGTGGCAAAATTACAAACATTAGATGAATGCACTTCACACACTAACACATTTGATGCACACATGCTGCACTTATGTACAAAGCAGACATGAGTAAAATTCAAATATAAGCAGGTCATGTTCAAATGGATCCAGAACCTGAACAGCAAGCTAGTAGCTCTGAGATTTGAAAACTTGGCAGCCAGATCATTATACTAGATTATAGAAGTCAAGATATTGGAATCAAAAGCTGTGTTTGGACTAGGCAATAGTATACAATGCCAAGGGTACCACACACAGCTACCAGATTTTCTTTCTGATGCCATCTTTAGGGTTCAGCGTCCCACAGTTCAAAGTGCAAAGGAAAGTTTTTTAGCTTAACCATTCCAACTCATACATGTTCTTATGATGCCGATGCCATCAAATAACATGCAATAAATACAAAACTTCAATTTTTGACCCACAAGAAAGGAACTCTTTTTCCATATTAGGTATAGCTATGGATTTCATGGATAAGGACAAAAGCAGAAGCAAAAGTTATAGAATGCACCATCGGTAGATCCTTTTTTAACCCCACACCCGTATGGAACATCTTTGCCAGCAGGTAAAATGCCTTAGGTTGACCTGCATTAGCAGCCACTATAAAAAGTTTGATTGCCAGCTTCACATCTCTCTTTACACCGAGTCCTTTAAGATAAATTACACCCAGGTTGTAGTGCCCGCCAGCCTCATCATTGTCAGCAGCCATTTCAAAATATTCTTTGGCCTATAATAAAAGGAACCAGTTTTTCTTTCTCACACTTCATCTGAATATTTTTATAAAGCAATACAATCACACGTAGGTGAAAAAGGAAAGGATAAAAGATTAAGACAGGATAGTTGCACACTTGACATGTGAATGCAATGCAAACAACACCTTTTACTTATAGAAACAAATAAAATCCCACAAGTTTATCTACACAAAATCATCTACAACAATCCACATTCATTTAGTGATAACAAGCACACCATGATACCATCAAATTGGAAGAAATTGAGTAAAGAAAAACTATTGCCAACTCAACTGGGACTAATTACAAACGATAGAAGTAACTCAGTAAAACAGTTCAAAGTATTCAGTCTACGGGTTGTAGGAACTTACCTTGGTGTAGTCCTTATCCACACCATAACCCTTGACATAAAGATACCCAATGCCATTGTAGGCCGAATAAAGTTGCAGTTTTGCTGCAAGTGTAAGCCATGCAAGTGCCTTGGTGTAATTTCTCTCTACTCCAGCTCCCCTAGCATATATCTCACCAAGAAGCTCCATTGATTTTGGTTCCCCTCCCTCCACAGCCTTTGAGAACCATTCCAGTGCCTTCCCATGGTCACGCCTCACACCTCTCAATCCAAAATAATAAAACAAGCGGACTTTGTACATGGCTGCAGCATTCTCTCCGGGCCTGATATTCCAAAGTCTGGAAGCCCTCGTTCTCCTCATCCTGACACTTTCTAAGAGTCTCCTTGTTCTCCTCTGCTCCATTATGAATCCTAATTGGTTCAATCACTGGAGAATCCTTTGAGATCAAAAAACTATTCATAGCTACTTCTGCTAATTCAGCATACAGTTTAACTGCTTTATCGTGCATCTGAAACCAAGCCATCACGCAAAACCATTCATCAAAGTACGAATAAAAAAAATACAACAACAACAGGGAAATTAACAAGTTCTTAATTTGACTGTACGTTGTTTCTTACATCAACTAAATTCAACTACTTGGAAACTCGAAGTTAATCCGATAGCCGGGAATTGCGAAACAGAGCTCAAAATTCCACAAAGGCCCTCCAAAGAAGTTAATATTACCTCTTGGCGCGAATAAGTGAATGCGAGAGCCATCTTTGACTGCAAATTCCCTCCGCCGGCAGCAAAATAGTGATACAAAAACGATCCCGCCTTGCTCCTCTCCCTCATCTGCCCTAGCCCGTACAGAAGCCCTAGCACCGACTGTGCGTGCGGATCCCCCATCTCCACCGCCAAGGCCTCGAGCTGCGCGACTGCCTCCTCCATAACCCTCACCTCCCCGTCGGCAGCCGCCGCAAGCATCTTCTCAACGGCGGCGTAGTACTCGGCCGTTTATTCGCTGTAGGAGGAGGAATCCGACTCAAAGATCGGACACCATGATCCCGGGTCGAGCTCGTGATCGGACTTGTATTCGGAGTCGCCGAACTCGTTCCAGTCGGGAGGCGACGTCTCGGCGGGGTCCACGTCGGAGTCGGAAGCGGCGACTTCCTTGAGCCCATCGTGGGAGAGCACTAGAACGAAAGGGCGGGTGACGAGAGAAAGTGCGAGGAGAGAGGGAGAGAGATAGTTAGGAGAGAAAGCGTGGGTCTGCGGCTTAAGACTTTCATTATTCGTTTTTTTTTTTAATATATATACATTTTTTTCTGTGGTAGCGAGGAAAGAAGAATAGGAAGATGGCGACGGCAGACCGGTGGCGGGATGGCCGTGCGGAGGTTGGGCTGTGATTTCAGAGATTTCCCGGCGAGGTGGTCGTTGAGAGAGAAGGAGATGGGTCGTTATGCGCAGACAGAAATAACGGTCAAACTCCGATAGACAAAAAATGAACATAAAATAATTTTGTATTGTATGCAAACAAAATATTTTATATTATATTAATCATTTTTATGTAACATGAAAAATATTTTTATAAATTTATATTATTTTATTATATATTTTATGTAATATAAAATATTGGTATGTAAAATAAAAGTATTTTGTTGGATGAGATTGAGACTGCGTAAAAATGAGGTTAATTATATAAAACAAACACGTGTAATTAAACTCCGATTTTTTTTTTAAGCTATTGGATTGGAAAGGTTACTTTGGTCTTTGCACATTGTGTATACTATCGTTTTATAGGCAATTTTTGTTTTATTACTATTTATTCGTTTGATTCGGAGCAACTGAGAATGTCAACAATGGAGCTCAAACTTTCTCGTTTCAATCGTATCTATCGACCTTCTGTAATTCTCTCTCTCTCTCTCTCTATGTATGTGTGTGTGTGTGTGGGGGGGGGGAGATTATTGGGTTGTGTGTACTTTTTGTTGTGTTTCGATCTTAATTGCCAACTGTGGCTTTTGCAGGAACCAGTGGAGGGCAAAATCGTGATAAAGTCGTCGTCTTCATTTGCCCACTATGGAATTCGACTCACTGCCAATGGGACCGTTAACTTACAGGTTCTGCTTCTAATCGAATCCATCCTCTCTTTCTCTCGCTTTCTCTATCTCTGTTGTTTGGTTGCCCAGAAAATTAAAATGGAAAGTCTTCCCGTGGGAAAATGATTCTACTGTTTTGTTTCCAATTATAAGAATCTTGTTATGCATTTTGTGGCGTTTTGAAATTTTACTATTTGAATTTTTGTTTATTTACAGGTCCGAGGAGGTTCGGCTGGAGTTATTGAGTCCTTTTATGGTGTCGTCAAACCAATCTCCATACTGTCAGTTTACCATACATATATATATATGCATCTGTTGATTTGTAGTTTTTAATTGAATGGATTGATAGAATGGTTGTTGATCGATAATTTGCACCATAGCCATTCAATATAAGGTGTCAATAATTGATATTGTGAAGTTCGCTGCAGCCAAGCATCTTTGCCTGCTAAACTAAAAAAAAAAGAAATTAGAATTTAGAGGTTGAGTTGTTGATGAATTGATGATTAAGGATGGATTGTGTTTTCTTATGCTAAAACAATGCTGCAAGCTCTTAACATTTTTATTGTGTTTTCTTATGCTAAAACAATGCTGCAAGCTCTTAACATTTTTATGGGTTTCTTTGGATGAGAAAGAGAGGTCTATGAACAAGCCTAGGAGCTCAGCAACTTACAGCATTCCACTGTTACATGTGTTATGTTCAGACCACTGCATATGCTCACACACATTGCAAAGCAGCAACATGAACATTGGGGGGATTTTTGTTGATTTGTAACAGTGGCAGCTAATCAGAGCACGATTTTAGTGTTCGCATTGTTGTAATTGTTCACTTTTCTTAGTTTTCCAAATGGTGAAACCCTTACAAGTTTGAAATTTCTCTTCTTAACTTGTAAACAATTCATTCATTTTATGGTTTGAGATTTGTGAGCAGAAGTATAGTCATGAAGAGTTAAACATACAGTAGGAAAAGTTATTGTTTGATGTCTTTATGGCTTGCATAAATACTCGTGAAATCACATTCAGTAGATGATTGATGGCATTTCACCTTATTTCTTTCTCTTAGCTCTCCTATACCATTGATTCATCTATTGATTTGAAAACAGGAATAAGAGCCTTGAAATCAGACCTGCTGGAAAAATTGGCTCAGGTACAACAGAGGTAGATATTACAGTGGATACTTACAGTTTTGAGTAAAGTCATTAGATTGCCAACAATTTATGGTGTAATACATAAAAGTTGCAAAATCCAATTTGTCCTCTAGCTTCTCCCATGGGAATTTTTCTTTCACTTATTTGAAAAACCTTCGTTCCTCATTTTTGCACTTCTTTAACTGGCTTACATGTGGTTATTCCTCATCCAATTCATTCATATTCTATATCATTTTGTTATTTATTGTATCTCCTCTTACCATGACAGATACCATTTTCCATAATTTTGAAACAACCAGGAGAAGAAAACCTGGAAAGATTTTATGAGACATTCCACGGAACAAATATTAACATCCAGGTGAATATTTCTGTCTTGTGAAAATGAAAATATTCATTGGTAATCTAGCTGTTCCAGTTTTTTGTCTTTTCATTTTTTTTAAACCTTTCTGATGTGTTTTATCTGCATCTTTCAATATTCTAACTCTTGATGATTAATGAACATTGAGGTAGTATTTGATAACTGTAGATGTAGCAAGAGGATACCTGCATAAATCAAAATCTACTACCTTGGAATTCCTAATAGAAAGTGATAAAGGTTTGATGTGGTCCAACTTGTGTCTTTGATTATGTTATTGGTAATTGAACTGAATTTCCTCCTCTCACTACTGCTGTAATATTTTCAGATGCTCTTCTTGACAGACCAGTTTACCTGAGATGGTGATTTTTTACATTACTCAAGATACTCAAAGACATCCTTTACTTCCTGAGCTGAAATCAGGTTTGCTTTGAATTCATATTCTGCATCTTTTTTCTTGGGACCTCCAGTTTCTATAGTTAACAAATCCAGCAATTTTATTGTGTTTTTGTATTTTTGTTTTTTTTAGAATTTCTATTTATGCAGCTGTTTATTGTTCTGAATACCAGGCAATTGTCATTGTGCATGTTTGATTAGGTGGTTTTCACGTGACTGGGAGAATGTCCACACAGTGTTCTTTGTTGGATCCTATCAGTGGGGAGTTAACAGTTGAAACATCTGCAGTTCCCATTCACTCTATTGACATTCACTTGCTGCGTGTGGAGTCAATTCTTCTCGGAGAGAAAATTGTGACTGAAACTTCTTTGATTCAGACCACACAGGCATGCTGTATTTCAATTGTAAAAATATTTTAACTAGCATATATCTCTGTTTAAAATGTTCATTATTACCCTTCATATGCCAGATAGCAGATGGTGATGTCTGTCGTAATATGACTTTGCCCATCTATGTTATCCTGCCCCGTCTTTTGACTTGCCCAACTGTCTTAGCTGGGTGAGTTGTCTATCCCCCTTGATTCATTTTGATCTTGCTGATGCATAATGATTGAGGATATAACCATGCCAGGAAATAGCTGAATCTGGTTTTGCTAAAGTGGGGACTGGCATACCCTTTTTTTTTTTTTCTCCTTTTTGCACTGCATAATTAAAGTGAATAAAGATGGTGCCTAACAGTTTAATATTAATCTGATCTCAAGCTTAATCACGTTAGCATGAAACTGTGGCCTCTCGTTGTTTCTGCTTAAGTCATAAATAATGATTCTTCACGTCCTTTGAGAGTTTGTAAGTTCTGACAATGTAACAACCGGAATACGAGACTGCCTAATTTGGCATAGGCTTCAGTCATGATTGTAAGAGACATTTGAAATTATGAATTAATATACAATGGAAGATGAGAAAAGAAAAAATTATTTTTACATGAGCTGTTCCTGGATGGACTGTTTACCAATCCTTTGTACTAATTAGTTTGTATGAACAAATGTATGCATCCCTGGCAACTGCTTGTTATCATTGGCTTCTGCTTGCATTATTCCAGTCTACTTGTGCTTGCGATTTTACTCATTCAGGTATCATTTTTGTGTTAGTGTGCGGGACATTCCTCGTGTAAATTAGGGCCAAGACTCAAAAGCAATTTAATCTAATCTAATCTGTTTATATTTGGCTTCATCACGATATGATTTTATGCAGAGACAACAATCATGATGTAACTATATATTTTTATTCTTTGTTGTCTTGCAGCCCATTTTCAATTGAGTTCAAAGTATCCATAGTTATCAGTTTCGAGTCTGAGTTGTCCAAACTGCAGAAAAAATCTGATCCAAGAACTCCAAGACTGTGGGTAAGTATCACTTTGGTATATTTCACTGAAGCTCAACGATAGCCATATCTAAGATGTCATATTCAATTTCAGCTGGCAATGGAAACTTTACCTCTTGAACTAGTTCGAGCCCGGTAAGGAGATGTGTATAAACGCAGTTGTTATGGAAACACTTTGTGTACCAAATATGGATTTTTCATGGAGCATAATATCTTCTTGTGGACACAGTGTGAACTACAGATAACTTGCATTTCACTCCTATCTGTATACAACATTTGACTAGAAATACAGATAAAAGCATTTGGCTCTTACAACATATCTACTAACGAAATTATTTTTAGCTTTTAGTAATTGTCTTTTTCAAGATAGATGCGCTGAAAATAAGATTTTTTTTATTTTTTTAATTGGTATTCATATTCCTACAAATATAAATTACCAATGATTCAAAGGATGGTTAGAAAGAAAAATAAATAAATAAATAAAGGACAACGCTTGGTAAAATTGTAAGCATAACCGTGGTATAATTACTAATCGTCATCCATGAAGAATAATGAACTTCCATCCCCACAAGAGGTGGAAAGAATTGTAACACCAATCCACGCCGTCGGCGTTAAGGAAAGTCCGCCGATTTATGCAAGTTCAATTTTATGATTTAAGTGTGAGGTAGGGTTACAAGTATGTTTTAAACCTATGTAATTCTGAAAGTAATTAATTTTAGTTGCACATATAGGGTGTGTTTCGATCTGCTCACTGGGTGGTGTAAAAACGGGAATATCACTCTTACTTTTCTTTTTCTTTTTTTCTTTTTTTTCAAAAGAAAAGGAATTTTCACTCGAATTGTTATACAAAGCTAAAACCTTTTTTATCTAGGAGAAAAAGTAAAGTAAGCTATATTTCGTCAGCGGGTCAACTCCATGATTAATGACGTATGTACTCACCGACTGACTCCGAAACGAAAAGCTTCTGCCGTCTCTTACCTGCGAACTCTTTCTGTTTCTGGTCTCCCAGTCGTCAGGCTCTGGTCTTTATTGAAGTTTAAGTGATGGCAGGTCAGAGCCAGATGCCTGAAATCTTTGAGGTCGACAATGGCACTTTGCGGGGCGAGATTACTAACCTTGGTTGCACTATTACTTCGCTCTCTGTGCCCAATAAAGATGGTAACCTGGTTCTTTTTCCAATATTTTCTGGATCAATCTCTGTATTCCGCTGTAATGTTCCTGATTGTTGTGTTTTCTTGGTTTTTGAAGGAAATTTAGCAGACGTTGTTCCTCGGTTCGACTCTCTGGGGCCATACCTGGTAATTCTATCAACTTTATCATATTGTTATGTGTTGCGATCTCATGGGAAGATTTTTTGCGGTCTGCAATGATTGAATTTGTTCGTTGATTTAATCTATCTAGTATTTTCCTTCTTGGTCCACTACCAAAATTTTGTCAAAAGTATTATTTTAACAAAAATTCCTTCGCAATTTGCAGACCCCTTTTCTTTCCCTTTTCTTTTTGCGAATCATGCCATTTTCATCTTTCCAAAGGAAATTTATTCAATTCATGTTTTGTATTCAATGGTATATTGAGGGAATCATTCTAATTATGTATGTAGTTTTCTCTTTTGTGGGTGATCAGCAACTTTTTCATGTTTTGTATTCTCTCTTGGGTTCATGTTTTTATTGCTAGAAAGGTGCTTCACCATACTTCGGTTCCATTGTTGGCTGAGTGGCTAACAGGATCAAAAATGGAAAGTTTACCCTGAATGGGGTTGATTACTCTTTGCTGATCAACATGCCTCCAAACAGCTTGCATGGTCAGTTAAAAGCCCCTGGTCTTTGATATCATTGTTGTTAACCATGTTACATTTTAGTCAATCGTGGATTTGTAACTTTAGTACTTTATTTCGCATAGTTTTGTAGACAGCTTGTGGTTCTGATTGTTTCTTCGGAGCATGACCGGTACCTAATTTGTAAAGTTATATTAGGAAAACACAATACAATAGATAACTGAATTTCATTAGATTCATTGTTTTGTTCAACATCCCAAGAAATTATTCGTGATTGCATGTACCATGAAATATGGGTTTCATTCTATTGGAGGATGTCTCATGGGGCTGGAAGGGTTGTAGTCTTGGTGATAACATGCTAGGCTTGATGGTAATGATGGATGGTTTGAAGTATAGGGTAAAATAAACTCACCAAGACATCAAAATTTTGGTAACTGATTGGAAGCAAAGTTATTCTATTAACATGTGATGGTAATGGCCTGTTGTCACAATGATAAGAATAACATTTGATAGTTGCATTTTCTTCTTTTGCTTAATGAGTTGACAGAAAAATTATGGGCAGAATTTTATAGCAAAGGGATGCCAACTTTCATTTTACTGTGGTTCATTATTCCTTTAAAATCAGTGAAATCGCTTTTGTGGCTTTAAAGATTAATGCTGAAGGATATTTCTTTTCTTATCTTTCTTTGACAACTCTCCATGCTCCAGTTATCACTTTAATGGTGTTTTTGGCACCCTGTTCTCTGGTTTAGGTGGGCAAAAAGGTTTTGATAAGATGACATGGGATGTGGCAGAACACAATAAAGACAAATAAACATCCATCACTTTCTAGTAGCATAGTTGTGATGGAGAGGAAGGCATTCTCTCTCTCTCCCTCTCCCTCCCTCCTTTCTCTTTCTAGTTATTTTGTGTTGCTCCTTGCAATAGGATAGCATGTTTACCTTTCTCTTTTTAATCTCTTATACTTTTATTGGTGATAGGTTATCCTGGGCTTCTTTCTGTAACTGCACGTATACACTTACTTCAAGCACAACATTGAGGCTTGATATGGAAGCTGTGGCTCAGAACAAGGCCACTCCGGTCAGCCTAGCTCAGCGTACTTACTGGAACATAGCTGGGCACAACTCTGGGAAAATACTTGATTGTTCTATTCAAATATGAGCATCTCACATCGTTCCTGTTGATAAGAATATTTTTCCAACTGGTGAAATAGTGTCTGTAAAAGGCACACCATTTGATTTCACTACTGAGAAGATGGTTGGTGCCTCTATCCATGAGGTTGGCATAGGTTATGATCACAACTATGGGCTGGATTGTGGGGAAGAGAAGTTCAGGGATCCTTCAAGCTCAAGGGTTCCTAACTTGGGGACCAATGCTCCTGGAATGCAGTTCTTCACTGGGAACTACACCGACGGAGCCTTTGGTAAAGGAGGCACCATTTATGGAAAGCACTCTGGTCTCTGTTTGGAGACGCGGGAGCTTCCTAATGCCATTAACCAGTTCAACCTGGTGGGAAGTACAGGCACACCATGTTGTTTGAGTTTTCAACTGAGTGAGATAGTAGCTTTTTGAGGGGATAGAAATCAGAATAAGGTGAATTATGGTTTCCAGATCATCGATTCGAACGGTAAGCATGCTGATTTATTATTGCCTCATGGAATAATAAATGGATGGGACTCCTAAAAATTTGAGTCCATAGTAGAATTTTACAATATTATTGGGTTTAGAAGAAGCATTGAACATGAATATATTATGCTTTTTTTATTTATTTTTTTGGATTAAAATATATTACACTTTCCTGTTACACTTAAATGGGTAACATGGGTTCCTTATCAGGGACCTAGAAAGTTTGCCCCAAAGCCCAAAATTGATGCAGGACCTTTGAAAAGACCAAGCCTTCGGGCTGTCCTTAAAGGATCCAGAAATTGGCGTGACAACAGGATTTGGAAAGGTCCAACTTGAATTTGATTCTCAAGTTGTGATTTTAAGCCCCATTTCCTCATCTAATGAAGTCAAAAAAAAAAAAAAAAAAAAAAAAAAAAAAGAATAAGGGTGAAAGGAGGATTTTGCATTCTCTCATCCAACTTAGAGTTGAATGTCAAATCAAAATAATTAGCATGAAATTGAATATTCATATTTTATTTCATGGTAGGTCTGATTCATAAATGAAGTGAGGAACTGAGACTGCCCAACCATTTCATTTTATAGTATTTTTGTTCCGACTTATATTTCAGAATTGATTGGGAGCGAGGCTTCGACATCTCCATGCATGTCAGTAAGCAAATGTGGGATGGTTGATTGCATTTTTTTTTTTTCTTTCTTCGCTTCATTGGAATTGCACTGGGTGTGAGAATTTCTTGCACGTAGATGGCTGCCTGCATGATAGAGCTTTTTATTCTCTTCTTTTCCCTAAATTTTAGCCTTCCGATCTACCTGTAGATCAGGTATTCTTGCCAAATTCCACAAGCCTAGTCTTGGCCTGCCAACTCGATGGCACGCCGTCAGGCGTTAAAAATTTATTATAAAATTACTTTCAATTGTTTAAAATTGTTAGCATATTATATTTTTTAATAAATTACAACGTAAGTTTGTCAATTTATCGTAGAATCGTATGAAAACATTGAGAATTTACCCAACAATTCTTTTCCCGAGAACAATCCCCGAGAGTTACGACCCAAACATATATAGTTTTTTAAGTGTTAGTGATAAGGATATTTGGAATCTCTTTGCAAATTAATCAAGCCCAAGTATCGTTCCAAGTGATCTTTAAAATATATCTTTAGATGATTATATTTTATTTGATATTTTACTCTTGAATTATGTAAATATTAAATTAAATAGTTAAAAATCCGTCAACTTGTGCAAATGGCCATTGACCCTCGAGGATAAGGTGGACGTAACAATTTAATTTCTGTCTCTTCCAATATGCTTATAATTGCGGAATTTGGAGGTTTTGCTCTTCTGGCGAAGCTGTGTACCCCGGTGATGTCTTTGGATCCGTTCTCCCCCACTTCACTAACCATTGACAAACTTAAAAAGCTGACCATTGCCCTGTTAAAAACAAAATGTTAAAGAGTCTTCTCTCTCTTTGTCAGGCGGACTCGCCGAGTAAAGCGTTTGAATTTTCTCGAGTAAGGTTTGAATTTTCGCACCAAGCAAAGCCTTTAGTGGTAATTTAATGTATTTTTATACATTTAATTGAGGTTTAAAATTCTTTTGTTGCACTCTTTTCCAATAATAAGACATACCAAGATGAAGGATTGGGGTTGAAATATAATATCAAATTATAAATTTAATAATTATTATGGTTTGGTATAGAAAATCTCACTCGAAAACAATGTTTACTTAGACGATGATGATGATGATGATGACGAGTAGTCCCGAGGATGGTCGAATATGGATCGACCAAGCTTGTGCCTTGTGGTGATTATTAAACTTTTTTTAATTTTGTTTTGTCTCCTCTACCATAACCATACAAAAGAAATATAAGGAGAAGACCAGCTGAATCATCTAAGTCCATCCAAAACCAGACAAGACATTGAGGGAGAGAGAGAGAGAGAGAGAGAGAGATGTGGGGTCCAGCAAATACTGTGATTCCGCCACCGTCGTCCCCGACCGTGTCATCCATATCTTCCTCCGATCTCGACACTGAGGTACCCATCAACCCAGTTCTTACACATTTCCCATTTTATTTCCTTCTAAATCATTTCCCAATTTTATGGTAATTAACATCGATCGATTTTTAATAGTTTGATTTGCAAATTTTATTTCTTTCTTTCTTTCTTTCTTCTTTTTTCTTTTTCCTTTTTTGGGGGCTGGTCGCGCAGTCAACCGGTTCTTTCTTCCACGACAGAAGCACTACATTGGGCACTCTAATGGGCGTGAACTTTCCGGCCATCACTTTCAGAGCTCCTTCTCAGCACCTCCGCGATACCCATCTGACTGGCGCTGCTGCCTTGCCTCCCGACTCCGCCAGCGCCAACAAGAAGAAAAAGAAGAAAAACCCGGTTTCCATGGTGGAGCGGCGGCGGCGGCGGAGATGGTGGAGGCTTTGCAGGGACAGTGGCTCCAAGCCAGCTTCTTTGGCCGATTTCCTCGAGGTTGAGCGTAGGCTAGGGGACGTCGGGTCGGCGTTTCATAGTGATGCTGCTGTGGCTGAGCTTGAGGGGGTCATGGTGCAGCAGCCAACAAATAGTGCTTTCGATGGACGGCTGTTGTTTGCCGACGGGAGGGTCTTGCCTCCAGCTGGGGCGGTCGACGGGGGGACATCGACTGGTGGTGCCCCTTTTAGATTTCCGGTTTCGCTCACTGGGATCTGCAGCGGCGGCGGCGTGGCTTGAATCAAACATTTGTTCTGAAATCATTGTAATTTCTAGTTAAACCTTTACTCTATTTTGACTGTAACTAAGTTGGTTTGTGCTTTAAAAGAAAGGCATAAGCATTGTTTTCATTATGGATTAGTTTTTTTTGTTTTTCTACTATTATTATTTTCAGTTCATCCATTCGGTGACCTGCTGGGGAATTTCATCTATTTTCTCTGTTATATACATTGTTTCTCGTTTCTTATTGCATTGGATGAAATTGAATTGAACATAAGAACTTCAATTTAAAAAATCTCAATCTCTTAATTACTTGCTGAGATTATAATAGGAGCCTAATTTTTGGAAAGTGCAATTTAATCACTCCCAATTTGTTTCCACGTCTCAACCTTTTGGGTGTGTGGTACGATTGCCATCTGCCCGACGGGAAAGTTGGGGATAAGTTATGATTACTTGCACAGGAAACACATGAAAGCATTTCCCTTTGAGGAACGTCTGGTATGAAGTTTATGACAGAATTTATTAATTTTTATTTGGTTTGTTAAGTTATGAATAAATAAATAAATAAATAAATAAAAACAAAGAAAGAGAGAGAGAGAGAGAGAGAGAGAGAGAGAATGACAATTTGACTATTATAGACTAGTATAGACGAATTAAATTTTCTTAATTGAAGGGAATCGAAAAGCCACAATGGTGTAATTCCCCAAATTTATGAGATGTGTGGACTAATGAAGTTTATCCTACGCACTGCCTTGTGTAATATTATATAATATATTGAAAATATATGTGTAATTTTATTTACAATTTATCACTTTAAAAATTTAGATCGATAATATTTTATTTAAAATTTCAAATTATCAAAAAATAATTATTTATTATTTATTATTTTTAATGTAAACATTTAAGTCACTTAAATTAAAAATACACAACTTAAATTTATGAACACTTGATTATAAAAATTTTAGTATTATATTAAAAAAATTAAGGGAAACAAGTAAAATTTAAAATATGAATTATGTATTATACTTTTAGCATATTTAATTAAACAAAAAATTTTCTAAATCGGTCGAATTTGCACAAGGTAGTTTTTATTCCAAATGTCATGGACTTGGAATTAATGCATTTCTATAATTTCACGGAATTCTGGATGGTTATTTGATTTGCTGCTATAACGTGATGAAATTGATGGCATCATCTATCAACAGAATAATTGTGCAATTTTCTTTCAAGATCAACCAAGATTTGTCTTTTACCAAAGCATCTCACGAGTAAAATCTCCAAAAACACCATTGGCTGTGTAGATGAGTGCACCCTTACAATCATCTATAACAAGACTTAATCCCAATTGATGCAAAAAAAAAAAAAAAAAAGTCTAAAAATATTCTTAGACCAAAAAAAAAAAAAAATGATAATCGTACCGACGACACTGTGCCCGTTGAACGATTGTTTTGCCAAATAGCGTGCATTCTGTGACGGACGGGTATATCAGATCAATAGGCAGGTAGGTCTTTAGGTACCACCTGATTCTGAATCAGATAAAGAAGAGAAAAATTTTGGATCATATTAACGTGCTCCAATATTTCACTTTTGAAGAGAAAGAGGAGCTAACGAAAAATGGTGGGGGGAAAGGCAGTGAACCAACAGAAAGCCTTTTGTCTTCTACCTCAGATTTGTTTTTTCTGTGGGGGGCGGGGGGGGGGGGGTTGGTAGGGTGAGAGGTAAAAGAGGAATTGAGGCAGGGTGCTGCTGAATAAATTTGTTGGGTTTCAGTGAAAGCCACCCCGAAATTTTATCACCCAAGGATTGGCAACATAAAAGCCATCCCTACGAAAGGATGCCATCAAGGATGACTCTTCGTCATTTTTTGTTGTTTGTAAGGATTGAAAATCGACCATTAAACTTGACATTAAAAGTGTAATCATTTGGTTTAGTTGTTCGAGGTTGGCGATTAATACACAACGATTGATAGTTGATCGTTATTATTGGTAATGTGTAAGAAGAGGGGCAACCAACCTATGCCGCACGGTTGGATGGTGCAACCGTGTCTTTCATATGAAATGTTTTGAAGTTTGAACCCTTTTTCTCTTCAAAATCTATAAGCAAATTTATCAAATTGTGCAAACATTTCTATCCCCACAAACATAATAGTCCTCCGTACTGATTAACTCCCATGAAAAAGGCACGAACAGAAATAAGGCCGCATTCGTCTCCTTCAGTTACATCCAAGGGTTGAAAATAGATAGCAATTAACGACTCAGATACTGAATGGACCGGACCAACGACCAAGCCCAACCCAATACACAATAAGACTGTAACTACTATAACTCAACGGCTATATGGACAAACCCTCCTCCCCCAAAAGAGGAAAAAAAAAAAAAAAACACCCTTCATGAAGTAGACAAAGAATAAGAGGAGATGAGCAATCTATTACTATTATGGAAATCTGATAGGTATTAGGCCTGTTGGCCCGAAAAGATTGGCTTCAGCCAAAATTTGCCGTCCCTGCGCGAAAATAGTGGAACAATCATAGATAAAAATGATGAAAGGATGAAAAAGTAAAAAACAGAAGAAAGGATCAGCGACGACGAAAAACTAGATGAACGAAAATTGGATCAATAGGTGATGAACAAAAAGAAAGAAATTAAAAAATATATATTGAAGGAGACACCCACATACGTGTTGTCTGCAAAAGTTTTAGATTTGTCCTTTCTATTACATTAAGATTTGTCTTTCTTCAAGTAATTGACAATAACAAGGAGATTAAAAAAAAAAAAACAGAACAAATGTACAAAAGAGGGGTGCAAACGAACGAAAGATTAAAATGTACCTACACGAGGATCAAATCAAGAGTTCCTAGTGCCTAATAGAGATTTCAACAATGGTTTCTAAGGCAGGCCTCCAGGGCCTCTGCTTGGATCACCTTTCAACAACAGGCTCTGCAGGCTCACAACTTGCCACAGTATCCACTGCCTTCAATTCTGACGGGATAATGCAGAAAGTTTCACTGCTAAGGACTGGGGAAATCTTGATGAAGCTGTCGTGCTTCGAAGCTTTGGTGGCTCTGGAAGTGAGAGAGGTCATCTCCTGATGGGATGGCTCCGAGTAGAGCAGCTCCATGGGAAGAAGGAAGTAGAGTTGGAGGGTCTATGTCTCTTCTCCAGCTGATAGACCTTGAACCCTTTAGCCGACTTTGAGACTGTTAGCATCTGCTGATTTTACTTACCTCGTGTAGACCTGCAAGTTTCCATTGGAAGACAGGACCTTTACAGCCCCATTTGAGATGATTGAAAGAGCACAAGATGTTGCTGCATTCCCCATCTTATACGCACATACAAAGACGCGTGGCTATTTTTAATCAATTGGGAGAATGGTGAGGAGGACTCGATCTCAATTTAAAATATGAACCAAAGTAAGCGTTTCGGAGGCAGAGATAGGGAAAGGATTGGGGTCCATCATCCGCGTATATTGTTGGTTAAGATGTAGGTGTAGGGATTTTTCATGCATTTTATTTAGTCAATAAGAATGTATGCTATACTTCTTTCAAAGTTTTGAGAACTTGAATCTATTCTTTTGCCATTCTAAATGCGGGAAATTTGCCTGCCAGATGCTTCCACTCCTTTATGGCTGCATGGGGATTGGGTTATACATGCTGGTCACCTGAACTGATTCCTTTCTGTCTGTTTGATTTGTACATAGTACTTGTTAAAAAGTCCCAAATTGTTTATTAGTACGAGCAAGGGCGTGGAGCAAGAGTCGGACAATGTATAGTAGATTACCAGAGACAATACTGAACTACTGATTAGACAGGGTATCAAGCTACTTCTTTGATATGATTCCCATTTAGCAGGTCACCAGCTATCCTTCGTAATGTGCTAATCGGGATTGAGAAAGGGTGAAAATCCGTTTGAATAAAGGAACAAATTAACTCTGCGCGTGTGTGTGTTAAGGAGGAATATCTGTTCAACAATTGGATATGGTAAAGAATATAAAATCCAGGAAATGTTGCGATTTCGAATCTTTGCTTTGCATACGCTGTCCTTTCCGATGCTAACTACTAGCTAGCATCATGGCATTCCATATATCCGTCATCAATTTAGAGATTTAATCTTTTTTTTTTTTTTGGGGGGGGGGGGTAACAAGGAAAATGTTACTACTGATGGTAAATTACTCAATGTCCAGTAAGTGCCTCGCCGTACAATCTCAAATTCACCTGCACCACTGGAATCGAGTGTTTATGTCTATAGCACCCTTGATTAAATGTGGAGGGAAAGGACACATAGGGCCGATACCACTGGAAGGATGCATTCAAGCAAATCGCAACTTATAACCATGTAGGGACAGTAGGATAGTTGATTGCAGCAAGTCAGGCCTTTCGGTCAGGGCTTCGAAGTGGAGTTTATGTTGCACTGTTATAATAATTAAATACACATTAATAATTTTTATTTTAAATAAATAATAAATATTTAAATAAGTTAAATTTTAAATTTTATTTAATAATTATATATATATATATATATTACAAGGAATCACATTAAAATATTGTGTCTGTTAATATCAAAAGACATTTTGTAATTAAATAATTTTTAAATTATTATCTA